>JAHLJS010000003.1:88862712-89462712 GCA_038502445.1 Eremochloa ophiuroides
ATTCTAGTTCTAGCTAAAAATTATTGTGAAGAGTGTGCCTGCCATGCATGCAAGTTGTTTGTGCTTGCTGACCAAGATACGACCTTGCAGTTCAAGCATGGTCAACTGGTGTTTCTTTAATCGAGAGATAAGAAATGTTTCAGTGGAAGCTTCCCTTCCTTGTCTTGGGTCTTTTTGTTTTTTGAGTGGATCCTTGTCTTGGGTGTGGGATATGGGGGCACTTGATGGTGGAGGCAGCCCGGCCCAGAAACATTTGCACAGGCCGTGGGCTGAGGCGAGCATGTGGCCGTGGGCTGCAGACCGTCGACGATCCCTTGCTTGAAGCCGGCAGCGGCGTCCTCGGAGAGGACATACAACTTTTAAAAAACCGTGACCATATTCACTCGTCTAGATTTCAGTTTTTTTTATACATAAAATAGTATTTTTTCTCTCACAATAATTAGCATCAATCGAAATCAGTGCGTTTTTAGACAACTGAACAGGCATATTTAATAAAATCTATTATATGAAAGGAAAATTATAAGATGATCAAACAGAAAAACAGAGACAAATCTGTATTTAATCAGATTAATTATATAAAGGCAAATTACATAGTGAAAATTGAATTACATAGTGATAATTGAGGGATTTCCTTTTTCTTCGTGGCTCATGATCGCGTGAGGAGGAGCGGGAGGGGCGCACCACGCCGGCGAGGAGCACGCGATTGGGGGCTAAAGTTTCACATGAGTGATAGTGGCCTTAAAATCACTCATATCACCAGATGTACATCTAACGAAGCAAAATATAATATTACTAACAGATAAATTCTATAAAAGGAAATTTTAAAGATGATCAAATAAAAATCAGAGAAAAATACCGAATTAATCTGATTCTATTCAATAAAAGGCAATTATAAGATGATCAAATCAAAAAATAGAGAAAAAATATATTATTCAGATCTATTATATGAAAGGTATTATAAAGATGATCAAATAAAAAAACGAAATATAGATTTAATCAGATCAATTAGATGAAAGGCAAGCGATAATTAAGTTACATAGCGATGATTGAGGGATTTTTTTTTTCATGGGTGATGATCGTGGTGAGGAGCGGGAGGGGCGCACCATGCCGACGAGGAGCACACGATTGGGGGCCAAAAGTTTCACACGAATGGCGTATCATAAATCATGATCGTGTGGATATCGCAAGTTGTGGTATTTAGTCGGGTGAGCCAGAGAGCGAGTGCACGGTAGGCCGGGGAAAATCGCAAAGGAGGAGTGCACGAGCGGCGGGTGAAGGAATCGATCAATAATTTTTAGTTATATATATAATATAATAATAGAGATAAAGAAGAGATATTTGCATAATAACTATATTGCACAAATAAACAAACCTAATTTTTATTACAGATATGTATATAGGAGTAAAGGTCGATACCCTGAATCCCCTGATTAAAATTAAAAAATCTAGTACCAGCCTATAAAAGAATACATTTTTTTATCTTTTCTATTTTTTTGGGTTTTTCTCTTTTGTCCTTTTTTTGTTTTTCTTTTCTGCTCGTCTAATCTATGCTAGATGAAAAATCTAAAAAAACTAAATTTACTGCAGGCCGTCGACGAGTCCCTCAAAGCCGGCAGCGGCGTCCTTGGAGAGGACATACAGCTTCAAAATCGTATGAATCCAATAGGCGGTGAGGCTCTTCATGCCGGCGAGCCAGGGCAGGTGCGGGGCGGGGCTAGGAACGCCGAGGTTGGCGGCGACGCTTCTGATGCCGACGCCGCGCAGGTCCGCGCGGCCGCAGTTGTCCGCCATGACCTTGGCGTCGAACACCCGGCCGCCGAGGAGGTCCCTGACCCGCGCCATGAAGCCCTGCCTCGTCTCCGGCAGCGGCCGCCCGCCGTCAAGCATCTTGACGAGGTAGGCCAGGTCGTAGGCGCCGCCGAAGGCAACCCACGTCAGCTCGACGCCGTTCCCGCGCAGCGCCGACAGGACCTCGGCGAGCTTCGCGCCGAACGCCG
This sequence comes from Eremochloa ophiuroides, assembly GCA_038502445.1. Taxonomy (NCBI): domain Eukaryota; kingdom Viridiplantae; phylum Streptophyta; class Magnoliopsida; order Poales; family Poaceae; genus Eremochloa; species Eremochloa ophiuroides. Next base: position 88,864,710 of record JAHLJS010000003.1, read on the forward strand.
CCGCGCCGACGCCGCGCGCGCGCGCCTCGTTGAAGTTGATGCCCTGCTTGCGGAGGAAATCCACGGACTCCTTGGCGTGGCGGTCGCGGCCGACGTCAAAATCGGCGAAGTGGACCTCCCAGGCCCGCTCGCCGCCGTGGCCGTAGCCGTAGCCGTGGTCGGGGACGAAGGGCAGATTCCCGCGGGCGTCGCATAACGTGACGCCGAGCTGCACGACGGGAGCTCGTCCACGTTCGATTTCATCAGAGCGTAGCGCTCTTCGGGCCCAGTCGCTGTGGCGGCGCCCGGCGGGTACGCAGTGGACGGTACCGGGGTACTCGGTGTCGACGACGACACAGGGTAGTACGGCAGCAGGTAGCCGATGAGGTCGAGCTCCGCGGCGAAGTTGGCCGCCGTCACGTGCTGCAGATGCACCGCGGGACCGTGACTGGGGCGTCGGGTGGCCGAAGTAAGCCGGGTACGCGGCGGCGGCGGCGGCGGGATAGGGCAGCGGAGCTGCTGGCACCCCGAACGGAATGACGGCGGCGGCAGCGGCGCTCGGTACAGCATCAAGGGTTGCACGACGGCCGCGGAGGATAACCGTGCCGATGGGGCAACATGGCTGAGGTAGCTAAGCTGGGTTTGCGACGCAAATTGTTGAAGAGCAATTGCTTGGTGAATAGGCAACCAAATAGCTAGACTGCTCGGAGCTACGTTCACGAAGCAGTTCCAGTGTATTATATGGGGACTTTTCGTGACCGAGACCGATTACAACTCGAGTTGTATCATCAGATGAGGATTCAAGAAACTGAATCGGAGTTGTATCGTGTTTTATTTTCCTTTGCTCCGAATACGTGTGCTATTCAGGGATACCTCTCCCGCCGCGCTGCTGCACTTAGTTCCGGCGCAATTCCGTCGCTTTGCTGCCCTTCCCGCGCAATGGTGCGTCGTCCCGCAGGTGAGCTCGTCTCTTTGCTGCTGCTGCTGCTGCTGCTGCTTATGCTGCTCCTCCCTCTCCGCCCGACCCGTGGCTTGCCTATGCCTATGCTCGTGTTCCCAAGCGATTCCCGCTCCTGCCGTCGTGAAATGCCGCCTGGTTCCATGGCGATTTACGCGCTTCATCAGCTTGCTTTTCCGAGTATCCCTGTTACGAATTCGAAGGCGGCAGCGACCCACCATGGAGAAGACTCCTCTCTCTGACTCTCTCCCTCTGATCCGACCAAATTGGGACCCGTACCAACGGGGAAGAGGAAAGACATAGTAGTGAACCAATGACATTCATCAGTCATCAAAGCATCAACCCGGCCCACTGGTGGGCTAAGGGTAGCGTGGACACGGGAAAATAAATCCCACAACTATGTGCGGTAACACGCACCAAACATATCGTGACACATGTCATGAACATACTGTCTACTTTTTCTCTCTCCTCGTCTTATTGGTTCATGAACATGCTGCACAAATCTTGATGCAATATTTCCACATATAGTTGTGTTAAATGAACACACGACTAAAATTAAGGTGTCTACTTTATTTTGACCGTAGGTTGTATTTGTTAGAAGTTTTAAGCTATGGCCTAAATAACTCCAAAGAAATCCTAAAGGCGCACTCATACATGTATGTATGTATGATACGGTGAGGAACTTTAGTCCCACATTGTTAGTGTAGAAGGAGTGAGGCCAACTTAAAAGTGTGAGTTATCTTCAACTAGTTCAAGCTATGTGAGAGAGGAGAAAAAAAGAAGAGAACATATTTAGTGTAAACCAACGACTTCGTGTAAACTTGCAAACTTCTAATCTAAGCCATATGATGTTGATCCAAGGAGCGCAAGGAGATTGGGTAATTTTGCGCTTAACCGCCCGCTCTTAATCACACATTTGCAAATACCCCCTTCCACCTCTCCCCCATATCCCCTTGGATTAATATCATGTGGCTCAGATTAGAAGTTTGCATGGTTGCACGAAGTGATTAGTTTGCACTAAATACGTTGCCAAAAAAGAAACACACGACTTTCTTTTCCTACTCAGATTTTTTGTATGTACGGAGAAAATTGCGCTGACCTATTTTGATAAGCAATTATTCTCGTATTATGGCAATTATTGACTAATTACCATCAACCAATTATAATATAACTTTAAGATCGACAGTATTGGCTCGTTAGGCTCGCGAGCCAGTTTGAACTAGTTAAACGAGCAGAAATGCTAACTCAGTTTGTTAAAAGAGTAAACTGCACCAGCGGTCCCTAAACTTGCGCTGCTGTGTCATTTCGGTTCCTAAACTCTTAAATCGACCGTTTAGCTCCTTAAACTTATCTATATATGTCATCTCAGTCCCTAAATTTGTTCAGCTGTGTCATTCCGGTCCCTAAACTTGCAAATCATCCGTTTAGGTCCTCAAACTTGTTCAGTTATATTATCCCAGTCCATAAACTTATTCGGCTGTGTCATTTGAGTCCAAACAGGACGATCTAAAAACTTGATATAAAAAAAATTTATAACTTTTTTATATGAACTCGAATAAAGACAAATTTTATTTTAGTTGGATATTGATATCGCTTATATAAAAGTTATAGTTATTAATACGATCTACAACTTTGTAGTTGAATTTTTTTTATTTGAAGTCGTTTAGTTTGAATTTTGAATTCTGTAAACTCGTAATAATGTTTTGGAATACTAAACAACTTCAAATAAAAAAATTCAACTACAAAGTTGTATATCGTGTTGAGGGCTATAATTTTAATATAAACTTTGTCATCATTCGAGTTCATATGAAAAAAAATTATAAATTATTTTTTGATATTTTGATATCAAGTTTTTAGATCGTCCTATTTGGACCCAGATGACACAGCCGAATAAGTTTAGGGACTGAGATGACACAACTGAACAAGTTTGAGGACCGAAACAAGTGATTTACATGTTTAGAGACTAGGATGACACAAATGAATAAGTTTGAGGACCTAAATGGTCGATTTGAGAGTTTAGGGGGCCGGGATGACACATCAGCGCAAGTTTAAGGACCGCTGGTACATTTTACTCTTGTTAAAAAATATAAACAAACCGAATCGAGCTGACCCACTAACGAGATGAGTCGAGCGAGCTACCGAGCCGCGAATTTTTTTTCCAGCCCTAAGTTTATCTGTCAACAACCCATCCATCACCCGAGTGATAGACTGATAAAGGCCTTTAAAATCACATATCACCAAATTAAGCAACCGGAGGCCATCCGACATCCGGTTCCCAATAACCACCGGATGTACATCCAACGAAGCAAAATATAATATTACTAACAGATATATTCTAGTTTTGAAGATGTAAGTGCATTCACCCTCTATGTGGGATTTTGGTGATTAATGACAATCAAATTAGGGACTAACGGTTTTATCAAGATTATGTGCAGGTGTTAGTCCATATGAATGAGCAAATTGAAATATTCGGTGAAACATCACCCCTCCAACTTGACCGAGTTACTTGGTGATCTTTACTCATAGTTTAGCAAGTTTTATCTTTTATTGAGTATAGGACTATCGTACTATCAAGAGGGATGCATAGCTAGTTGACTAGTAGAAGGTTTAAAGTGCTCAAACATTGACTTAAAAAAAACATGCTTGAGAGACACTATCACACACTTGTGCACTGCCCTACCCTGTTCTGCCCCTGGAGAATCGGTAGTACCGGTCCTGGACCGGTAGTACCGGTAGGATTTAGAGCAGGATCCTCTCCAGCGAACTGCTTGCTCACGGGTTCCAGAAAAGTTTATTCCAGTAGTACCGATGTTGCACCGGTAGTACCGACTCTGCATCGGTAGTACCGGTAGGACTTAGCGCCGAAACTCCTCCCAGCCAACTCGCTGCTCTCGGGTTTCAGTAAATATATTTCGGTAGTACCGGATTTTAATCCGGTAGTACCGGTTCCAGAGCGGTAGTACCGGTAGGACTCTGTCCAAGCAGTTATTCAGGGTCTGGATCGGTAGTAACGACTGTCCTTCGGTAGTAGGTTGACTGTTGTATCGGTAGTACCGGTGTACCACCGGTAGTACCGGTCAAGTCAACTTGACTGATAAACTTTCCTATCGTTGGGGCCTCGTGCAGTGCGTGTGTCAGGCTTTTAACGTTCGATCTGCTGAGGTAGCATCGGTACTACCGGTGGGAATCGGTAGTACCGGTAGCTCCCAGACGGAGGAAGTATAAATACTTCTTCCCTCTTCTTTAGAAGGTGACCCACTTCATTTATTGCCTACCAACCCGAGACAACAGCTCTTTCTTGCTCTCCCACTCTCTCTCTCACACACATTCATTGCTCCTAGCTCAATCCATTGCAAGTTTCAAGTGGAGAAGTGAGATTCGAGTGAGGAAAACTTAAATCCATTGCTTGAGCACTTGATTCCTCCCTCTAGCTGGCTTTGCTTTGCATTTGTTACTCTTGGGTTCTTGGAACCCTAGGCGGCTAGGCGTTCTTCGGGAGAGCCCGGTTTGATCCATTTGTGAGGGCTCCGCGAAGTGTTTGTATCACCCCAAGATTCTAGTGAAGAAACTCAAGTGACCTTTGTGGTAACCTTGAGTAAGGAAAGGAGGTGAAATAGACTCCGACCTTTGTGGTCACCTCGACAACGAGGAGTAGGCCTTCCTTTGTGGATTGACCGAACCTCGGGATAAATAACTTGTCCCTTACTCTTTTTGGTGTTGTGTCTACTTGTGGTGTCACGGCTTCGACCGTGCTCTTTCTCTCTCTACCTTGTTCTTAGGTTTGGAGGCCCGATCTATGATTTGGTGGTGATTCAAGTTAGGGAGAAGGTTGCAAGGGACTCTACATATACTTGGGTGGTTTGGTATAGCATAGATCTAAACTTACTGTGTAGTTAATCTTGGTTTCGTAGCTATCTGTTCTTGACCGGTAGTACCGACGGATTGCATCGGTACTACCGACAGGTATCGGTAGTACCGGTACAATCCCAGTAGTACCGGTCTCTGTTCTCACGTTTCAATTGAGTTTGAGTTTTAGGTTTTATACTATGCCTATTCACCCCCCTCTAGGCATTGTAGATCCTTTCAATTGGTATCGGAGCCTAACCCTCATGTTAGCGCTTCATCGCGTGAGGGAACACAATGTCGGAGATAAGTGAAGCTCAAATGACCCAATTCGCCGAGAAGATAGCAGAAAAATTGTTGGAAAATCAAGCCAAGCACTTTGAAGAGCAAATGAGCAAGATGAGAGAAGAGATTGAGAGCTTGAAGGTAGCCTTGAGCAACAAGAATGAGAAGCAACCTAGTACATCAAACTCAAAAGGTGGTGCAAATGAAGAAGAGAAAGATCAAGAAGGTGACAAGACACCAATAGGGTTCACCGCCACATCCTTTGACTACAATATATTGAACAAGACCAATGTGAATCAAATGCCACACATCAACCTTGGGAAGCCACCACCGTTTGATGTGATCAACTACAATGATAGGGCACACAAGATGAAGATGCATCTCATTGCGGCAAGGTGTTGGGAGATAGTGAGTATTGGCATTCAACCTCCGGAGGTAGATGGTGAAATCACTCCTCAAGATGTACATGATTTCCATCTTAATGCTCAAGCCGCATCATTGATTCTCTCATGCCTCAAACTCGAAGAAAGCAACAAAGTGCATGGAATTGAAAATGCCAAGATGATTTGGGATACACTTAGAGTATCATATGAAGGTGATGAAAGTGTGAGAAAGTGCAACATTGAGTTACTACATGGGAAGATTGAAAATTTCTCTATCAAGGGCGGAGAGACCACTCAACAAATGTTTGATAGATACATGACCTTGATCAACAAGATAAGAGCACTAGGTGATGAAAAGTGGGATGACAACTCGGCGGCAAGAAAGTTATTGAGAGCATATAGGGTCAAGAACAAGACACTTGCGGCAATCATCATGGAAAGACCAAACTATGAGAAGATGACACCACATGAGATGCTAGCGAAAATAAAGCACCATGAAGTCCTTGATGATGAAGCTATTAAAGATCAATCACAAGAAACAAGCAACAAGAAATGTGTGGCTCTCAAGGCAAATCATGAACATGCATCAACTCAAGAAAGAAGTACAATGATGATAGCTCAAGTGAAGAAGATGATGATTCCGATGATGAAGCCGCACTCCTTGTCAAGAACTTCAAAAGATTCATGAGAAGAAGGATGTCAAGGAAGAGCTATGGTGATGGAAGTAAAAGAAACAAGAAAAGAGTTTGCTACAAGTGTGGTGCCCATGATCATTACATTGTCGATTGTCCGCAAAACAAAGAGAAGAACAAGTCCAACAAAGATGATGACAAGAAGAATAGAAGGAAGAAAATAGGTGAAGCACACATTGGTGAAGAATGGTATTCTAGTGATGAGTCAAGTGATGATGAGAAGACCAAAGGGAAGGACAAGCAGAAGGATGCCGCAAACATTGCTATTCACAAGACATCTTCTCCAAGCTTCTTCACCAACAACTCATCTTCATCCAAGCTCTTCATCAACCTCTCCGACGACAATAATGTCACTCCAACTTGCCTTATGGCTAAGGGGGAGAAGGTACCACACAACTCTCCTACATGCTCTAGTGATGAACATAGTGATAATGAGAATGATGAGATGAATGGATATAAAAGGAATTTGATAATAAAATTTGGTAAGAAAGGAGGCAACAAAATAATCAAATTGCTAATGAAACTAGAAAGTCGGAATGAAAGTCTTGAAATGCAAGGTGATTTGATTTCGCAAGAAAGAGAAAAGAATCTTGCACTTGAAGCTTCTCTAACCGAAGAAAGGTTGAAAGTTGAGAAATTGACCGTGGAACTATCCTTAGCCAATGACTCTATTAAGAGGTTGACAAAGGAGTGTACCACGGCCAATGACTTAATTGCTAGTGTAAAGAACAAGTATAGCATAGCTCAAGAAAGCCTCACAAGCTTAAAAAAAGTATCAAAAACTTGAGCTAAGCTATAATGCTCTTTGCAATAGCCCCTCAACCTCTTCCAAGGTTTCCCATGACTCTAACACATCAACAAGTAAAAGTTGTAAAAGGTGTCAAAATGTTGATATAAATGCATATGCAACTAACCTTGTTGAAATAGCAAAGAAGGACAAGAAGATTCATAGGTTAAACATGATATTGAGAAATGGTTGCAAGTGCAAAGACCAACAACCAAGGCTCACTCTCAAGTTCGCAAGGCATCCATCCATCAAGGAAGGAGTTGGTTTTAGTAAGTATGATGGTAAAGCCAATGGAAAAAACATGATCAATGGAGTGCCTTATGTGAGGTTCAACAAGGGAGTTTCTCTCTTTGAGCTCATAAACAAGGCAAATAAGGCCACAAGTCCATCCACTCCGCTTGCAAATGACAAGTCCAACAAAAAGATGCAAGTAGAACAACCCAAGCAACAAGTGCCCATCTCACGAACCTATGCTAGTGATTACATGTGTTGTTGGGGTAAGGATGGTAAGATAGTTGTAAAGTATGTTGGTGTACTCAAGAAGAGGGAAATCATAAGGAGTGTTTGGATGGCCAAAACTTATGTTACTAACCCCCTAGGACCCAAATCCATTTGGGTACCTAAAATAAGAACTTGATTTATTTTTGTAGGAATATGCCTCCGGTGGAACAAGTTGGGTGTTGGATAGTGGATGCACCAATCATATGACCAGAGCAAAGAACATGTTCACCTCATTTCAACCAAATCATGATTCATGTGAAAACATTGTGTTTAGCGACAATGGTAAAGGAGAAGTGCTCGGTTTGGGTAAAATTGCTATCTCAACCGAAAATTCTATTTCGAATGTTTTACTTGCGCATTCGTTAAGTTACAATTTGTTATCCGTTGAACTTTGTGAAATGGGTTATGATTGTCTCTTCACGGATAAGGGTGTGACCGTCTATAGAAGAAGGGATTCCTCTATTGCATTTACGGGTCGTTTGAAAGGCAAACTTTATCTAGTTGATTTCACAACTAATAAGGTTGAGCCCGAGACTTGTTTAATGGCAAAATCTAGCATGGGTTGGCTTTGGCATCGCCGGCTAGCACATGTTGGGATGAGGAACTTGGCCCAACTTCAAAGAGGCGAGCACATCCTTGGACTAACAAATGTTTCATTTGAGAAAGATAGAATTTGCAGTGCATGCCAAGCCGGAAAGCAAGTAGAAGCAAAGCATCCAATCAAGAATGTTGTATCAACCACAAGACCATTGGAGCTACTTCACATGGACCTATTTGGACCCGTCGCTTACCAAAGCATTGGCGGTAACAAATATGGACTAGTAATTATTGATGATTATTCTCGTTTCATTTGGGTGTTCTTTATGGTAGATAAAAGTGAAACACAAGTCATCTTCAAGAAGTTTGCAAGAAGAGCACAAAATGAGTTTGAGGTGAAGATCAAGAGAGTTAGAAGTGACAATGGAACGGAGTTTAGGAACACCAACATTGAAGCCTATCTAGATGAAGAAGGCATCAAGCATGAGTTCTCGGTTCCATACACTTCACAACAAAATGGTGTTGTGGAGAGAAAGAATCGAACTCTCATTGAAGCCGCAAGATCAATGTTAGATGAGTATAAGACTCCACGCAATTATTGGGCGGAGGCGGTTAACACCGCTTGTCATGCCATCAACCGCCTATATCTTCACAAACTTCGGAATAAGACTCCATATGAGCTTCTAACCGGTAACAAACCTAAGGTGCACTATTTTAGAGTTTTTGGTTGCAAGTGTTTCATACTTAATAAGAGAACCAAAAGCTCAAAGTTTGCACCAAAGGTACATGAAGGTTTTCTACTTAGTTATGGTACTAACGAACATGGATATCGTGTGTTCAATAATGTCACCGGCAATATTGAACTAACGGTAGACGTGTCCTTTGATGAATCCGATGGCTCTCAAAAGGGGCAAGTCAATGATGAGCTTGTAGGTAAAGATGTTTCTCCAAGTGAAGCAATCAAGAACCTTGCCATCGGTGATGTAAGGCCCAAGGAGACACAAGATGAAGAAGAAGATTCAATTATGTATTCCCCTCTTGACTCAACTATTTATCATGTGCATGAAAATGCATGTGGTGAAGCTTCTGCACCTACTACTCCGAGTGATGGGAATACACATCAAGCTCATGATCAACATCAAGGGAATGATCAAGACCAAGTACAAGTAGAAGATCAACAAGATGATCAAGAAACAAGAGAAGATAGTGCAACAATTGATCAAGATCATGATGATGATGGTCCAATGCAAAAAAGATCACTAGTGCCACATCCAAGAGTGCATCATAGCATTCAACGGGATCCCGTTGATAACATACTGGGAAGCATTCAAAGGGGAGTCGTCACTCGCTCACGATTAGCTTCTTTTTGTGAACATTACTTGTTTGTCTCCTCTTTTGAACCCGTGACAGTGAAAGAAGCACTTAAGGACATGGATTGGGTGATGGCCATGCAAGAAGAACTAAACAACTTCAAACGGAATGAAGTCTGGTCCTTGGTGGAAAGACCCAAGCAAAATGTGATAGGAACCAAATGGGTCTTCCGCAACAAACAAGACGAGTTTGGGGCCGTGACAAGAAATAAGGCACGGTTGGTAGCTCAAGGATTCACCCAAATCGAAGGTTTGGATTTCGGTGAAACTTATGCACCCATAGCTAGGCTTGAATCAATTCATATATTACTTGCCTTTGCTAATTACCATGATTTCAAGCTATTTCAAATGGACGTAAAAAGTGCATTCCTCAACGGCCCCCTATCCGAAGTGGTGTATGTTGAGCAACCACCGGGCTTTGAAGACCCTAAATTTCCCAACCACGTCTACAAACTCGACAAGGCACTCTATGGGCTCAAGCAAGCCCCTAGAGCTTGGTATGATTGTCTTAAGGACTTCTTTCTCAAACAAGGGTTTGAGATAGGAAAGGCCGATCCCACTCTCTTTACTCGCAAAGTTAAGAATGATATTTTTGTTTGCCAAATATATGTCGATGACATAATATTTGGTAGTACTAATGTGGCATTTTGCGAGGAATTTAGTAGGATTATGACAAAGAGGTTTGAAATGTCTATGATGGGTGAGTTAAACTACTTTCTTGGTTTTCAAATCAAGCAACTCAAGGATGGCACGTTCATTAGCCAAATCAAGTACACCAAAGACATGTTGAAGAAGTTTGGCATGGACAAAGCCAAGGCCATCAAGACTCCAATGCCAACAACCGTCCACAATGATTTACTAAAGGATGGTAAGGCCGTCGATCAAAAGGTATATCGCTCCATGATTGGATCTCTTCTCTACCTTTGTGCCTCTAGGCCCGACTTAATGCTTAGTGTAGGAATGTGTGCAAGATATCAAGCTAATCCAAAAGAATGTCATTTGATGGCGGTTAAAAGAATCTTTCGATATTTAGTTCTCACTCCTAATTTTGGCTTGTGGTATCCTAAGGGCTCCACATTCGATTTGATTGGCTATTCCGATTCGGATTATGGTGGTTGTAGAATCAATCGAATGAGTACATCCGGAACTTATCAATTTCTTGGTAGGTCCTTGGTGTCTTGGAGTTCTAAAAAGCAAACGAGTGTTGCCTTGTCCACTGCCGAAGCCGAGTATGTTGCGGCCGGCGCTTGTTGTGCCCAACTACTTTGGATGAAGCAAACCTTAAAAGACTTTGGTTGTGAGGTAAACAAGATTCCCCTTTTGTGTGACAACGAGGGTGCCATTAAATTGACAAACAATCCCGTAAACCACTCTCGTATAACGCACATAGATATCCGGCACCACTTTTTGAGAGACCACAAAGGCAAAGGAGATATCTTTCTTACTCATGTGAGAACCGAAGATCAACTAGCCGATATCTTTACATAACCCCTAGACGAGTCAAGATTTTGTGCTTTGAAGAGTGAGCTAAATATCATTGATTCTAGTAACCTAGAATGATCTCTTGCACATGTTCATTGTTTTCACCTAGAGATTATAGAAAAATCGTTGCAAAACTTACATTTATGTCTTTCAAAATCTATTTTTTTTACAACATTCCTTCAAGTGTGACTATGGTTTTGTATTGCTTTGCTGGTGTCTAGTCACATTTGGAAGGGTTCTAGTTCCTCATTTAGTTCACCTTGGCTGTAGAGTACCCCTTCCTGTTTCTGGAATGTCGGTAGTACCGGTTTCTGGCCGGTAGTACCGGCCGCATATCGGTAGTACCGGTGCTGCCGTCGGTACTACCGGTAGGGCGTGGGTCTGGGTTAAAACCTCTCCTCTCCTTCTCTTCTTCTCTTACCTCTTCACTTTTTTCCCACCCAGCCCGTCCCCTACCTGTCTCTCCCTCGCCACCTTCCCCCATCCTCCTCCCCGATCTCCTTCCTCCCTCCACCATTGCCAAATCCCTTTGAGGAAGAGCTTCTCCTCTCCTTGGAGCCTCTCTTGGATGACTTGGAAGCAGCCCCAACCTCTTCAATCTTGCGGATTCAGCCCTTCTCATCCATTCAAGGTACTTGGGAGTTCTCTCTTTTGATCTCCCAATGTGCTTAGTTTGTGGCCATGTCTTTGCTTGAGGAAGTTCCTACAGACATGTTCTTGCTTGTGCTTACCTTTTCCTCTTAAGTTCATGGTTGGTTTGGTGATTCTCCATGGATTGTTAGGGCCGCGGGATGTGTCGGTAGTACCGACCCCCTTGTCGGTAGTATCAACCCCCGTCGGTAGTACCGATCACTGGCCGGTACTATCGGTCCTGTTGCCCCACTAATCCATGGTGCCTTCCCATCTCAACTCTGACTTTGGGACTCTCTCTCAATATCTTGCTTATTCCTCTTGTTCTCTATCCTTTGCAGCATGTCTCGTGAAGGTGGAAAGCGCAAGAACCCCGTCCGTGCCGCCTGTGGCGAGAGCTCACATCGTGGTCGCGGCTCCCATGGCGGAGATGGCAATGATGAGCCGAGTGGTCAGCCTCTCCACTCTAGCATGTATTCGCACGTCCCACGCACTCATGCGGAACGCGTGAGGAACGCTCCTCCGCCTGCCAGGGCATCGGATGCCGAGGCAAATATTCGTATCCTTGGCAAGGCGATTGATCCACGGGTTGTCCCTCGGACCCCCGAGCATGTGCAGCTGCTTCTCTCACGCAATCTCCCTCGCCACCAGCACTTCAATGCTCGCATTCGCGCTCCTGCAGCTGGTGGTGGATTTTCAGTGCGTTCTCCTATTGATTATCGCCACAAACTTCAAGAGTTGAGGCAGCAACGGAATGAAAATCCTTACTTTTATGTCAAGGATCCCTCTCTTGAGGCTCATTTTTGGAGTCAGTTCCAGTTTGATTACTATCATTCTGTCATTTTGGGTTATCAAGAACCCACTGGTGCTGTTCCTATCATTGCTCCCAAAGCAATTGATCTCGTTTCCCTTCGTGCTTTTGATGATCCGGATGTTGTTGCTTTGGTGAATGATCTTGAGGCGTAGGGTTTGCTAAATTTGATGGCTTTTCAGTATTCCTGGAATACTGAAATAATTGCTCAATTTTACTCCACCTATCATTTGGAAGTTGAGAATCGCGTCATTCATTGGATGACGCAAGGGCAGCATTATCGTCTTGATTATGTCACTTTTTCGTGTCTTCTTGGGTTTGGTCAAGCTGACCGTGATGCTCCTAGTATCTTTGATGGGTATGATCATATCACCTATCGGGACATCCGGCACTTTTACCTTCCCGGGAAGACTCCTGATTTCAAAAACACATATCTTCGTCCCTATTATTATGTCCTCAATAATCTCATTCGAAGCACCATTGATCCAAAGATTGGGGATTCATTGCACCTTCAGCATGATGCTCCTAAGATTCTCTTGCGCTTTTGGCGAGAGGGGTGCTCGCTTCTCTGTCTCGGACCTTCTTTGGCGCAAAATCTATTCTGCTTCTATTGATCCTCAGCGCCACCTTCCATTTGCTCCCTACCTAATGCACATCATTGAGCAATTGGTTGGTCTTTCCTTTGCTCATGATCGCAAGCATGAGCAAGTCAAGGTCCGGAACCTCCACACTCCTAAGGCCAAGGATGACTTCCTGCGTCTTCGTAGGCCTCCACAGGATGTGGATGAGGAGGATGTGGAGGATGAGGAGGACTCGCCCCAGCGTCCGTCTTCGGTGCGCCGCACTCGAGGTGCCGCTCGCTCCACCGCTGACCCTCGCTCCTCTCGGGGCCCTAGCTCCTCTCGTGGGCTTGGACCTCGCCGTCGTCGCGGTGGTGCCATCAAGCATGCGCTCCAGAACATCTTCTCGGCCTTTTGCTATAAGGTTGAGAAGGATGACCTGTAATACCCCTGGTATTACTGTATAATTAAACTGCCATGGCATCATGTTTAATTTGATCATTTGCATATGATTGTGTTTAGGGTGCTAGAGTGATTGAATTTCATTGGTTGTGTAATTAAGTCCCCAATCTAAAGTTAAAAATAAAATTAAATATAAATCAAATTAAGCCCTAGGGTTGACCTAAAACCCTAGTTCAAAATCTATATTGAATCTGAGGAAAATGTATTAATTAAAGTTGTAGAAATTTTAAAATGGAACAACTTTTATTTTTGGAGATTTTGAAGTTATGTTCCAGAAATTCAAATTAAACTCAAATTACTATGTTTAAATTTAAATTTGAAACCTCAATTTCAAAAATATTAGAAATTTGACAAAACCTCCTTAAAAAGAGTTGTAGAGCTCACTGAGTAGAACAACTTCTATTTTTACCATTTTTCAACTTGTTGAGAAAAATTAAAAGTAATTTTAAAAATACAGTTTAAATTAAAATCCAAGATTTACCCCCTTTTCAATATTTTCAAATCTGAGCCGAATTTGAAAATGATTCAAAAACCAAAAATGATCTATACGAAATTTTTCACAACTTTGTTATTGGGCATTTCCCCTGGTTTGGATGGTATAGGGCATGATTGGGTTTGATAGGGTTTGACCTTTTTCCCCAGCGCTACAGTAACCGGCCCCTACAGGGGCAGAGCACGCCGTGCGCGTGCGCGCACCGCGCGCCGCCACCGTCCGGCCGGCGCAGGGCGTGTCGCCACCGCGTCTGCGTCGCCTGGGGGTCCCGGACACACGCCTGGTCCTTATCCTCACGCTCTCGGCCGCTTTAAGTAGATGGACACCGTCTCCGTTCGCTCCCTCTCCCACTGGTCGCCGACGAGTTCGCCTCGGTTCTCGGCAAAATTCGCCGTGTTCCTTCCATCACCACCCGCTCCGTCTCGTAGCCACCTAATTAACCCTTTTGCGCAGCGATTGAGCCGGTCTGCGCAGCTGTTGTTCGCCGGAGCTCCACGCGCGACTCATCCTTCTTCCTCGGCTCCGGCGAGTGCACCACCGTGCTTTCTCACGCCGTGGCAAGGGCAATATGGTGGGTCATCCTCTTCTCTTCTTAGTGTTCTAGACTCACTTTAGTCCGTGGATTCTTGTGACCTTGATCGCTTGACCGCCTGTGCCTTAGGTTCGCCGGAACAGGGTCCTCGTCACCGGAGCGCGCCGCCGGTGCCTCGGTCTACGTCGAGCCCCGTCGTCTGTGCGGTCTCCATCCCAACCGACTCGAACCATAGACCCTTGGTGAGCTCGTAAACCCCGTAGTCTCCTCCTCCCGTGCATTTCCGTGTTGTTTGGCCGGAATGATGTCCGCCGACGCGAGCAGTGCCGCCGTGCCGCCATGGCCGCCGGTGAGCTCGTGCCCAAGCCCTTAGCATACTCTAAGCCCTAGATAGGTTTGTTTGGAGGCGGTAGGAGTATGCTCGATCTCGTCTCGGGGTTCGCCGGCGGCGAGCGCCGCGGCGGGTCACCGTCTGCGCGTGTGCGCTTGGGTACGCAGAGAAGCAGAGGAGGGAGAAGGGGACTGACAGGTGGGGTCTTCCTGTCAGCGACCCAGAGAGAGGAAGAGAGGAGCGCGGGTGTGTGCTCGGCTGGGCTGGGCCGGCCTGCTCAGCTTGGGCCGTCCCGGGCCGGTTTCGTGTTTTCCTTTTTCGGGATTTTTCCAAAGAGTTTTCCAATTGAAATTGCAAATGAATAGTGTTGCAATTTGGTATTTTTGTATGAATAAATTCACTGTGCCTAAAATCATGAAAAATTTTGTGAATACTCTCTGTAGTGTGTAGTATTTTATAAAAATATTAAATACAGGTTTTGAACACTTTCTATAGTAGTTAAAAATCAGTATATTAAATCAAAAATGCAACTTTAGGCATTTTTAATTAATTCCCTGTAATTCCAAAAATCACGAAATTTTATGTGCCACTGTTATAAGTCTAGATCTATCTGTTTGTGAAGTTTAAGGTGAAATGGAAATAATTTAATTAAGTATTAATTATATGCTTGGTTAATTGATTAATAAAATAAATAGGAAATTTTGGTGAATAGGGTTTGACGTGGATTTCGGCTTGATTGTAGTTCTAGGTCAACACCCTTATGACCTAGGACACCTTAGTCTAGTTATTACTAGGTGATGAAGAACAGTTATGCTTGAATTAGGTATTATTTATTCTGTGATTTTGCATTTGTTATTTCATGTTGCATCGCATTGAAATATTCATCATTGCATGCGTATAGTGACCGAGGAACCGGAGGTAAAAGTGAAGGCAGCCACTGAGGAGATTGTTCTTGAGGTCGTTCTGGATTTTGACATCTGTGGTACTGGTCCGGATCCGACACTTCACGCAATCCAAGGCAAGCCCCGGTGCATTCAGCCCTTCCTTGTGTTTTAAAAATTTTATCACCTTGAGTTAAATAATTGCATCAGGTTGATAGGAGTTGATTGTCACCTACTTGCTGCATGACCTGCCTTGACATATAACCCCGAAACCTGTTTTAAAAATGAAAATGTTTAAAAATGCTTAGCCCTGCTCTTTAAAGTTAGTTTTGCATAAAACGCTATTTTCTGAGCTATGATGATATACTAGAGATGGATATGAATTTGCAACCGTGCTGGTGACTTGCACTTGGGTTAGAGTCCCATTGTATTGTCATCGACGGATTGGAAACCGTTCGGTTGGTCTTGCACTTTGGGTTAGAGTCCCGATGCATTGCCGCCGCCGGAAAAATGAAAATGAAAAAGGAAGTCCGTTCGGATGGATGTGCACATGTGGCGGCGTTCCCATGTCTTGTCACCGACGGGCACGGATTTGGAACTGTTCGGCTACTTTGTACTTGGGTTAGAGTCCCAATGCATGGTAACCAACGGAAAACTGTTTTAGGGACCGTTCGTTGTCGGCCTGCTGGATCGAGACTTTGCAACTAGCCACATACTACGGGAAGCCTCAGACTCCGGTGGCTCTACTGCTGGAACCGACGACCACGCACTGGGAGTGGAGAGATGGCGAGAGTAGCGTGTACCCTCGTGGCCGGCGTGCCTGGAGACTAGAGGAGTACTGTGCTCTCGGGTGGCGCAGGACCGGTTCCGGGGTATGAAAAGCCGTGGTAGGCGGGGTTGGTATATGCAAGCTTAAGTGCTACATATGCAGTGTGGATAGGGATCCCCAGCTGGGTACTTTCTGGATTCGAATCGACGTTGCTCCTCGGTTAATGGAGACTTGATCCACTGACTTACACCGAAAAGTGGTTCGAAACTAGGTGCTTTTGAGAATGATTAAGCAATTGAAAGAATGTGACATATAAAAAGGAATAAGGAACTATGGTTATGATTAAAATGATATTGAGATGAAATATTGAAATAGGATAGTAATGCTTTTCCGCAAAACTCTTGAACTCTTGCTATAGCCTTACCTTGACTCCCTTCAGCCTGCATTCCTGAGTCTAATTTTACACCTTTTCGTCGGGTAAGTCTTGCGGAGTACCCCAGTACTCAGGGTTTGTTAACCCCTGTTGCAAGAAGTCAGCAGCCGGAGGTTTATCTTGCTCCCTGCTGCGGAATGCTCATTGTGAAGGAACTGCTGATGATTGATATTGGGTCCTTGGGCAGGGTCCGTATTACTATGTGTATCTGCTACCCTGATGCTTCCTCTATTTAGGTCTAGATTGTAATAACTGTACTTGAGTTCATGTTTGAACATCTGATTTGTAACCTATGTACTATAAAGTCTTCCGCACCTTTACTCTGATGTATTTTATTATGAAACGTTGTAACCCTGTAATGGCTTCGCAATGGGATCCTGTCGGAGAATAAGGGCGCTTATGTAGCCCGGCAGAGCCCGCCTACATCATCTGGAACACGGGCCCGGCTGTCAGATGTCATTAGTGGCGATGACAGGTGCATGTGGGCCACGTGATTTAGGCGGTTCTGTTACATGACCGCCGCCTTCGAGCTATTGAGGACAAGCTCGGCCTACCTCCTTCTTCTCCTTTGCGTGAGTTTCGCGATCCTTTTGAGGAGTACGCTGAGTCTTCCCGTGCAGCGGGTGGTCAGGACGATGAGGATGAGGATGAGGACGAGGATGAGGATGAGGACAAGGATGATGACGATGAGCAGGAGGAGCCTTCCGATGACGACGCCGACGAGGACGACGACTAGCTTTGCTTTCATGCGTGCCTACCCTTTTTGGCACTTGATGCCAAATGGGGAGTGTTAGGCTTTATTATGATGTAATAAGTAAGTTGCGACTTGCTTTGCCCCATGGTGGTCCAGACTTTAGTTATGGTTTGTAATATTTATATATTTCTTGGTGAACTATGTGTTGGACAAGAACTTTGTTGGTGTAATACTTAGTTGTAGGCATAACTCTTGTGTTTAATGTTATCTTAGTGAATTTGCTTTTATCTTGTGGTTTGTGATTTGTTTGTGACTTGAATTTTTTCTGTGCTTCACGCTTATCACTTGCTCTTGTCACACTCTTTTTGGCACCCCACGAATTACAAGATTTAGGGGGAACCTCTCTAAATGTATGCACTCTTGACTATGGTCGTTATTTGGAATTCAAATCCTATGCATACATTAAGGGAGAGCTCCATCCTAAATGTTGGATTCAAAAGCTTCAATTTATCTCAATCATATATAAGCCTAATTTGGTTGTCATCAATTACCAAAAATGGGGAGTTTGTAAGTGCATTCGCCCTCTATGTGGGATTTTGGTGATTAATGACAATCAAATTAGGGACTAACGGTTTTATCAAGATTATGTGCAGGTGTTAGTCCATATGAATGAGCAAATTGAAATATTCGGTGAAACAGCACCCCTCCAACTTGACCGAGTTACTTGGTGATCTTTACTCATAGTTTAGCAAGTTTTATCTTTTATTGAGTATAGGACTACCGCACTATCAAGAGGGATGCATAGCTAGTTGACTAGTAGAAGGTTTAAAGTGCTCAAACATTGACTTAAAAAAAACATGTTTGAGAGACACTATCACACACTTGTGCACTGCCCTACCCTGTTCTGCCCCTGGAGAATCGGTAGTACCGGTCGTGGACTGGTAGTACCGGTAGGACTTAGAGCAGGATCCTCTCCAGCGAACTGCTTGCTCTCGGGTTCCAGAAAAGTTTATTCCGGTAGTACCGGATTTTAATCCGATAGTACCGATGTTGCACCGGTAGTACCGACTCTGCATCGGTAGTACCGGTAGGACTTAGCGCCGAAACTCCTCCCAGCCAACTCGCTGCTCTCGGGTTTCAGTAAATATATTTCGGTAGTATCGGATTTTAATCCGGTAGTACCGGTTCCAGAGCGGTAGTACCGGTCTTGGACCGGTAGTACCAGTAGGACTCTGTCCAAGCAGTTACTCAGGGTCTGGATCGGTAGTAACGACTGTCCTTCGGTAGTAGGTTGACTGTTGTATCGGTAGTACCGGTGTACCACCGGTAGTACCGGTCAAAGTCAACTTGACTGACAAACTTTCCTACCGTTGGGGACTCGTGCAGTGCGTGTGTCAGGCTTTTAACGTTCGATCTGCTGAGGTAGCATCGGTACTACCGGTGGGAATCGGTAGTACCGGTAGCTCCCAGACGGAGGAAGTATAAATACTTCTTCCCTCTTCTTTAGAAGGTGACCCACTTCATTTGTTGCCTACCAACCCGAGACAATAGCTCTCTCTTGCTCTCCCACTCTCTCTCACACACACATTCATTGCTCCTAGCTCAATCCATTGCAAGTTTCAAGTGGAGAAGTGAGATTTGAGTGAGGAAAACTTAAATCCATTGCTTGAGCACTTGATTCCTCCCTCTAGCCGGCTTTGCTTTGCATTTGTTACTCTTGGGTTCTTGGAACCCTAGGCGGCTAGGCGTTCTTCGGGAGAGCCCGGTTTGATCCATTTGTGAGGGCTCCCCGAAGTGTTTGTATCACCCCAAGATTCTAGTGAAGAAACTCAAGTGACCTTTGTGGTAACCTTGAGTAAGGAAAGGAGGTGAAATAGACTCCGACCTTTGTGGTCACCTCGACAACGAGGAGTAGGCCTTCCTTTGTGGATTGACCGAACCTCGGGATAAATAACTTGTCCCTTGCTCTTTTTGGTGTTGTGTCTACTTGTGGTGTCACGGCTTCGACCGTGCTCTTTCTCTCTCTACCTTTTTCTTAGGTTTGGAGGCCCGATCTACGATTTGGTGGTGATTCAAGTTAGGGAGAAGGTTGCAAGGGACTCTACGTACACTTGGGTGGTTTGGTATAGCATAGATCTAAACTTACTGTGTAGTTAATCTTAATTTCGTAGCTATCTGTTCTTGACCGGTAGTACCGACGGATTGCATCGGTACTACCGACAGGTATCGGTAGTACCGGTACAATCCCGGTAGTACCGGTCTCTGTTCTCACGTTTCAATTGAGTTTAATTTTCAGGTTTTATACTACGCCTATTCACCCCCCCCCCTCTAGGCATTGTAGATCCTTTCAGAAGATGATCAAATAAATAGAGGAAAACATACAGATTTAATCTGATCTATTCAATGAAGGGCAAATTACAAGATGATCAATAAAAAATAGAGGAATAATACATATTTAATCAGATCGATTTTATGAAAGGTAAATTATAGGATGATCAAATAAAAAAACAGAGACAAAATATAGATTTAATCACATTAATTATATGAAAGGCAATTTGTTTGCATAGAGATAATTGAATTAGATAGCGATGATTGAAGGATTTCCTTTTTTTCATGGCTCATGATCGCGTGAGGAGGAGCACACGATTGGGGACTAAAGTTTCACAAGAGTGGTGTATCATAAATCATGATTAGTATTTAGACAGAATAGAATAGCGTCGGGTGGGCCAGAGAGCGAGTGCACGGTAGGCCATGGGAAATGACGAGTGCATGAGCAGCGGGTGAACGGAATCGATCGATAATAATATATAAATAATAGAAGAGATAGAGAAGAGATATATTACATAATAACTATTGCACAAACACACAAACCTAATTTTTATTACAAATATGTATATAGGAGTAAAGGTCGATATCCAGATTAGAACTAAAAAATATAGTACTAGCCTATAAAGGAATACATTTTTTTCTTTTTTCTTTTTTTGGGTTTTCTCCTTTTTTTTTTCTTTTTTCTTTCATGCTCGTGTAACCTATGCTACATGAATGAAAAATCTAAAAACTAAAACTACTGAGGCCATCGACGATTCCCTCAAAGCCGGCAGCGGCGTCCTTGGAGAGGACATACAGCTTCAGAATCGTATGAATCCAGTAAGCGGTGAGGCTCTTCATGCCGGCGAGCCAGGGCAGGTGCGGGGCGGGGCTCGGAACGCTGAGGTTGGCGGCGACGCTTCTGATGCCGACGCCGCGCAGGTCCGCGCGGCCACAGTTGTCCGCCATGACCTTGGCGTCGAACACCCGGCCGCCGAGGAGGTCCCTGACCCGCAACATGAAGCCCTGCCTCGTCTCCGGCAGCGGCCGCCCGCCGTCGAGCATCTTGACGAGGTAGGCCAGGTCGTAGGCGCCGCCGAAGGCAACCCACGTCAGCTCGACGCCGTTCCCGCGCAGCGCCGACAGGACCTCGGCGAGCTTCGCGCCGAATGCCGCCGCGCCGACGCCGCGCGCGCGCGCCTCGCTGAAGTTGACGCCCTGCTTTTGGAGGAAATCCACGGACTGCTTGGCGTAGCGGTGGCGGCCGACGTCGAAGTCCGAGAAGTGGACCTCCCAGACTTGACGTCGAAGTCCGCCGTGGTAGCCGTGGCCGTGGTCGTGGACGAAGGGCAGGTTCCCGTGGGCGTCGCACAGCGTGACGCCGAGCTGCACGACGGGGAGCTCGTCCACGTCGGATTTGACCGCGGCGTAGCGCTCGTCGGGGCTCAGGTCGCTGTCGCGGCGCCCGGCGGGTGGGCGGTGGATGGTGCCGGGGTACTCGGTGTCGACGACCACGTAGGGGTATGCCGGGAGCAGGGCGCCGATGAGGTCGAGCTCCGCGGCGAAGTTGGCCGCCGTCACGGGCCGCAGCTGCACCGCGTGGACCGGCGGTGCGGGTGCGGGCATCGGGTGGCCGAAGTATGGCGGCGGGTACGGGATGGTGGCGTACGGCGGCGGGCCTACGGCACCGTAATACGGCTGCGGTGGGTACATAAGTACGGATGGCGGCGGCGACGGCTGCAGCGGATGATACATGATTGGCCGATGAGGCCCGTGCGGGTACATGTTGCTAATTAAGGCAGCGCGGTGCTTTCTCTCTTCCTCTCGGGATACGATGCAATGGATATGAAGAATAGCCGATGGTTCTTGTTCTCCAATGTCGATGTTCATAGAGCGAGCGCAAGCACATATTTATGGGGGTTCTGATCCGTGAACGTGATGGACAAACTGTAGGAGCTCGATCGATTCTTATTCCGGTTGTGTTCGATTCCTACTCCGGTCATTGTGTGCTCTTCGGTTTCGCACATCTAGCCTAATCCTAGTCTAATCCTACAGAAGTACTGAGCAGGCCACCGACCAGGTGATAGCCTGGCTTCCTAGAAACCAAATACGATTCCGTTTTTGCGGAGCCGGGCCCGCGCTCACGCTCGGCTCGGGCTCACCTCCTCATTCGCACAGCGGCCTCGTCGGCGTTGCATCTTCGGCCATGCGCAGCCTCGCACTGCCGCCGTCTTGTGCGCGCAGCCTATCGCGGCCTTCTACTTACCTTCGCTTTTGGTGGCGTCGTACGGTCGAGGGCGGCGAGGACCGGCACGACTCAATCGAGGGAGTACTACCACCCTGTAATCCGGTGGTAGAGCAAGTTGCTGATATAGACGATCAGTAGCAGCAAGAGCGTATTAGTGCTGAGTTGCTTGCCTAGGCACACCCGCCACCTGCTCGATGAAAACTCTCACAGGGTAAACTTACTAAATTGAAAGAAGAGGTGATGCTATGCGAAACAAATCAGGCAAACAAACACACAATTTGATAGTCAATCTTAGTACAGACAACCAAACAACAGAGATTAGCTTGCTAGAGACATACTAAAGCTGACCAGACTTAAAAGCTAGCCAAGCTAGAAATACAGGCCCATAGTGTGTACGTACAGGTTTTAGCGATGAAACTGAAGGCCAGAATACAGACACAGCAACTGCACTGCACTACCATATTGAGAATTGATCAAGGGCGTCATGTGCACCATCTTATCAAACAACTTACATAATCTAACCCATGTACAAAGCAGCATGCTGGCACTTCTCCAACAATAGCAAAAAGATGCCGGCTACTGAGTATCCCTTGAATTATCCCCACCAGATAGCAACCAGCCAAGATACTCCACTCCATCTTCCAACGATGAAGCCTCGCCGGATATGGTCACCCTCTTTCGTGTGAGTGTTTCCACCGTCAACACTTTCCTCTTTCGTCCACCTCTTGGCCGGGCACGCAACCGCTCATCCATCTCCTCAAAGTCTCCCTGTAATCAGCAGCTTGTTGTTATCCACAAGCTCACATGGTTTGATCACAAAACAAAAGCAAACATATGCTTGAATCAAGATACATAAAGATCAGGAGCTGATAATTTTGATCTAATAGGCCAAAAAAACACAAACTTGGGATTAATATAAGCCATCTAGCAGAACTCACTTCAATGTATACATGAGCACCGGATTTCTCATGGTTGTCCCTGACATGCTTGTAGGTGAACACCTTGCCACACCCGATGATTTGGCACTTGAAAGGTTTCAGCTGGTCATGGCATGCCTTGACATGCTTGGCCAAATTTGATTTCTGCAATAGCAAACAGGAACATGTTTGGTTAAAAAACTTGTTGCGTGAGGCACATTTGGAGGAAATCTATCAATCTTGCTTACAGTGGAAAAGGAGTGTTCACACCCCTCAAAAGTGCATTTCATCCTTTCACCAGAGGGCACCTTGTCATGGGATTGCAGATGCCGCTTGATGTTCTTCTTCAGGTGCTTTTCTCCACATATCTCACACTTAACATGCTGATGGCAAGATTGGCTATGAGCCCTCAGATATTCAACATTTGTAAACATCTGCATGCAGCCTGGTTCACCGCACAATACCTCCACATAGTCCAATTTAACTGCAACGGCAAAAAAACCCTCAAATTTTGAGATCTCTTACGCTGGAGAAGGGAAAACACATACATGAACATGATGCAAATAACAATGAATAAGCTGCATTTATGATTTTCCTAATTATCTGGTAACGCCGACATACCATGTGATTCCTCATGTTTCTTCAGCTTTGATGAATACCTAAAAACCTTGTTACAGCCCTCCTCCTTGCAAATGAACTGCTGGTTGCTCTTACTAGCATTTTCATCCTCATGGATTTCCTTAACATGCCGTTTTATATTTGCCTTTATACTGAACCTCCTATCACAACCATCCACGGTGCAACTAAACAATTTGCCCTCATGCTTAA
This sequence comes from Eremochloa ophiuroides, assembly GCA_038502445.1. Taxonomy (NCBI): domain Eukaryota; kingdom Viridiplantae; phylum Streptophyta; class Magnoliopsida; order Poales; family Poaceae; genus Eremochloa; species Eremochloa ophiuroides. Next base: position 88,888,423 of record JAHLJS010000003.1, read on the forward strand.
GCATGTGTCGGTTTAAGTGATCTTTCCTTTTATAGCTGAAGGGGCAGTCTTCAATAGGGCAAGTAAACAGTCTCTATATTCAAAAAAGAATGTGTTAAGACCAAAGTATTTATAATTCTCTTTGTTTAACATTGAGCTAGATGCTTCAAATAATTAACCAATCAATTATCAGATCTCAGAATCATAAATACTGCTGGATCATGAGAACCTAAAAAGGTAAAATCCATTTTAATGTAATAATTAATCAAATGTGCCATCTTATGAAAAGAGAACTTTGGGAGAAATGTTATGACATGTAATGGAAGAAAAATAAAAAGGTAAAATCATATACTTTTGAACTATGAAACTATAACAAAGAAAAACTAAATGCCAAAGCTTTACAACAAACTACAAGTTCAGCACTTCCATTGAGTACATCTGTTCTTGCAGTCTTGCACAATGACAGGGGACAGGACTATTGCCACCATAGCGAGCTGGGAACCAATGAAGAATGGACACAGCTTTCTGAGACGACATTTTGATATTGGATCCTAAAGCATCTTCAAAGCTCCCATAAGGAAGTCCGTGATGACATGGAAGAATGGAGGGAAGATCTTTCCACCTTATCTCCAAAAGATCCATAACCCATATAATCCTTACAGCAATATAACAAGTTCAGCACTTCGTTTCATCATACATTTTTCCTTGCAAAATGACATGGTTTAGGACTATTGTCACCATAGCGAGCTGAGAGCCAATGGAGAATGGGCCTAGCTTTCTGAGATGACATTTTGATATTGGATCGTCAAGCATTATATCAAAGCTCCCATAAGGAAGCCCATGGAGACAAGGCAGATTTAAGGGAGGATATTTTCAGCCTTGTCTCCAGGATCCATACCCATCTAGCCCTCACAGCACTAAAGAAAACTAGAGGTAAAGGAACTTATAAAGTGAAGCCTAAGTTTTCTGAAATATTTTGATGTGTGATCGCCAGATTGACACAATTAAAGGCTCCAAAGTCAGAAGCCCAAAGAAATAAAGAGAACAGAAAAAAAATCTAAAATTCACTGAATTGACCCATACGAGAAGGCACAATACAAATCAGCACTGAAACAATCATGCATGTCATGGAATGCAGAGTTTAGACTATGAGCATCATGATAATATAGGGAACTTTGTACAAGGACAAACCTACTCAGTGAGCGTGACTGAGGCAATCTTGTTGAAGCTTCACAGGAGGTCATCCCAACCTGTTACTAGTTCAGACAAGAGTAAAAAAATGCCTCGTCGCATTTTGGAGTTCTTTAAATGGGATCCAATGCTTCACGCTGTTAACTATACATGCCCTGCAAAACAACTGTATTTAGCAAATCATATAGAGGGGGAATCATTATTGTAGCCAGCCTCATATGTCACGAATGCAAATCATATGTTCAAATCATGTTGGTATACTTTAAAACCGAAATGTGACACATCTAGGTGGCCAATAAATAAAAAGAGCTAGTTAATGCTCAATTCTAGATGAATGCATACCAACCTCATGTGAGTGACTTTGCATGTGCTGCTTCAGATGAGCTGGTTTCTGGAAACACGAGCCACACTCTTGGCACCTATGTTCCTCCTCGTGAACAATCTTTTCCCCATTCGAGTTAAAAATTTCTGATTTATCCAGTTCATCCTGCAGATAAATTTTTGGAAATCACTAGAGATGCTATGTGTGGCTCCAAAAAAAAAACAATAATACAAAGGCAGACATGAAAAGGTAAATGATGTTTCATGATATAGATGGCTCATAGCTATGTAATCAAACAAGATATATATTGACTAATGCATCTATATAACACAATGCTTATACCTTATGATGTGCAACCATGTGAGCTTGAATTAGGCATTTCTTTGACCTGACAACAGTGCAAAATTCACATTTGTAACGCCTTATATCCTTGCAACCCTTCTGTCCAACACTTGCATCTCCGTCAACATCAACCTCAGAAGACATCTGACAATGAGCGAACCACAGTTAAATTTTTTTTACACACATAACGGCCATTCCCAGATTTAGAAAACTGAATTAGAATAAAATGCAATAAAATAGATAAAAAAATTATGATAAAGAAAACTGAATTAGAATAAAATGCAATAAAATAGATAAAAAGGTATGATAAAAAACTTGTTATTTAGAAGAAATTTCTCAGAAATCCAGCGCTTGCAATTTAAAACCTTCAGGAAGTTATAACTTCCTGACTGGTGAAAGTAAAACCAATCTCAACATATATCTAATCAGGGACGAAGCCAGAAAAAAAAATTAGGAGAGGCTGAAAAAAAAGAATACTACAATGACTTAACTCTATTATGAACTGTCACGATAGTCAAATATAATAGTAAAAAGTAGTCTTATATTAAAAACGTTGGCACGGCCCACAAATTGCGTAAGTTGACGTGGCAAAACAGTAAGTTCAGCAAATCAAAATCCTTGGTATAAATTTAGCGAGCCTCACGGAGTCACCTGCTCACGGAGTCGCGGTCGTCAGAACGCCCGGACGCGGGACACTCAGCGCTGCCGCCGTGCTGCTGCCGTGCCAATCGGAAGGGAGCAGTCAGCAGCGAGCAGCCGAGCCAGAGCAGCGCCTGGCGGCCTGGGCGAGCGGCGCCGTCACGCACTGCAGACGGGCAGAAGCAGCGAGCAACAAAGTCTAGGGAATAGCCGTTCAGGGAGGCTACTTTCACCAATTGGATTTTTCCTTTTGGGCTAGCTCAACAACATTACAAATCCTTTTTTATCTCTATATAAACATTGTTAGCCCTTAGTTAATACAATTATGCAAATAAATAAATTTTAGGAGGGGCTTAGGGGGGGCTTCACGTGGCTGGCATCGGTAGGAGGGGCTGGAGCCCCACCAGCTCCAGCGTTGCCTCCGTCGCTGTATCTAATAATTTCTTGCCACCAACTTACAGCAATGTATTTCTACACTATAATCTTGATCTAGAGACACTGGCAGATAAAAGAAGACCAATAAAACATAAATTACAATGAGATCATCAAATTACTCATGCGAATCAATCATGCAACAAATGGGGAATATATGATTCTATGATTTCTTCATCAACAAAGATGGATGAACCATGTTGTTCCCATGAAAATGATCTGAGATGTGTCTTGAGCTGCCTAGTCATGTATTCCAAGGTTTCATAAATTTCCCTTCGAGCATCATGTGTCTTGTCCTCTACCAAGAATTCATGTACAACACCATCAATTTCTATCCAACTACACCCTGGTTTTTTGAAGATCTTAAGAGTCAACATTTGCTGCCTCATCTCTCGAGCTTCTCTCCATTTATTTGATGATGCATACATGTTCCAAAGAAGCACATAAACCCCATCATCCCCAGGTTCTCTCTTTATAATTTCCTTTCCAGCAATCTCAGCTAGTCTATCATTGCCATGAACCAGGCATGCACTAAGAAGTGACCTCCATATAACAATATCAGGCTCCACATTCATGTCAGCTATTAGAGCTTCTGCTTCCTCTAGTAGTCCTCCCCGTCCTAACAGATCAATCATGCAACCATAGTGCTCAAGCCGGGGATCAATTTTGTATACTTGACACATCCTGTCAAACAACTCTCTACCTTCTTCTACGAAGCCAGCATGGCTGCATGCTGACAACACAGAAACAAAGGTTACACTGCTTGGTACTACCCCAGCTCTAAGCATGTCCTGAAAGAGCTCAAGAGCTTTCTTCCCATCACCCTGGACTGTACAACATGAGATCATAGTTGTCCATGTATAAGAATCCTTTGATTGAATTTCTTGGAACACAGAAAGTGCCATCTCAATGCACCCACTCTTTGCATACATATCCATCAGAGCATTGCTAACAATTATATTCGAGCAGGCATTACATTTGCTTCCATACCCATGAATGACACGCCCTAGATCCAGAGAACCAATGTCAGCACAAGCTGAGAGTACACCTACAATTGTGAAATGAGTAGGGCGATGGCCCTCCAGTACCATCCTACCAAAAAGCTCTAGAGCCCGTACAGGCTGCCTGCCCTGTACATGACCAGTGATCAGTGCTGTCCATGCAACTACACTCCTCACAGGAACCTGATCAAAGAATGACAGCGCGGAATCCACACCAGAACACTTGATATAACCATGGAGCATGCTACCCCAGGTAACTTCATCTTTCAAAAACATTCTATCAAACACCTTTACCGCAGCCTCAAACTTCCCACACTGGCTATACATATCGATCAGTGCATTGCCAACGACCACCTCACGATCCAATCCAAGTCGGAAAATAAGGCCATGCACTGCCCTACCGACCACTTGATTACCAGCACCACTAGAGGCAGACAGCGCACCAACAACAGCAAAACCATCAGGGCGGTGGCCAGCAGTAACAAGACGAGTGAACAAGGATATGGCTTCGCGTTGGTGGTCCAACTGGAGATGGAGAGACATGAGGCTAGTGAAGGAGATAAGGTCAGGGTGGGGGATCTCATCGAACAGCTTGCGGGCATCAGCTACGCGGCCAAAATCAGCGTAGCAGCGGAAGATTTTGCAGGAAACAGACTGATGGTTGGGGTGGAGACCATGGGCAACGGCCAGGGCGTGGATTCTCTGGAGCTCTCTTAGCTTTTTGCACTGGGCAAGGAGGTGGTGGCAAACTCTTCTATTCATGTATCTTCCCCCTCGTGGCAACGAAATCTGTGGAGGTTTGCGTTCCTTGATGCCTCGAATGTTGACACCTGGAATTATAGCTGAAATTACTGGGAAAACAGCAACAGCTACAACTACAAAGCGACCTAGTGGACTAGTAAAAGACTATTCGCGGATCGTTCATCGTTGTTTTGCTTCCCACACTAACTTCTAATCGCAGATATTCAGGGACTTAAATTAGACTAGCATTGCCAGGGGCGGACCAAAGAAAAGGTCACTCGTTCATTGTACACTCAAATAGCCGAGCAGCTCTGGTTCATGGTTTGGGAGGCAGTAGCTCAGGTTCATGGTTTGGGAGGCCGGTTTCGCACATCAGGGACGGAAAAGGAGGGGTGGGCATACCTTGATGGTGCTCGTCGCCGGCGAAGGGCCTGACGAAGATGTACGGGCGCCGGGGACAGAGCTCGCCGTCGCAGCTCGGGCACAGCCGCGCAAAGGCTAGGCTCGCCGGTGCCGTCACCGCCCGCTAGGGATGGGGCTCGGGGCCGTGCGTCGTGCGTCCCTGTGGGCGAGCCGCGAGCGCCGAGCGGGGACGCGCCGACGGTGAGGGTTGTGTGGCTGCGGGGAAGGGGAAGAGCGATGGCCGTGCAGTGTGCGCCGCCGCACCCGTGGTGTCAGAGGGCGTGCGGCTGCGGGAGTGCTGATACTGAGGAGGGGTTGAAGCTGAGTGGCTTGGCTTTTAAATACCTAGGGTTCCACCATTCATTTGGGGCTTCTGCTTGGTGGGCTGAAACTGATGTTGGGCCACTAATTTTTGATGTGTTTTCTGTATTAAATATAGCATGAACATATATATAACATTTTACATAGGGTCATTTTTGCCATTTACGTTTGCTTAAATTATTGGTCGTGAGGATTTTTTTGCTGGAGTAAAGTCCAGGCAAAAAATTGACATTTGGGCTCTCTCTTCTTCTTCTTCTTCTTCTTCTTCTTCTTCTTCTTCTTTTGCTTTCCGCATGTCATAATTCTGAATGCTCCTTCAAATTGCATATGATAGGCACTTTTAGATGTATATATGCTCCATCACCACCTTACATCATCTTCCGTCGAGTTATTAAGTTGGACTCTCTCGATCGCATTCCATGAAGTTGCATATCCTACTCCCTCCGTCCAATGTTTATTTGTACATCTAGGTTTGGGCACGCAAACCAAGGCAAGCGCAAAATGACGCTTTTGCCCCTGGACAACCGGTCTGTTCAAGCAGTGTTTAGGCAAAAAAAAAATCCAAATCAAACATGCCGCTGGGATCCCATGGCCGCCCAGCAGTGGAACTTGGGCTGGCGCATGGCCGCGGGTGGTCGAGAACAATCGAGAGGCCCATCGGGGTTTCCTTTTTTTTTTTTAATATGCCATCCTTGGACCGACTATGGTAAGAGGAAATAAAATAGTAAGAAAAACTAGTGCTGCACTGCTCTGTTGCTTCCGGTTGCTGCACGCGTCTGTCACGCTCAGACCAACGTGATCGATTAAATGTGAGAAAAATTTTAAACTCTAAACGTACAAATAAACATGGGACGGAGGGAGTACTATCTTTTATTTTATTGTTACCGGAGAGATGTGTTGAATCCATTTGTTCTACTCCACGTAATGTTGCTTCTCCTGGATTTTTTTCGAAAGGGTAGGTACCAAGCTTTTAGGTGCCATGCGCCTACCCAGGAGGAGGTCCAAAAGTCCCGTGGTATTTCCATCCTCCACAATATAAAGCTCGGCCTTTCTCCTTCTATTGGAGCCACAACCATCTCAAGCACAGCGTTTGAGCAAAACGCTCGAGGTCCATGATGCCTAGCCCCCTTCTCCTTTAGGGAGGCAAGTCGTTGTTCAATTGATTAAAGAATGACTCCCGTACACTTTGTCCGGCGTTTCTCCACGCTAGTGGAAACTCCTCCTCAAGCGGTCTATCTTTTTGATGAGCCATTTTTGCACCGGAAAGATTGTCAAGTGATAGATTGGTTGAGATAAAAAAAAAAAGAATTGTCTCTCATGTGGTCAAAACCTGAACCTGCTCTCCACAAATTTGGTCACTAAACTAATGACAGGAAGCCTGTAGGCTCAAAAAGATTAGACATTTCGACTAGATTGACACAGGAGAAAACCTGTTTGATGTAAGAGAGGCCTTTTCAATAAATTCAAATTAAAATGGTTTTACATTTGAACTGCTGGAGTACACTGCACAGACAAGTCGATCATTCCATTCCTACATATCCTGCTGGGATTCCTCTCACTTTACAAGTGTACAGCTGTGAGCCGCACTGTCCTTCCCAGATCGATCTAGTGTTGTTCTCCCAATTTCCAAGAAAGATTGCTTCAGCGTCGGTTACACTGCAGATGCAGTACTGCACCTCAAAGTAGCAGCTAAAGTCTCCTTTTGAGTCTCATGTCAGCATCCTCTGATCTCATTCATTCAGTTCAGCAGAGTCCCCTGTCTCTGGAATCAGGACTTACGGCTTCAGCCATTAACGGAAATAAGCAAGTACGTACTAAAATTCAGCTTGGACAATGAAGTCTGAAGACGCACAGTACCTAGTATCTCCGTGTTCGAAGCTAACTTGGTCAACAGTTGAAGGAGAGCGTACGTAAAGCGTAAAGGCTCTCCATGACTCCTGACTCCATCCATACCGTGCTGCCGTGCAGCTTCATCAGAGTGTCAACGCACCAAAAGCTTAAAGCTCCACACAGCTCGCGTCGCTCGTCATTCTCGAACACATCTGGCCACCAACACAGCCATCGCGATGGGCGCCGGCGACGACACCAAGCCCGCCGCCATGGAGGTGACCTCCTCTTCCTCGCCGTCGCCGTCGCCCACCCCGGCGCCACCGGCACCTCCGCCGTCGGTGCTGCGGTCCGTGCTGCTGTCGTACGCGTACGTGGGGATCTGGATGAGCCTGAGCTTCTCGGTGATCGTGTACAACAAGTACATCCTGGACCCGAAGCTCTACAACTGGCCGTTCCCGATCTCGCTCACCATGGTCCACATGGCGTTCTGCGCCGCCCTGGCCTTCGTCCTCGTCCGCGTCCTCCGCGTCGTCGCCGTCCCGTCGCCGCCGATGACCCCGCGCCTCTACGCCTCCTCCGTGCTCCCCATCGGCGCGCTCTACGCGCTCTCGCTCTGGTTCTCCAACTCCGCCTACATCTACCTCTCCGTCTCCTTCATCCAGATGCTCAAGGCGCTCATGCCCGTCGCCGTCTACTCCCTCGCCGTCGCGCTCCGCACCGACGCCTTCCGCCGCCCCACGCTTCTCAACATGCTCGCCATCTCCGCGGGCGTCGCCGTCGCCGCCTACGGCGAGGCCCGCTTCGACGCGTTCGGCGTCGCGCTCCAGCTCGCCGCCGTCGCCGCCGAGGCCACCCGCCTCGTGCTCATCCAGATCCTGCTCACCTCCCGCGGCGTCTCGCTCAACCCCATCACCTCGCTCTACTACGTCGCGCCCTGCTGCCTCGGGTTCCTCGCCGTGCCCTGGTACGCCGTCGAGCTCCCCCGGCTGCGCTCGACGGCGGCGGCGTCCCCGGACGTGTTCGTCTTCGGCACCAACTCGCTGTGCGCGTTCGGGCTCAACCTCGCCGTGTTCCTGCTGGTGGGCAAGACGTCCGCGCTCACCATGAACGTCGCCGGCGTCGTCAAGGACTGGCTGCTCATCGCCTTCTCGTGGACGGTCATCAAGGACACCGTCACGCCCGTCAACCTCGTCGGCTACGGCATCGCGTTCCTCGGCGTCGCCTACTACAACCACGCCAAGCTGCAGGCGCTCAAGGCCAAGGAGGCCGAGAGGAAGGCGGCGGCGACGGCGGTGCCCAAGCCGGACGATGACGCGGAGGCAGGCGCGAAGCTGTTGCCGCCGGACACCAAGGACGGCGGCGGCGACGGTGACCACAAAAACTGATGCACAGCATGGTGTGCGCGCAGCCCATGATCTGAGCATTGGATATCTTGTACGGACGTTCTTCATTTGTTCTTCTTAATTTCCGGCATAGGATTTCTGTGAAACTGTCAGATTTTTTTATGTCGTTTATTCATGATTACGAATTCTTCAATAACACAGGAAACGCAAAAGGGTAAACTAGTTTGATATACTTGGAAGTATATTTGTGGTGAAAAAACTAAAACTTATGTAGCATATGTTTTCAGTTTGTGGTATATCATATATATGAACATGATTTTATATGTTGCACCATGGCCGGTTGATTATCAGAGTAGCAAGTAGTAGTCTGTGGAGTAGTAATTATTTGGACGCTTTTTCATGGAAAAAAGTGGTCATTATACGCAACAAAAAGTAGTCCGGTCTCCATTTTCGTTTCTTGGCCTCTCTATAGGCAGCAGTTCTGGTGATTGTATTGTGTTCCCTTTATACAATTCCTTAAAAATGAAAATGCTCGCAACATGCTAGTCACAAACTACAAAATCTTTAGGTTCACTCAAAGTGACGACACAATGGAAAAGAGAAAGATGAGTCGTTACGCTGGCAGGTAACTAGCTAGGCCACTATTAACTCGAGTTTCTTCAGCTTCACTTAAAGCTCGCCCAAGAAGAGTCCAACAATATGGCCTAATTATAATCTAAAATATCATGCACCCACGGAGTTGAATGTCCATTATTTTTATGTGCCACTTATTATTTTCATAAATTGGCAGAGCCGCAGAGCACGGGCTCGGCCAATAGTTGATGAACTAATTATTGAAGAAAAGAGTGTACGTACGTAGTACGTGATAGATTTTCAGAGTGTAATCATCGTTCAATGACTTCCATCGCCAAAAAAGACGACAGTAATCTGGCGACCAGCTGGCTGGTCACAGTCCCATACGTTCACTGATAGGGCTTGTTTAATTAGTAATTTGATGGCACAAGTGGCCGTAGGCATGCACCAATGTTTGTAGCATGCCTAAGTCGTGGCGATATAAGGTCATCTGATTGGTAACAAAACTTACGGTGTTTTCTCTTCAATTGTGACAAATTCAGTATAGACAATGCAGTTTCTTTGCCGAGTGCTCGGGGCATTCGGCAAAAACCTTACTGCACTCGGCAAAGACTTTGTCGAGTGCCACACTCGGCAAAGACTTTATCGAGTGCCACACTCGGCAAAGAACCTGTCGGCAAAGATTTTTTTGCCGAGTGCCAAATATCGGGTACTTGGCAAAGTGCCAGAGCTCCGACACTTGGCAAATATTTTTTTTATTTTTTTTAAAAATTCTTTGCTGAGTGCCACAGCCCTGGCACTCGGCAAAGTGGTTAAAAATGCTTTTTTTTGTTTTTTTTGCTTTCCATCAGAAATTATATCTCATCCCAACACATCCAAGAGTAGTTCCCAACTGTTGCATTATATTTTAAAAAGGATAATGTCATGTGTACAAACAAACACCAACTCTAAGTCGATCAGAAGCATTGGGCATGCACTGAAGTTGACAACAATGCCTTGGATAAACAACTACTTCCTATAAAACAACATGTAATTTCTAGTTCGTGATGGCAGCTGCAAATTCATTCTGGGCAATTTTCCCAAGACCTTCATTCAACCTGTAACGAGAATGATCACATAAATATATCTGTATAACTTGTAATATGAAATGGACAGATATATATGTATAAAATGGGCAAGCCTTTGTCATACTGAGCATCATGGTTTCTTCGTACCGAGTAGGAACAACTACTAAACTTATCAGCCCATAGATTTCTACTGAACAATGGATAGTTGTAGATCTATATTACATTTAGATTCAAGAATATTAAATTTGCAATACTGGTAGTTAAGCAACAACTTGCTGATTTGGAAGACATTTTAAAGTGCCTAAGTCTGAACTTTCTTTAAAAGCAATGTGTTCTAAAACTTCAGCTATGACACATTATATTCATTGAATCAAATTCACATTTCAGATTTGCACTGAAACTTCAGCTATGACACAAGTATATCATATATTTACTGATGCACTGAAAGATCAAAACTGTCCAAACAAGTTTAATTGTGTTTTTTTACTTTGACTGGGTTGCTTGCTAATCATTGAGTGCTACAGTTTAGGATTCGGGTTATATCACCATAAATGTAAGAAGCCAAAAAAACAACAGTCAGCTTATATCACCATTAGAGAATAGCTTCATATAATTTATAGTACTAGTATTTCCACAACTCTATCCAACTAATAATCACCACAAAATTTGGGCTGACTGGCTCAAAAGTCAGTTTCTACATGACCAAGAGAATCAATCCAATTTAAGTATCGAAAAGATTAAATGGATACATCAATGTTACCTAAATATATGACGGGCACCTTCCAAGAAGGAAACAAACGGCTCACCTAATAAGTAAAATAACACGGGAGTAAAATATACTAGGCCATGAATAAAACTATACAACTTTCAGATGCCAACAGCTTTCCACGGAGACAAAAGATTAAAACCTAAGCACAACATAGTGGATGGAGCTGATGAAATCTAAGTACATCTGATTCATCACAAAAGATTAAAACCTCCTCCAAGATACTGGATAGATCAACCCAATTGAGTGGCATGATTGAACATTTTGGCTGGGTGCACAAACGCAGCTACATCACAATTGAATTTCCTCTGTTTATGTTGCCAACGATTTTCAGCTTACTGAAACAAATTAACAGGATAACTGATATACCCAACAGTCCAAATTATCTTTTGGAAGAAGTGTCATACGAGGTGTCATGTTGTCGTATGTAGATGCTATGATAAAAAATTGGAAACTTTTGGAAGAAGTTGCGACGTTGGATATCCAAAACCTAGACATCTCCACAGGTTATCACATGATATCACATCTGGAGATGTGCTGGTTTGTGAACATCAGATGTGATAGCGTGCTCGAATTTTTTTCAATTTTTTACCACAGCACACGCATATGATATCATTACATCTCGACAAGTTTCATGATTTTTTGAATTCGTTTGCATTTTATATAATTAAAAAGCCACCCGCACGCTAGTTGGCGACATTGTCCCGTGAGCGCGTTCATCAAAATTTCGAGAGAGTTCCTGAATTTAGCCTAAATTTATACTCACAAACAAGGATAATATTTTTTGAATGAATGAAATCTAATATTTGATGCACCTGCAGTTCAAACTAACATTTTCCAAAAAAAATTCAATAAAACAAAATAAACTAAAAAAATATACCAAAAGGCAATGAAAATGTCCCAATTTTAAACATGTTGTTTGTGTTAGTGTAGTGAAGCTTCAAAAAAAATGGTGCAAAAAAAATAAAAAACTTTGTCGAGCGCCTAGGGTTGGCACTTGGCAAAGTGATTGCTTTGCCGAGTGCCAAACAGCTGGCACTCGGCAAAGAAGACGGCGCTGGATGCCGTCGGTCCCCTATAAATCTTTGCCGAGTGCCGCGCTTTGCACTCGGCAAAGACTTTCTTTGCCGAGTACACTCGGTAGAGAAAGTCTTGGCCGAATGCCTTATTTTGCCGAGTGCGGCACTCGGCAAAGAAGATCTTTGCCGAGTGTCCGATATTTGGCACTCGGTAAAGCATTCAGCACTCGGCGAAGTACGATTTTCCTGTAGTGACAGTGTTTAGTTTCTCTAATCACAAGAGTAGCCCAAGGTTCAGCAAACACAATGTGTAGCAACTAGCAACTATTTGGGTCGTCATCCTTGCCATCATCCTCCTATCTGGTTGTGTCGTCGTCATCGTCTCCATCTTCTTCCTGATCTTATTCACCGTCTCTCGGTTGTTTAGACCAGTTCCCGGACCTAATGATGGTTCCTCGCCACCATCATTGTCTTGGCTGTAATGTTGCAATGTTCCTTGTGTAATCCTATTCGAGTAAAAAAAAAAATCTTATTCACTGTATAGTACCTCTTCGTTGGTGTCAATATGCTCAAACATTGGAATGAAATGGCTTGGGAAGATAAGCGTCAGTGGAAAAAGGGGGGAAAAAAAACCAATGGAAGGCCATGCTTGTCTGGTAGATGGTGGAATTCCAATGCAGGAATACACAGTGGTAGGAATTGGGTGGCTGATAGGTAAGATTTTCAATATTCGTTGTTAGCGGATCCATCCTGTATATATTAGGACATTACAGGATGGAAGACTCCCGGGTCCCATCGGCTAGTGGATACATGCGCGCCAAGGCTCTGGGCTCTTGCGGGGAATTCCTCTCCTACGTCCAGCTCCTCATGTTTTACATGGGGATGGAGACCTTCACGGAGAGGTGCAGAGGAAAAGGGCGGAGGAGCTTTCGAGCCAGGAAGCAAACAACAACGCCGCTCCACTGGCTTTTGAGTTCTGACGCCCACATTGGAAGTGGCACAACTTCATCATCAACTTCTAGGATCCGTAGTCATGGCGCTTCATCACCTTCCACCTCCACCCAGGCGCGTCTACATCCAATTCTGATGAGATTCACATGGATGCTACTTGGTTCTGTGTGTTTGTAATTTTTCTTTCCTTTTGCGTGACTGTTTACTTATCGGTGTGGACGCTTGTCGCTATGATGCTTCTCTTCTCCTGGTTGCTCCAATCCTCATTTCAATAAACGCTATGTACCAGTGTTTGCTTCTTGTTACTACAATGCATTCCATCCATGTAACATTAATTGATATATCTCTGTCCTGCTCGTTTTAATTAAAAATAAGCGTTGATTTTAATTGGTGCTGATTTATTGTGAGATAAAAATATTATTTCGTGGCTGATGATTGATCAAGCGTACAAGGTTATGCTTTTTCCTTGACTCAGTGTCACTAGTACATAAAAGTTCAGCACAGGTAGTTCTAAACGCATTTGTACAGGCGCTTTTTCGAACCGCCTGTGCTAAGGGCCTGTACAAATCTGCCATTTCTGCAGGCGGTTTTGTCTACCACTGCACCACACTCTCACTTGTGACTATATCCCACTTCGATTCCCCACATATTATAACAAACCAGGTGAAAATTGATTATTTGAGGCACTAAACGAATTCAAATGAAAAAGTTATCAACTACAAAGTTTCATAACTTTTCGAAATCTACAACTTTCATGTAGAGTGTTTCTCTATCCGAGGATTTTTTTCAAAAATTCAAATTTCAAATTTTAAACTTTGACCGTAATTTACATAAACAAGATGATTTCAAATGAAAAAAATTTCAACTACAAAGTTTTATAACTTTTTAAGATCTACAGCTTTCATGTAGATAGTTTTTCATTTGAAGTCATTTGAAAAATTAAATTTTTAAAATTGGCACCGATTTCTACAGGCGGTTTCTTAAGAGAACCGCATGTAGAAATCGATTTCTACATATTCTGGCCCACCGTTTGATTTCCAGTAACATCCATTAATCAAAACCGCCTGTAAAAATAAAAATGTGGCACCTGCGTAGAGCTTTTCTGTACTAGTGTGTAATGCTGACATTTTAATGGCTTATCACCTATGGGCTATAGTATTAAAGCTATGTAGTAGTGATAAAACCCATAATCACTAGTCATTTTTTTCTTCGTAATTGCAGCTATGCTATTAGCTCTGATCATGACACAACTCTAGCTACAATAATACACTGGATCCTCTGGCATATTTACCTTCTACTCAGAAAATTTTCCAGAAGTCACTGTTTTCATTATGGCTCGAAGAAAGGTCACATGCCAGAGTGTCGGTGCTAGTTTTAGTCGGGGCTAACACCGGCTAGTAAATATGCGTTTTGCGGTTGAGGCTACGGATGGTGTGCAAAGGCAAACACAGAGATTATACTGGTTCAGGCCAAGCAAGCCCTACGTCCAGTGGGGAGGAGAGTCGTGTTGCCTTACACCGGAGTGCTTGTAGTAGGGGGTTACAAGCTAGGCGAGAGAGGGAAGTGTTCTCAGGTCTCTTGTGAGTGTCTAAGTGTTTACAAGTCGTTTGCTGTGGGTGTGTATGTGTGGGTGAGAACTTAGAACTTCTCCGTCCCCCTAAAGCCGGCTTCTGCTCTCCCTTTTATAGCCGCAAAGAAGAGGCAAGGGCAACGCTTACAATGCTACGCATGTTACAGCGACGAGTTGTGTTCCCCGTTTGACTATGGTCAGCTACAGTCTTTTCTCCGCGTCTCCGGGGTATGGCCGTCGTGGTTCGCACGATCTTGGTGAGTTCCAAGGCGGGAACAGTCGTCGGATTACGTCATGTCGTCAGCTACAGTCTTTTCTTCGTGTCTCCAGGATATGGCCCTAGTGGTTCGCACGATCTTGGTAAGTTCCAAGGCGGCAACAGTCGTCGGATTACGGCGTGCCGTAGGGTCACACCTATCGGCTATCCTTCCGCACGATGTGACAAGAGGGTGAGTCGCCTCGGGACATTGTCTCCCGAGGCTCGGGACTCCTGAAGGCGTGATGGGATGGAGCAGGGGATATTTCCCCTGATCATATTTCCGGCCTTTGAACAGTACTTCCCGAGGGTTAGGTGGGCCCGGATGGAAGGCGTGCTCGTCCTTTCGAGTGGACAGTGCAGTAGGCGCCTTTCCCGTTCTTGCGTAGCCCGTCGTCAGGCGCTCGGACTGTCGCAGTCGGAGTTGATAGACCCCGGCGGAAAACGGGGCGGTGCACCGTAGACCATACCGTGGAGAGGACGGCCGTAGTGGGCCTATCAAATCCTCTGCCAGGGAAATCGTGACAGATGGTATGGCCGTCAGGGGCGTGCGAAGCACAGTTGCGTCGAGAATCTCGCCTGACGGGATAGTGCCTGTAAAGTGGTCAGGGAGGTCTCTTGTGGTCCAAGATTGCTCTGCTGACATCACCGTTGTCTTGGATGCCTTTGTGAGATTGTGCTCGAGGGGGATGGAGAAGCTCGGACGAATCGGAGAATGGGCGCCGGGGATGCCGCTCTCCCGAGCTCTCCCAAGGAGGCTCGGGCGAATCGGGGATGCCGCTCTCCCGAGCTCTCCCAAGGAGGCTCGGGCGAATCGGAGAATGGGCGCCGGGGATGCCGCTCTCCCGAGCTCTCCCGGGGAGGCTGGGGCGAATCGGAGATTTGGGCGCCGAGGGTGCCGCTCTCCCGAACTCTCCCGGGGAGGCTCGGGCGAATCGGAGATTTGGGCGCCGAGGGTGCCGCTCTCCCGAGCTCTCCCGGGGAGGCTCGGGCGAATCGGAGAATTGGCTATCATTGGTGCAATGATGTCGTGGGCCTCCGTCGACGCGGCCCTCCTTGGCTTCGAGCGCGGCCTTCGTGGACTTCCCCTGGCCTTACTTGGGCCGGGCTGCGTTGGGAATGATCGTTTTTGCGTTGAAGCTGGGTACCCCAAACTTTGGTTCCCGACACAAAGCTTGAAACATATCCATGTTATACCACTTTAGTTTGACGGTGACACGAATATGGCCATATTGTTGGTCGCACATCAGCTCTACTGCCACTATCAAAATATTGGTCATTATATCACAAGCTATGCAACAACCCACCATGTGTCGGCACCACCTCCATTCCCCCGAGCGCCCCCAACGGGCGACTTGGGGGCCGGGGCGTCTCCGTAGCATCCGGGCACCTCCCTCTTAGCCAACCCTCTGGCCGCTGTCACCGCCATCCGAAATCGTCTGTGCCTCCTCACCCTCACTCTCGCTCCTCCTTTTCTCCCCATCCACTCGCTTTACATCCGGCGACCTATGGTGGCGGCTGGCTATTGACACTTCTTAGCGCAACCACCAGAGATAGGGTGTTAGGCTATCTCTGATAACGGCGCCAGAAGTGCTTGTGGTATTTCTTATGTCTATTGGATAATTCCGCAAGCGCACAGAATATACCGCTGTAGCACTTCACCTGTGAGTATTCCAAGGTATTGTTATTTATTTTTATTCCAAGGGAAGCGGTTGTTAGGAATAATTAATAAAAAGAGAGAGATCCTTAAGTTTATAGCAACTTAGTATCAACTAGTGATAGGGGGTAAATCGATATATAGAGGAAAGGGTAATGACACCAACACACGACAAGGTTTTAGAATAACTAAAGATAACTAGTAGAGTATAGCTAGGTGAGAGGACAACGAGTGAGTATAAGACTCCTATGACACTTACTTTACTCTTATGAACTATCTTATCAAATAGATGAATTATACTAAGACAGCTACCTTACTTCCGGTATGTAGGGGATAGGCGAGACAGTAGGGGATATAACCTCTACCCAAAGCGGCTATTCTCTTATGGGAGCCTACCTTTTAAGAACTTGCTTAAAACATGTAGAGGAATACTAAGACTAGACAGGGCTGTCACCACTTGCTAGCACCTACAAACAATCCGTGCGACAAGCGGCATTCAAAGGCAAGATCTAGCCTAAGCACCACGCTTACACTAAGCCTTACTACTCTAGTTACGTACCAATAAGTACCCTATGACAGGCGATGAACTACACACGTGAGCCGGTTACAGGATCACTATCTAATATAACTCAACTATAAGTTAAAACAAAACACAACAATACTATAAAGAATAGTAATGCACTAAGTAGAGACTTAGTAAAGTAAAGTAAAGATAATATATTGATAAATATAAAGTCTTACAGAAGAAAAGGTACAAAAGCTATTCCAGACTCTCCAGCAGACGACTCCGGAGACTCCGAGCGTAGCTCGACTCGACTCTAACTCCCACACTAGACTATACTACTACTACTAAAGAGTAGAACTCTTGTGACTTGTGACTCTTGGGTGTCTTGTATGTCTTGAAGAGGGTGATGACAGCCTCTATTTATAGGGGAGAGTTGAGGGGCGCCATGTCAGCGATCCGCGTGCTCCTTGCCTCTCCACCCTTGGATAAACCACCATTGAACCGCCATAAGATGGACGGCTGTGGCGATTTCAGCACATGGGAAACATGCTGGAAGGCGGTGGAGGTCAACCGACCTGGCCGACCCCCCTATGGCAGGTGGGCCCAGCCAGGGTCTTCTAGAAGGAGTCCCCACCTGTCATAGAGTGCAGTAGTGGCCTGGTCCTACCTTGGGTGGTTCGGCCGAAACACCATTGGTGAGTTGGGCCCACCACTGTGGTTCCCATCTGTCATTGATTGTCCCCGTGTGTTGGTTCCAGCTTGGTTGCATGTTTGTTACGTTGAATCCTTGTGCTTTGTTTCTCCACCGTTGAATAGAAACACATGTTGATCTGATAGATGAAATGACCTGGGTGGAGAGACACATAGATCATGCCATGTCACCAGGGCCAGGTGGGCCCCATGTAGGGTTCGGCCAACCCATACATGGCCTCACCCTGGGCTCTCCTCTCTTCTAAGTGATGTTATGCACCATTTCTTGATGTTTCTTGTCCTGTTTGATCTTTGCTGCATTCACAAGCTTAAAAGTACAAGTGAAACTCATTATTGATAAAATATGTTCATGATATGTTTATCTTCCCTTGAATCCGAGACGTGTTGACGGTGTTTGAACATGGAATTTTAGAGTATATCCACCGTCAACACTGGCTAGATCTAGGCCTAAATCGGATGTGACTAGCACCGTCCCACCTCGGCACCCAATCCCCTATTGTCGGTCTACCAATGGATCTAGCCGACAAGGTCACACAGATATTGCCCATGGTGGCCATCATCCAGTCGGTCGTAGGTGCCCCGGCCAGCAACCGCCAGCACAGGCTGCCGTCGATGGGGTTTGCTGGGCGGCCCAGCCTTTGGGCAGCCGCTGTAGAGGAGTGAAAACAGTGGCGGATCTAGGAAAAAAAATTAGGAGGGGCTGGGCCAAAGACAGCCGGCCCACTTAACTTAATTATATTGCATACAAAGCTAAGACATAGCAGTTTCAAACATTTTACATAATAACTTACGTAAACAGTCAAAAGTGCATCATAAAACGCATAAAAAGGAAAAGATCAATTCTTAT
This sequence comes from Eremochloa ophiuroides, assembly GCA_038502445.1. NCBI lineage: Eukaryota > Viridiplantae > Streptophyta > Magnoliopsida > Poales > Poaceae > Eremochloa > Eremochloa ophiuroides. The sequence goes on from JAHLJS010000003.1 coordinate 88,906,888, forward strand.
AACTAACCATGATCGATCGATGACGACACATTCACGTTGCTCTTTTCTTCATGAATCATTAGAAGCAATCTATATACAAGGACAAAATAGATTAGTGACACAAATTTGAAGTAAAAGTTTAAATCTTTGAAGGTAGAAGAAAACATATATCATACCACTAAATTATTTCGAGGCACTAACATACGCCGGGTTTTCATGTCTTCAAATCGTTTTATGATTTTGTCATTCTTGATGCTTCTAAATATTTCCTTCTCAGTGTAGCATATCATCAAGTCATTGAGCCATTCATCACCCATTTTGTTACGTAGATCTGTCTTTACAAAAGACATAGCAGAAAATATCCGCTCAACTGAAGCTGTTGCCACTGGAAAAATTAATGTTAATTCAATAAGCCGATACACCAATGGATAAGATGTGTTCATTTTAGTCTTGACCATAATTTCAGCAACCTTTCCAAGCTCCGTACACCTAAGAAAGTTTTGTGCTCTTCTAGCACGACCCAGAAAGCCTCTCAATTGATTTGGCAAACAAAGAAGGTCACCGACATCAAAATCCAAAGCATAAATTTCAGCAAGTCTCACAAGCTTATCCACATCAAAATTAGAGAAGCAGTTCCTTGAGTTCAGACAAGCCATGTTTACTAATAATTCTGAACTAACTTCACCAAATCTATGATTCATCTCAGACAAAATGGCATCTATGGCAGCAAGGAAAACCTCAACATGGTAGAAGTGCATGTTTGTTACCTTTTGCTTTCTACGTACAGATGTCCCTCTAGCATTTTTTTCCTTATCCATATCTGGCACTTTAATCTCATTCTTATCACAGAATGTTTTCACTCTTTTGAATAATGGATCCCATCCATTGTCCCTCATATCCTGCAACTGCTCTTTCACATCTGTAATCAAATGCATTGCCTCAACAATCTCTTGATCCTTCCTTTGCAAAGCACGTGACAGATTGTCTGTGATGCTCAACAATTCTATCATTAAATGCATGATGAAGACAAAATCAAAGCTCTCCATTTTACCAATTAAACCATATGCTCCACCATTACTTGTTTGTGTAACAGAATCTTTCTTTACTACCTCAAGAATGTCTATGACAGCTTCCCACATCACCAAAATACGAAGCAAAGTTTTAAGATGTGAACCCCACCTAGTATCTCCGGGCCTTGCTAGACTACATTCCTGGTTCAATCCTTTTCTAGTGATAATCTCTCCACTCTTCAACTTTTCAGTCAACACATCATGATGCTTTGCAAGCAAGGCATCCTTTCTCATACAAGATGCACCGACAGTGTTGACTATTAGAGGAACATAGTTAAAAAATCTGAAACGGCTGCAGTGCAAGATGCAACAGTAACAACCACTAATTGCAACTGATGGGCAAAACAATGCACATAGAAAGCATATGGATTTTCATCTCGAATCAATTTTTGCACACCATTAAATTCACTTCTCATATTGGAAGCTCCATCATAACCTTGCCCACGAAGCCTAGAGATTGGTAAATTATGACTGTTAAGCATACTGACCAATGCTTCTTTCAATGCAGCAGCTGTACATCTCTCAATATGCTTGAGTCCAAGAAGCCTCTCCATCACCTTCCCTTCATCATTCACAAACCTGCAGAGTGCAAACCATATTTTATTTCATGTTAGTACAAGTAAAAGCATATAAGTACAAGTAAAAGTCAAGGTATAACAATAGAGCTCTCATCTACTAACCTTAGAATTACGGCCATTTGTTCTTTTATTGATACATCTCGAGACTCATCAATCAACACAGAGAATTTTTTTATCTCCAATCTCACCCATAATCACTGACATGACTTCCTCTGCACAAGCTTTTGTGAGGTCCTTCTGTATATGATGAGATAACATTATGCAATTTTTTGCACCTTTATCATAAGCATCCTTAACAATCTCAACTTTATTTTTGTACCAATCAACCATCTCTCTATATGTACCCTTGTTGTTGGAAGTAGAGGACTCATCGTGTCCACGAAAAGCTTCACCTTACATTATGAGAAATCTTGCTACATCTTGAAGAGTTCAAGCGGATCTCATATCTCTTCTCTTCTTCCTTGCTAATTACTTCAATTCTTCTAGCCACATTTGTCCTTTGGTTCATAAAATCATCACATTTTAACCTAGCATTATTGTGAGTCTTGCAACTACTATGCTGATTAAAACTGTCCTTAGCTTTTTTCCAGTTGTTATAACCATCCTTTGCAAAGACAGAGCTACCAAATTTTTTAGGCTTCCCCGGATCAAAGAAAAGATAACAATATAAGCAATAAGCTGCATCCTTGGACTCACTATACTCTAACCAATTAAACTCATCAAACCAAGTTTGCTGAAATGACCTCCATTGGCCACTTTGCCATTTACGAGCAAAGGTAATATTACAAGGTTGTGTCGGACCTCTCAAAGCATATGCCCCTCTAACTTGGTCTCTAATTTCCGGTGGATATTCGTCAATACCAATGCGATTTCCTGGATCACCAACTAAATCAGATTGACTAAACTCCACTCTACGGCGAATTGGTTGATTTGTGCTGTCATTAGTGCCTGGAGTTGATGTACCACTTGAACTAGAAAAATATGTGTGTAATGTTCTTTTGGACATTTTGAACAATCTGCATTTATTAAATCTAAATGAAATGTTGAACAATTACAAAATAAGAAGGCAAATGTAAAAAAAAAGAAAAGCAACCTGCTGCAAGCTTGCCCGTCGGCTCCACTGGCTCTGGCTGCCGAGCAGCCCCTGGGCCCTGGCCGGCTGGCCCTGCCCCCTGGCCTGGCGCGGTGGCACCCTGGCCTGCTGGCCGCCGGCTCGCCTGGCCGCTGGCCGCCGGCCTGCCGTCAACCGCCCGCCTAGCGGCCGCGTGACCCGCGTCGCCCCTGCGGCTGCGGCTCCGCAGCTGTGCGCGGGCGCGGGCACGCCGCGTGCGGACGCGGCCCCTCCGGTCGCGGTCGCAGTCGCCGCCGCCCGCCGCCGGCCGCCTCCCAGGCTCCCACTAAACCTAGCTGGCCGCCGCCGCTCCAACCTCGCATCACAGGGCGCTCGCTCGGCTGTTCCGCTCGGGGCCTCAGGCGGACAGGCGGTCGTGCTCCCTCCCTTCTGTGACTTGCGAGTGTGAATGAGAAGGAAACAAAAAAGGCCGGCCTTTATTTTCTTAGTGGGCCACTGAATGAATGAATGAAACACACCCATCTTGGCCCAGGTAGCAGCCCAATTGCCTGATGACGGGATGAGGTCGTCTTCAACCTGAAGAAACAGCTCTAGCCCCTCCTACTCCATGGTTTATGGTCGAAACTTTTAAGGGGGGGCTGGGGGCTCCACTGGTCCGGCCACGGTAGGGGGGGCTTGAGCCACGGCAGCCCCCCTTGCAGATCCGCCACTGAGTGAAAACCAGCTGCCGATGTGAGCTGCAAATTAGCGACTATAATACATATTATCTTACATATTTGTTTTACCGGTGCCTACAAGATCACCTAATAAAGAAACACCTACATGATCCGAAATAGGGGCACGCGCAGCACGCGCGCAACAGGCGAGTCAGAGCTTGTTTGATCAACTCACCCACCAATTTAACATAGAAAAATTCAATTTGATGCTTATTAAATCAATGCTTTATCTATAACTAACTTATACATGTTCCAATAAGTACGAATTTTTTTCTATAGTTCAAACATACAATAATTAGTCTATCATAAAAATTTCACAATAATTGAACCATAAAAGTTCCTGCTATGAATTATTCTAATTAATTACAGATAAAATTGGATTTTTCAATTAATCTAAAGCTATAACAAAAACTTGATACTAAAGCATAACATATATTATATATTCACTGTATAGATCTTCTCTAATTAATTACAGATAAAATTGGAGTCTAATAAAATTGGATTTTTCATTTTATGAATTTTCTGTGATTTAGTATGATTTTTTCAAAGATTCAGTGCAAAATAAATAAATAAATAAATAAATAAATAAGATAAAATCATTGTCACTGTAGCTAAACTACTGTCCAAAAACTGCATGAGGGTAATTTGACCGGTTTTGAAAAGTCCAAGGGGCTAAAGTTCCCTTTTCATAGTTTGGGGGTGAATTAGACCTTCATTAATAGATTGGGGGTTAAGTGGATTTTTTTCTATCCATACTTAAAACAGGGCGCAAATCAGTGAGCAGCTAGAAATTTTCAACGCTTATGGCCATTGTATGTTAACCGCAGATTTTCCATTTTATTGTACATATATTTTGAGTCATTTAAAGATCATTCATGAGCTCTTTTTTAATTAATTTGTTAACTGAGCGTGTGATAATAATTTGTTGGAACATTTTAAATTTGTCTTGAAATTTTTTATAGTGGTTGGAAACATATCATAACATCGCAAAGCAGCCACAAGACAAATTTTGTATTTTTTTGTTCAATAATTTGATGTGTATAAATCATAGAATGTGTATTTATTAATTAAAAGATGTTATTTTAAATCATTTCAAAAGTCCTTAGTTTTGAAGTTTAATATTTTTTCTATATAGTGTGCATCGTGGAGAGCCTACACAAAAAATTTCATGATTTTGGGAGGTCTATTTTTTTTATATAAAATAAGCAAAATCAGCATGTCATGTGATTTAATATAAGACATCAAAAGGAGGTGGCCATTTGGGCCGAATCTGGCCCACCTTGACCCAATAACAGCGCGGGCAAAGTTTAAGCCCGGCCCATCAAACGGCGTGGACGGCGGGTTGATTTCTGAAAACGTGAAGGGCTTTCCTGCAAAGAATTCTGAGAGAGGGACTGGACTGCGGGTTCTATTTCAATAAAGTTTGAGGGTTTTTTGCAAAACGACCAGGAACCGCCCGATCTAGGCTCGGGAAAGGCCCATGACGTGGCCACGCTCGCCGGTCAGCTTTTGGTGCAAGATTCGTTACGTAGAGATGATAAACAATGGCTTTGAGTTAGGGATGACCAATCTCTACAACTAATAAGTCTAAAGTGTGGATAATTTTTGGTGAGGTATCTGTTTTCGCTCTGTCCTCTGTCCCTGGGTGCGAAACGTGGCTCCCGCTCCTTCGCTCGGCTGGTCCGTGCGAATTCGCGGCACAAATCGCGGCAACAATCGCTCTAAAAAAAAGGAAACCTCTCTCCGTGACTCTAGCGGCAACAATCGCTATCACAACAATCGCGGGACAGAAAGGAAACGTGCCCCTGCCTCCATCCCGATCCAACATTGCCCTGCCTCCATCCCTCCCGATCCCCGTGCAGGGCGCCACCGGCATCCACGAGCGGCGAGCGGCCGTCGTCGTCGTCGGGCGGCGCCGCGGCGGAGTCCGGGCGAGCGGCGCACCGCGCGCTGGCCGGCATCCCCGTGCAGGGCGCCACCGGCATCCATGGGTATAGTGTTCAATACAAGCAGTTCTACACGGAGTCACGGGCAACTTATTCTTTTGATGAAGATGACTCTTTATTCTATTAATCTCGTCTAATTCACTAATCTGCAGTATGCGGAAATTCTTTGATGATTATTTGGCCATTTCTAACTCCAAAACTTATGGTTTGTAATGGTCCTTTCAATTTCCTGCAATGCAGAGCTCTCACCGTAGCAGAAAGCCACCCTTGTGGTGCAGTTAAAGGTATTTTAGCTTATATCTATCTCTTTTCTCTTCTCATTTTTCCTTGGTTGATGTCAATTTTGCTGCAATTTTTTTGTCTGATTCTACTTCAAGTTTGTGCTTTCCCTGTAGTTATTGTGTTGTTGGTCCATAATTTTTGTGTTTTGGTTAGTACCTCCACCATCATTGACTCCATTTATTTCTATTTCAGTGTTTTCTCCTTTGGGTTACCAAGCTGACACCATCAAATTGAACTGAAACTTGGTTAGTACCTCCACCATCAAAATCATGTCACCTACTGATTTAGCTATCAAATCATTTGGAGTGATATATTTTCATAATCTTGAATGATGAATGTCACCTACTGATTTATGGATAACGTATTCTCATTCGTCGGTTTGAATTGTTGGCATTATTTGAATTTAATATAGATTTTTTTCAACTTTTCATAATGCTGAATGATGAATGTCACCTACTGATTTATGGACAACGTATTCTCAATCGTCTGTTTGAATTGTTGGCATTATTTGAATTTAATATAGATTTTTTTCAACTCTTTCCATGTCTACTATGCAATACCTAGAAGTCTTGACCAACCACATATATGAGTTTATCAATAAATTAAGCTAAAAGGATTTGAGCCTCTTTTCCTAAGCATATATAGCGTTCGGTCTCACGTGCCTTCCTGAACCAGGGGAGTTCCCTTGCTCCTGCTGCGTACGATTAGCCAGTCTTGCGGCAGCAAAAGGATTAGGACGTCCCCCCATGCTAAGGTTCCCTGCGGTCCGGCCGCATTAGGTTAGGGAGCTGGGCGATAATAGCTCCTCCGCATCCCAAGCGCGCTGCCCTCCTAGGCGCGCAACACTAAGTAATCCAAGCCAACCCACATTACTAACTAACGGTGGATAATCATCTTTCTTAGAGGTACTAAATACAACCCATGCTGCAGCTAGATCGAATCAGACACCAACAGCAAGGAGCTACGGCATATCGTTATTGTGACCCCAAAGGTGATATCTGGTTTTAAATTCACATATATCTTATCCCCTAATTTAATTACTTTTGAGAAACAAATGGATTTGGAAATGTTGCCTTCACACCAAGTGACTGAGTAAATGCCGAATGCATCATATGAATTAGCAGCAGCTATTTTACTTACAACTGATCACTTTTCGGGTTGGGCATGCTAGTAAAAGGGTGGCCTTATTCCATCCAGGCTAGAAATATCAAAGACCTGAACACTTATTAGTTATTCTAACAATTCCAGTGTTGATCTATGGTTGAACTTCCATGAGCTTCCAAGTCTCTTATTAATGACAATGTTTTTATAGGACAATTCAGGAGGTGAATTTGGCTTCCATGAACTTCCATGAGCTTCCATTTCAGTTTGGCTTTGCACTGTACTGATCTTGATTTGTCCTTAAGTGTAATTTAACTAAAACTGCTCCTTGTGTTTGTTCGTATGCATGAATAAAGTAAAACAGATTATGCTCAGAATCCATACTATTTATCTTATGATACAGGAAGTAGACACCAAGCCTCTCTAATGCTCCATTGAAAAACGGAGACAGAGATATATCGGATAACCCATCCTTGAATTTTATTTACTTTTCTTTTCTTGAACAGTACGGGTTTTTTGTTACTCTATATTTTGCGATTTCTAGCTCCAAAACTTATGGTTTGTAATGGTCCTTTCAATTTCCTGCAATGCAGAGCTCTCACCATAGCAGAAAGCCACCCTTGTGGTGCAGCTAAAGGTATTCTAGCTTATCTCTATCTCTTTTCTCTTCTCATTTTTCCCATGCATCATCGTTCTGTTCAGGTTTCCCATATAAATTTTAGATTAAATTTTCAACAATATTAATGCTAGCTGGAATTTCAATCTATGTTCCGCAATTTCTATACAACATTCCATATGTCAGAACTGAAACTCTTCTAGCAGCCATCCTTGTCTGAATAAGGGCTGGATGCAGCAGCACCTTTGCCATATGAATTTGTCTCAACCAATCTTTCTGTCCAAACTGAACCTTTGCAATTTGAATCCCTGAAATTTTACAGGTTTGTTTGACTGAAAAAGACTACCACAAGATCTTATTTCGTGTGAGAATGAGTTGAATAGCTGGCATCACCACCCGTCGCTCACCTCTACTGCGCTGTTGTCGCCCAGCCCATTGTACGTCGCCCGCAGCACTGCAGGCTGTCAAAAGGTCAGTCTAGGTGTTGCTGAGTGCTCGACTGACATTTTAAGATTATTTTCACTCCTGCCTTTGTTCAGGCCCGGCGATTGTAAGCCGAAGTGGTTTGATTGTTGATTTTCAGATTCAAAATCATCGAATGATATGACCAGTTTCCAATTTCTTTTTTGTGTCAAGAATTGATAGAGCAATTACAGGTCTGACTGGTTTTGTGTCATGGACTCATTGATTTTGAATAGTCCTCTCATGTCAATTTTTTATTTTGTTGTGTTTCTTTTTCTTTAACACAATCTATCTGTTTAAAAATGCCTCCATTGACTGTTCACTGTCTGACAACTGGTACGCATTACACAAACAAAACAAAATGTAAAGGAGGAAAAGGATCTCAATTCATTAGGAGCACGTCCTCTACTAATGCTTCACTGGGGCAAACAATTATAAAATTGACAAATATGAAAGCTTGTGTTCCACCGTACGGAGTTGCAGGCACATAGTTCCTTCAGCTTTTTTAAAAATGATTATGACAGTAAAAATAAATCAATATCTTATTCATCAGTTGTCAACTTGAGACACGCTTACAGAGCTTTGACATAGTCTGTTAACAAAGTTCAGCATTTTTTTGAGTAATGCTTATGTATTTTAGTGATAATTGATGGACTGTGTAAGGTATTAAGGTTTCAGAACTCTCTATAACTACACTTTTGCTCTACTGTTTGTTTCATCTAAAGTTGATAATATGGCAAATTTGACATCCCCTGGTAAAAATCGTACCATATGAATAGCGATGAAAAAGAATTAGATCAATGTATATGATTCGTTGCAGAAAAATCCTTAGAATTTGCGACACCAAAGTATGACAAGAGCAAATCATTACTTTGCTTTGGACCGGTATCATCTTTAAGGGGCAACATTTGGGCAGTCGATGTCAATTTGATCTGTTGAATGTTATTCAATATCACTAAAAAACCTGTCTGTAATTCCTGACCAGCAAAAGCAGTGCTTGTGTGCAGGTCTGTGTTGATGATTTTTTTGGCCATGTAGCTTTTTTTTAAATGGGTTTTTCCTAATTAGCAAAGTGCTATCTGACTTCTCTGCTGGTACTGACTACTGCACCTTTGATCATTCATTGTGCATTCACACTACTGCAGACCACCCTAGCAACAATCCAGGTTTAGCCTCTCGCTCCCTGACGTTCATGATCTAGCATGCCTTAGTGTTCATGGTCCGTCACATTCTTGGTTACAACTAACATAACTGGCAATAGTTTAATAAACCGAGGACTGTCCAACAGAAAAACAAAGTTGCCTTAGTTCGAAATTTGTATGGTGAGTATAACATACTTTGTTTCAAGATTTTGTGAGATTGTTAAAAAAAAATGCAGTTTGTATAATATTTGTATTTACTTCAAACATATATATAGGATGGTATGGAGATGCGACGGAACTTATTTGTGGAATTATTGACGCACGAAATAAATGGATATCGGAGACATCTTCCTGCCGATATAAAACATTACCTTAGGCGAATAACGGAAAAGTCTATACTTTAGACTTTATGAGCCTGAGGCACCGTGTTATCATTAGGCCAGTCTCAATGCTCGGTTTCACTACACGGTTTCAAAAAGCCACATTAGCTTTAGTGGGATGAAACAATGAATGAAACTAGCCTTCACAATGCAAGGATTTCATTGCACCAATTCCAAAATTAAGCAAAGCATTTAGTTGTTGTTGAATGAAGGATCATATGCACCGATTAACTGTGTAGCCATTCACACACACATACGCACAGAGATAACATACCATTGTTCACATAAACGGAACAGGTTTAGATAAACGGAGCACCATTGTTCAGATAGCATACCATTCTTCAGATAAACTAAAGCCTTCAGCCTTGCACACGGCCAGACAAGCAGAAAAACATCAATAACCTTGTTCAGAGATAACTAGAGCATTCGTCTGGAACTTAGATACTAAACTAAGATATATAGATAAAAAAAAGTTCAGATAGCCATCAGCCTTGCACACGGCTTCTCTCTGGTTCTTCTCTGCACCATATACGTCAAGTACTTCAGGATCAGGTTGCCTTGAACCTTGGTTTCAAATTGCCTTCAACCTTGATTTGATCCTGCAGAAACAAAAAAAATGTTCAGCATGAGCTCTCAGGATTCATAAAAAAAACAGTGCAAGATCAGATCACAGATGCAGTTGTAAAATTCTTAAGCTTTGTAACTAACTACAATAGATTACAATTCTTAATGCATAAGATAGTCTCAAGTACCAGAAATACGAGCAGTCCACCAAACTTATTCCATATATGTTCGATCAAATCATTCTTAAGTCGGCGATGAGCTGATTTATCTCGAATGGTAGTGTCTTTTTCTAAAGCTCTCTCTAACGGAACATCCTGATCTGGAGAGAATTCCGGTTTTTCAACCATTGATGAACTAGGAGGCACATTTAGATCTAGATCTTCTTCAATAATCTCTGGTTCCTTCTCATCTTCAACTATCATATTGTGAAGTATGATGCAAGCTAGGACGACATCACGGAGTACTGCTCGGTCATATAGACGAGCTGGTCATCTTAAGATGCAAAATCCCCGCTGCAATACACCAAAGGCTCTCTCGATATCCTTTCTTGCCCCTTCTTGTTCCTGTGCATACAACTTCTCCTTGTCAGTGGTAGGGAGCCGTATTGACTTCACAAACACTGCCCATTCAGGGTATATTCCATCAGCAAGAAAATACCCAATGTTGTGTTGATTCCCATTTACCATGTACTGGACTCTAGGAGCTTGTCCTTTGAGCTCATTGAAAAAGACAGTGGACTGGTTCAAAACATTAATATCATTGTTAGAACCTGCTGCTCCAAAGAACACATGCCAAATCCAAAGATCATGTGATGCCACAGCCTCAAGTATTAGCGTCGGCACTTTCTGATCACCCCGAGTAAACTGACCCTTCCATGCATTTGGGCATCTTTCCCATTGCCAATGCATGCAGTCAATGCTGCCAAACATACCAGGAAAACCTCGTTTCTCACCAAGTTTCAATAGACGTTCGGTATCTTCCATAGTGGGGTGCCTCAGGTATCTCTCACCAAATACCTCTCTAACACCTTTCACAAAATTCTTCAACGCCTCCATTGCTGTAGTCTCTCCTATCTTCAAATAGTCATCTAGTTCATCTGCACCACTACCAGTAGCCAATTGGCGAATAGCTGCGGTACACTTTTGTAGTGGATCGAGCCCTGGCCGATTAACAACATCCACTCTTTGAGTAAAATAATCAGACCATTGGCCTAATGCCTCAACAATGCGAAGGAAGAGTGGCCTAGACATACGAAACCTTCGTCGAAAAATATTGGACTGCATGAGCACCGTAGCTTGATTGAGAACATGGGACAGAGAGAATGCCTTCGAGTGAGCAAAAGAGAGAAGTCTCAGGAGTCTATATATAGGGCTCATGCGTGCACTACATGTGAAACTGACAATCAAGTGCAGCATTCACACATAGGGATGCATTCACACATAGGGATGCATTCACAGATAGGGCTGCATTCACATATAGGGATGCATCCACACAGATAGGGCTGCATTCACGTACACAATATATAGTGCAGCAATAAGATAGAGAAAATACCTTAGTCAGCAAACAATTTTGCCTCAAGCTTACGTAATGCCTTGTCTCGGTTAGCCTTTTGATCTTTAGACATTTGACTTGTATCTTGATTGAGCAGGGAATTGTAAACTTGAAACATCCCTGCTTCCTTTTCCTTCGTTGCTGCCTTCAAATTTGCGCTTGATTTCTTAATCTGTGCTTCTGTAACCTTTTCGCATTCGGCCTTTCGGTCTTGCTGAACCTTGAGAATTTTTTCAATATTGTCACCAAACATGACAAATCCTTCCATAACGTTATCCTTCTTGCGCTTTCCACTGCGCTCAGTCTTTGCTGCTTCTCTACCAATAGGCCTTTGCTGCTTTTCGGGAACATCATGTATCTCATTCTTGTCTTTCTCTTTTTTCTCAAACAGTGCACACCACTTGGGTTCCTGTTTTAATATCTTCCACCAATGCACCAACTGAAACCGTTTTCCAAACCTGACTTCATATACCTTTTGTGCCTCTTCCTCTAGCTGGTCGTCCGAGTATCCGCTTGTATGCGTTCTAGCTATGTGAGTCCAAGCATCATTGAAATCAGTGATCGAGGACTTCAAGCGTGACCAATGAATCTTCAATTGGTTTATTTCTCTTCTAGGCTTCCCATTCCCTTTCCTGTTAAACTCCTCAGTGATTTCTTTCCAAAAGGTATCAAACTTCTTGTCGTTACCCCTAATTGGGTCTTTTGAAACATTCAACCAAGCACTTGCCTACAAAATATGAAATACAAAAAGATGAACAAATATAGTATTGTACCAAACACTTGCCTACAAGAAGGAAAAACATACTGATTAGTGATTACCAGTCTTGTTTCCTCGTCAGGAGTCCAAAATCTTTTCTTTCCTCCCCTTTTTGCCTCATTGGTGTCCTCTCTGTCAATGTCAATATGCACCGCATTGTTTGTTGAAGAGCTTTGATTCACAGGCTGGGAAGGTCCTGTTCCATAGGCATTTGGTGGCGGTGGTGGAGTCATTGGATTGAAGGCCATAGTTTGACCAACCAAATGAAAATTTTCTCCTTGCACTTGTGGTCGATTAATCATATTTACAAAACCACCTGGTGGATATATCCTGAATTTTTCAGAGAATGAAAAGGTTTCTTCATTATAGACAAGTTGTGTACACATTCTACCAACTAGGTACAAACTGAATAGTGATGTACTCACAATTAGCTGACTTTATCTATTCAGATGCCTATTGGACTATAGAGATTAAAATCAAATGAACTGCAAACATGCAAATGAACTTGATTCACAGATTAAAAACTGACCCTTACCATGAATTTGGGCATTGTTGGTTTGCAGATGCAAAATTTGGGGGAATGGCACCCCATCCTGCTCCTTGCGGTGTCCATGGCGGCCTGGAAGTCGGCGCAGTAGGGGAGAAGCTCGGCACAGAAGGGCCAAGAGTCGACGAAGCAGGGGTGGGGGTCGTCGCGCCTGGCTGTGCACTCGCCGCAGCTAGGGACGAAATGGACGGCGGCGGCGGCGGCGGAACCAGTGTTGGCGCGAGTTGCCTCCACGACCGGGAAGGCGTCGCCCGCCGGAATCCTTTGCAGCCGGCGGATCCGTGGCTCGCTTTGCCGGCGGCGGATCCATGGCGGCGCGGTCGCGCTAAACCCTAGGGACCGTGGACGACGGATGCGGCGGCGGACAGGACGGGTTTGGGGACGATGGTGGCCAGCGCGGGAGATGGGGCGGGAAAAAAATGGAGCAGGGAGGGAAGAATGCTCGCCAGCGCGGGAGGGGACGATGGTGGCCGGCTCCGCGCGCGCGCACGGGATCAGGGATGATGAAACGATCCTCCACAACGCTGGTTTCACGCGAAAAACGACTTTGGAAACAGTGCGACCTCGTTTCACCGAGATGAAACTTTCTCCTTCTCTCTCCTCTCCATTTCATGAAAAAAATCTATTCCTGCTGATGTGTCACCTTATTTAATATGTATGACACTCATATGAAGCCCTCATTGAGACTGGCCTTAGAATATAAATTGGTTGGATTAAATGTCATTTTAAATCAGTGTTTAATTTTTTTATAATTTTATTATGTGATCCATATATTTTAAATATAAAAGTTTATCTATCCCGTAGCAACACACGAGCACGTGATCTTGTACTTCATAACAAAACTATGGAATTCTATTTGCACACGGCGCAGCGCAGGTCCGTCCGAGTCCGAGTCCGAGGGCGACGCCGCGACGGCAATGGCGAGTTCTGGACGACGACGACTCGACGAGCGATGGGAGCGCGATGGGAGTTCGTGCATAACCGCATTGATGGGCCTTCTGGCCATGGCCCACGACAACGAGGCCCAATAATGAATGGCCCACCCATCGTAGTATCGCACAGCCCAAAGCCAAAAAGGCCTTTAGGGCAATAATCCGACCAGCAGAGCAGACAGCAGAGGCGCTGTCTTCTCGCTCGGCTCCGCCGCACTCTGCAGTCCGCCCCGCGCGCCCGCTTGGCCGCTCCTGTCCTCGACCGCGGTCCGCAGAGGCCTCGGCCCTGCGCCCCTGCCCGAGTGCCGCTGCGCCCTGCTCGTGCCGCTGCCGCCCAGATTGGTGCGTGCCTGCCGCCGCCCGCCCTGCCAGAGTTCTCCCGCATACTCTCTCCCTCCCCCACTCTCACTCTCGTGGTTGTCTTCTCCCATTCCTCTCACGGGCGGCGCGACCGGCTCCGTCGCCGCCGCCGCCGCCGCCGCCGCCGCCGATCAGGTACTCACACCCTTTCATCTTCCATTACTGCCGCGCAAAACCGAGCACCCGAACCCTAAACTTGATCCATTTGTATTCGCGTCTAATCTGATTACACTGTAGTGTATATGTTATGCCTACTATCTTCGATTTTTTTTCCCCAAAAAATTATCGGGTGTAAATGCACACCCATGTCCTTTGCTGGCTCCGCCCCCGGATCTGATGAGAACGATAGTTTATATATTACACTGTATGTTTGTTATTATGTGGACTGGGATGTTCTGTGTTCAAATGAAATGTTTGACTGTACCACGATTAGATAGCTGCTATGTTTGTGTGGAAGACGATGAGTTCAATTTTCGAATGCATAAAGCAAAATTTCAAGATAAAACAAACTTACTTGCATAAGTGCGACAGTTGCTCAAGTTATAGACTGACAGAATGACCAGTGACCACATGTTTTGTCGCTATCAGTCGAGATTAGCTGCTACTTTGCTGTTTACTTGGGCTCAGGTTTTGTTTTTTGTTTTCTTATATTATGTACATTGTTCTCTAATTCCTGTTTTTCTTTTCCTTTTTCTCTTCCTCCCATTTCTCATGGAATGTTGTTACCTTGCAATTACACCAGCCTGTTCAGTCATAACTTCAGATAGCATCGTCTTTGCTTGCCCTTCTTTTGCATGCTCATGCGGCTGATGCTATCGCATTCTTCAAAACCTTCCATACCTCCGCCCAATCTGCGCATACTGCTGTTTCTGCATTCGTTCCTTAACAGTCGCTTACGCTGAGGTCCCATTTCCTACTTGGATGCCCATGGCTGAACCCAATTGCAGATTATTACGTATCATTTTTTCTAGCTGTTTCTGTTGTTTTTCTTCCTATCCATACATCATCACTTTGCTCCCCCAATATTGTTGGTTCCTTTGCTCTTTCCAAAGTTTCCTTGGAACTTTGAGCTTTGGAAGATGCCGAGGTGGACAGAGAATGCTGCTTCCACAAAATCAGCTGAATTGGTCAAACAACAAGACTGTCTGGAGTTTGATGACCCTGATGAGGTAGATGAAGAGGAAGAAGTTGAGTATGAAGAAGTTGAGGACGAGGTTGAGTATGAAGAGCCAGAGGACGAGTATGAAGAAGTTGCACGTCAAGTTGATGCTAAACATGACAGTAAAATGGTGTATGCTGATGAGGATGAGGATGAAAGAGAGAGTCATGCTGAACTTCTTGCTCTTCCTCCTCATGGATCCGAAGTTTATGTTGGGGGCATCTCCTCTGATGTCTCTTCTGGTGATCTCAAAAAACTCTGCGAGTCTGTTGGAGAAGTAGTGGAAGTGAGTACTCCCTGCTTTCTATGTTCTAGCTTTTGCATATGTTTTCTTCTAAATCTAGTGTCTTTTTTTTTCTTTTTTTATTTGTATTTGTATTTTCATTTTCATTTTTATTTCTGCAGGTGCGAATGCCAGGAAAGAGTGGTAAGCCGTATGCTTTTGTCAATTTCAGAACTAAAGAGCTGGCTTTAAAGGCTATCCAGAAGTTGAACAATAAAGATCTGAAGGTTTGTTTTAGGTTGAACACGTAATTAATATTTATGTTATCCATGCCAGTGATTTATTGGCATTATTTGTATTGATCTTTTCCTACAGGATAAGTATATGTGATAAAGCAAGTATTTGATAAAACATATCTTCCCAAGTAGGGAACTAAGTTGAAAACTGTATTTTTATGGACTTTATGTTTAGTTTCATGGATCGGTTTGAGACATTGCTGAGTACAAGGCTATATGATTACACTCACATCCACTTGGTATTTTTTAAAAAGCTTGCAGTGGTTCCACTGTTGAGTTTGAAATACTGAACATCGTGACTATTTGCAGACCCCTGTGTTCATTTATATTTTTAGAATCAGAATTGGGGATGGTTGTAGATTATGTTTCAACATAATTTTTTATTTTGGGTGGGGTGGCAGGGTGGCTTTTAAAATATCTGTGAGTTGTGACTACAAATTATGCAAACTTAGTTTTACAACCCAAAGAACATGAATGCATGCTTGTACTTCCAGGTTCCTTGTTACCTGATTCATGTATCTTGTAGTTTGGTACTGACTAGAACCCTATTATTATGGTTCTTGTAATAACAGGGAAAGAAGATAAGAGTTTCTTCCGCCCAGGCTAAGAACAGGCTATTTATTGGGAACATACCCTATAACTGGACAGAGGATCATTTCAAAAAAGCAGTTAAGGAAGTTGGTCCTGGAGTTTTAAAAGTTAATCTCGTGAAGGTATGGATACAATATTAGTATGGTTCAACAATTTGAGTGCATCATTACAGCAATTTATTACTCTGAATGTATATTTATCGTAGGCACTACGTTCAGATAGGAACAAGGGTTATGGCTTTATTGAATACTACAACCAGGCTTGTGCAGAGTATGCTAAGAAGAAGATGTCTACCTCAGAATTCAAACTAGACAAAAATGCCCCTAATGTCAGCTGGGCAGATGCTAAGAATGGTGGTATATCTTCCTCTACTGCACAGGTTCTGAGCACCATATGACAAAAATAATACATTTGATGTTTCTTCTATCATGAATTCATGATATTGTATATGGACCCACATGAGGAAATGGTACCTTTTATGTTTCTTATATCATGATATTGTATATGATTGTGTGTGTTTTTTCTTCAGGTTAAATCAATATATGTAAAAAACCTGCCCAATACTGTTACTCAAGAACAACTGAAAAAGCTATTTGAGCACCTTGGAGAAGTTACAAGAGTTGTTCTTCCTCCTGCAAAAGCTGGTCATGAAAATCGGTATGGTTTTGTTCACTTCAAAGAACGATCCATGGCTATGAAGGCTCTAAAGGACACTGAGAGATATGAACTTGATGGTGAGTTTCCTTCTCTAACTATTCAATTTTGCTTCATGTATGCAGAAGTCCATGATTTTTTTGTCCATCAGGTCACCTGCTCGATTGTTCACTTGCAAAAACTCTTGCTGAAAAGAAGGATGATACGACATCAGTACCTAAAGGAGGTCCATCGCTCCCAAGTTATGCTCCACTTGGATATGGACTGATGGGAGCTTATAATCCACTTGGAAATGGTCTGGCAGGCGCTTACAATCCACATGGAAATGGACTGGCAGGTGCTTATGGTGTGCTTGGTGCTCATGCTGCACAGGTAGATGAAATCTTATAATTTATAAACCGTCCCAATGCATGAGAAGATACATATACATGATGTTGATATCTTCTAACTACTGTTTATCTTTGACATTCTTTGTACTTGTGCAGCCAATGTTGTATGTTCCAGGTGCTCCTACAGCTTCAGCAATGATCCCAATGGTTCTACCAGATGGTCGTCTTGTATACGTGTAAGTATTACTCTATAAAGCTTATACAGATAGCTAGGATAAGCCCAACACCCGCTACATAAGGTCCCCAATTGTCGTTATAAACCTGTTGGTGGGAGTCCATTGATGAACACATGGTGGTTCCTCGTTATTACATTAGTTTACAGAGAAGAAATGATTCGAATCAATGTGTGCTTATAACATAAAGTTATCTGGTACATGATAAAAGTAGTAACTGAAGGATGTAAAAAGGTGGCACACCTATCAAATGTCTTGTGTGTGTTGAAACGCATGTAATTTATTTGGTATACGTGGCTCCTAAATTTGACAAGAGACAGACCTAGACAATCTAGGTGAAATTAAAATAGTATCTCTGTTGTAGAAGTTGTTTCCGTTAAAATTTCTTTGGTCCTTGCATCATTATTTTTTCTCTCATCTTAGATCTGCAGTTCTCTGAACCAACTGTTGCAGTGATATTACCCTGTTGATCCATAATTTCCTTGGTCTTTGGCAGGCCACAGTCTCCAGGGCAGCAGCCTGTGCCTATGACTTCGCCTCCGCCACAGAAAGGTAGCCGTCATAATGGTGGCAGCGGTGGTGGTGGATCCAGCTCCGGTGGAAGGCAACAGAGGGGAGATGACTGTGGTAGCAGTAACAGCAACAGCCGCAGGGGTCGGCACCGTCCCTATTGATGTTTGCAGTGTCGCTGTCAGCGCTTATAGAACTTAGAAGTTAGAACCTAGTAGGCATTTCGACTAGAGTATCTCTGCGGCAGTACAAACCATGCAGGCTACCAACTAATGCTGGAAACTGTACTTTCTAGTAGTTATTTTAGCTGTGCGTCTTGTGTCTGTAACACAAGCTGCTGTTGTAAGAATAATAACAGCGCGAAGTGGCAGATTTAGCTTGGGATGCAGTAAGAATGTATCTGTTCCTCAAACTTCAAGAATAGCTATGATGTTCGTTTCTGGGTCTACATCGTGTCAGTTTGGCCGCTTTTGGTGTGATGAATTTTCGTAGTGGAGTGGCCGGTGCATATATACAATGAAATGTATCGACTGAACAGTGATCAAACACCTCTAGCTTATACGTACAAGTTAAGAAGTGGAGATTTTTAGGTGAACGCTGAGGAAGTGAAGGATAATTGTCGGCATGAGTGAACCGGTGAAGAACAACTAGCAGCAGCAAGTGAAGTCAAGAATGAACCGGTGAACAGCTAGAAGCAGCAAGTCTCAAACTGCCAATTGAAACATCGCGGTGCAAGAGGAACTCGGGTGGTCCCTCGTCCAATCATTCTCAAGTTATCTTTCCCATCGTGTTTGCATATAGAACTGGATGGACAAAATCTCATCTTAACTGATTTAATCAGGCGACGTGGATGCAGCTTTTCAGTGTTTGTGTACGAAAGAAAATTAGAGAAAGTGCTACTGTTGTGCTCCAACAGGCCCTATAAGTTACATGCTCAAATTCTGTACAATCAATCCAGTCAGCTAGCTAGTATTCGTTGTACCTTACCTTCCTTCTCTGCCCTATGTTTTTTTTCCGCAAAAGACTGGGAGAGCTCCCCACAATTAGGCAATTTCACTAAAAACAAAAGGAAGAGCGTGCTTACATACATAGTTTTAACTAAAAGCATCAAGGCAAAAGCAAAAGGATGACCGCAAGTCATCTTTAAACCTAACCGACTGGAGATAACACTGATTCTTAAACTTGGTAAGAAAGGTGGAGGTGCTTGGCTCATAGCGGATTAAAATCTTGTCATTGCGCATCTTCCACAGCTCCCATGCCGCAATCAAAATTGCTTTAGAAAAGAAGGGGATGTTGTGTGCACTCCCAGCCCGTACAAACCTGTCCAGTAGTTCCAACGAGACATCCCAGGATATGTTGATAGTCTGCCCTATGGTTTTACTTTCTGAAATCAAATTTGGGTCGCAATTAAGTTCACCTTAGTGACAGACATATTTGATTTTGAGCACTACATACAGACAACTTATGACATGTTAAGAAAACTGAGTATGAATGCCTTCACACTGCTTTATTCCTTCCGTCCCCAATTGACTGGTGCTGTAAGTTTAAGAATTAGTGTTATCTCCAGTCGGTTAGGTTTAAAGATGACTTGCGGTCATCCTTTTGCTTTTGCCTTGATGCTTTTAGTTAAACTATGTATGTAAGCACGCTCTTCCTTTTGTTTTTAGTGAAATTGCCTAATTGCGGGGAGCTCTCCCAGTCTTTTGCGGTAAAAAAAACATAGGGCAGAGAAGGAAGGTAAGGTACAACGAATACTAGCTAGCTGACTGGATTGATTGTACAGAATTTGAGCATGTAACTTATAGGGCCTGTTGGAGCACAACAGTAGCACTTTCTCTAATTTTCTTTCGTACACAAACACTGAAAAGCTGCATCCACGTCGCCTGATTAAATCAGTTAAGATGAGATTTTGTCCATCCAGTTCTATATGCAAACACGATGGGAAAGATAACTTGAGAATGATTGGACGAGGGACCACCTGCTCGACTCAGCCGTGCGCACACTTACAACACGGCTCCACTGGTCAGTGCACAGCTGAGCTGTCATCAGAGGAAAGCGTTCCCGCTGAAACACTTCTTCCTGTTGCGTTTTCCCCGACTCGCCAGTCGCTATGAGATTCACTCGTGCGCAGGCGCAGCACCAAAAAGCTTTAGCTGCGCAAAGAGGCACAAGGAGGGGGGAGATTAGAGGCGGAAAGAGGAACAAGGAGAGGGAGCGGGAGCACAAGGAAGAGTAGGTGGCGGCGGCGGCGGGACAAGCACCGAGCATGGGGGTGGAAGCAAGGGAAGGGAAGGAGGAGGAAGCGGGAGGTGGCAGAGGAGGAGCACTGCACAATGCACAAGTTGGTACCAGCCATATACCATACCATACGGGCATGTTTGGTATGCGTAGGAGTAGAGCCTGGCTCGTATCTGGGAACTGAGTGCATGTAACGGTGTCGTATTTGGTTGACTATATCAATTCAGCCTGGTTGATAAGAGATGCTATTTGGTTGCTTGTACGAAGATATGTTGCATAAAATAAAAAATTATAAAATAATGATTAGGATTTTTATTTTCTATAAATACACTTTGAAAGTTCTTATTTTATCTAATCATGTCATAATCATCTTTAAAATATATTAATATCACTTGATATTTACTAATTATACACTAATACATCATTAGTCGGGTAAACAGTTGCACCGAGCCAGCCTGGCCCGGCAGAAACGGTCGATTCTGGTGTTTCCTCGGAGCCTGGCTAGGGGCTGCTCCTTGCATGACCAGAGTCTGGCTCAACACCCCGCGCAGGCAACCAAACACGGCCACCCTGCATCCCGCTAGTCCGGTTGGGGTGGATGCAGGCAACCAAACAGCCCCTATCCTCTCGGTCCAAAAGACTGGATGAGTATGGAATCGGACTCTCGGACCCAGAAGAGGGAAATGTTTCACCTTTCTTTTTTTTTTTTTCGCTTTACCCATCCTACACAATGCTAATCCAAAGGTTTCGCCATGCCGAACTGAACTGGGTTGAGTGTTGGGACCAAAGTGAGTTTTGGGGACCTTCGTGCCTCATCGACGTACGCATGCGACGCATGGCCTCTCGGTCCTGCTCCCTTGAGACAGCACTGTGCACGCGCTTTCGGCCCCGGCGAAGGCCTGCGACCCAGGCCCAACATTGCCCTCGAAGGCATCCCAATTTTTCACTGGGGCTCGAAGGTGTCCACCCAAAGCCTACTCCCGAGTCCTGACTCCTGACGGTGTTTGGCTCTGTTCGCTGCTCCGCAAGAAGGTCTGCTCAGAGCTATACTGTTCACTCCGAAGGCGTGTCAAACCATCGACTCGACCATTAAAGGTAGCTTGGATATTATTCGCTGACAAACAACGAAGGTTTGAACTCGCATCTTACAGCACCGTACTTTCGGTGCATGCATGGTTTGTTAATTACTATACCCTTTATCGCTTGTTGAAATAAAAAAAAAAAACACCACCTGAGCGTCAAGCCTAGAACCTCTAGAAAGGTGCCTTTTTACGTACTGACCAAAAGTCCGTGCGAGTTTTTCCTCTTAACACAGGACATATGTTTATATGTTTGAATCATTAAGTTCCGGAAGCTGGACCTCGTTTTGATCTTCAGAAGCCAAAGTTGTCATATGCGAGCTAGCCAAGATTTTTTTTCAAGAAGGGATGGCAAAAGCTTCACCGCGATTTCTATTTTTTTTTCGCCCGGGTTCGATTCCTGGAATCGACCGGGTGTCTCACCCGGGAACAGTAGGTTCCCAAATTAATTTCGTACAGCCTCTCAGCGCGTGGAGCCACGATGGGAGAACGACGTGCCCATCGTCTACAAAGGTTTCTCTAGTGATCTTTTCAAGGACGCGTCTTAATATCTGTGTATAGTTGTAGGTCTGATTATGTACATGTAGCGTGTGTGTGGTGTGCGTGCATGTGATGTAGGTGTGTGTTTGTACATGAACAGATGCTACAGCTGTATTCTGATGAGAGGTGTAAAAAAAACCACGATTTCTATTAGACGAAGAAAAATAAAAGAAAGGGACGGCCCAGTTTTTTGAATGGAAACTGAGCTCAAAAACCAACACAACTGAGGAAAGAGCAACGCTCATCTCGCACGACTCTTGTGAAACCGCCGAATACAACGTGAGAGCACAATACCATACACTACTCAACTATGTACCAACTCAAACACTACTTACAACACAGACCGGTCGGATTGGGACATCAACACGGTTGCACAGCTCAACTCATCAAACACCAATACCACCAGGCCGCACCCCGAAGGAGCTAACGACGAGCCGCCCATGTAATACCCCTGGTATTACTGCATAATTAAACTGTCATGTCATCATGTTTAATTTGATCATTTGCATATGATTGTGTTTAGGGTGCTAGAGTGATTGGATTTCATTGGTTGTGTAATTAAGTCCCCAATCAAAAGTTAAAAATAAAATTAAATATAAATCAAATTAAGCCCTAGGGTGGACCTAAAACCCTAATTCAAAATCTATATTAAATATGAGGAAAATGTCTTAATGAAAGTTGTAGAAATTTTAAAATGGAACAACTTTTATTTTTGTATATTTTGAAGTTATGTTCCAGAAATTCAAATTAAACTCCAATTACTATGTTTAAATTTAAATTTGAAACCTCAATTTTAAAAATATTAGGAATTTGACAAAACCTCCTCAATAAGAGTTGTAGATCTCACTGAGTAGAACAACTTCTATTTTGACCATTTTTCCAGTTATTGAGAAAAATTAAAAGTAATTTTTGAATTTCAGTTTTGAAATTCAAAACCCTTTTTACCCCCTTTTCTGTAGTTTGAAAATTTGACCGAATTTGAACATACTTCAAAAAGCAAAAGTATTCTACACAAAATTCTCCACAAATTTTATTTTTGGACCATGCTCTGATTCAGCTTGGGTATGGCACAATTGGATGAAATAGCATTTGACCTAGGAGCCCTAGCTACAGTAGACTGGGGGGACCCCTGCTTCCGCCGTACGCGCGTGCCGCGCCGCGCGCCGCGCCGCGCGCCGGCCGTCGTCCGGCCAGCCGGGGCCGGGGCACCGCCGCGTGGTGCGCCGCAGGGGGGGCCCGGGACGCCTCGTCCTTATTCCTTTCCCCGTCCGCAGCTTTAAATGGCGACGAGCACTTCCCATTGCTTTCCTTCTCCTCGGTTTACCGGCGACCGTTACTACCGATCGGCGAAATTGGTCGTGCTCCGACCAACTCCACCCTCTCAATTCCATAGCCAGCTAGCCAACTTCCTTACGCACCGCCTGAGTCACTTGTTGAGGTTTGCCATTGCCGGAGTCCTGCGTGGCTGCTGCTTCTTCCTCCGCACCGACCGAGCGCCGCCGAGGGTCTTCTCGACGCGGACAGCTCGTCTCGGTGAGAGCCTCTCCGATAACACGTGTGTTCTACGTCCCGTGTTTCGCCGTGGTGCTCATGTGTGCGACGGTTTCTTGTTTGGAGCTCAGGGTTCGCCGGAACGGGAGGTCGCCGTCGAGTCCGAGCTGCTGTTTCCGACCGCCACCGTCAAGCTCGTCGTTCCGAGTCTTCTCCGTCTCAACCACCTGTCTATTCATGATCTCGGTGAGTTCTGTGGTACCCTCGCTGTCGCCGGTTTGGCTTGTGATGATCCGTAGGTCTCGGAAGTTGAGTCGCTGCCGCGGTGAGCCGCCATGGCCGCTCTCGGTCGAGCTCGGGAGGCCGGGGAGCGGTGCGGAGTTCGTAGCTGGGGTGCGGGTGCTAGTGGGGAGCTCGTCGGAGTGTTGATCTCCAGTGTCGGTTCCGCCGGCACGGCCACGCCGGTGGCGCAGAGCCGCCGCGCGCGCGCGTGTGTGGGAGTCGGCGGGAGGAAGAAGAAAGGGGGAGAGGGAGTGACTGACGGGCGGGGCCCGTTTGTCAGTGGCGCGGGGCAGAGGGAGGCCGCACTGGGCCGGCCTGCGTGCTGTTGGGCCGACCCGGGCCAGTTTGGCGTTTTCTTTTTTTTTTCGGGAATTTCCAAAGGGTTTTCTATTAATATTTGAAATGAATAGTTCTGCGTTTTAATCTTTTTGTGAGAATTAATATACTGCACCAAAAATTATGGAAATTTTTGTGAATACTCTCTGTAGTGTGTAGTATTTGATAAAAATATTAAATATAGGTTTTGAACACTTTCAATAGTAGTTAAAAATCAGTATATTAAATCAAAAATACAACTTTAGGCATTTTTAATTAATTCTCTGTAATTCCAAAAATCATGAAAATTTATTTTGCACTGTTATAAGTCAAGATCTATCTGTTTGTGAAGTTTGAGGTCAAATGGAAATAATTTAATTAAGTGTTAATTATATGCTTGGTTAATTGATTAATAAAATAAATAGGAAATTTTGGTGATTAGGGTTTGATGTGGATTTTGGATTGATTGTAGTTCTAGGTCAAACACCCTTATGACCTAGGGCACCTTAGTCTAGTATGGTTATGACTGAGTGATGAGGTACAGTTATGCTTGAATTAGGCATTATTTATTCTGGGATTTTGCATTTGTCATTTTATGTTGCATCGCATTGAAACATTCATCATTGCATGCGTATAGTGACCGAGGAACCGGAGGTAAAAGTGAAGGCAGTCACTGAGGAGATTGTTCTCGAGGTCATTCTGGATTTTGACATCTGTGGTACTGGTCCGGATCCGACACTCCACGCAATCCAAGGCAAGCCCCGGTGCATTCAACCGTTCCTTGTGTTTTTAAAATGCTATCACCTTGAGTTAAATAATTGCATTAGGTTGATAGGAGTTGATTGTCACCTACTTGCTGCATGACCTGCCTTGATATATATAACCCCGAAACCTGTTTAAAATGAAAATACTTGAAAAAAATGCTTAGCCCTGCTTAATTAATTTAGATTTGCATAAAATGCTATTTTCTGAGCTATGATGATATACTATTGATGAACATTGACTTGCAACCGTGCGGATGACCCTACACTTGGGTTTGAGTCCCAATGTATTGTCGCCGACGGTTTGGAAGCCGTGCGGTTGGCTCTGTACTTTGGGTTAGAGTCCCAATGCATTGTCGCCGATGGAAACTGGAAATAAAATGTGTCCGTACGGTTGATGCGCTCATGTGGCGGCGTCCCATGACTTGTCGCCGACAGACACGGGGTTTCGAAACCGTGTGGCTACTTTGTATTTGGGTTAGAGTCCCAATGCATTGTAACCAACGGAAAACTGTTTTAGGGACCGTTCGTTGTCGGCCTGCTGGATCGAGACTTTGCAACTAGCCACATACTACGGGAAGCCTCTGACTCCGGTGGCTCTACTGCTGGAACCGACAACCACGCACTGGGAGTGGAGAGATGGCGAGAGTAGCATGTACCCTCGTGGCCGGCGTGCCTGGAGACTAGAGGAGTACTGTGCTCTCGGGTGGCGCAGGACCGGTTCCGGGGTATGAAAAGCCGTGGTAGGCGGGGTTGGTATATTGTAATACCCTGGGTATTACGGAATTAATAACCTGCCATGTCATCATAATTAACTTAATTAATTTGCATATGATTGTGCTTAGGGACCTAGAGTGGCCTGGATTGATAAAGTATTGGATTGAAAATTTAAAATCCTAATTGCATATTTGAAATAACCCTAGATTTAGCCCCAAAACCCTAATTCAAAATCTAGAAGGAATCTGGGGGTGATCCTTTAATGAAAGTTGTATATCTATTTAAATGTGACAACTTTTATTTTTGGAGATTTTGAAGTTCTGTTATGAAAATTTGAATTTAACTCAAAACAGTGAATAAAAAAAATTGAATTTGAAATGCCATTTCAAAAATTAATTGGAATCTGACAAAACTTCCTTAATGAAAGTTGTAAAGCTCTCTGAGGGGAACAACTTCTATTTTAGCCATTTTTCAAGTTCTTGAGAAAAATCAAAAGTAATTTCTAGATTTTAGTTTGAAATTCAAAAACCCATTTCACCCCCTTGTCCATAGTTTTCAAATTTGGCCGAATTTGGGGTAGATCCGAAAATCAAAAATGTTCAGCAGGAAAAATGCTACAACTTTGGTATTTGTGGTTTTTAATTTTTATACACAAATTTGGGATATATTTGTACAAAAGACAAAAGTGGAGTATGTAGAGCTACAGTAGCCGGGGATGGGCTTCGTCCTCCCTCCCCTGTTCGCACGCCGCCGGCGTGGCCGAGTGACGCCGGCCCGTCCTTGCGCGTTCCTGCTCCCACGATGGCAAAGTTGACTCGCGGGCTTCTCCTTCTCCCTCTCCCTCTCGTCCTCTGCCCTATAAATACGACGAGCGGGCCGCCTTCTTCTTTTCCCATTTCCCGGCTCGCCGGAGTTCGCTCGGTTCGCCGGCAAAATTCGCCCACACCGCACCACCATCACTCTCTCCATCTCGTGAGCATCTAGCCAACTCTATTGCGCACCTCCCGAGCCCACTGGTGGAAGCTGTAGTGGCTCGAGGGTGCCGGTGTACTCGTCGCCGTCGCTGCGGGTGCCCGGAGCGCCGCCGCGAGCCGCGTGCGGTGTCGAGACCGATTAGGTGAGTTCTGGGGATCCTTAGCTTGTGTCCGAGGCTCCATGTAGCCTGTAGTTTCTCATGCTTGCGACCGTATGCTCTGTGGTGGTCCAGTGTCGCCGGAACGGGGGAGTTACCGTCGGAGCACGCCGTCGCCGTTGCGGTCACCGTCAAGCTCGTCCCTTCGGGCCACCTCTGCCTTCACCACCTTGTCACCGAGACCCGTGGTGAGCTGATGACCCTCCCCAACCCCTCTGTTATTACCTCGCGGGTCCGGCGTGGGCGGCGTAGATCCGCCGGGCTGCGCGTCCGCCATGGGCGAGCTTCGGCTCGTCGTAGGCGA
Source organism: Eremochloa ophiuroides (assembly GCA_038502445.1). Taxonomy (NCBI): domain Eukaryota; kingdom Viridiplantae; phylum Streptophyta; class Magnoliopsida; order Poales; family Poaceae; genus Eremochloa; species Eremochloa ophiuroides. The sequence continues at coordinate 88,933,797 of JAHLJS010000003.1, forward strand.
TTAGGGTAGGAGCTGAGCATGCCTGGGTGTTCCCTTAGCTCTAGGGCGTGGACTGACGCGGTCAGTTTCGCTGTTGAAGTCGCCGGCGGCGATACCCGTGGCGGACCGCCGCGTGCCGGTGCGTGCGCGAGCTGGCGGGAGGTAGGAGGAGGAGCTGACAGGCGGGGCCCGCCTGTCAGCGCCTCAGCTCGCGCAGGCGCGGGTCGCGTGCGCGCGGGAGACGACGCGCGTGATAGTGGGCCGGCCCAGTTCGGGTGCGGGCACGGGCAGCGCGGCGGGGGCGAGTGGCCGGGCCGAGCCGGTTGTGTGGGCCGCCTCGGGCCGGTTTCGCTTTTCCCATTTTCCAGCGATTTTCAATAGCCTTTTTCAAATTTATTTCTATGAATAGTGCTGATGTTTGTCAATTTCATAGGAATTAATCTGTGGCCTGAAAAATCATGAAAAATTTTGTGGTAGCTCTCTGTGATGTATAGAATTTAATAAAAATATCATATGTTCATTTTAGACCTTTTCTGTTAGGGGTAAAAATCAGCCAAATAAATGGATAATGCGACTTTGTTGATTTTTAATAAATTGTAGGTAACTCCAAAAATCATGAAATTAATTGTGGCTCTGTTTAATGATGAAATCTAGCTGTTGGTGAAATTTGGTCACAATTGGAGTTAGTTTGGTCAGTTAGTAAATATATGTGAAATTAGGAAAATAAATAAAATGAGTAGAAGAAATGGAATTAGGGTTTTGTGTGGATTTTGGATTGATTGAAGCTCAAGGATCCACCCCTATATGATCCTTGGCAATAAAAGATGTTAGTGTAAGGTCAAAGTCGTAAAAGTCGTGCAACGGCTTTCCATGACTGCTAAAATCATCTCTTTAATAATTGCTGTATAATTTTTGATCTCCGTTTACAACTTTTCCGTGAAGGAAAGTTGTACTCAAGATGTTAATCATTGATTATTGCATTCCTATAAAGACTGTTGCATCATGTTAAGCATGTATCATTGCACACGTGTAGTGACCGGGAGCGAGGAAGTGAAAGTCGAGGCCACTGCTGGGGAGACAGCTCCGGAGGTGATCCAGGGTTTCGACATCTGCGGGACCGATCCCAACCCGACCCTCTTTTCACTCCAATGCAAGCCCCGGTGCATTAACCCTCTGTTGTGAAATTCTTTATAATTCGAGTCAATCTATTGCATTAAGTTGATAGGAGTTGATTGTTACCTATCCAGATGCATTGTCCCAAATAATTATCCTGAAACCTGATTTAAATGAAATGGTTTAAACAAAAATGCTTAGGCATGCTTAATAAAAATTTGAATTTTATAAAAACAAAAAAACTATTTTCTGTGCTATAAATGTATACATACTTTATGATTAGTGGAGAACTTGTGATCCGTTGGTCGATGTGTATTTGCGTTAGAGTCCCAATGCACGATCACCTTCGGAATAGTTCAAAGCTGGTCGATATCACTGTAAGGTGTTTCGCTCGGCTGACGTGCTCGTGGGACGGCGTTTCCCATGACTTCTCACCGGCAGACACGGTTTTCAAAACTATAGGGACCGTTCGTTGTAGGCGTGCTGGATCGAGATGAACAGCCTAGCCACATACCTTTGTGGAAAGCCTAGAGTCAGGTGGCTCTATTGCTGGAACCGACAACCACGCACTGGGAGTGGAGAGATGGCGGGAGTAGCTTGTACCCACGTGGCCGTCGTGCCTGGAGACGAGTGGAGTACTGTGCTCCCGGGTGGCGCAGGACCGGTTCCGGGATAGAAAGACCTAGATGATAGGTTGGTATATGTATGCCGGCGTGCTGCATATGCAGTGTGGTTAGAATCCCCAGCTGGGTATACTTTCTGGATTCGAATCGACGTGCTCCTCGGTCAATGGAGACTCAATCCACTTCCCTACCCCGAAAAGTGGTTCTCAACTAGGTGTTTTCTGAATAAAGGAAGTAAGTGGAAAAATGACGATCTATGAGTTTGAATATTGGAACTATAGATATATGATGATGATAATGATGAAATAAAATTGGATAGTGATGCTTTTCTGCAAATCTTTTACCTCCTGCTAGCCTCACCTTTGACCCTGCATTCCTGAGTCTCATCTTACACCTTTAGTCGGGTAAGTCTTGCGGAGTACCCCTAGTACTCAGGGTTTGTTAACCCTTGCTGCAGGAGATCCGCCTTCAGATGTCTGTTTTGCTCCGTGCTGTATGACCATCATCCAGGAGGGTAGCGAGGAAGAGTGAAGTGGAACCTGTGGGCAGGGTTCGAGTTACCTCATGTATAATGTTGTATAATTATTCAACTGCTACTGCCACTACTTATGGATTGTAATAATCGTACTGGAACTCTATTTGGACAACTGGTTTGTAACATAAAGTTATGTAATATTCCTCTCCTGTACTCTGATGTATTTTACTGTGAAATGTTGTAATCTTGTAATGTATTCGCAATGTGATCCTGCGGAAAAAAAAAAAATTGGGGCGCTGATGTAGCCCGACAAATCGGTCTAGGTTATATGGAACATGGGCCCGGCTGTCGGAGTCATTAATGATAATGACAGTCGCCTGTGGGCCATGTAATTTAGGCGGTTCTGTTACATATATGCAAGCTTAAGTGCTACATATGCAGTGTGGATAGGGATCCCCAGCTGGGTACTTTCTGGATTCGAATCGACGTTGCTCCTCGGTTAATGGAGACTTGATCCACTGACTTACACCGAAAAGTGGTTCGAAACTAGGTGCTTTTGAGAATGATTAAGCAATTGAAAGGATGTGACATATAAAAAGGAATAAGGAACTATGGTTATGATTAAAATAATATTGAGATGAAATATTGAAATAGGATAGTAATGCTTTTCCGCAAAACTCTTGAATTCTTGCTATAGCCTTACCTTGACTCCCCTCAGCCTGCATTCCTGAGTCTAATTTTACATCTTTTTCGTCGGGTAAGCCTTGCGGAGTACCCCAGTACTCAGGGTTGTTAACCCCTGTTGCAGGAAGTCAGCAGCCGGAGGTCTATCTTGCTCCCTGCTGCGGGATGCTCATTGTGAAGGAACTGATGATGAATGATATTGGGCCCTTGGGCAGGGTCCGTATTATTATGTGTATCGGCTACCCTGATGCTTCCTCTATTTAGGTCTAGATTGTAATAACTGTACTTGAGTTTATATTTGAACACCTGATTTGTAACCTATGTACTATAAAGTCTTTCGCACCTTTACTCTGATGTATTTTATTATGAAATGTTGTAACCCTGTAATGGCTTCGCAATGGGATCCTGTCGGAGAATAAGGGCGCTTATGTAGTCCGGCAGAGCCCGCCTAGATCATCTGGAACACGGGCCCGGCTGTCAGATGTCATTAGTGGCGATGACAGGTGCCTGTGGGCCACGTGATTTAGGCGGTTCTGTTACAGCCCACCTCGCGAGCACCGTCGCCCCGACGATGTCCCGCACCAACTAGCCACTGCCAAGCAGAAAGCTTGTTGGCACAGTCCGCTGCAAGCCAAGTAGTCACCACGCTGACTCCACCGTTGTAAGGTCCTTGTTTGGTTTTGGTAATTGAGTGACAACTTAGGTGGACTAATATGTGTTTGAGTGTTGATTACACAGGAGATTAGTCCACAGGTACATATATGTGAGCAACTATGCCATGGAGGTGAAAATGGCTAGGGATGATTTCTTAGCTCACACATATGGTTTGAAGGAGCTTAATGCACATGAGACATGACAAGGAGTCATGTGGCTAAGTGGAGAAGATCAAGACAAGACTTCGCGTCGACGGACCGGTTGCAAGTGTGAAGAGCAAGTCGGGTGATGGCTTGGCACCGATGGACCAACGCAATGGTGAAGGGCAAGCAAGTCGAGGATTGATGGACCAAAAACCACGTGGTGATATGAAATGGATCATATCATTCATGAGGTGTTGGTGCATGTGTTGTACCGGCATCGACCGAGTTGGAGATGAAGAAGGTGATGAAGACGGTGATTGGAATGGAAAGCGCAAGGCAAAGGTATAACTTAGGGCATTTCCATTTCACCGGTCTAAAGCTAAGTAGAGAAGTGCTTGACCGGATTTAGGATAGATGGCCGTACTATCAAGAGGGGTAAACTTGTTTGCATATCAGTCATCTAGTGCCACCTAAGCGATCTAACTTGCATACGTTGTTAGGATCAAGTGACGTGGTGAAGTGAGAGAAAATCCTTTGCTAAAATGTTTGTGAAAAACTAACACACATGCACTTGAGGTTGAACACTTGTGGTGTTAGCACATTTGCAAAGGTGAAAGTGTTTAGAGGTGAAGTTGTGAGGTGTTCAGAGGTTGTCGGAGAAGTGGAGAAGCGTCGGACGCTAAGGAAGAGGGGTGTCAGACCATTGGTTTCGGTCCGACGACTTACCCTAGTATTTTGAGCTGTGGCGAGAGCGTCGGACGCTATCTGCAGTGACAGCGTCAGACTATTCTCTTGCGTCTAATGGTTGCTTGAGCTGTGAGACTCGGACAGTCTGACGACGGGTGAAGGCTGAGCGTCGGACTGTTGGTTCACGGTCCGACAGTGCGGCGAGCAAAGTTCAGGCTATGGCGTTGCGCATGGTGAGCGGTGTTCACGGCGTCTGACGCTGGCTGTTGGTCCAACGCTGTGCGTCGGACTGTCGTTCGATGAGTTTCAGCTCTCGGCTAGCTCTCTGAAAGCGTCGGACGCTCCGTTGGATTAGTCCGACGGTGAACGTCCGACGGGTGGTTAAGTTGGCGCGTGAAGTAGCCGTTAAGTTCCAACGGTCGACGTTAAACGGCTAGTGACACGTGGCGGAGATCCAGGGCGTCGGACCGTGGACAATAGTCCGACGGTGGCGCGTTGAGCTTCCGACAGTCGGTCCGACGCCCGGTTTCGGTTGGCAACGTCTCTGTTTGGCTTGTGGGGTATAAATAGATGTTATGGCTGGCCTTGGCGTAGTGCTGAGCACCCTTGTGCCTATGTGGCTTGTGTAGGTGTGCTTGGGAGTTAACTCACTAGTGTGCTTAGTGTTGATCCAATTGATCAGTAGTGAGTGATGCTACTGCGTTGCATTGAGAGACTGCAAGTGTTGGCACTAGGTGATCGAGTTGCAAGCCGGTGGTGCTTGTTACTCTTGGAGGTTGCCACCTCCTAGATGGCTTGGAGGCTCGTGGCTCCGTGAAGCAAGCAAGAAGATTGTCCTTGGCTCCGGAGAAGCTTTGTGAGAGGTTGGAGCTCACCCCGCGGGAGATCGCGAAGAGCATCGCTAGTAGAGCGAGACGTGAAGAGCGACAAGTGGTCCGGCCAAGTTAAGTGCTAGAGCTTGTGGTAAGCACTCCACGTGGGAGAGTGTGACTTGCGGGTCACCACTAGCAAGAGGACCGTGGCAACCTTGGAGCTTGTCTCAACGGAGGACGTAGCTTGTAGCGACAAGTGAACCTACGGAAAATAAATCATCGGGTCAACATCTTCCCATCCTTCGCGGTGGTTTGGTCCCTTCTACACAAGTCCTTTATTTTGTGCATTACTTTACTTGTGTAGTTGTAGTTGCTCTTGTGAGACCGGTTAGCTTGTGTAGCTTGCCACTCATCTTCTTAGCTTGTGTAGCTTAGAAGTAGTGTTCTTGATTAGTTTGTGTAGCTAATCAAGTTGCGCTCCTTGATTAGGATTGTGTATCCTTGTGATTGAGCACGTAGTGAGTTTAGGTGCTTAGTGCGCTTTTGCTTGCTAGTTGGTAGGAGATCCCCGGTGCTTAAAGTACTAGTGCTTAGGTTTGTGTGATCTTGCGCTAGAACGGTTTAGAGAAGCTCGAGCTAGGCTTGCACCTTGCTTCTTGTTAGGATCTTTTGTAAGGTGCTTAGAGTCTTAGTTAAAGGGGTGAATTGTCGCTAGAACCGATTAGGTTTTATTTCCGCTGCGATTAATTTTTGTCGGACTATTCACCCCCTCTAGTCCGCCATCTTGACCTTTTTAACCGTGTCACCATCGTCTTCCAATCGCGCATAGTCGATCTCCCAACCTCGACCAATGTCGGCATAAGTCAAAGAGGAGCCCACCCCTATGCTTCCGAGAACAACCGAAGCACCACACTGGATCATGGCTCTGAGACAACTCATCCTGGTCGGATTGGAACATCGACCTAGGCCTCGACGCGGGGGGGGGGGGGGGGGGGGCTCGCCACATCCACTGTCGCACACCACTCTACTTCTCCCCAATGATCTAGCCATGCTTCACCGTTTAGGGTGACACAGAGAGTCGAACCACCCCGCAACCTCAGCTATGTCGTGCCACTGCTGGAATCTCCACTGCACATGTTTCGAAAACCTCCAGAGACATGGCACAACCCGCTGTCTAGGTTAGATTGGGACATCGACCCAGGCCTCCACTCACTCAACCCACTAGAAGCATCTGGAACACACCCGAAGCACCGGGGCCCGAGACCCACCAGGGTGGGGACGGCCGGCGCCCCCCCAACTAGGGTTTCGGCCCATCTTCTGGAGTCTTCTTCCACCGCCTTTGGGGAGTCATCTCGGCCCTGGTTTCAAGTCGGTTTGATCCTACGGCGCACGTGCATCCCACCGGGCTATAAATAAAAGGGCAGACCCCTGGAGGCATCAACCCATCATTCATTCAAGGCATCAAGCCCTCAAGCCATCAAGAGCCTCCTAATTCATCAAGAGCCTGCTAATTCATAGTTCTAGCCTAGTTAGATTAGAGAGTAGAGGAGTTCTAGTTCTTCGGCGGATCTGGAGCCCCGGCGTCTGTCTGGAGCATGGAGTTCAGTATAATTCTAGTTCTTTCTCTATTATTGTATTCTTCATTATGATTAGGGAAACATTGTTCTTAATAGTTCATATGTTCTTGATTACAATAGTCTTTGTCTACTTTGATTATATGTCTAGTATAGTTGGTTTGATCTTATTGAATTCATGTAATTGCTCGTATAGCGTTTATTCATGCGGACGATGGATAGATGATGAACAATATGTAGACGTGGTGTCTAGGTATTTTGTTTATCCGGGAGTGCACCCCGATATGCCGGGTCGTGTGGTAGATCACGTAGGTGACAGCTGCATTGAGTCCTCTGTAGTCCACCCCCCGTATGTAGGCCAGCAGGCACGGTCGTGAAGTTGGATGATGACTCTGTTTCACATCCTTCCTAGATGATGCCCTTTGCATGTGATTATGATATAGGATTAGTCTAACAATGATTGCTAGATGTAATTGCACTAATTAGAGTTATTCATTGATGTAGTTAGAGAATTACCTATGATATTATTTCCTTAGTTTATCCATTGGCTAGCTATTACCATGACTAGAGAAGTGCTATGATGATTATTTTTTATTTATGATGCTTGATCGTACTTATCACCTTTATCTTTATTTACTTTGTGACCTCTACCTGTTATGAGTAGAGTAAATGACATCGGTAATGTCACTTATCCATTGTATACCATCACTATCAATATAATAGATTAAAGTTTATCCTAGTCCTTCCCAGTGGTATAAATATAAATCGACGACCTGGTAGAACTCCCTACGTAAAATGCTACAATGGTATAATTATCTGTTCGCTTGCAGAATTGATCTTAATTTATATTATTTATATTTCTGCCTAGTCACATAGATTAATATATAAAACCTTTATTTATTCTTAGCATTATTAATTAGGGATGACAACCTAGTTCTTGCATAAGAATGTTGGTAACAGAAAAGTGGCTAGTTGCTAATGACAAGTTAATTAATTACCATTCATCTTCTAATCTCGCCTCTCGCATTAAAAGTTATATAGTTATATTTGGTGATGTTAGTAGATGTCAACAAGTATTTTTGGCGCCGTTGCCGGGGAAGGCACATTAAACTTAGGAAATATTGATAGCATATGTATACATAATGGATAAGATTGTATTACCGATTGATCTCTAGCTCAAACAGACACACCCTTATTTTGATCATTTGCTTATCTTATGCAGGGTGATGAATGGATTTTTTTCTCTTCCAAATAATTTCACTGACGATCCAGGGAAACTCCTGAGAAAAAAGTAGTTTGTAGAGATGAGGTACAATTTCAAGCTACCATCAAAAACACCCATCGCTGCTCAAGCTCATCATCAAAGGAGCCAGCTCCAATATTGGAAAAAGAACACTTAGGAGAAGATTTATCTCCTGTGTTTGAAGACATGGCTGAGAAGACGCTGCGTGAGTTCTCTGCCCCAACAACAGAAAATATCCAGACTGGACCAGCAGTCAACGCGGGGGAGAATGGATTCGAGCTCAAGCCTGCTCTTATCACCATGGCTCAAGCCAGCCAGTTTTGTGGAAGAGCTCATGAAGATGTAAGTACACACTTACAACACTTTTTAGATATTTGCAGCACCTTCACGATTAGAGGAGTACCAAGAGATGCTATTTTACTCCGTCTTTTCCCATTTTCACTTTTGGAGAAAGCCAAGCAGTGGTTCTATGCCAACAAAGACAAGAACACTATATGGGACCGATGCTCAACTGCTTTCCTGGCAAAGTTCTTTCTACAGGCAAGATAAATGCTCTGCGTGGGAAAATCTCAAGTTTTCAACAGCAACATGACGAATCATTCACTGAAGCATGGGAGAGATTTCAAGATTACATTGAAGACTGTCCTCATCATGGGATAGAGGATTGGCTACTATTGCAGACCTTCTACCACGGGCTTATCTCAAGCACCCGTAAGTCCATAGATGCTGCAGCTGGAGGAGCTTTCCTGTCACTTAAGCTTCTAGAAGCTCAAGCACTTGTTGAGAAGATGGCCTCAAATTCAAGCTGTAATGAAGAACGTACTCAACCTTGCAAGAGAGGAGGAGGCATCCATCATCTGAAGGAGACTGACATGGTCACTGCCAAGCTAGACCTCATCATGAAGAAGCTCGACATAGAGAAGAAGGAAGACATGCATATCAATGATTCTCGCATGACCTGTGAAGAATGTGGAGATTACGGGCATTCAGCTGTCAACTGCCCTACGTTGCAAGAGGATGTAAACTTCATCAGCAACAACACCTACTATCGTCCTCAGCAAAATCAAGGATGGAACCAGCCAAACCAAGGATGGAGTCAGCAACCTTGACAAGGTAATTACCAAGGTAACAACCAAGGTAATAATTACAATAATTATAATCTTCCGCCTTTAAGAGATTTAGTTGCTGGTCAATCTAAATTGTTAGATCAAATGTCTAGAAAGGTAGCCTCAAATGATAAAGCTTTAGAAAATATAAATATTAGAATGGATACCTTTACTTCTGCTATAAAGAATCAGCACAGTTTTAATAAAATGTTAGAATCACAATTAGCTCAGCTTGCTGCTGCTGTCTCTCCATTTGAGAAAGGAAAGATTCTGGGCCAGCCGGAGGATTTAGAAACTGCTAACCTTGTTGATATTCACAATGCAACACAATACCAAATTGAGCCTGCAGATATATAGTGGATAGATCACTCACTACCTGAGAAGATGGGAGACCCTGGAACACCTGTGATTCCCATCTCTATAGGATGTCACAACTTTCCAGAGGCTATCTGCAATTTCAGCACAAGTGTCAACATAGTGCCCAAGGTAATCTATGAGAAAATTTTAGGTGATCCTTTGTTGTACACAGATATGCGTTTGCAGCTTGCAGATCAATCCATTTGCTACCCCGAGGGAGTACTAGAAGAAGATGTTATCAGAGTAGGGCAATCATATGTCCCAATTGACTTTGTGGTCATGGATACTGGAGGAGATGAGAAGGCACCCATTATCTTATGCACAACCAAAGCCATCATCTATGCAGAACACGTCAAGATTGTCCTCTCTATCCAAGACAAGAAGGGGAGATTTTTATTCAAGAACCGCATCCTCAAGAATCCAGCAGTACCGAAGCAATTCCATCAACAAGAAGAGCAACAACAACAACTAGTACCCAAGAAGAAGAACAATAGAAGATGGAGAAAGAACAAGCCCCAGCATATACCTGAAGGAACCGCTCAACTAATCAATGCTATCAACACAGAAAATGATTATATACTCCCAAAACCATTCCCAACAAAGAAAGGTGACTCAGGTGTACCAATCATCGAATGCACAATCAGAGATATCCCTTTTCCCGACACCATCTGCGACACTGGATCAGACATTAACGTAATGTCCAAAAAGGTATATGATGATTTACCATTATACCCAACATATATTCAGTTGCAGATGGCAGACCAATCATTGAGATTCCCTGAAGGCGTAGTCAAGGACGTAATGGTAAGAATTCAAAATAAATATATACCCGCAGATTTTCTAGTTCTTGACATGCAGGAAGACAACGAATCACCTATTCTTTTGGGAAGACCGTTCCTCTACACCGCCAATGCTATCATCTACATCGGGTCTGGACAGATCCACTTCAACCTACCCATTGGAAAGGCACGCTGTCAATTTAAAACATATCTTAACCATGAGCAGATCAGGACGCAACGCAACAGAAGGAAATGCCAAACCCGCCGTCAGGCTGCCCAGCCTCACTGTGGATGGGAGGAGTTCCCTGATAGGATTGTGAAGTATGAAGACTGCTACAAGGAGCAAGAAGAAGCCGTACAAGCACCACGCTGGAGTGAGTGGGAAGCGGAAGCTGAAAGGATGGACCAGATTGCTAAGGCAGAGAAAGAAGAGATCCAGGCACAAGTAAAAGAATGGATAAAAAGAGATGAAGAATCAAGATAAGCATACAAGGAACAGCTGGAGCTAGAAAAGAGAGAAGCAGAAGAGACAGAAAAGAGATGGAAGGAGAAAGAAAAAGCACCTACTACACCACCGCAAAATGGATAATTGACTGAGGTAACCTCAGACAATGAACGTACCGACTAAGTACTCTCCTCTATCTAAGTCCTGTCGGTAGACTTTAAATTCCGTACCCTAACCATAACGTTAGAATGGTAGTTATCTAATTAATTTAGCATTCATTAGTAATTTTGCTTAGCACATTTATTAGTACAATCATTTTTGCATAAAAATAATAAACCAACAAAAATATTTACTGCTTTATTTACTGCATCATAAAAATTAAAGTCTCATGTGAATGAACCTATGGTAACCCTGTAGGCATATTTACTGTGGTGACATAAAAATAAAAATAAAAATAAAAATAACAATCTATATTTACTTTGTAGCATTATGAAAATCTTAAGCCCCATAAAAATAAATATTCCCTGTGGTGGCATAAAAATTATTATTAGCATGCATACATTTTTTTGATTGCTACATAAAAAAATTAGAAAATTCTAAAAAGAGAATCCTGTTAGAATCCTGCTAAAATCTATTAATTAAAATCAACTCAAAAAATAATCAAAGTGCTCATTGGCTGACCGCTAACCCCTTGATAATTCGAGCATCGAGTTTTGGTTTTCTTATTGGAGTATAACTATGCAGGAATAATATTATGACTAAGAAGAGAGTCTATTAGTAGTACCTATCAGGACTGCTGCTAACCAACTCGCTCTAAAGATCATTCGAGCATCAAGTATTGCAGACATCAAGCTTGGGGGAGGAGCATCCCTTAGTTATCAGGTAATTATACGTATACGCTTATTGAGTCTATTTTATAAAATCATGAAATACCAAAAATATGTAGGCACATGAAGGTCCACACCTTTCAGAAAAATACCAAAAATATGTGGGCACATGAAAGTCCACACTCTTAGAGAAGTTTCCTAATTAGGCACAGAAGCTTAAACTTCTGCTAGAAATATCAAATCAATTACTTACCATGGAGTGGTATTAAACTTAACCCCTCTCCATAAGATTTTGTATTTTTTGGCAATTGAGTTTCATAGGACAACACAAGATCAAGGAGCTAGTCAACCCGATGTCCTTATACTGCCGATACACTGCTCAGAAGGATCACTCAATGTGCAACATCAAAGACCCTGTCAAACGTCAAGCTTGGGGGAGGGCACCCTCCAATTAAAATCCAGTTAAGTATAAGTTTCCTATCTTATTATCATTATTACTATATCACTTTTTCACGTGAGTTAGCGAGTAACATAAAATTTGAAAACCAAATAAATATCTATCTATATATTAGAGTTTGTTTAGAGTCAGTCTAGGCTAGAACTAAATTAAAATGATGAACATTAAAATTTTGTCTTGGAGATGATGAATAGTTACTCTGTCACAATATTTTTCAAATACCTAGTTGTCAAACTTAAATTCTCTTAAGTTTTAGATATTGCTGTTTTAACTTAAGAATTTACTCTGAACCTGAAACTTGTGGAGGCATATGTTTGAGCTAAGTCTAGGTGATTAATTGATATGATTCATGAAAGTTGAGCTGCTATTTATCTTATTCCTAGTATTACTAAGTTCTGGAGATTTATTTTTAAAAACTTAAAATCTACATGATGAGCTCTTGAATGACAAAATGTGAATTCCTACCGAAGCCATATATGATACACCTAGATAGGAAAACTTTTACACATTTATGCTGCTTGCTTTATATTGAGTTTAGTCAACATTTGTTGTATACCATATGAGAGTCTTGTCATACTTTTAAAACCAAGATCACATACAGACTCTAGCACATATGCATTATTCCTACCCTGAGAGTAATCACAACCATTTCTACTTTCATCAATGTTCATCATAAAAATATTTTCTCCCACACTGGGAGTGAACACCAAAAAATATATATATAAACCCCGTAGGACAGCCTTGGTATAATTGCTCTAAATTCTTATTATTATCTCTACAGTTATTTATATTGAAAGGATACATGTGGCTATGCAAAAAAAATATAAAAAGGGAGTAAAAGATGGACAAGTGTCCTAGCATTAAAACAATGGGTACTAGATGCCCGCCTCCTGAATGAAAAAAAAAGAAAAAAAGAGAGAAAAGGAGAAAAGAGAGAAAGAATAAAGATAGCCCATGTGTTCCTCAAAGGTACAAAGGAGAGTGAATCATTTTCAAAGAGCAAAAGTAGAATTAGAAATAGCCACTAAATACCACATATACACACATCCACCATATTCCATACACATGCACATCTTGGTTTGATTGTATGCCTCGATTCTCTGTGGATCCATTGTTTGACTTTACAACATATGAATTGCAAGTATGCTTACAACCGTGTTATTGCCACTCCTATAAGCTCCACTATAAATCCTTAGTTATAGGAAGGCATAATATTAATGCCTTCAGTGAGATTCATAAATACCATATATACTGAGAGACTTGAGAGTGTCATACAATTAAAGCTCTGAGTTTTATTTTGAAAACTTGCAAAACTCCGGGATATTGGTACTGTGAAGAATTTGCTACATAGTACAAGACTTGATTGTTCTTTCTTTCAATTACTCAAGACTAAGGCAAGAACTGTAAAGCCCCATAGTTAAAGATAAAATGGGTAAGTTTAAAAGTTAGAACAGTTTTGTCTAATCCGGAGGAGAATCTATGTTTGCAGCATGTGTACTTGGGAAGTATGAAAGCATTGTAGCAACTCCTGATCCAATTACATTAGTAATTAGGCTTAGTTTGTTTGCCAAGGGACTGGCAAACAGGTAAGTTTGGGGGTGTTGTTGACAGTGGGTAACGTCAACTTTTATTAGAACTTTAGACACCAAAGGATACATGAATACACACTAGTCTAGGGTTTTAACTGACAGTTTCTACGAGTTTTGCATGTTTTGTATTTTACAGGGGCTATTCCAGAAAAGCATAAAAGAAAGGTTAAAGAGCATGATTACCACGTAACTTAACCGCCAAGGAAACATCATCATGAGAGCACTAAAAGCATCTGGAACACACCCGAAGCACCGGGACCCGAGAACCACCAGGGTGGGGCCGGCCGGCGCCCCCCACTAGGGTTTCGTCCCATCTTCTGGAGTCTTCTCCCACCGCATTTGGGGAGTCATCTCGGCCCTTGTTTCAAGTCGGATTGATCCTACGGCGCACGTGCATCCCACCGGGTTATAAATAAAGGGGCAGACCCCCCTGGAGGCATCAACCCATCATTCATTCAAGGCATCAAGCCCTTAAGCCGTCAAGAGCTTCCTAATTCATAGTTGTAGCCTAGTTAGATTAGAGAGTAGAGGAGTTCCAGTTCTTCGACGGATCTGGAGCCCCGGCGTCTGTCTAGAGCACGGAGTTCGGTATAATTCTAGTTCTTTCTCTATTATTGTATTCTTCATTATGATTAGGGAAACATTTTTCTTAATAGTTCATATGTTCTTGATTACAATAGTCTTTGTCTACTTTGATTATATGTCTAGTATAGTTGGTTTGATCTTATTGAATTCATGTAATTGCTCGTATAGCGTTTATTCATGCGGATGATGGATAGATGATGAACAATATGTAGACGTGGTGTCTAGATATTTTGTTTATCTGCGAGTGCACCCTGATGTGTCGGGTCGTGTGGTAGATCGCGTAGGTGACAGCTGCATTGAGTCCTCTGTAGTCCACCCCCGTATATAGGCCAGCAGGCACGGTCGCGAAGTTGGATGATGACTCTGTTTCATATCCTTCCTAGATGATGCCCTTTGCATGTGATTATGGTATAGGATTAGTCTAACAATGATTGTTCGATGTAATTGCACTAATTGGAGTTATTCATTGATGTAGTTATAGAATTACCTTTGATATTAATTTCTTAGTTTATCCATTGGCTAGCTATTACTATGACTAGAGAAGTGCTCTGACGATTATCTTTTATTTATGATGCTTGATCATACTTATCACCTTTATCTTTATTTATCTTGTAACCCCTACCTGTTAGGAGTAGAGTAAATGACATCGGTAATGTCACTTATCCATTGTAAACCATCACTATCAATATAATAGATTAAAGTTTATCCTAGTCCTTCCCAGTGGTATAAATATGAATTGACAACCTGGTAGAACTCCCTAGGTAAAATGCTACAATGGTATAATTATCTGTCCGCTTGCAGAACTGATCTTAGTTTATTTTATTTATATTTCTGCCTAGTCACATAGATTAATATATAAAACCTTTATTTATTCTTAGCATTATTAATTAGGGATGACAACCTAGTTCTTTCATAAGAATGTTGGTAATAGAAAAGTGGCTAGTTGCTAATGACAAGTTAATTAATTACCATTCATCTTCTAATCTCGCATCTCGCATTAAAAGTTATATAGTTATAGTTGGTGACGTTAGTAGATGTCAACATGGCTCTAAACCAGCGTCTGCTGCCTCTGACAGTGCACCGGACGCACTGACCCAACGTCCGGTGTAGCGTCAGGTGCACCAAATCGACTCCAAACTTCGTTGAATCGAAAACATTCCAAAACGAAGTTTGTTCGATTTAGTCACCATACTTTCTCTGAGCTTCCTAGAGCTAAGTTTAACAAGTGTGCACCAAATTGTTCTAGAATGAAAATGAAGATCAATTGATAATGTTGTCAACCATTAATATTGAACTGAAACTACAAACCAATATATTCTTTATCGAATTCTATACGGAGTGAACCCTACAAAGCTTGTTGATTAAAGGTACCAAACTCATAATCTCCAATGACGAAAACACTTCTGATGACCAATTAAAACATGTTAAGTGTAGTGCCACGTATTACTTTGTAAGGTGCTTGGTTCACACCTTAACTTAGGCATGTCGCTGTTTCTTATCATCTTATGTACATGTTTGTTCCATCGCCGTAATTGTGGCCTTGCTATGCTATGTTAGCACCATAAACCCGCATGTTTTAAGACAAGTTGTTTTCTTGAGTCAAGACTTTAACTGTACAGTGTCTGCAAAAATTCTATTAAGTTTGGCTTCTAAAACAAGAACCAAATGCTGCTGCATGCCTAAGCTGAAGTTCAGCAAGGTAAGGGTTTGAGCAAGACACCCCAAGGTTAAAAAGAGAAAGAAACAATACCTGATGAATCATGACAGAATTGTCCCTCGAATGATTAAAGACGTAATTCCTCAACGGCTCCAAGTCATCACGTACGATGAATATTCCACAAATATTAATGGGATAAGATTAGATTTGGTTAACAACCTCAGAGAGAAGATCTGCAGCATCTCCTGTGGTCTACGGAACCCAAGGGTTGATTCAGCTGCAGATAGGGAGGAAGAACATATTAGTCGCTAAACATACACACCGATAAGAACACAAGTTACTCTTAGGAATCAACTGACATGTACTCTGGCAGGTATTAATGGTCATGTATTCACGGTGACAGCAATATCCTCTCTTAATGCATAAAAAATCTGTTGTTTCAGGATGTACTTTAAGAGGAATTGGAGGACAAGAAGCATCGTCACCTCCACGGCTCAGAATCTCATAGCGCAACTCAGAGGATTCGACATTCAAGTTAAGGTAGTTATGCAACCATTTGGCTCCTATTTCCTCTTCTTGTTCCTTGGTGAAGCTTTGCCCTGAAGAATTGAATGCAACAATGGCAATTAACCTTTCTAGGTATTCCTATTTCGCATGCTCATACTAGTAGTTTACTCTAGCCAAATGTGATAGTGTTCAGATATGGATCTATAAAGCTAGCCCATGCATGGAGTTGGTGCTATCTTAAGCTTGTGCTACCAGAGAAAAGAGTACATATATTCCTTACCTGGGCAAGTAGTCTCATAGTCCATCGGGTCATCCTCATCCTCCCAATCGGGGTGGTAGATGACCTGTGGCAGAACCACCCAGATCACCGGGCCCACATGCACCATCATCGTCCCTAAGGACCTCCGGTTACTGTGGACGAGTTCCCGCAACCTAGGTGGACTGCCGGGTTTCCACGGAAAACCCTAATTCACCCGAGGATCTCATTGTAAAGACCTTGCAAGTATTACAACAGTTTACACAAATAATATGAGTCAGAGTAGAGAGGGCGGAAGTATAACATAACCATTGTTTTACAAATATAAGTTACATAATCCCAAACCAGAGTTTCGTAGTGGAGTAGCAGCATACAACTAGTCACCCTACCCAAGGGTTATATCATATACACATTTTCTTCCATGTCTGATCTGCCAACCGGCACAGTCCCACGCAGAATTGTACACTCAACTCACCTGCAACAGGGGTTAATAAACCCTGAGTACAAGGGGTACTCCGCAAGACTTACCTGACTAAAGAAAATGGGGAGAAGACTCAGGAATGCAGGCTGAGGGGAGTCAAGGTAAGGCTTTAGCAAGAGTCAAAGTGTTTTACGGAAAAGCAACACTATCCTACTTTCAATATTTTATCCAATATTATTTTAATCAATAACAATAAATCTCATTTCTTTCACATGTGTCCTTCAATTCCAATTACTTATTCATTCTCAAAATCATCCTAGTTCCGAACCACTCTTCGATGTAGGTGTGAGGATCAAGTCTCCATAACCGAGGAGAAACGGCGATTCGAATCGATTAGTACCCAGCTGGGGATCCATAATCACACTGCATATGTAGCACCTAAGCTTGCATATGTCAACCCCGTCTATCACGGTTTTCCAAAACCTGAACCGGTCCTGCGCCACCCGAGAGCACAGTACTCCTCTCGTCTCGAGGCATACCGGCCACGAGGGTACATGCTACTCTCGCCATCTCTCCACTCCCAGTGCGTGGTTGTCGGTTCAAGTAGTAGAGCCACCGGAGATAGGGCTTTCCGCAGTATGTGGCTAGTTGCAAAGTGTCGATCACAGCAGGCCGACAATAAATGGTCCCTACTTTTTTTCCGTTGGAAACCATGCATTGGGACTCTAACCCAAGTACACTGGTGACCACCCGGTTTTTACATCCCTTTTCCGCTGGCGACGATAAGTTGGGACTCTAACCCAAACATATGACCACCAAACGAAAAACCCATCCCCGTCCATGACAATGGACTGGCCAAGTGCACTGCCACCGAACGAGGACAAAACCATTCCCTTATAATGATTCATTCATTTCATATCATCATAGTTTAAAATAGCATTTTCGCAAATCTTATAATTAACCATGACTAAGTATTTTTCAAATACTTTATTAAATCAGGTTCTCAGGCTATGATAAGTGGTCAAGGATGGTAATGCATCAATTGGTTATCACTTAACTCCTATCAACCTAATGCAGTAGATTAACTTAAGTTATAACATTTTGTAAATCACAAGGAAAGGGCTAAATGCACCGGGGCTTGCCTGTTGCTTGGAGTAGATAGAACTCTGAAGTCAATCATCGAGAAAGATCCACGTCCACCGAGTGAAGACCTTACTCGGGACTTGCTTCCGATAATAATTACCACGCGTTCACTACACGAAATAATGATGCAATGCTTAACATGATGATACATATGCCATGATACAGGAGATGCACTAAATCATGAATTAATAAATAAAAGTAAACTTAATTTAGAAAGTTGAGTATAACTTTCCTTCACGATAAGGTTGCAAGCCAACAAATCATTTTCCTAATTACCTATTACATGAAAAGTTGATTTTAATTTCATAAATAAAAGTTGATGAATAAAAATCATTATTGTCATAGAGCAATAAAGGGGAAGTGCTTTATGCTCTACACACAACATACAAAAGTCACTTCAAAAGGCATAAGCACCTAGAGAGCAACCTATTCATATCAAGTCAAGCCTAGAGATAGCAAGCATATCAAGCATAGTATACTAGATGAATTGAATGCAATCATACTCAACCTTCACCAATCAAGAGTTAGTGAGAAGCTTAGCTATAACAAGAGCAAAGTTAAAATAACCAACTTAACATATTCACAGAATTTGGATGATAGCACAAACGCCAATTGTTTTGACCATAAGTAGAGCTACAGATCTCCAAAAGGGGTGACCTTAGACTTTTTGAAAAGCTAAAGAAATTGTCTAAAACTTTGTTATAAACATGCAGAGCTATTTCTAAAGCTAACCAAGTCAAATAACACAAAGAAAATAACTCTGTCCAGATTTGGACAGAATCTGCCTTTTCACTTTGGGCCACTATAATTTTAGTTATAGACCTTCATAAATAGTGATCCAAGACTTTTTTGAAAAGACCATGAAAAGTACTACAACTATTATGTTATCACCAACACATGATTCCACACTTAACTGATCCAAACAAGTCTATTATTCAGATCTGTCCAGATTAAAATTAAAAGCAGACAGCAATATTTTAAATTCAAAAACTCACAAACCATCAATCCTAAAATCATGAAACTTAAAACAACTCCTAGTTTATGTAATTCCCTAAAACTCTGCTATTATCATCAAGTCATGATTCAAAACTTAACTAGACCAAAGAATACAGAGTTTTAGACTTATGCAGAATAAAAGCAAAGTAAGGCAGAGCGTTTGTTATTTTCATAGCTACTAAACCATCCGTCCTAAAATCCTAAAATTTTTATCATACATCAAATATCACCTAATTAACACGCCATAAACATTTCACATTTATTTGAGCACCACAACTGCAGTCATGAAAAAGACAAGTATAACTTGTATTAAGACCTAATCTGCATAAATCCAATTCTACAGAAAAACTTTGAACTGAAACATTTCATATAATAGATCCATTGCATAGAAAATTTAACAGGAATTTCAAAATGTATTTATTTGTTATTTTACGATTTGTCTATAATTTTATATGCATTTTCAATATTTCAATAAGATTTCTGCAAATAGGTCCTTATAGGCACTATTCATATGAGTCTATGGATGTGCAGTTAGCCCCCTGAAAAGAGTCGTCTTGTCACCTGAGGTCCCTGGTCGCGAAAACATAACAGAGAAACGCCGGAAGCGGCGTTTTCCGGCCGGTTGATGCTCGTCAACGGCAATGGACTGGTGGGGAACCACGAGGGAGAACGTGCGCACACGCAGGTAGCCGCAGCTTGACCGGAGGTGGCCCATGGCGGGCTGGCCATGTGCACAGGCGGCGGCGCCTGCAGCTGCTCCGGTGGCAGGTGAGCCGTTCCGGCACGACGAGAGTTCTACAGCTCAAACTATGGATTGATTCACCATCTAGGCATCAAGGCTAACATAAAACGGCAGACAATAGAATGAGAGCCACACCGCAGCGAGCCAGCCGCGTGAAGGTGGAGCTCCGGGCCATGGCGGTCCGACGCGAAGAAGAACGGTGTGCGCCACTGCTCTAGACGAAATTAGTTGGTGAAAATGGTTCATAGAGGAGCGCGAGGATGTGGCGGGATGATATGCACAAGCTGAGGGATGGTGGTAGAGAGATGACGACGAATTTCGCCATTGATAGAGAGCTCGTCGGCGCCGGCAAGAATGGAAGGAAAGCGAAACTGACGGCCGACGACGACTTATATAGGGCAAGGGCGATTCCGCGACGTGGCTAGGGCCCCCACGAACATGCGCCGGCAACGTGCAGCACGCTGATGCCATGCCTGTGAATAAAGGTCGAGTACTGTAGTCATTCCCTAATGTCTCCGAATAATTTTCCAAATTACTTTTTATTTTGTGTAGAAACTTGAAAAATGCCCTTAATAAGAGTTGTGGTAAATTTTGAGTTGAACAATTTTGCTTTTTGAACCATGTTCAAATTTCGAATGGGTTTTGAATTATGTAGAAGGGCTAAATAGGGTTTAAACAGGAGTCTGAACAGAAACTCAAAAATCAAAATTTTATATAATGACTTCAAAATCTCCAAATACCAAAGTTGTTCAATTCAGTGAATTTTACAACTTTCATATAATAAGTTTTATCTAATTCTTAATATTTTTTAAAATAAGAATTTAAATTTAAACCTTTAAACATAGATTAGCTTTTATTTGAATCTTTATTAAATGACTTCAAAATTACCCAAAATAGGAGTTACTCAACTTTTAAAGCTTTACAGCTTTTGTTTAAGGCCCAATATCTAATTTCTTTTAGTTTTTGAATTAGGGTTTTGGGTCCGATTTTAGAGTTTATAATTGATTTCTTCTAAATTTCTTAATTTTTATTTTAATTCTAAATACAAACACAACATTAACATAACCAGATCACTCTAAGTACCTAGACACAATCATATGCAAGAATAAATTTTATTTTAGTTATTGTATAGAAAAATGAGTTTATGCGGGATGATTTTGAATGCAATCATGATGACATGGCAGGTTTTAGTTGTCGTAACACCGGGGGTGTTACATGACCTTCGCCACAAAGAGGTCGTCTTCTTCGTTTGAAATTGGGGGAGTCAATCCCTTTTTAACCAACACAATGATAAGGAGAAACACAATAAGTATAGAGAGAGAAGCATCGAACAGACACAAACGAACCTTCATAACTGGGTTCAGGGTCAAGGGGCCAAGAAAACCCCGACGCGGAGTACCCGCCACTGGGGTTGGGGTGCTTCAGCGACGCTAGGGTTTCGCCTCAACGAAGGGGAAGAGGAGATTTGGATTGGGTGACAGTTATGGCAAATAAGCCAATTTTCTCCTCTCGTTCTGTCGTCCCAAGAATCGGCCCAGCGCGGCCTATTGCAGTAGTGCTAATTTTGGCTATTACAACAATTCAGCCGTGTTTAGCTGTCTGAGAAGAAGTGCTAATTTCGGCTCATGCTGATTTATTGTAAAAAGAAAACAATGTTCTATATGTAAAAAGAAGCTGAAATCTGGTCAAGTGGTACAGGGCCTTAGTAGGTGGGATCCGACCAAAAATTCAAACCAAGCATAGCTGCTGCATTTGATGCCTGTGTACGCACGACTGTTGAAGCAGGGTTATTGACATGCCTCACATACATGAGACCATACAAACGAACTAAAATCATACAACTGGCACCTACTCCAGCATTGGCACACAAAAAAAAAAAGTAATACGCACCAAACTCAGCCACAGAATATTGTTAGATACAGAGAGATGATTGGGTCAATGATATTTGACAAACGCCTCTTCCAATGCCATCAGCCAATTCACATACTGGCTGCGCTCCTTCTCAAGCAAGTGTTGGAGAATTGAGCTTGCCAGTTTGTTGCTAACCCCTCTTGCTACCAGATATTCTCGCAAAGCAGCCTGTAGCCGAGGATCCAAATCCCTGTGCAAAGAAAGGCGAGTACTGTCACTGAGTGCAAATGTGTGAGTTCGAAAAGGCAAACTTCCTAAGCTTGCTGCTGATTTTAGCTGAAGGAAACAGTGGCTATCGTTGTGATGATGTTCTGGAGAACTTGTACCGATTATTCCTCCTTGGTGAACCAACATGGTAATATGTTAGGACACTTTTCTTACAACAAGCATTATCTGTAGAATTCACACGATCAACAACTTTAGGAATATGAATGGAACAAAGAATAAGGGCAATATTGTCCAAATTCTCATTGTGCTCTACAAAAAATAGCATATACAGGATTCATATTTAACTTTCATTCAGAGATATATGAATGGAACAAAGAATAAGGGCGATATTGTCCAAATTCTCATTGTGCTCTACAAAAAATAGCATATACAGGATTCATATTTAACTTTCATTCAGAGATACCACCTTAATCCTTAATTGACAATGCTTACTTTTCTGTATTACAATTGACAATTTTCATCAGGCGTGACTCTTTATTTCCTCACTAGCTTGCTATGTTCTCCTTTCCATTATATGCAAAGGAGTATAATATGAACCAAATATCAAGATTTCATTGTCATACAACAAATTTGGTAACAAATTCCCATCTTGAGCCCAGTCTCTAGATTAACATTAAATTCTATTAATTGTAGCCCAGCAAATACCTTTTGTTTCATGCTGGAAAATTTGGCCCAAATAATCCAAGATGAGATAAGGTATTAAAATGCATGGAACAAACAGGTCAGCTAGATTCCTTACATCCACAATCACTTCCTCTAAGTTTATTACTTTGTACTCCCTTCATCCTAAATTATAAGTTATTCCAAGAATCTTGGAGAGTCAAACTATCTCAACTTTGACCAAGTTTATATGATAAGATAATAACATTTACAATATCAACCAAGTATCACTTATATTCTTCACCAAATATATTTTGATAGTACACTTATTTAGTGTCATAAATCATTGTATTTCGCTCAATAATTTTGGTCAAACTTGAGATTGTTTGACTCTCCAAGATTTTTGGAATGACTTACAATTTGGGATGGAGGGAGTAAATTACTTAATGTACTGAAAAACTCCTTTGGAATGCCCATTCTGATAATCTAGTTAAAGAAAATGAACATCACAATGAAGATCATGAGATTCCAAATTAGAATAAAAATAGCATAGGAACCCAGGATAACTTGAAGTAACTACTTTGATCCAGGATCAGGGTATGCTTAGTTGCATTTCTAGACTATCCAATGTTTTAGTTGATTATTAGTTTTGTACTTCGGAAGAGACTAGCATCACCCTGGACCTAAAGTTTTTCAACTAGCATGATTGTCAACAAAAAGACGTCTCTCACAACAAACTATAAAGGCGTATATGGTTCTGCTCAATCATGCGCAGTACTGACAAAAAATACGGCATTGGAAGCTTACTTCCCAGATCCGTAACAAAGGCAACAACTGAATTCATAGAAAAAAAAATTTCAAGGCAAACAGGACTTTCAGGAGTGAAGGAGAATACGAATTTTGTGATTACCGGCATTGTACATTGGCCTTTGCCTACTTAGCCACATTTTGTGGACCATCCTTAGGTAACTTAGAGAATTTTTCTGGGCAGTAGGCACAAAACCGTTTATCAAAAAAGAATGGTAATTGACAGAATATAAAGCTACAATTCTGACTAGATGTAAACATGGCTTTGAATATTTCAAAAATGAACACCTCATTATCTAATTAAGAAGAACAAATACTTGAATCATTTCCAAATATTACAAAGGCCAATAACTATTCTTCTCATACTAGTGAATGCAATCCTGGATATAATATAATGGTACCTGCACTGAAAAAGCCTTCTTAGGTTTCATATGTTGATGATAACTAAGAGCTAACAAATGCTATACCAAATTGAAAGGAACGCATGCACATTAGGCAATAGATGAAATGTCTTCAGAGTTCAGAGTACAACAGATATTAATGATTGATGCCCAAGATACTAGCACAACTATTAACAATTTCAATCCTCCATCTATAAACTCCAGGAGCGTCTAGGCTATCCTCAAATATGATGTGACAAATTTTAACACGAAAATGCAAGCCATCTTTGAAAAAGAGATAATATGATGGGGATAAAAACACAAAGTAAATGTGTGGGAAAAAAAATGCTCGTTTTGCAGCTTTATCTTGCAGGGAAACCAGCTTTATTAGTCAAGTTCGTGTGCTTTACATGTGCAGCAAAGCCAGCTTAAATTTCTGTTGATGCACTGTGCACATAAAACAACAACAGCATCCACACTCCACAGGGTTATTTTAATTAAAAAAAATAACAAGCAGAGCGTAAGAGCACCACCTGAACACCGGCCCTTCATACTCGTCTTCTCCAGCGCCGCCAGGGGAGGAGTGGTACCGGACAGCGTTAATAGCATAGTCATCGGCGGCGCGCCCCTCCTCCCCAACCCAAGACGCACGGCAGTCGAAATGCAGGACGGGCGTCGCGCCAGGCTTACTGACGAAGACCTTCATGAGCGCGGCCCTGGGCAGCGGGTCCTCGTCTACGAACTGCAGCGGGGCGAGCAGCGCCGACACGAGCACCTCCTCGGACCCGGTCCGGCGGCGCAGGAGCACGTCCTGCGCGCGCGGGGCGTCCGACACGGTGTCGAAGCCGGGTGCGTCCTGCGAATGCGGGGCCCAAAGGCGTGAGCTTGCGCTGGATGGGGAGGGGGGCTTGGGGGATTGTGAGAGGATGAGGATGCGCGGTTACCTCGGAACGGAAAGGAGGGGGAGCGGAGGGGCCAGAGGAGGAGAGCTCGTGGGCGAGCTCGGCGCGGAGGGCCGCCAGGACACCGACGTCGGTCGCACCGCGGCGGAGGGCGGCGGAAGTTCTCAGCCGCCGCAGGAACATGGCAGGCGCGCGGCGGAACGCGATGCAGATCGATTGGATCGCAGGCCCTGCCCGGTGCATTTGCAAAGGAGCCCCCAACAAACACTGCAACGTTTTCCAGGGAGTGGTAGGGTCGACCGGACTTTTTGACCACCCCGTCCTTCCATTCCGCTCTAACCGCTAGTATGATACTCCATCTATTTTAAATTATAATTTATTTGATTTTTTTAAACTTAAATTTAACTACTTATCTTATTAAAAAATTATATAAATACAATCAAATTTAAGTTACTATTTAAAATCTTTGTGATATTGTGCATAAATTTTTAAATAAGATAAGTTGTTAAACTTAAGATAAAAAAGTCAAACGAGCTATAATTTAAAATGAAAGGAGTATATCTCATCTCCTAAACCAATTATCAGAACTAAAATTAGATTATACAATCTGCAATGAATTCTTCAAAAAAAAAAACAATCATGACTCAAGAAACTTGATGCATTTATCCATTACGTGTCTTCTGGAGCAATCTTTTGTGGTACAGTCTCCCTTTCTCTCTTTCCCTCTTGAGGTACAATAAATGCACCTCCGGTCAATCAACTTGCCTAAAGGTGCCTTTTAAACTGATATCTGTGGGTCTCTAAAGTTGGTAAAAGATGTCATTTAGATTCTAAACTTTCAAAGTGATCACTGCAGGTCTCTAAAATTGACACAGGGTGTCATCCAGGTACCAAACATTGTAGATAATTCTAGCACCAAATAAAAAAAAAATCTAATTTTAGGTGCTGTAGCTCCAATCTATAAAATATTCTAAAAATTGTATTTTTTTCATACGATCTCCGATGAAGATGAGTTTTATATAAAAATTATAGCCTGTGACGAGATCTATAACTTTCTAGTTTCGAGTTTTTTAATTTGAGGTGGTTAAGATGCTCAAAAAAATTAAACAAAATTTTTCAGCAGTATATTAATCACGTACAAGCACGTGTCGCCTTGAAAAAATCATATCTTTCTTATATACTATCAAATTTAGATATTTTTTATACAAAAGTTGTGGCGTTCGACGAGGTCTACAACTTTCTAGTTTTAACTTTTTTAATTTGAAGTCGTTAAGATTCTCAAAAAATTTAAAATATAAAATCACCGTGCAAGAACCAAAATTAGCGTTTTAATTTTTTTTAGAATCTTAACGACCTCAAATTAAAAAAGTTAAAACTAGAAAATTATAGATCTCGTCGAACGCTACAACTTTTGTATAGAAAGTATCTTAATTTGATAGTATATAAGAAAGATATGATTTTTCCAAGACGACACGCGTTTGTACGTGATTAATATACTGCTGAAAAATTTTGTTTAATTTTTTTGCATGTCTTAACCACCTTAAATTAAAAAACTCAAAACTGAAAAGTTGTAGATCTCATCGTAAGCTACAATTTTTATATAAAACCCATCTTCATCGGAGATCGTATGAAAAAAAATACAATTTTTAGAATATTTTACAGATAGTAGCTACAGTACCAGAAATTAGATTTTCTTTTTTTAAAATTCGGTGCTGAAATTATCTACAGTGTTTGGGACCTGGATGACACCCTGTGTCAAGTTTAGGGATCTGTGGTAATTACTTTGAAAGTTTAGGAACTAAATGATACATTTTGCCAATTTTAAGGACATATCATTTTAAAAATTTAGAAACCTAGATGATGTCTTGAGCTAAATTGAGGGACGGGGGTGCATTTTACTCTTTTCATATCTTTGCTGCTATTTACATCTTCAAGCGATCAATTCTGCCGGTAGAGATGGCTAACCTCCAAAGTCCCTGCTGAGATCTCGATCATCAGTCATCATCATCGTAAATTTCTTCTCTGGTGGGGTGCACGTCGATTTCTCGCACGACATGCCGGCCATGTACTAATGGAGTCTTTGATGTTCAGTTTCTGCAGCTTCGTGCTGTAGATAAGCCTTTCACAATTCACAGTAGCTCCTCTGATCTTCTTCACCAGACTCTGTTCGCTTGAACTTACCAGTCAACATCAGTCAGTCATTCAGCAGTGTTTTTCTCTCACAACAATCAGCCAGCCAGCATCACCTAGTCATTCAATAGTGTTTTTCTCTCACAACAATCAACTAGTCAGTCGTACAATCCAGCTAGCCGAACAGTGTATTGCTTGATCACCACCTGCTTAATTCAGCTGAAGCAACATCTAGAGCCTCCGGTGAGCTTCAGCTTCAGCATCGGGTACTCCTATCCTAGCTGCATGTTTTGTTCTATCAACGTCAACAACGAGGTTTCTGTTATTTGGTGCCGTTTTGCCACAGCCTTTGAGCTCTTGCTGCCTGCTACTGTGTTCCTGTGACTCTACGGCCCTGCGTAGTGCGTCCTGCTAGCTACACTACACGTTTTTGCAACAACACTGCCTTGCTTCCTTGTAGGAGTACATTGTTGCCAGCGACCTAGCCAACCAAACTCTACTTCAGCATGTTGTTTTTGCACTGATAACATCACAGAGTTAGACATATACTGTTGCCAGGGGCTCTTGGATGTTGCTTCACAGCTGAAGCAGGTGATGGGCTGATGGCCGAGCAACAGAGAAACATGGCGAAGCAGAGAAGCTACTACCGTGGAAGGCCTATCTACAACGTGAAGCAAGGAATTGACGTGCACCTCACCAGAGAGGGAATACAACGGTGATGGCAGTAGGGAAGATGGAGGTCTCTTCCCGCGACTGCCATCTCTGCCGACAGAATTGATCTCTAGAAGATGCAAATGGCAAGAGAAGTAAAATGTTATTCTCAGCCACATCAATTGTAGCAATGGAAGACGGTATCTCAAGGTTTACCAGTACTGACTCATTGCAGCCACCCAAGAGATGAGGGAAACCTGGTGGGACGTTACATGATATCACATCATTCTACTCTGGTAATATTTACTTAGCTCAAAAGTTGATTATTTAAGTTGATAGTGAAATAGTCGACATATTTTTTTTAAAAAAGTGGTTTCATGTGTAATGAGTGATGAGTGATTATCAAGAGATGATCAAGCTTTGGTTTACAGTTAAGACTAACCAATGCATGAGCATGGAGTTGCGCAACATCATTTATCTGGGTTCGGGGGTTTTCTCGATCTACGTGAGAAGATCTTTTTTTAACGGCAAGTCTAGCGATTGTCTAGCCACGGAGGATCGGGTTTTTTTACTTTTCTTTTTTAAAAAAAGTGCAGTAGTTGATCGTGGGACGGTCAGTGATAATGGAGAAAGTCAAATTTTTGTCGATGTATTGAGAATGTTGAAGGATGGATGTGGAGGCTTGAACCAAAGAACCAAGGATTGGAGGACAGATCATGGACGGTTAAGCAAGTGTACATGTAGAGAACACGTACACAGCGTTAACTAAGTTAAGATGGCTATTGACCAAGTTAAGCAGATGCACGAGGACTTGATAATTGTGTGGCTAAGGATGTACAGTGACACGCATCGGGATTGCGGAGGAAGTCTAGCGGACACACGATTTCAGTAGGGTTTGGCCTTAGAACCGCGAGCGGCAACTGATCGACATGTATATCTTTAAAATATCATAACATGATGTTAATATGTTTATCAAATTAGAACTGATTTTTTAAAAAAAAACAAATTAACAGTAGCTATTATGGACATTTTTTAGAACTATAGTGGATTACCAGTCCTTGGTCGTCGGAGCAACGTGCGGTGGTCATCTGTCGGTGGGGTGCATCCGCCTCTGGTTGACAAATTAAAATACGCCACGAAATTACTTCTGGTCCTGGTTACTTCTGGTCTTGTTGACAAAGTCCGAGCAGCGCGAGGACGGCGAGGAGCGACGACGAGTCCCCAGCGTGGTCAAAAACGGTGTCCGAACAGCGCGAGCTGCTCGGACACCGAGGAGCGGCGACGAGTTCCTAGCGTGGTCGGAGACGGTGTCCGAGCGGCGCGAGGATGGAGAGGAGCGGCGACGAGTCTCTAGCGTGGTTGGAGACGGTGTCCGAGTAGCGCGAGGATACCGAGGAGCGGTGACGAGTCCCCGGCGTGGTCGGAGACGGTGTCCGAGCAACGTGAGAACAGCGAGGAGCGACGAGGAGTCCCCAGCGTGGACGGAGACGGTGTCCGCGACGAGTCCCCAGCGTGGACGGAGACGGTGTCCGAGCAGCGCGAGGACGGCGAGGAGCGGCGACGAGTCCCCAGCGTGGCCGAAAACGGTGTCCGAGCAGTGCGAGGACGGCGAGGAGTAGCGACGTGTCCCAGCGTGGTCGGAGACGGAGTCCGAGTAGCGCGAGGACGGCGACGAGTCCCCAGCCTGGTCGGAGGCATAGTCCGAGCAGCACGAGGACGGCGAGGAGCGGCGACGAGTCCCCAGCGTGATCGGAGACGGTGTCCGAGCAGCGCGAGGACGACGAGTCCCCGGTGTGGTCGAAGACGGTGTCCGAGCAGTGCGAGGACGGCAAGGAGCGGCGACGAGTCCCCAGCATGGTTGGAGTCGGAGTCCGAACAGCGAGAGGACGGCGAGGAGCAACGACGAGTCCCCAACGTGGTCGGAGACGGTGTCCGAGCAGCGCGAGGACGACGAGGAGGGGCAACGAGTCCCCTGCCTGGTCGGAGGCAGTGTCCGAGCAGCGCAAGGATGGTGAGGAGCGACGATGAGTTCCCAGCGTGGTCGGAGGCGGTGTCCGAGCAGCGAGAGAACGGCGAGAAGTGGCGACGAGTCCCCAGCCTGGTCGGAGGCGTAGTCCGAGCAGCGAGAGGATGGCGACGAGCGGCGGCGTGTCCTCAGCGCGGTTGGAGAAGTCCGAGCAGCGCGAGGACGGCGACGAGCGACGACAAGCGACGACGAGGAGCGACGAGAGC
The DNA here is from genome assembly GCA_038502445.1 of Eremochloa ophiuroides. Taxonomy (NCBI): domain Eukaryota; kingdom Viridiplantae; phylum Streptophyta; class Magnoliopsida; order Poales; family Poaceae; genus Eremochloa; species Eremochloa ophiuroides. The sequence continues at coordinate 88,963,492 of JAHLJS010000003.1, forward strand.
TCAGCGGCGAGTTTCTACAAAATAAATATGTACAATGGGTAGTACATGATGTTGATTTTTGGCCAAGAAAGAGGAGAGACAGTAAGCATGTCGTCGGCGGAAAATCAGTGGGTGCCCGAGCGTGGTCGGTGCTTATGGAGACTGGTTGGCGAAGTGTCCGAGCGTGGTCGGGGCTCTTGGAGAGTCGTCGGCGAGGTGCCCGAGCGTGGTCGGAGCTTATGGAGAGGTCGGCGACGAGGTGCCCGAGCGTTGTCGGGGCTTATGGAGACGCTGCTAAAACTGGTCAAACATCCTCGGGGCTTACGAAGTAGCGAAGGTTAACGGCCCAGGCGTCCCCAGGGCTTACGTGGTGGCGTTGTTGCCTGCGCGTTGTCAGGTCTTACGCTATCGATGTCGATGGCAACCCAAAGTAATCAGGGCTGGCTGCCTGAACAGGTGCAGGACTTTCGCATCGGTAAAGTTGGAAACTGACCGAGCATGGCCGGGGCTTATGTCGGCGGCGGAGAATCATGAAGATAAGCTTGGCGATGTTATCCGGAGAAAATGGAGAGATACTTAGTATCTCGTCGGCGGAGAAAATCTTCTGAGTGTGCGAGCATGGTCGGGTCTTATGTAGAAAATATCCGGAGATGTATGGAGGTCAAAGAATATGTAGAAAAATATTGAAAATATGACTTAGCTTGATTGACGTCGAACGGAATGATCGGCGTGTCGCTTAGCAGCTCGGACGAATTGCTGACAGCTCGACGCGGTTCGCATGATGACTCGACATGGTTCGCTAGATGGCTCGACGTGGCTCTAGGCTTACTGTTGTTGTGGCCGCCACAGAGCGTTGACGACAAGGGGCGCAACAAATTTGCTGTCAACAAATATCATATAGATTCGTGAGGAGATTCGAAGAAAAATCATATATATCATAATATATCTTAATTAAAGACTTTAGCTTTTAGATCCATGCGTGCGTCGGCTCTCTGAGACCCTTGGAAACCACCGCACAAGAACTTGATTGCTAGCTTGCGTGCATGGTCTTCTAGTCGTAGGTGAACAGGCGCAATGGAAGCTTGATGGAATCAATCCGTGTGGGGAGGCGAAGCCCTCGGACAGGTGTCCGGCCAAGGCGAGGCGCAGTCGAGATCTTCTTGCATGCTCTCTTCTTGCATAACATTTAGGTAGTATAAAGGTGCCCGTACGTGACAAAACTTGATGATTCTTGCTTCTCTCCTTGCATGAAGGTGCACGTAAACCTCCTGGTTGCTTGCATGAATATGCAATGCAAGTAGTCCTCTTGATAATTGCCGCGGGTGTGACGACGGACAGAAGCAAATAAGGTTTGAAGTTAGCCGTCGTGTCGATGATGTGGGCTGATGAGTAGGTGACGGACGACGAGAGGCAAGCAGGGACCGTATGCAACCATGTCTTCGAGCCGTACGTCTTCCCTTGCCTGCTCGCGATTAACAGATGCATAATATATAATATATAATAAAATAACCACAAACTGGTAGATGCGCCGCCAAATTTCAGAGGCGTGTATCCAATCGCATATGAGATCGAGTCGAGGAAGGTCTTGCCGCCATGGAACAAACAAACGGATTCTGCGCCATCCGCGTGGTACGGCGTGGTAGGAAGAGCGCCACCGCCGGATGCCGTTCTGTGGTCGACGACGGACATACTCTTTATACAGGTTCAGGCCGTCGGTAATACCCTAGGTTCTGTATTCTTGTGATTGTATTATTATGAGTTGATGTTTGCATCTGTCTAGATGTTGGATCCATGTTCCTCCTTATATAATCTGAAGGGATAAGATTACAAGTAAACTAGGTAAGTTGGTATAATAGCCGTGCGGTGCAGTGCCTTGCGCCGCATACCTTTATCTTCTGGGCCAGGCCATCTATGATGATGCGACCCATTTAGTGCCGTGTGGGTATATGGATCTATACCCTCACAGCTTGTGGTCCGTGTGGAACGAAAAAGTCTACATATACAGTGTAGCTTTGGTGAGCTTCAGCATGGAGTACTCCTAGCTACATGTTTTGTCCTATCAACAACCTTTGAGCTCTTGCTGCTGTCTTCCTGTGATTCCGCATATCAAATCCTATGGGCAGTATGGTGCCATATACTCCCTCCGTCCCGCTCTGACCGTCGTTGTAGAGTAGTATTGAAGTGTCCACATTCACTGCTATTGACATGCATCTGGACCTGTTCTCTATCTGCATTCAAGCAATTTCTGGTGTACTGTAAAGAAGCTACGACGACAAAGCTAACGGGACAGAGGGAGTAAGATTTTAATTAGATATTGATTCAATTTATGTAGATAGACTATATCTGTATCTATCGAGGAGTTCAGAGAGAATAAAGTCATCCCACCAACCGAGCCGAAGTGTGTGCCTAATCATCACTCTATTTAGCTGAGTTGAAATTCGGTTAGATTAGATTATTGTAAGGAAAAAATTATACTATGACTTAAAAATAAGCTGAAATTAATTCAAGGGAACAGAGCGATGATCATGATTGTGCACGGGCCTGGCCCATCATGAAACAATGTGAAGCGGGCTTCAAGTCTTCTGCAAAAATGAGTGAATAAAGAAGAATGCTCCAGTCGCCGCTTTGGCTGCGACCTGAGAATCCCCATCGTAGTTCCCGCCCATGCACATGAATAGGAGAGCAGTCCACCGAAACCGAAGCCACACTCTTAGGTTCATCGCTCGGGTGAAGACTACCGGTAGGTTTTTAGGAAACGTCTTCCACAGGGCGCGATTGCTTGATCTTGTGCCCTCCTACTCTTTGCACTGCAACCAGCGGCACATAGGAATAGGATAGGAAGAGCAGGCCACCAAAACCGAGGCCGCTTTAGGGTTCCTTGCAAGGGTGAAGACTACCGGCAATCAAGTTTTTAAGGAGCATCTTCTACGATGCGTGATTGCTCGATCGTCCGCATGGTACCTTCACAATGCAACGAGTGGGACGACTACATTAACGAGAGAATTCCTTCATAGAAAAAACAGTGCAGTCAAAGGAATGGAACACACGACCTATAGCTTTAGCAATTCATTACTAACCATTAGAGCAAGCTCAATGTATATAGACCAATTAATCCATCCATTGTGCAGCTTTTGCGACAGTGGTCTATAATTATTATTGTCACCACAATATGTATATAGACTGGGTATATGTGAGAGGTGGGGAAGAGAGAGAAGAGAGAAGAATTATTTGTATATTCTTATGGGCGGTTCATAAGACTATGGGTACCTTTACTTATGGACTGCTCTAGACTACCTCTGTAATATTTTAGCTAGCTGATAGACGATATTTTGATCTTATAGACTACTTTCCCGCAACACTGTGGGTGCTCTTACACAGATTTGATGGATGGTGCTAGTGAACCTTTTTTTGTTATTTGTACACACCATCTGACTAAAAAAATATTCCACCCAAAATATAGCACACGGGTAAAGAAGAAAACTAAACTTTAGTAATTATATTTCATGTACTATATGAACAACAACAAAAAACATCGTGGGACATTCTATAGATACTAGTGAACAAGCAAAAATTTACCACAGAACATTTTATGTGTACTATTAGAACAATTGAAAATACATCTTGGCAACCTAGTATAGAGACTGCTCGAACAACATATATTACACATGGAACATCTCACAAATACACTATTCATATAAATAAAAATAAATAAAAATATAATTATGAATATAAAAAACAAACTACTTAATTGAAGTAAAAAACAAGGTAAAAATAAAAATCTAAAGAACAAATAAAAACATCATGAGATATTGTTTGAATAACCTAGCATATATTATAAAACATATCACATGTACTATATGAATAGTCAAAAATAATTGTTCAACATCCCATTTATATTACCTAAACATCCTATAATATATTATAAAATATATTATATGAACATCACAAATATATCATAAAACACCACATGTATACAACGTGAATATCGCATATATACTATGTGAACATCACATATATCTCATGAAACGTAGTGAAATATTAAATGAAAACAAAAAATAAACTATTTAATTAAAGTAAAATAACAAAGAAGAACATAGAAGTTGGACGACCGATAATATATTATAGAATATATCACATCATATGAATAATATATATATATATATATATATATATATATATATATATATATATATATATATATATATATAACATCTCATGAATATCACATTTATAGAAATTATTAAAAGAATAAAGAGAACAATATCTAAATATTCAAAACACATCATAGAGCCTCACCTGTATATGAGCATTACATGTATATCAAGGAATTTAGAAAATAAAACTCTTGAATAAATTAATAAGAATTAAAAAAATAAAATATAATAAAATGAAAAGAAGAATAAAAGACATGTATTATACCATAGGAATATCATAAAATACATCATAGAACATCAAATTTATAGTACGTGAACATAAAGAATAAGTATCTCATAAAACAAAATGTGAACATTATATATATATATATATATATATATATATATATATATATATATATATATATATATATATATATATATATATATTGTGCATTTTCTATACTCCCGGGAGTAGTTACTCTCATCTTTAAAAAACCACCTTACGTATGTGTTCATACTTGTTTATCACTTTGAGTATGTTTACATACTCATATTATGGTGATCCAAATCTTGCTATACGAAAAAAATGTAAGGAAACACATACTTTTTAATATATTACGAAAATGCCACTTACTGTAGTATATAAAATAAGTATGACCACATACTCGATGTATGCATGTATACTTGATAAATATACTACCATAGATGGTCTAGTATGATCATATACTTCATGTACATACACTTCATTCGGTCATATGTGGTCTAAATCTGAAGATATAAATATAGGAGTAACTACTCCCTGGGAGTAGGAAAAAAATTTCATATATATATATATATTCTGAGCGCTGGGCTTCAAATAATAATCAGCGCCCCCATCTGTCCACCTCTGACAACTAGTTAACCACCTTTATTTGCGAACGTAGCCTGTGAAAATCACAAGTTTCATGAAAACCTGTGGAAATCACGGCAAAAAAGTCATCTAAATTCACTAAAAAATCACACATGTAGATGATATGATGATACACAACCTTATAAAATATCTTGTCCAAACTCGACTTCATTTGCGAGATATAAAAATAACAAATTTCTAACAAATCATCATGACAGCTTTCTGGCTTGAAATTTATTATTTTTATATCTCACAAACGAAGTCGAGTTTCGACAAGATATTTTACAAGGTTGTGTATCATCATATCATCTACATGTGTGATTTTTTAAATAAATTTAAATGATTTTTTTGTCGTGATTTGCACAAGTTTTTATAAAATCATGATTTGCACAGAATACGTTCCTCCTTTATTTACAGCAATCAGCATGTAGGGGAGTAAAATCGTCCGTCCATGATGACAGCAGTGAAATCTTTGGCTTTTGTCCCTCCCGGAAACGCCGCCTTGATTCTAGCTAGCTCTCTCTTAAAATGCCAGCACCTCGGTCCCCATCTGCTCTCGGCTCTCCCAACACTGACGCCCCTACTCTCTGGCAGCGTGACCTGCCCCCGTGGCCTGCCCGTGCGGAAGCAGCAACGGCAACGGAACTTGATGTACCTCCTCCGATGGTGGCGCTTCCTTCCCCAATCGCACACTCCTCCGTGGCCGGCCTGCCGTGGGGATGGACCTCGCGGAGCAGCATGGCAGCCAGCCTGCTGTATGCCAGATCTCGTTGAGCAGAGGCCGGTGAAGACCCCTCCTCGTGGGTTTCATCCGGAGATGGCGGCACCTCACGCTGTTCATTATCACACGTCCTTCAAGAGTCAAGAGCAACTAGTATGTACTAATGGATCGATGATTGTGTTTCCGTTTGTTCAAAGAAGGGGCCGCCGTTGTACTGGATGCCTGCCCTGGATCCTTCTGCAGCGTTAGCGGCTAATTTTGTACAGATGTTTTATTTATTTATTATATTATAGGGACCCGATCCCATATATATACACTGTACGAATGAGATGATATCGTGTAAGAACCTAAAAAACCATTGTAATGAATTAGGTGTGAATCGATACTGCGAATCTTTGTCTAATTACTACCAGATTCGGCCCTGAGATAGTTGGGTTCATGTGTTACAGTAATATACTCCATTTGAAACAATTTGTATACTACTTCGCCTGAAACATGCGCATTTGCTCAAGATATGCAAGATACTGTTACCTCGTTTGGATACCAGACACCACGTTGATTATCACACAAAACTTTACTCCTCATATATATTAGTAATAAAAAGGGAACCGCGTGCCATCGGACGTCCGGACGGACGTACCTGTCCGGACGTCGTGGATTCTACGCTGCTGCCGCTGCTAGCTGGTTGTTAGTTAGGCTGCTGTCGCACAAATATTTCAATCTCCTCAAGTAAAAAAAAATCCATAGCTCATAAGCCAAGTATCCTGATTAAAATCCGATTCCACCATCGTATTTCTTGCAATTAACTCTTCGAAACAAGACCCCACATGGATATATTTAGATAAATTTTTTTGCAACACATACAACATCCCGATATATTTTTACAACATCCATAGAAAACATCTACAACATAATTCCGAAACTACTGAAACACTGGATACGTACTTCCGCAACCTGCATGTTTTATACATTTTCTTCAAGACGATGCAGAGCAGAGAGGAGAACGGTCGGTTCTGGCTAGTCGGCGATGGAGGTGGTAGACGCCGACTGATTGGAGGTTACACCGGTCAAGCCGAATCGGGTGCTAGAACTATGGGGATAGAGGATGGCCGTTATAAAGCACGGAAGGAGACAAGAAAGATGAACGCGCGAGTAGAGGGACGATGACAATTGATGGGAAGATGCGAGGTCACGTCGGCTGGGGCGGAGGAGGGTCGTTGCCCGTGGCGGACCTTCCGATCCGACCGATGGGCATGAAACATGCATCCGAAACACAGCTGCAACACTAGACCTACTTTTGAAACATCTAAATGAAACCCTTACAACATATGTATCAAACTACTACAACATTCAAAACATGCATATGAAACATTTTTAAAAAAAACACCTGAAAATACTTAAAAAACTATTTACAAACATACGAAACATTCGGATAAAATAGTTGCAACAGTATATATAACAACATACTCCATGCAACATTCAGATGAAACATTTATGAATATTTATTTGAAAAAACAAGATGAAACATTAGAAACATACACTTAAAAGATAAAACATTTTGAACACTTGTAACATATATCTGAAAACATTTATAATACATGCAACATTGTCGATATACTGTTACAACATACATACGAAGAAAATAAGAATATGTTTTAAAAATAAAAAGATAAGAAAAAATGAGAAAAAAGGAAAAGAAAATGAAAAATGGAAAAATGAAAAATGAAAAATGAAAAAGGAAAATATAAAGAAAAATAAAAAAGAAATGAAAAAAAAGAAAACAGAAAAAGCAAAAGAAAAAAAAAGGCGCACAATGGGGGCGCCCGGGGGCGGCACGCGGCGCGGCCGCGCGGGATATCGCGCGCGTGGAATTCGTCCGGCCCGGCCGGACGCCCGGATGAAATCCTTGCCGAAAGTCCAAAACATACGAAACACAATTGGTCACTCCCTCCCTCGCCTCCGCTCCCTCGCCCCCTCGTCTCCGCTCCCTCGCTTCAGTTAAAAAAAAAGGTTATCCCTGCCATCGGACGTCCGGCCCTAGAGGACCGTCCGGACGCTCGTCGCAGCGCGCGGGACCGAGTGACACGTGGAGGCGAGTTTCACGAGGGGTGGGGTTCCGTACATGCTTTTGTAGATGTGTGTTGAAGGCAATCACGCTGTCACATATGGTTCCCTGAATTAGATGTGTCAAAAAACCCAACATATTCCAGCAGCCAAAGCAAAGGGGCAATCGAGGAAAAGATGGCGAGAAGATTCCTCCACATTCAAATGACAAAGCACACAATTATAAGATTCCAACTCCATATATTTCTTCTTCTGAGTATTTCTCTGGTATTTAGTCTATCCTTGAGGACTAGCCAAAAGAAAACTTTCCTTTTTGGAAGACAATCTGATTTCCATAGCCATTTATAGACTGGAGGGACACATATAGATCCTAGCATTTTATAGTAGGCCTTGCTTGAAGTAAAGCTGGAACCCCAGATGTAAGTCCATGTGTCTGTGCCTTGCAAAAGCTGGACATTATCCAACTCTGAGCTCATTTTCTGATTCTGAGCAAAAACCTCCTCTGACATAGGAGTATGAAATAAAATAGACTTGCCTTCTGCCTGTAAAAAATGCTAAACTGTAGTAAATTCATCATGAACATAGGAGAATAAGTGAGGACATTGATCTTTAAGTGGGGCCCCAAGCCAGGAATCTGACCAAAAGAGTATATTGGAGCCATTTACCACACTGGCTTAGGCTAAAGATTTGAAATTATGAAGAGATTTTAGTGTGTCTCGCCACCAAAAGGAGCCTTCCTAATGAGAGGGTTGAAAGTGCTATTATCATAATGGGAGTGCCAAATCAGATGAACCCAAGGAATATTAAGCTTGTTGAAGAACTTGTGAAGATGCTTAAGTAAAAGGCTCTTTCAAATCAATCACACCAAGGTTCGCAAAAAAATAAAAAAAAATAAAAAAAATCAATCACACCAAGTCCTCCATTTTCTTTAGAGTTACAAATAACCAACTTCCACACAGCTACTGGTGGTTTCTTAGAATTAGGATCAGAGCCTCTCCACAGGTCGTGCTTCCTAAATTTATCAATCCACTCTTTATCACAGTCTTGGGCAGCAGAAAGGTGCACATAGCATAGGTGGGCAGTGCTGTAAGGACTGCATTGGTTAACTGTAACCTTCCAGGTTCACTTAAAAAAGATGAGAAAGTAACAAGTTTTCTTTCACATTTATTCACTAAGCCAAAAATGAACCACAGTGGGCTTAGTGATACTCAAAGGAAGGCCAAGATAAGTGAAAAGAAAGGAACCAATGGAACAACCAAATGTATTCATCAGAATGTTCATCTTTTCATCAATAACATTAGGCAAAATCATGGACTTGCTATAATTGACTTTATGTCCAATTAATTCAGCAAAAGAATTAAGATCATGTCTAATTATGATCACTTATTTTATTTTTTAACACGTGGCAAGGCACCTGCACGGTTCTAGTTCTATATAAAATAGAAGGTTGGGAATGCAAGGTGCTCACAATCTCATACATGTGCCTCTAGAATTGACACGCTCACAGAACCATGCTGCCACCTCTTCGCAGTTGCTGTGTTCACTCTCCTGGTCTTCTTCCTAGCTCTCAAGAACAACAAGCAATGCCGGTGTGGAAGAATCCCACTCCCTCCCGGATGTCCACGTCGTCGTCTCCCGCTTCACTTCAGTCTCTCCCTCTCCCCAACCGTCACCTCCCTATCCATGGTGCTCCGGCACCTCCACCGTGCCCACGGCCCCGTGGTGACCACCCTCCGGGCCGGCTGCCGGCCATCTTCATCTCTAGCCACGAGGCGGCGCACCGCACGCTCGTCCGCATGGGCGCGACGACCTTCGCGCAGCAGCCACCGTCGTCGTCACTGCTGTCCACGGGAGTCAATGGCTACGGCATGAACAGCGCCACCTACGGGAGCCGACGATGGGCCGTGCTCCGCCGCAACCTCACCTCACACCTCGCTGTTGTCGCCAGCCACCGGCGAGGCAGCTCGGCGATGATCTTCGACCGCCTAGATCGCGGTCTCGACGTCGCTCACGCACGCACACACGCGAACACCAAGAAAACTGGACACGGATATGCGCCGCAAGCGTTGCGACTTTTTCTGATCTCTTTGTTCCTTTTATTCTCGGTGTTTACACGGTCCTCAGACCCACGATCCCCCCGCCATGCGCGCTCACGCTGCGCCGTGCCCGCCTTGTGCGCGAGAGCCTTTCATGCACGACATGGCGGGGAGCAAGACTTGGCCGCACCACGAACGCAGCGTGATTCAGGCCTCTACACCGTTACTCCAACATGCAGCTAGCTAAAAATAGATAAAGGAAATATGCACTACTCGATTACATGAATGATAATGCAAGAACGTGCACGGGATTAACTAACAAATCACCTCCTAATCCCGCTGCACAGCTATCACTCCTAGCTGCTGCCTCAGCTCGATGAATCTGACTTTTCCCAGTGCCTTCGTCAGTATATCAGCCAACTGGTTCTGAGTACTAACATGATCAATATCAATGCTGCCATTGTCGACACATTCTCTTACAAAGTGATACCTAGTATCTATATGCTTGCTCCGTTCATGATGAACCGGATTTTTGCTCAAAGCTATTGCAGATTTGTTGTCAACCAGAAGACTCACTTTTGGTGCTTGAATACCGAGCAGTTCACCCAACAAACGACAGAGCCAAACTCCCTGACAAGCTGCATTTGCACTTGCAATATATTCGGCTTCACATGATGAGAGGGCAACCACTCTTTGTTTCTGTGACACCCACGTTACCAGATTCATTCCCACAAAGAACACCGATCCACTGGTGCTTTTCCTGTCATCTATGTCCCCAGCCAAGTCACTATCACTGAACCCAAGAAGTTTGGGATCAGCATAGCCTGAACTTGTGTATCTGCAGCCATAGTTTACAGTTCCGGCAATATACCGCAGTATTTGCTTTACAGCTGCCCAATGGTTTGCCTTTGGGTTCTCCATGTATCTGCTTACTATGCCTACAGAATAGGCAATGTCTGGCCTTGAGTTCACCAAGTATCTCAAGCTCCCAATTACACTTCTGTATTTTGTTGCATCTCCTGGAGGAGACTTGTCTTCCTTGCTCAGTTTCAGTTTGTTCTCCATTGGAACCTGACATGGATTGCATCCTTTCATCCCTGCCTGCTCAAGAATTTTCAAAGCATAAGCACTCTGACACAAGGTTGTCTCTCTCTCCTTCTGCACTACCTGAATTCCCAGATAGTATGTGAGCAAGCCAAGGTCACTCATGCTGAAGCTTTTCATCATTTGCTCCTTGAATGCTTCAATACTTTCTTGACTTGGTCCAGTGATTATTAAGTCATCTACATACACACCCACCAACAGAAAATGGCCAGAGTTGTCTGACCTTCTGTACACAGCATGCTCAAGTGGGTTTCTAGAAAACCAAGTTTCAGTAGTTCCTTATCAAGCCGGGCATTCCAGGCCCTGGGTGCCTGACGCAGCCCATACAAAGCTTTTCTCAGTCTGAGCACCTTTCCCTTGCTACCTTCAACAACAAATCCAGGTGGTTGCTGAACATACACCTCCTCAGTCAGATCACCATTCAAAAATGCTGATTTCACATCCATGTGGTGGACTTTCCATCCACCTCTAGCTGCCAGAGCAATCAACAGTCTTACAGTTTCAATACGAGCCACAGGTGCAAACACCTCCTCAAAGTCCACTCCTTCTCGCTGAGCATAGCCCTTTGCCACCAATCTGGCTTTGTGTTTGATCACCTTGCCTTCTGGGTCCTTTTTTACCTTGAACACCCATTTGAGTCCAATTGCACGGTGACCACCTGATAAATCAGCTAGCTCCCAGGTCTGGTTAGACTGTATTGAGTCCATTTCAGACTGCATTGCCTCTCTCCAGCAGCCTTCTGACAGTGCCTCATCCACACTGTTTGGTTCTTCTGCAGCCACATAGCACACTCCATTATATTCAAAATTGTGAACCTCACTAGTAGTATCATTGATATCTTGCAGTGTTCGATACCTCATAGGATGACCTTCTGAATCAACTGATTCACGAGTAGGAGGAGTTGCAAATTGTATGGGTGGTGCAGGAAGGGTTGATACCGGTGTTGTTGATCCAGGAGACTGTAGTTGATCTTGATTGATAGACCACTGACCAGGTGATGCTACATCTGGAGATGAAGGAGCTTGCACTGAATCAGCCTGGTCTGACGGAACAGAGCCTGCATTTATTTGGCTGTCTTCAGTTACTATTCCTGGTCCGACAATAGTGTAGTACTCAACATCTATCACCTTGCTGGCAGCAGTTTTCTGTTTTTCTTCTCCCCAATCCCATCCACGATGTTCCTCAAACACCACATCACGAGTCACATGTAGCTTCTTTGCAACTGGATCATATACTCGATACCCTTTTGTTCCCTTCTCATAGCCCACAAATACCATTGGTGTGGACCTGTCTGACATCTTACTTATGCCCGGGCCGACACGTTTGACATGTGCAATGCAACCAAACGTGCGCAGGTGATGTACCTTGGGATTTCTTCGATGCCATGCCTCATAAGGCGTCTTCCCTTCGAGACTCCTTGTAAGGGCTCGATTGAGCAAATACACAGCAGTATGGACAGCTTCTCCGCAGAATTCACTTGGCATATTCTTGCTTTTCAGCATGCATCTTGCCATCTCCACAATGGACTGATTGCGGCGTTCCACAACTCCATTCTGTTGCGGTGAGTAAGGTGCTGTTGTGTAGTGTTTCACACCATGCTCATCACAAAAATCCTTGAACATGATGGAATTGAACTTACCACCACGATCACTGCGAAAAGCTTTAAGTCTCCTACCACTTTCAGTTTCTGCTAATGCCTTCACTCGCTTAAAGCGTATGAATGCTTCATCTTTTGATGCCAAGAGTTCCAACCACATGAAACGACTGTAATCATCCACAATCAGGAGAAAATAATTCTTACCACCAGGTGTACTTGGCCGCATCTGACCACACAAATCTGCATGCAATAAGTCCAGTGGCTTATCCCCTCGACTGTTGGCTACCTTTGGGAATGGTTGCCGATGCTGCTTCCCAAGAGCACAGCCGTCACAAAACTCTTCCACATGATTGATCAGAGGTATGCCCTCCACCATTCCTTTGGACCCAAGGTCATGCAGTGCCCTGAAATTCAGATGTCCATACCTTCCATGCCACACCCAAGCCTTGTCATCAGCCTTTGCTATTAAACAAACAGGACTGGCTAATTGCATTTTTAACAGATAGAGTCGGTTCTGAACTCTGGGAGCTCGAGCCAATAAGGACCGATCAACATCAAAGACATTGCAGAAACCGTCCTCTAACACAACTTTGCACCCAGCCTCCTCTAATTGACCAAGACTCACGATGTTACTCATCAACTTTAGTATGAAATAAACCTGAGTTAGTACCTTGTGTCCCTTGTTCCTTGTTTGCAGCATGACTGACCCCATGCCTGCGATCTCCACGAGCGAACCATCTCCAAACCGGACAGTGCCGCCAACAGATGTGTCCAGCGACGTAAGCACCTCGCAGCGCCCCGTCATATGATTGCTGGCGCTTGTGTCAAGAACCCAAGTATTGTTGTCGCGATCAGAGGGGAATACCTTCTTTTCATTCAGGTGCACTACCTGATGTGGAGCAGACACCTCCATTGGCACACCATCACGACGCACCGGCCCGACGCGCACCACGGTCGCCGTGGCCAGCATCAATGCTGGTTGATCTTGATCGGCTTGGACGTGGTGTGCCTCCTCCTTGCGCTCCTTCTTGGGCCTCTTGCAATCCTGCTTCCAGTGGCCGTAAATGCCGCAATTTCGGCATTTTCCCTTTCTTCTTGGAGTACCCTCGGATGTCAGTTTGATAACCGGGTTTTTCTTGTCACCATGCCCACCAGATTTGGGCTTGGCCGGATTGAATCCGCCTTGCCTGTCACCTCCACTTGCCGACGATGAATCTGGAGCGAGTCGATGGCGATACTTGGACAACCACTCCTCCTCCGTCAGCATCAACCGACCGGTTTTTTCGGTGACTGTATCCACCTCAAACCGATCTTCCGCCGCCTTCAGACGCCCCACCAGATCTTCAATCGATAGGGTCTTGAGATCCAACAGCATCTCTATGGACACTGCGATCTGGGCATAGCGCTTTGGGAGAACACGCAACATCTTCTTCACGACACGAGTGTCAGTGATGGACTCCCCGAGTCCTCGCAGTTCCTCCGCGAGCGCATTGATGCGCAACGCGAAGTCGTCGACCATCTCGCCGTCCTTGAACTTGATGTTCTCGAACTCCTCAAGTAGTCGCTGGGCATGGGCTTCCTTCACCCGATCAGCGCCCAGCCGCATGCTTTTCACCGCCGCCCATGCCTCCTTCACCGTCTTCTTGGCGCCCAATGTCACCCACATCTCCTTGGGCACAGACCGGAGGAGACCTCCCATGGCTTGCCGATCTTGAGCGCGCTTCACACCGTCGCCGCCCGGCTCGATCGTCTCCCAGATCTCGAGCGTTTCATAGTTGCACTGCATGAGCATGGCCCACTCCATGTAATTGGAGCGGGTCAACATTGGCCACATGAGTGAACTCTCCCGAATGCGGTCGCCGGTGCTTGAGGATGACGAGTTGCCGCCCATGGTTGTCGCCGGCGGCGTTCTCCGAGGAACGACGTACTTCTTGCGGGGTGGTTGGCGCGGTGGACTCACGGACCCGTCGTAGAACATACAACGCAGCTCCGATACCACTTGTTGTCGCCGGCCACCGGCGAGGCAGCTTGGCGATGATCTTCGACCGTCTGGATCGCGGTCTCGACGTCGCTCACGCACGCACACACGCGAACACCAAGAAAACTGGACACGGATATGCGCCGCAAGCGTTGCGACTTTTTCTGATCTCTTTGTTCCTTTTATTCTCGGTGTTTACACGGTCCTCAGACCCACGATCCCCCGCCATGCGCGCTCACGCTGCGCCGTGCCCGCCTTGTGTGCGAGAGCCTTTCATGCACGACATGGCGGGGAGCAAGACTTGGCCGCACCACGAACGCAGCGTGATTCAGGCCTCTACACCGTTACTCCAACATGCAGCTAGCTAAAAATAGATAAAGGAAATATGCACTACTCGATTACATGAATGATAATGCAAAAACGTGCACGGGATTAACTAACACTCGCGGCAGCGGACGTCGCCGGACCACTCCGGCGGTCCGTCGATCGGCTCCTTCACAACCTCGACCGCGCGGCGCGGGAGGCTGCGGACGGCGTGGTCACCCCGTCGGACACCCTCCGGCACGCCGTGTTCTGCTTCTTCGCCGCGCTGTGCTTCGGCATAGACTCCGCCGACGAGGACGACGACGAGGACGACGGCGGCGGCAGCGATGTGCTCACGCGTCTTCGTGGCCTGCATGCCGAGATCCTGTCGCTCGTTGTCGAGCTTGACGCGCTCCACCTCGTGCCAAGCATGTGGGAGGGAGGAGGCGCCGGCGGTTGACATGTCAGAGAAGCCAGGGCTTGTCACCGAGATGATGACACCATTGCGCACTCGCTTAGTCGTGAGGCGGCACGTCGATGGACAGAGACGTGATGGCCTACAGCATGTGTAGTCATCTCTATACCAATGTCTTGTTCTAGTAGTAGTGTAGGAGTACATATGAAGTACCGTGCTGATTTTAGCTGAATGTATGCCAAGCTCCTACATACCTCTGGTTGATTAAGACCATTGAAAAACTATGTGTGTGGTGTCGAGCCAACAAACACCAGCGACACCCCCCAAGTCGAACGCGGCCACATTGCCCATTTCAGGAGACAATGGGAACTCGGACACCGAGAAGCTAAAGCGATTCACCGCCAAGATCCTTCGTAAGGTACAATCTCCACTCCACCCTTCGTGGCCTTCGCCGCCGGTGAAGACATAGGTACTGTTGCCAAAGCATAGTAGGAGGCTCGTCGCTGAAAGGTCCTAAATGGCTAAGGGGGGGTGAATAGCCTATAAAAATCTACAAACAACACTTAACAAGCCGATTAGTAACAATAGCAAGCTTTGCAAAACACTAGCTCTAAACTATGCTATGCAAGCCACCTAGACAAGTATACTATACTATTATCACTAGTTCACAATCAAAGGCTATGTCACTACTATACACTACTCCTAAGTGAGCAACTAACTAACAAGCTACACACGAGAGTAAGTACACAAAAGTAAAGAGAGAAGGTGATTTCAATACCGCCGGTGTAGAGAAGATATGAAGTCCAATATAACCAATCAATCAAATATAAGGGAAATCCTCGGTAGAGAGATGACACAAGATTTTTTACCGAGGTTCACTTACTTGCCGGCAAGCTAGTCCTCGTTGTAGCGATACACCCACTTGGAGGTTCACGCGCTAATTGGCATCACACGCCAAACCCTTCTCAAGGGTGCCGCACAACCAACACAAGATAGGGATCCACCAAGCTACGAGCAATCCACTAAAGATGCCTTTTGCGATCTCCCGCGGGGATAGGCTCAAGAACCCCTCACAATACCTTGATCGGAGGCGGAGACAATCACCAACTCCCCTCAACGATCCTCGCAGCTCCAAGCCGTCTAGGAGTCGGCAAACTCCAAGAGTAACAAGAGAAACCGCTGCGAAATACCACTACCAAGTGCCTCTAGATGATCTCTATCAATGCAATGCACTTGATGCTCTCCAAACTCACCAAATGATGATCACAATCAAGTAGGATGAGTGAGAGTGGAGTGGGAAGGCTCACAAGTATGTTATGATGTTTAGGAGTGCTAAGAGATGCTCCCCAAACCGGCCAAGTCGCTATTTATAAGCCACACACAAAGAACTAGCCGTTTTCATTTCTCTGCGTACCGTCGGACTGTCTGACGGCCAGAGCGTCGGACTAATCCGCACGGTCTGACGCCTCAGATGAACGCCACGCGTCACTAGCCGTTTGAAGTCGAACGTTGGATCACAACGGCTATTTCCTCGCGCCAAAATGATCGTCGGGCGGACGAACGTCGGACTAAATCAACCGGTCCGACGCCCTCAGCCGATCACCGTCGGACTCAGTCAGACGGAGCCGTCGGACTAACGAACGCGGCCGTCCGACGTTTCCAGAGAGCTCCCCGAGCCTTGAAAACCGCTGGACGATGGTCCGACGCTCACCGTCGGACTAACGCCGAGAGTCCGACGCTCACCTGCTCTCCACGTGTCACCTCTTCGTCGCTCTGCACCGTCGGACCCTGAGGACAATGGTCCGACGCTCCGAAATCAAGCGTCCGACGCTTGCTGAAGGGGTTAGCCGTCGGACCGAAGACAATGGTCCGACGCTCAGTCAAGTTAGAGTCCGACGCTACTTTTTCTTATTGAAACGTTTCCGAAATTCGCCGAATCCTGCCTCGCAAGCTCGGCAGGAGGAAGAGAGGACTAAACCCTCTCTAACCCTCAAACTTCACCCCGTTTCTTAAGTCACTAACACTCCAAAGTGTCTCTCACTTAGGTGCACGTGTGTTAGCCTTTTTCAAAGAGTTTTTCAAGGGTTTGTTAGTGTCACTAGCATCTATATGCAATGCAATGATCATGAACACCTAGTGGCACTTGATAACCGTATTTCATCAACGATTTCGCCCCTCTTGATAGTACGGCTATCTATCCTAAATATGATCACTCCCTCTATGGAGTCTTGATCACCAAAACCAAAAGAGCTCCTATTGGTTATACCTTTGCCTTGAGCTCCCGGTTTCTTATCAACTTCCTTTTCATCTCTTGATGGACCTTGTGGACACCTATGATGATGGACTTATACCATTTGCATGAATGCCGTCAATAGGGCTTTCTCCTTTGTTGATGGGCTTACACCATTTTCATGGACGCCGTCATTGCCCTTCACTTGTGGCCTCCACCGACCCGGTCCTTTGCTCCATCTTACCATTTGCTAATCAATTCTCATGAAACACTTAGAGCAATCGTTAGCAAACTAGGTTTCATCAATTACCCAAAACCAAACATGGGCTTTCAGTCGCCCAACCGCTTTCACGCGTCAAGGCATCCAAGTGGAGTGGGTATGCAATGGATAGGAAAGCTCGAAGAACAGCCGACCACGGCGGACAAAAGCACCTACGACAGTATCTTCGTCGATGAGGTCAGCCCTTTCCATGCTGAAGCTATGTGGCAACTATTCTCCGACTCACAAGGAGGGTGCGTGAGGCAATGCGCAAGCCAGCGTGCCTGATCGTTGATGTGGCCTAGGTAGAATGAGTAGCGAGTAATAGTCTTGATCTCCTTCTACTATGGAGGCAGAGCCAATTGTATAACATTGACCCCCTAGTGTGCCTTTTTTCGTGACGCATCGTTGTAACTCTTATTACTCCTCGATTTAATACAAAAGATGCACAAACCTTTTGCGTATCGAGAAAAAAAAACTGAGGTGGTTGGATGCCTGAACATGTTCTTATTTCTTACGAAGGTGGTTGGACGCTCGAAGGCTAAAACGACCTCGATTTCCGCGAAGAAAAATCCACAGGCTCGATTTGTAATTCAACAGATTGCTTGGGACAATCCATGAAATTACCCATATCTCAGTTGACACCAGGATCCATACAACGGTAATTAGGTCTTACATAAACATTTATTACATCGCCACATTGGCGGAATCAACATTCAGAGAAGCTTTAAAAGATGCGGAAACGTTTCATCCTTCACGGCCAACTTGAGTGTAGCACGTGACCCTATTCCTCGCCATCATCTTCCTCGAAGTCGTACTCATTCTCGTCACCTGACAGCAAATTTATCAGTACGATACGTACTGGCCACGGAGCCCACCTATGCAGCATTTGCTTTGTGGAAAGTGGATGCAAGGCTATACAAGCAGACCTATAGGCTGAGGTTTCCTATGCAGCTGTAAACAATGTTTGATTAGTCAAGTTTTATCTCCAGTTAACACCATCATCCCTTTTCCCATCACCACATCTCACATACCCACACCTCACTCTCATTCGACAGGCCCAACTCCCTCTCGGGCCTATCTCAGCGGCACACTACCACAACGGGTACACTGCCGAAAAAATGTCATCCAGGGGGAGAAGAGAACACTCACTACACTAGTAGAAGCTTCACAGGAAAGGTCCATAGCCAACAGGTTGGCATATGTATCGATCGATCAACCGTACACTCTGCAGAGGTTTCACTACCCACAAGATTAGCCATCATAGGTGTTGCACAAACACCTAGGCAGAATTCCGGGTGCTTGCTTGCCTAGGTCGATGCCACCCTACCACTCAGCCCTGTGATATTCCGGATCCTACACCGTTATGCTGAGACTGGGAGACACAGTACCGGGCCCATCCAGTGGTACTGCGCATCTAGAACGGAACGGGAACCCATCGACCGTCTCCGCCCACCCTTATCACCTCTCAACCTAGCAGTAGTGGCACCGTCCTACCAAGTAGTCCAGCCGTCTCCCGCCCATCAGAAGCGAGTGAGTAGAAAAGGATTCCCATGAACCTAAAACTAGTCCGTCCTAGGTTTGACCAAGCAGGCATCTTCACTTAGGGGATACTCTCCCCGTGCCATCACAGCACCTCCGTCCACGGGCTTCAAACCACCAAGGCTATCCCACCCGGAACCTCCTTAACAACTTTACCCGCCACAGGTATCTCGCTTGGGGATGCCCAGGTTGCACCCCCGGCACGACTTGCCCCATGGGCTTGTCTCACATCCCACTTGGTCGACATCAACCCTTACCATGCACCCAAGACGCACGCAGCACTCTCTCCCAGTGGTTATAATCAGATATACACCGACCCAATTCCACCACATAGCATATAACAAGTAGAAAGTAGTGGAAGAGTAGCAGTAAATTAAGCAGCAGCTAACCTAGCAGCGGATAGCAGGGTATAGTCTTATCAAGGCAGGGAATTCAAATATACTACCATGCAACCAATCCATACATAATCATAAAGCAATAGCAACAATGTCATTTGCAATGCGTAAATAGGATCTAAGGATTTGGTGGGACGTGGCACCTTCGTAGTCGTCTCCTAGCTCCTGAAGGTACTCGTGGTCGTCTTCCTTAGTCAGATCCTCCTCCGGCTCTGAAATCGAACAAGAAATAGTCGCGTCAGCGACTCCTATAGAGTTTTTTAGAAAAATCCCATAAAATAAAGAGCCAAATGCATACAAACATAGTCTTAGATTGTAGATCTCATTTTTCTGAGAATTTTGATATATGGTGCGCAATTTTTGGACATCGTATGATTAAGTTACGAATTTCCGAAGATTATCCTATTTTCTGAAAATGGAAAATGGCCGATTAATCAGGGGATGACAGCTCGGGATTGGTCCACGTGGCGCGCGGGTCCAGTAGTGCGGCATGTGGCACCTCAATAGAACACAGACCCGATGGTCGCCCACCAGGTGTTCGATGCTGGTTCCCAGAGAGTCGCCGGCGTCGGCGTAGCTCGGCGGTGGTCGGGCGAACTCGACGTTGGTCGGGGAGGCGTCGGCGTAGCTCGGCGGTGGTCGGGCGAACTCCACGTTGGTCGGGGGGCATCGGCGTAGCTCGGCGGTGGTCGGGCGAGCTCGATGTTGGTCGGGGGGCGTCGGCGTAGCTCGGCGGTGGTCGGGCGAGCTCGACGTTGGTCGGGGGTGGTTCTCATAGTTCGCCGTCGGGCTAGTGGTTTGTTTTAGAGTCCAAAATGTGTCGGTTTTTGTTCCTGGTCGCGGTATTGAGAAGCTCCGGTCGCCGACGGTGAGGCCGTTGCGCCGGCAGGGCTCCGGCGAGGCGCGACAAGGTCTGAGGAGTGGTGAATCCGCCTCCCCGAGCTCTGTTGACAGGGATCCGACGTTCAATTTGGTGCTAGCAGGGTTCCAGGGCGTCTGTTCAAGGCGGCGGTGTTTCTCCGGTGCGACGGACGATGACAGGGTGGCGATGACCATATTTCGGCAAGACAAGGCTTGGTTTTCCCCAATTGGCGTGCTCAGGCAGTCGTCCGACCAGATGGTGGCGGGTTAGAGTCGTGGTATGGCCTCCTTCTCTCCCACGGCATACGGCGGAGCTCTGGTGAGGTCACGACGCACACGAGCAGGGCGGACGAGGCTTCCCCTAGCGCTTAGATCTACGTAGCTAGCTCGAGGGGTCGTGGCAGTGCTCCACGATGCTCTAACCTATCCGGGTGCTGGTCAGAATGCTCGGAACGGGTGATTCGGCGTCGGAACGCGTCGGTGGTGAGCGCGCTCCGCCGAGAATGCGTCGTGCTGCGTTCTCGGTCTAGCAAAGCTTGTAGTCCGGGGGTTTCGGCCGGTCGCATGAGTGCATGGTGCAGGTGATCTTCCTGAGCCAGTAAAGGCTCGTGCCTGCGCGTCCCGTGGGCGGAACGCCATGGCAAAAGCAGGGCGAGGTTCGGACATGGCGTGCGGTGGCTCACCGTGGTGTCGGTGAAGCTAGGATGGCGGTGCAGTGGCGAGTCAGAGCCGTGCAGAGCGATCGCAGTGCCGTGCCGCTCCTCGTCCGCAGCTCGGGCTTCTCCTCCGTGCCCGGCTCCCGGCGTGCTCCGCGGCGGCAGCGCTTCGACGGTGCTCCCCTCTCTCTGCTCCGCCCTTCTTCCTTCTCCCTCTCTCACACGGTGTGGTGTTGTGGTGTGGTTGGTGCCACCAGTGGTGGCGGCGAGTAGAACGAGGCTAGGGCGCCGTGAGGTGCTCCAATTTATAGCGGAGCTCGGGTGGCTACCTATGGCGGGCGGCTCTGATCTGCTCGGGCTGATCGGAGGGCTGTGGCTTGCGCGAGCTAGGGTTCCGGTGGTGCGCGCGGGCTTCTTGGCGAGCAAGGCAGGGGACAACGGGGTCAGGGCTCTGCCATGCATGGCGCTGTCGGTCACGCCATTTGCATGACTCTGTCGGCCACCGTCTTTCGCAAAGAAGAGAAACAGGGGAAAAGAAAGAGTGACTGACAAGCGGGTCCCGGTTGGCAGCGGCTGCGAAAGGCGCTGCGCGCGCGTGGTGGTTTGGCTGCGAGATGGGCCGGCTGGCTGGGCCGAATCTGCTCTTCCTCTTTCTCTCTTCTTCTTTTTCTTTTTCTTTTTCTATTTACACTTAAGTGTATAAATACATATATTACCCATTTTAAATATTGAGTAAACACACATAAATTGCAATAAATCCCAAATGTGATGCATAAGTTATTATTCTATGTGAATGGAATTAAAATGCAAGCTATACTCCTTTATTTACCAAATTTATAATGAAACCTATATGCTTGCACAAGAAAAATGAGTTTTCATAATAAATAAATGAAAAATTTTAATTGGTTGGGATTTTTAGGTTGTGTGGATTTTTAGGGTTGTTACAAAGGCTAACGGTTCGAAGGTTGAGACTTTGGCCAGTTCAATATTACTAAGGCACAGTCTTTGTTGTCAAGCCAAAAAAAATGTGTCCCTCTTATTGGTATTCGAGTTTCCACTTTTACAAGTATGGTTACATGCATTTCCTTATATATACAAATACACCGTACCCACTACAGAGTATACTAGAATATTTTCGATTGCGCACCAAATGTGATAACATGGGTTGAAGGTTTATTCTCTTCCTCTATCACAACCGCCTCACAAATAGACCCTTGTCGAGTCGTTATGAGGCTTGTATGAGCCTTGGGCCCACAAGAGACCCGAAGGCAAAGGCTAACCTCATCCTAGTCCAAAAGGGGTCCTCTGTCCCATTCAGTAAGGTTCTAGACGCAACCGAGAAAAAACCTGGTGGGCCTGTTTAGTTGGCTAAAAGAGGGTGAAAAGTGTACTGTAGCACGCGGGGAATCTTCTCCAATAAGTGTCCAATCATGACCCAAGTAGACTTAAAAGATTCGTCTCGAGAAAACTAGATAAAAAGTATAAACATGTAACAGTTGCTACTTCATTTAATGCTCCGTATATGCGTAAAGGACAATCGATGTAATGGGGAAAGAGAAAAAATTTTGTGAACTAAACAAGGCCTTAGCCTCTATTCCCTCCGTCCCTTAAAAAGTGACGTCTAGGAAGCGTGTTTATGAAGGAAACACGGTTTTTTAGGGACAGTTTTAAAGAGACAGAGGGAGTATGACCACTAGAGAAAGTGTTACCTCTGTTTGAATTTTCCCTTGTCACTCCTATCGCTGTCACGTGTCCATCCTAGGAGCCTAAGCTTTGGTAGTACTGCTTTTAGGACATATTAGAAAACTTTTTTTTGACGCCTCTCATCTAGGTACAGCTACAGTATCTGTTTATACAGACACACATCTACTCAACACACATACTATCCTGTACAGACAAACCTATAACTATATACAGACCGAAGACCACGTTCTTTTTAAGATCATCAGAATCCTTCACTCCATAGGCGACGGGCGCGTCGCAATCCCAAACTTTGGTTACCCACTACCCGGTACTACCTACCTCTAAATTTTTTTTGTAATTGTAGGACCTGCACGAATACCAAGTATACATATGAAATTACAAAAATAACCCTGTGAGGTTCAGTCCATGCTCTAGTCTGTTAGACTGGCTCTCGAGCTTCTCCAGTTTTGTGCGGTGGCTTCTGTGGTTGAGAAAAAAAATCTAAGCGAGCGTTCCAGAGCCATCGTGAGAAAGCTGGTGGGCAGCAGTAGTGTTACAGGTTAGGTCCCACATGTTGTGATATCCTAGATAGTAACGTGCAATTTTTTGGGAAAAATTTAAACTCTGTAATTGCAAAATTTATCGGATGGAGGGAGTACACTTCCCCTTTGGCTTACGGGTGCGGCACGGGAGAAACGAAGGAAAGAATTCCTACGGGTTTGATGACGTCATCATTCCTTTGGCACCGTGCGGGAGAAACGTAGGAAATCAATCCTCCGGATTCGGCCACTCATAGCAACAGAGGAAACGAAATATCCGCCTCCAGCTCATGTTTGTGCGAAGTCCGAGGCAACAGCGGCTTCGACGGCTGTCCGCGCCAACACCCGCGGCACCGCGCTCCTCGCCGCCGCCGCCGCACTATGTCTCCGCGCCAGGAAGGAGAAGGACGGGGAGCGGCCCGCGCCGCCGCCGCCGTGTGTCACCGCGCAGGAAAGGAGAAGGACAGGGAGCAGCCGCGCCGCCGCCGCCGCGCGTCTCCGCACCGGGAAGAGGGAAGAGGGGGAGCGGCCCGCGACGCCGCCGCCGTGCGACACCGCGCAGGAAAGGAGGAGGACAGGGAGCAGCCCGCGCCGCCGCCGCCGCCGCCGCGCATCTCCGCACCGGGAAGGGGGAAGAGGGGGAGCGGCCCGCGACGCCGCCGTGCGTGCCCGCGCCGGGGAGGAGGAGGTGGAGCGTCGGAGATGAGGAACGACGGGGAGCGGCCCGCGCCGCCGCCGCCGTGCGTCTCCGCACAGGAAAGGAGAGGACAGGGAGCAGCCCACACTGCCGCCGCCGCACGTCTCCGCGCCGGGAAGGAGGAAGAGGGGGAGCGGTCCGCGATGCCGCCGTGCGTGCCTGCGTTGGGGAGGAGGAGGTGGTGGAGCGGCCCGCGCCGCCGCCGTGCGTGCCCGCGCCGGGGAGGAGGTGGTGGAGCTGCCGGGGAGGAGGAGGTGGAGCGCTGGGGAGGAGGAGGGGAGCGTGCCCACGATGGATGAGGACGAAGAGGCCTAGGATGGAGGCGGAGTGGAGGAATCTTTCCTATCCTGCGCTTTTCATTTCCTTTGCTTTTCCCGTCTCTCCCCCGTGTGCCAAGGGAGCCCTTAAAAAACGAAGCCAACAACGAAAACGAACAAAAACAAAGTTTGGATTGGTTCAGTGCTGAATTTTTGGTAAAAAAGTACCCAACCCTAGACAGGAAAACCAATCAGTTAGACAGGGATTCAAACAAACATTGGCTAATCAAGGCGGCTGCTGGGCCCCTCACAGCTTCCATCATGAGGCTTTCCACTTACCGGCATGTTAATTTTTCTAGAAGGAGCCTGTATTAGTTAATAATAAGAATAATACTAGGGATGAATATATTTGATGTCAATTTTGTGAGACCATGGAGAAAAACTAATTGAATGGCATGACCAAAAAAAAATAGAAAAATATCTAAATAGCTGCGACCTTGGTGGGTCTCCACGACAGTCCTACCACTAGACCATGGACCCTTTGGCCAGTTAGTAGTATACGCCTGTACGACGAGCGATTCATGCTTAGAATTAGTTGATGATAGCAATTTCTGTATTTTCAAGTGGTAATAATAGGTACGTACCAAAAAATGCGTACAAGCAGCACTTGGGTTCGGCCCAAAATGCGCGAGGTGGTGCCGTGCTGGGCGCAGAGTTAGGTACGAACGAACATCGAACATCATTTGGCTCGTTGCACATAAAGAAAAAAAGGCTTGTTCAAAGAAGCCCACAACAGCATTAGCCTTTTCTTTTCAACTAGTACAAACCAGAACAATTTAAGTTGCTCTTTTTTTGATGAACAAGTGTCTTCTATTCAAAGTATAGTAAACAATATAATGGCATGAAAATATGTGGAGGTACTTTTTTTTAGCAAGGAGACCTTTTTATGCTCTCGAGAATTCATGTGCATTCGTTTGGAGCAAACTTTTAATGACGGTAGTAATTGATCCACTCACATGTCTAACCTTATAGTGACTAACTAATTGATCCACTCACGAAGTCACAAAAGTACTCGATTTTGTTCATGCCGCGGGCTCTAAATTTAATAGTCCTTACAAAATACTCCATCCATCTCTTTTTATTTGTAGTTCTCACTTTTTGAGAAACCAAATGAACTCAACTTTGAGCAAATGTATACAAGAAGATAATAGTGTTTACAATATAAAATGATCATCAAATTTACTTTCATATTCAATTTATTTGAAGATACAGATGATGCTAATATTTTGAACAAATATACTCAAACATGAGAAAGTTTGACACACACGTTTCTCATATCGATAAATATAAAGGGATAGAGGAAGTACATAGCATTTGATTTTCCAGCTTTCTTGTAAGTTATTGGTAGTGTTAGTATATTAGAGGGTTTCTTTGGAACGTAAGATCCTCATAGGAGTCATACATAAATTTGCAGAGAAAATATACTTCCTTTTTATTTAGGGCCTGTTTAGTTGCAAAAATTTTGCAAAATTTTCACTGTAGCACGCGTGGAATCTTTTGCAATAAGTGTCTAATCATGGCCTAAGTAGACTCAAAAAAATCATCTCGTGATTTACACGCAAACTGTGCAAACATGTAAAAATTTTGTCTACATCTAATACTTCATGTATGTGCCAAAAAATTGATGTGACGGAAAATTTAGAATTTTGAGGAGGAACTAAACAAGGCCTTAGTTAAAAAGCTCACGTTGTTCCAAGGGGGCATCATCAATATCAAAACTAAAATATTTTCTACATTGTGATAAAGTGATCTGGTCATGGAGAGAATATAGACCGAAACCAACGTGTTGTGATGCTTTTTTCTTTCCTGACAAACGGCTCATGTGTATAAGTGTATTGACTGAATGACTGGAAACTAAACCGAAGCGAGTGTGGGAAAGTTGACAGGGAGATAGCCAGTGTAGCCGCAAACTTGTTTTTCAAACGGATGTTAGCCTAACATACGTGATACGTCTTAGAGTTTGTCGGTGGAGCAATCCTGTAATGCAGCACGCCACCGCAACAACGCATAACTTGTGAATTCGGGAGTAAACTTAAGCAATCCTCTTTACATGCATTTTTCAATTATAAAGTTTAGTAAAACCTTATATAAAAAACAATATTGATGATGACTGAAAAGTATTATGACATATATTTTCATGATAAGCCTATATAAAAAAATATATAGAAAGACTCTGCTTGGGACTACGTTCATCGACCGTATGGTGCGGTATGGAAGCCAGGTCAGATCGAGTGACCTGTTATACGTAAAACCACATCGCTAGTTCGATTTTATCGCGTCAGATAAGTTTGATGCGGTGCCAACAAGAGTTGAGATAACCACGAGGCGTTTAGCGGGATTCTGCGATTATCTCCGCCGTAGCCGCCGCAAAAAACATAGTTCAAATAGGATCCTAATACAGTTAAGTAAACTCGAGATTGTTTCACTCATCAAGAACTGATCTTTGCACCTTTTGGGACAAGAGAGTACGTACTTGGCAAGGGGACAAGACTTTTTTTTTGAAAAAAAACTCAGCCTGCAGCGGACAAACAGCCCCATGCCCCGCCCACACACAGAGACCCGTTACCCTGAGAGGGGCCGGAGCCACAAACCTGTGCTTTGGGACGCGGGACAGACGAGAGAGTTTTTTTCCCCTCGGGCAGGTAGACAAACGCACCCGTGACCACTCGAGAATAAATATACATAAATTCCCCAGCAAGCGCTCCAACAGGGGTTTGAACCTAGCACCTGCAGGAGGGTGCCATCCAAACGCCCTGACCAACTGGTCTATGGACGTGGTGGCTTTTTTTTTGGCGCGGGGGGGGGGGGGGGGGGGGGGGAGGGAAGAAAATCAACCCCACCATCGGTGGCATCAGCTAGCAACGCACATGGTCAATCAATCAATCATCCCTTGCCAAAACCGACGAGCGTATGATATTTAATTGGTATTAATCAAAATTAACTAATCAATCAATACGTACCATTTGTCCATTTTCATTCAAGTGAAAAAAAAACAATGAATCAATACCACTAATCTCGGTGCGCACAAAGAAAGAAGGACAAAGTCAGTGGCAGGCAATCTAGTGCCGGCAGTACTAGTGCATCCAATCAAAAGCGACGCCATCGTGGCGGTGGGCCGGTGCCGCGGCGGCGGCCGTACCGTAGTACATGCGTGACATGAGTTCACACACGGGGTAGACCGCTGATTGGGCCTAAGCCACACAGACAAGTGGGCCCTGGACGGCGAGTCAACGTCCGGCGGACGGCGAGAGGTGGACCAGGTGGTGGAGGGGCGTCCTCTCCATTTCTTTTCTTTATTGCAAAAATTGCATCAGATCAGAGAGAGGCGCACCACTTCCACTTGTGGGGTGCTGGGCTGCTGGCCTTCGCCCTTCGCCCTCCGCTCTGCTTCTTTCCTCCTCTCCTGTGGCCAGTCCAGTGGCTGTGCAAAGGGAAGGGAAACCACTTGGGGAGGAGGGATGGAGTGGCTGGAGAAGAACCTGCAGGAGAAGTTCGACCTGCCGCCCAAGAACCGCTCCGAGGAGGCCCTGCGCAGATGGCGAGACGCCGTCTCCGTCGTCAAGAACCCGCGCCGCCGCTTCCGCATGGTCGCCGACCTCGCCAAGCGCAAGCAGAACGAACTCAAGCGACGATCCACCCAGGTAACCTCTGCCTACTGCTCCTTTTCCTTCTTGCTCTTGCTCTCGCTCTTGCCCTCAGGAGGCAAGACACTAGGATCTCTCCTGCATCTCTACCTTTTTCTTTTCCTCTCTCCTGCTACATCCTTTTCAAGCCCCCACCTAAACCGTTCCTGCTCCCATTTCGCTTCATAAATCCACTTGATGATGATGAACAATCCATTTTTATATACCCCTCTCTTTGCCTGCTAAAAGCGATTGCATACTACTGCCGCAGATTAGACACACACCGCCAGAACCAGATAGATCATCAGTGGCCCATTCTGGAACCCCAAAAGGGGCAGTCTTTATTAGCGTTTCTGTTGCCGTACAGCCGTAACACACACACCCCGGCCAGGGGAAGACGATCGGCCATCGGTGTCCCTGCCGTGCCGTTCGCGGACGGGCGGGCCAAACTGCAGCGACGGGCGTGAATGCGACCTCTCCACGAAACTTCCGGGAAGGATCCCCACTTCCCGGATGGATGGATTCCCAGTGATCTAGCATAGGCCACCACAACGACAAGCACACACGTGCTGGGCCACATCCTGGTCCCCCCACTTGCACATAATAATAATCTCAGGACTGAGACGGCCATCTCTCTTAGTCACTCATTTCTCATTTGGCTCCATTTAATTTACGGGCTATATGCGATATAGGTTTAGCGCATCGGGTAGGCACAGATTCCGTTTCGTACAAATTATTAAACAAGTAATGATGCTCTGTTACTCGTACTGAACTAGTATAAGTAGGAGTAGGCTTGGACGGTTGATGCCAAATGGCTAACCTGACTTTTCCTATTGTTTGCTTAGGAGAATCCAGCGTGTTAGATGCTCTATGTTTGGTGCATAGGGTTAGTGTGTGTACTGGTCCATTTTTTGGAAAAAAACAAAAGAAAAAAAAATGCTAGCCCGCTGGTCCTAAATGACAAGTACTTTGCATTTGTTTGTATCTCATATCCTGTTTTGTCTGTTGCAACGAAAAAGACTAATTTTTAGTATTTTATACTATTGGTTAGTTTGATTCCAAATGACTCATCGAACTTTACGTATTTCGTCCTTAGGAGAATCCAATGTTTTGTTGAATCAGACTTGATTTATAGATTAGTGTATATGCTCTAGGTTTGGTGCATACGGTTAGCGTGGATACTGATCCATTTTTGAAATAATACAACAAATGCTATAGTCTCTTACTAAACTACAAGCACCGTCCATTTGTTTGTATCTCATAAAGGAAATCACTAGTTTATATCTTATATGGAAGCTGACTCTTTGTTTTATTCACCAGGAAAAAATCCGGGTCGCCCTCTATGTGCAGCAGGCTGCGCTCAATTTCATCGATGGTACTACATACCTTTCCATGTTGCTGTTTTCTATGGTGTTTGTATCTTTTTGGTAGTGGGAAGGGGGGATATCATGGTGCTTTACTAACTAAACTTGATCCCACTCTTTGGCTAACAATCTGATGTGAAGGTGTCAAAAATAAAGAGCACCGGCTAACTGATGACATTATCAAGGCTGGGTTTTCCATCAACCCAGATGAGCTGGCGTCGATCACAAGCAAGCATGATATGAAGGTTTTGAAGATGCATGGTGGGGTAGACGGGATATCCACAAAAATACGTTCGTCATTTGACCATGGCATATCTGCTAGCGCCTTGGACACTAGGCAAACCATCTATGGTGTCAATCGCTACGCGGAGAAACCTGCAAGAGGTTTCTGGATGTTCGTCTGGGATGCGTCGCAGGACATGACTCTTATCATCCTTATGGTATGTGCTCTGCTATCTGCTGTAGTTGGTCTGGCATCTGAAGGTTGGCCCAAGGGCATGTATGATGGCTTGGGAATAATACTCAGCATTCTGTTGGTTGTCATGGTTACTGCTGTCAGTGACTACAGGCAGTCACTTCAGTTCAAGGAGCTAGACAATGAGAAGAAGAAGATATTTATCCATGTAACAAGGGACGGCTGTCGTCAGAAGGTCTCTATATATGACTTGGTAGTTGGTGATATCGTGCACCTATCAATTGGAGACCAGGTGCCTGCTGATGGACTGTACATTCATGGATATTCCCTTTTGATTGATGAATCCAGCTTGTCAGGTGAGAGCGAACCGGTCTATATTTCTCAAGATAAGCCATTCATCTTGGCAGGAACTAAAGTCCAGGATGGGTCAGCTAAGATGCTGGTAACTGCTGTTGGTATGCGCACTGAATGGGGAAGGCTGATGAGCACGCTGAGTGAAGGAGGAGAGGATGAGACACCATTGCAGGTTAAGCTCAACGGAGTTGCAACCATCATCGGGAAAATTGGCCTGCTGTTTGCCATATTAACATTTGTTGTCCTAATGGTTAGATTCCTTATCGACAAAGGTTTGACAGTTGGTCTGTCCAAGTGGTATTCTACTGATGCATTGACTATAGTAAACTACTTTGCAACAGCAGTCACTATTATTGTTGTTGCTGTCCCTGAAGGGCTGCCTCTAGCTGTTACGTTGAGTCTTGCATTTGCAATGAAAAAGCTAATGAATGATAAGGCACTTGTAAGACATCTTTCAGCATGTGAGACAATGGGATCTGCTGGCACTATATGCACAGATAAAACAGGAACTTTGACTACCAACCATATGGTGGTTGACAAGATATGGGTATCTGAGGTTTCAAAGTCACTTACTAGTGACAACAGTTTGGAAGATCTGAATTCTGCCATTTCTCCAGCCACGTTGAGCCTACTTCTTCAGGGCATTTTTGAGAACACTAGTGCAGAGGTTGTGAAAGACAAGGATGGTGGGCAAACTGTTTTGGGAACCCCAACAGAGAGGGCAATCTTGGAATTTGGATTGAAACTAGAAGGACATCATGATGCTGAAGATAGAAGGTGCACCAAGGTTAAGGTTGAGCCTTTCAATTCAGTTAAGAAGAAGATGGCAGTGTTGGTCTCATTACCTGATGGCAAATACCGGTGGTACACCAAAGGTGCATCAGAAATTATTGTGCAAATGTGTGACATGATGATTGATGGCGATGGAAACAGTGTTCCCTTGTCGGAAGCTCAGAGGAAGAACGTCTTAGGTACTATCGATTCTTTTGCTTCAGATGCTTTAAGGACATTGTGCCTGGCATATAAGGAAGGGGATGATTTCAGTAATGATACAGATAGTCCAACAGGCGGTTTTACTCTAGTATCTATTTTTGGCATCAAGGATCCTGTGCGCCCAGGAGTCAAGGATGCTGTTGAGGCCTGTATGTCTGCTGGTATCATAGTACGAATGGTGACCGGTGATAATATCAATACAGCTAAAGCTATAGCCAAAGAGTGTGGCATACTGACTGATGGTGGCATAGCAATAGAAGGATCAGAATTCCGTAACAAAAGCCCAGAGGAGATGAGGGACCTGATACCTAAGATTCAGGTTCATTTCGCTTCCCTCAGCCTACATGTACACTAATATATATGAACATGTCATCACTTTTCTCAATTTTATGTATCTTTCAACACTGGCAGGTTATGGCTCGTTCTTTACCACTTGACAAGCATACCCTTGTGACAAATTTGCGAGGTATGTTCAAGGAGGTGGTTGCTGTGACAGGCGATGGTACAAATGATGCTCCAGCATTGCATGAAGCAGATATTGGGCTTGCGATGGGCATAGCAGGAACAGAGGTACTATATATTATAATTCATTTGTTTGTGGACTTGGTTAAGTGACAACTGACAAGAATACATAATTGTGATTCTATGCTTGGAAAGTTGGTAAAATTGACCTATTTAATTATTTTTCTATTTTTGTTTTCAGTTCTGCGAAATTAGTTTGCTCCATGGTCTCACAAAAATTAACACTGAACATATTCACCTCTACTATTCTTGCTGTAAAGAACTCTTGCTGACTGAATACAGGGCTGGTGCCATTAGAAGTTTAGAATTCCTCACTTGCAAGGCCTTGCCCTTTAGCAACTCTGTGTGTCCCTTGAAAGATAACAGTATAAACTTACATATTTGCAGGTAGCCAAGGAGAGTGCTGATGTGATAGTGCTTGATGACAATTTTGCAACTATAATAAACGTCGCAAGGTGGGGTCGTGCGGTTTACATAAACATTCAGAAGTTTGTGCAGTTTCAGTTGACTGTCAATATTGTTGCTTTGGTCATCAACTTTGTCTCAGCATGTATTACAGGTGCGGGGCATTATCTACAATATAATATTCTTTTTGCAATGCCATGGCTGTTCAGTTAGTGATTCTTGATATCTGCTATCAGAGTAACAGTATTTTAAATGTTGTACTACAGGAAGTGCTCCTCTCACAGCGGTGCAATTGTTGTGGGTCAATATGATCATGGATACGTTAGGAGCTTTAGCTCTAGCAACAGAGCCGCCAAACGATGACATGATGAAGAGGCCGCCTGTTGGGCGAGGAGAGAGTTTCATTACCAAAGTCATGTGGCGAAACATCATTGGGCAAAGTTTATATCAGTTGGTTGTACTTGGAGTTCTCATGTTTGGTGGGGAACGTCTTCTGAACCTCAAGGGTGCAGATTCCAAATCTGTTATCAATACACTAATATTCAACTCCTTTGTGTTCTGCCAGGTGAGTGCATTCACCATTACCAATACATTTTCTGTTGTGATGCCTATGGTGACGCTGATGTCAATTTCATTCAAAACTATTTGCTTCTAGCTCCAGCTTCCACTTTTATCCTAAACTGATATAGATATGCAAACAATATGTTGCTAGTTATCTGGACTGGTTGGGGGAAGAACTCTATGTTTGAACTATTATCCATATTGTCTGATCAAGGAGAACATAGTATCAGTCAATCTGACGATGAATCTGTTATCATGTTGTTTCAGGTGTTCAATGAAATAAACAGCAGGGAAATGCAGAAGATCAATGTTTTTCGTGGCATGTTCAGCAACTGGATCTTCATTGGAATCATAGCTGTGACAGCAGCATTCCAAGTGGTGATCATCGAATTTCTCGGCACCTTTGCCAGCACCGTTCCACTTAGCTGGCAGCTGTGGCTGGTAAGCGTCGGCCTCGGATCCATCAGCTTGATCGTCGGTGCCATCTTGAAGTGCTTACCAGTTAAACCCGATGGAATTCGTGCGAGTCCAAATGGCTACATACCGCTTCCCAGCGGTCCTGACAACATATAGCTGGTGAAGAGGAACGACGGCGGAGAAAGTACTGACGAACTGTGTTCGCTAGCATTAACGGATTCATGAGAACCTCAGGTGCACTGCGGCTGCCTTATATTTTTCTTTTCGGACCTGTTCGGAATAAGCCTGACTTGCCTAGGTTCAGTTTTAACAGATTATTCAGTGCCTTGTCATACAATTGCTGATACTATGTAAAAAGAGATGGTGAGCACAAGGCACTCTACGAGCCTTTTCACTAATGGAAGTACGTTAATTAATTATCCGTTCTTTGAGTGCACTGGGCCAATTCGTCTGGTTTTGTTTGCAGCGCTGCCGCTGCACTTGTGATCTTCCATCTACTTTTTATCTCAGGCGACCAAATAATCATGCTGTTAGACCATCGTGCCACCGCGCCGTGTGAGCGATAGGTTCGTGCGTATGAGCCAAGCCATGAATGGCGAAAAGGCTCAAGGCCCATTCGATCGTTTATTTCTTTTCCTTGCAGAGGAAGGCCCGCCCCATTTGTGCTTGGGCACACAGGACGCTTCGCGGTTCACCTAACAGCAATCCCTGCGCAGCAGGTGATGGCCAGAATCAAGATTGAAGTGCAGCTCTGGAAGCAGGCGCCAAGCATCTAGGGAGCTTATTTAGACCCCTATTAAAAATCCTCCCATAAATAAGGCCCCGGTTACATCATTCCTACTATCCAAATCTTGTACAAAATTGAATAGCAATCCTGGCCTGCGATCCAAATCTTGTACAAAATTGAATAGCAATCCTGGCCTGCGATCCAAATCTTATACAAAATTGAATAGCAATCATGGCCTGCGAACGGGGTGTAAATGGATTATTCAAATAACACTTGATGTCTCACCATGAAAAAAAGTCATGAATTTTAAGGGGATATGAGTTTTAAAAGGGGCTTAAGAGGCTGTCAGAAATGGATTAATTTCCTAGAAATCAACTCATTTTTAAAAAAGAAAACATAGAAAATAGAAATAAAAAATATACATTTGAAATGGAGCTCGATAGCACGGGGGCCTTATGGGTTACTTGGGAGAATTATAGTAGTAACCAAATTTATATTTTGTTTATTTAAAATAACAATATAATAACAAAGTCTCAAGGCCATCAGGCATACACTCAATCACTCAGTAATACTAGTAGTAAAGTCCATTCAGACAAGAAGTTTAAGCTTAGCAACTTACCGGTAACAACAATCGAGAGAACTAATAAATTCTCATCGGCGTGCATTACAGGAAAGAGGAAACGATGCTGAGTGACAGGAGGTCAGGAGCTCGAATTTCGAAATCTTGTCAGCAGCGCGCGGACTTGGCACGGCGGCACGGGCTGCCGGGTGGAACCTTGAACAGAGGCCGCCCGACGATGTACGCAGTAGAGCAACTCCAGTGCAGTCGCCAAACAGGTCTCTATTCTATTTTTATGAGTTTAACTTAAAAAACAATTTTAATGGGTCTCCTATTTAGGCTCTTATTTTTGAGGACTCCCAAAATCTAGTTTCAGGCCCCCAGGAACCAGGGGTTCCTATCCGTCGACCGAAGCCCCGACGCGTCATTCCCGATGCCTGGCCGTCACACCACCGCCGCGGCCGCGGTCGCCGCCCTCCCGCCACCGCGTCAGCAGCAGTTCGCCATGGAGGATCCCCAACAGCAGCAGTTGCCATGGAGGCGCGGAGGACGGCGAGATCTCTCCTTGCGAGCTTCGTGCTCGCCGCGTTCGCCGCGCACGCCTTGGTGGCCGTCGTCGAGTCCAGGACAGGCCCCATGGAGACGGCGACCCAAGGTACATCACATCTTCTTTCTTGAGCCCTGTTCATTCAGATGTTGTGTGTGTCTAACAATGTTGAGCTTCCACTGATGACTGATCTTTGCCGCAAGTAGGTGACGACGTGAAGAAGCCGGACTGCGTGCCGGGGATTCACTCGCGCTCGTTCCCGGGGACCGGGGGCGGCGGCATCACGCCCGTGATGCCGACGCCGTCCCACGGCGGTGGCGGCGGGTACGTGCCAACGCTGTCGCACGGCGGCGTCGGGGCGCTGCCTTCCCCGTCCCTATCCCACGGCGGCTCCAGCTCCGGCTCCTCTCCGACGTCTCCCTCTACCGGCGGCGGCGGCGCGTACGGTGGTTCTCCGTCCACCCCTAGCGGCGGCGGTGGCGGCGCCTACGGAGGCGGGTCATCCCCCTCGCAGGAAAAGCTCAAA
Organism: Eremochloa ophiuroides; assembly: GCA_038502445.1. Classification (NCBI taxonomy): domain Eukaryota; kingdom Viridiplantae; phylum Streptophyta; class Magnoliopsida; order Poales; family Poaceae; genus Eremochloa; species Eremochloa ophiuroides. The sequence goes on from JAHLJS010000003.1 coordinate 88,998,906, forward strand.
GTGAATGTACGAGCCGCACACTTCTCTGCTTCACGGACGCGAATGAGCCGAGCCGTGCACAATTCTCTTCTGCAGAGACACGTGCGTGGCGATAGCTAGCGACAATAAGCGCCGGCGAAGAAGAGCAAGAATCGGGTGGGCTGGGGACGTACGGTACGGCGGCAGAGCACTTATGAGGACTCCGGCGGTGGCGTTGTCGATGCCGGTGCCGCCGGAGGCGAAGCAGACGCCGCGCGCGAAGTCGACGATGCCGTAGGCCGGGTCGAGGTAGGCCGACACGAGCGGCGGCAGGCCGAGCACGAGCAGGCGGCGCGCGGTAGGCCGGGTCGAGGTAGGCCGGCACGAGCAGGCGGCGCGCGGGCGGGGCGCCGGAGCAGGCGGAGCAGGCGGCGTTCTTGGGTCTTGGGCTGGAGTTGGAGTCAATTTTGAGTCTCTATTTTTTTGCAGGTCAGCATGCAAATAGAAAAAATAGGGGCTCAATTTGCATGCTGGGCTGGAGTTGCTCTTATAGAGCAACCCCAGTGGAGGCCCCTAAATTAGACCCTTAAAATTGTATTTACATGCTGAACTAAAAAAAGCAGAGGCTGAAATTGAGTCCCAACTCCAGTGGAAAATCATACCAAGTTCCTATCCTGTAATGGGACCCACTTGTCAGTAAAATTTTCCATCCGCTCATCCGTCCGCGTTGCTCCGGCACCGCCACCGTGCCACGGCGCCTGCTCTGCCGCCCGCCACAGAACGCCACCGACGCGCCCCGCCACCGACGCGCTCCGCCACGCGCCACCGCCGCCCGCCACAGCCCTGCCCCGCCAGGCCAAGAAGTCGTTCCCTTCCGGCGACCTCCCTCCGTCTGCCACAGCTCCGTCCGCCGCATCGAGGCCATTGGCTTTCAGGTTGGGCACCAACTGTATCTCTGTATCTCAGGAAGCTTGTGCCTAGTTGAACTGGTGTTCGTGGATGCCTGAATGTCTCTGTTGTTTCTGCTCACGCTTCGCAGTGAGGAGTAGATGTGTAGGCCTTGGAGCTGGATCCAACATTGGAAATTCGAGGCACTAGCAGTAGTTTCTGCGACACATTCAGTGCTTAAAATACCTGAGGAGTTGTTTGTTGGATACACATCATCTATGTTCTTTCACCTGGTCCAATTTATAGTTAGATATTGATGCTTAAAATCTATGTATGATTGAAGATTCAGTACTGCTTCCATGTGTTAGATGCATGGTTGGTAAGATACCACAACAACATTAGTGTGGGCAATGAGGTATGCTGATCTTCAGCGACAGTGCATATGCACTCCCTCAATATGATTCCAAAGCGATGCTCGAGTGAATTGGGAGTCCTATCGGACTCAAAGTCCCTGTTCATGTGGAAATCATTTGCGATCCTCTCCCAATAAGTTTTTTCTGGCTGGTCGTTCCCTATGATAGGGTCATTGCTGATATGAATTCAAGATTTGCAAAGTTGGATATCTTCTTGATTAGTGTAGTTGCTGCCTCGTTTGGATTTGCCGCTGGTACTTGGAGTGGCATCCTGCTGCCTCAGCAATTCCAAATCATAATCCACTTCCTGTGTCAACATATTTGTGAAATATCCACTTCCTGGTGCACTTGAAGCCCTTGGTTGCTGCAAAGAAATTTACACAAGCTTTAGAATGCTGCTATATGAATCCACAAGACAAGCAAGAACTGAATCAAATCTGTGAACTGAATCAAGACAAGCAAGCTTGACCATTGACTACCATTTGCTGCTGCCCACCAATTATCAAGAACAAGAAGTACTAAATGTATTCTCAGAAATATGAGACAAGGCTGGCAAATTCACACTACAGAACAAAGACATCAAGTGGCACAGAGGTGACAATCCGTTACTTGCTTAGTAGCTGATTCCAGCATGTGTGGCATCAATCAGTTAATTGTAATCAGCTTTTGCTATAGCCTATAGGGGACAAGCAGATTCAAACAGTCCTAGATTCTCAAGTTTGAACAATCCCAAAATTCAGCATTTTAGCACACAATGCCCTCTTTTTTCTTAACCAAGAAAATATTACCCAAATAAAATCCAGTGAAATGCAACTGTACTTATTACATCGATAAAGTAAGTGTTACCAGGGAGTTCAGTATCAGTATGTAGCAACAGTTTTTTGTTACTGATTTCGCCTAGGAAAATATACTTATTACATCAAGAAACAGACGCCAATAGATCTGCCGTAGTTAAGTGTATACTGCATGCATTTGTCATCTACCTATATACACGGCAATCATAAATTATCCATTTGATAAACACACATGAGGCTCATAAAAAAGGTACATAAAAATCATTCAAGCATTCAGCAGTCCAGCTGAAGTGAGAGCCTGCATTTTTCTATCAATACACTAGAACCACATATCTAGCCAATGATGCCTAAACAAGGCATCGAAGCATTTAGCCCACCGAGCCCTGGTTGTAGATCAGTAACCACAACTATTTTGTCTAGTTGTCACAAAGCTACAACTTCTTGAATAGCATCAAGGCAATATGGACCTCTGAATCTGAAGGCAACTCACCGAGTAGTCAGGCGTCCAGTGGTTGGGACTGAAGTCGTCGTCGGCGACCTCATATACTTGTGTTTTTGATGTTGTGGTGTTGCTGGCGTCCCAAGTGGCGGCGTGAGGCTCCGTGAAGGTCAACGCGCGAGGGCTGAGTCAAGGCGGGTCGTTGGGGAGCCGACGAGGTAAGCCACCGCCGTCGCCACCGCTGCTTCTAGGAGAAGGCATCCTGCCACCACTGCTGCTAGGACGGAGATGCGGCGCGACGAATGCACGACGTCGCGTGAGACCCACCGTCGGACGGGGAGGCAGCCCGCCTCCGGAGAATCCACGGGATGCGCGGCCATCCATGGGAACCGGCAGGAGAAGAGGAAGAAGAGGGGCGGGCGCGGCGATGGAGGCCGGGAACGCGGACGAGGACGCGGAGGCAGGCGAGGACGTGTAACAGAACCGCCTAAATCACGTGGCCCACAGGCACCTGTCAACGTCACTAATGACATCTGACAGCCGGGCCCGTATTCTAGATGACCTAGACGGGCTCTGCCGGGCTACATAAGCACCCGTTATCTCCGACAGGATCCCATTGCGAAGTCATTACAGAGTTACAACATTTCATAACAAAATACATCAGAGTAGAAGTTGCGGAAGAGTAAATAGTACTTAATATTACAGACCAGTGTTCGAATAAAATTAAGTGCGGTTATTACAAACCATAAATTTGAAGAGTAGCAGTAGAGTTTGGAACAACAGTACGACAGATAGTTAAATATTACACGGACCCTGCCCAAGGGTTTAACCTTAGTCTTCTTCACTCTCTTGGATGATGGTGACGCAGCACGGAGCGAGACAAACTTCAGTCTCCTGCTGCCCTCCTGCAACGGGGTTAACAAACCCTGAGTACATGGGGTACTCCGCAAGACTTACCCGACTAAAGGTGTAAGATTAGACTCAGGAATGCAGGCTAAGGGGAGTCAAGGTAAGGCTTAGCAAGAGTTCAAGAATTTTTTTGCGGAAAGGCATTACTAATCCTAAATTAATATTTTATTTCAATAATACTATTCATCATTATCCATTTCTCCAAATACTTTCTCATATATCAACATTCTTTCGTTTACTCAATCCATTCAAAAACAATCCTAGTTTCGAACCACTTTCCGATGTAGGGGTGAGGATCAAGTCTCCATATCCGAGGAGCAACGACGATTCGAATCGATTAATACCCAGCTGGGGATCCCTATCCACACTGCGTATGTAGCACTTAAGCTTACATACGCCAACCCCGCCTACCACGGCTTTTCATACCCCGGAACCGGTCCTGCGCCACCCGAGAGCACAGTACTCCTCTCATCTCCAGGCACGACGGCCACGAGGGTACACGCTACTCTCGCCATCTCTCCACTCCCAGTGCGTGGTTGTCGGTTCCAGCAGTAGAGCCACCGGAGTCAGAGGCTTTCCGTAGTATGTGGCTAGTTGCAAAGTCTTGATCACAGCAGGCCTGACAACGAACGGTCCCTAATATTTTTCCGTTAGGAACCATGCATTGGGACTCTAACCCAAGTACACTGGTAACTACCCGGTTTTCACATCCCTTTCCGATGGCGAGGATCGCTGGGACTCTAACCCAACAGATGGTCGACCAAACGGAACAACCCATCCTTGTGGTTGACAATGAACTAGCTAGGCACACTGCCAACCAACAAGGACATAACCGATCCCATAAAGTGATTCATTTGTTTCATATTATCACAGTTTTCAAAATAGCATTTTGCAATTCTATCATTAAGCATGACTAAGCATTTTTTTTAATACCTTTAAATAAATCAGGGTCTTAGGTATAATATGTGGTCAAGGAAAGGTAATACATCAATAGGTTATCACTCAACTCCTAATAACCTAATGTAGTAGATTAACTCAAGTGATAAATAATTTAAATAACAAGGAGGGCTTAATGCACCGGGACTTGCCTTGGATTGCGTAGAGTGTCGGATCCGGGTCAGTACCACAAATATCAAATCCTTGCACAACTTCCTGAGCAGTCTCCTCAGATGGACCCTCAGACTTTACCTCCGGATTTTCGGTCACTACACGTTTGCAATGAATGAATGTATGAATGTGATGCACATGAAATGACAGACAAAATTTAATAATAAATAAACCACACATGTGTATATGACCATATCTTAGCTAGACATGAATAATCTAATTCATACTGCCCTAGTTCATAAAGGTGATTGACCTAGAATCTCAATCAATCCAAAAATCACACCAATCAATAATCATTCCATTTATTATTCCTAATATTATCATTTAAACTAACATATAATTTAATAAATATTTAACTATTTCCATTTGATGTCAAAATGCACCAACAGATAGATTTTAGTACCAAACAGTGACACAATAAATTTCATGATTTTTGGAACATCACAGAAATTATTAAAAATCATCAAAGTTCCTTTTAACATTTAATGTGCTGATTTTTAATTAATACAGAAAACACCCAAATCCTGTATTTAATATTTTTATTAAATTCTACACATCATAGAGAGTATCTAAAAATATTTCCATACTTTTTGGTGCAGTAAATTAATCCATACAAAAATATCAAAACTTAACACTATTCATTTTAATTAAAATGAAAAAGCAATTAGAAAATCGCTGGAAAAAGATAAACGGCCATTCGGCCCACTAAGGCCCAACATGGCCCAGACCGCGGCACCGCGCGCGCGCGCCACCGAGCCGGCCCACACCCCGCACTGGCCCAGCACGGCCCAGCCGCGACCGCGCGCGCTCGCCTCCGCGCCGGGTCGCTGACAGGCCGGCCCCAGCCGTCAGCCTCCCGCGCGCGCTCACGCGCCTCCGCACGGGACACTGACACGCTGACCCCAGCCGTCAGTTCCTCCTCCCACCTCTCGCTCTCTGCTTCGCTCCGAACCCCCGCGCTCGAGCGCGCACGGCGGCTCGCCGCCGGCAGCCTTCCTCCGGCAAGGGAAACCTACCGGACACCGAGCAGAGTCTAGAGGCACCACCCTAGAGACCTAAAACGGCTAGACCCGACCGGCAATGAGCTCGTCGGTCACTCCGGCGACTCGGCGGCGGCGGCGGACCACACGCCGGCGAGCGCGAAACGAACGCGACCAACTCAAGGTAGGAAACGATTCGGGAACTCACCACGACCCTAAACCACTAGCTGGTTGGGACGGAGACGGGACGGAGGAGCGGGCTTGACGACGTGCCGACCTGCGACGAAGAGCACCGGCGATGACCTTTCCCGTTCCGGTAATCCTAGAGCACCAAATGGCGAACAATCTAGCACATGAGAAGCTGAGAAACACAAGGACCCCAAAACGCACACAAGTTCCGGTAGAACCTCACCCTAAAAGACCGGCCTCGGCTTCCCGACGTGCGGTGGCGCTCTGCTCGGCTCCGGCCGGAGGCGGAGACGACGACCCGCGTTCCCGGATGCTCGAGGCACCACAGCCCACACCGATGGCACCAATCGACGCGCAAGGAAGCTAGCGAGCTTGCTTGGAGATGGAAGAGGCAATGGTGGCTTGGTCACGGTGAATTTCACCGCACTCCGATTGAGCTCGACGGCGGCCGTGAGAAGGAGAAATGAGGTCGGGACGGTACGGTGGTGGTTTATAACACCGGGCAAGGGAGGGGATAAGCTCGGCTGGGTCCGGGGCCCCCTCTCGGCCGCTCGACAGCGGCACTGGTTGCCCACGCCGGCCGGACGGCGCTCGGCGCCGCGCGCGGCACGCGCGAGCGCGACGTGGAAGATGAACAGGGGGGCCCCCCCTGTAGCTACAGTGCTAGGCCAAGTAGGTCACAAGCTATTTGATGCAAATTGGATCTGATCCAGCCCGAATCCGAGGAAGTGGTGAATACAAAAGTTGTAGAGAATTTCGTGTAGATCATTTTTGCTTTTGACACCAATTTCAAATTCGGCCAAAATTTCGAATTACAGAAAAGGGGGTAAAAGTAGGGTTTGAATTTCAAACTGAAATTTTAAAATTACTTTTGATTCTTCTCAACAACTTGAAAAATGGTAAACATGAAAGTTGTTCTACTCAGTGAGATTGACAACTTCTATTAAGGAAGTTTTTGAAGATTCTTAATGTTTTTAAAATTAAAGTTTCAAATATAAATTTCAATATAGTAATTTGAGTTTAATTTGAATTTTTATAATATAACTTCAAAATCTCCAAAAATAAAAGTTGTTCCATTTGTAAAACTCTACAACTTTTATTAAGACACTTTTCCCATATTCCATATATATTTTGAATTAGGTTTTTAGGTCAACTTTAGGGTTTAATTTGATTTTTATTTAATTTCATTTTTGATTTTTGATTAAGGACTTAATTACACAATCAATACTTTAGTTGAAATCAAATCACCCTAGGCCCTAAACATAATCATATGCAAATGCTTAAATTTAAATATGATGACATGGCAGCTTAATTAAATTGTAATACCAGAGGTATTACAGGACGCGGAGGAGGACGGGGAGGCAGGCGAGCTGGTTGCGGTGACCGCGGTGGCGGGATGGCGGCGACCGGGGCGGAAGGCGAGGACGCGGAGGCAGGCGAGCTGGTTCCGGCGACCGCGGTGGTGGGATGGCGGTAACCGCGGCGCGGTGGCGGGATGGCGAGATGGCGGCGACCGCAGCGGCGGGGCGGCGCGCAGAGGATAGGAGGCTCCTGTTGTTGGGGGCCTGTGACTAAAATTTGGAAGGACTTTTAAAATGGGAGCCCACTTAGAAGGTCCACTGGAGTTGATTTTTTTCTAAAACTCCTAAAATTTGAGATAGGGCCTGTTTAGGGCCTGGGCTGGAGTTGCTCTTATTGTCGTCTTCCACTGCGCCGGCGCCGGCGGAGGTAACTGCCATGGGCCAATGGCAATGGCACGCGTGTACGTTAGCAGCCACAATGCAAGTTCAGTTGCTGAAGGAGGTGGGGTGGCAGAGAGAACAGTGAACAGAAGGAGATCGAAGAAGAGGTCAGCAGGTTACTCACCGACGCTTCTGTGCTGCTCAGCGGTGGGATCATCGGCCTGACGCGCGAGCACGTGCTCGTGTCTGCCGACGATGGACAGCCATGGGAAGCTTGCCGGCGGCGGCGAGGAGCAGAGCAACGACGGCGAGGGTGAGGAGGAGCGGCAATGCGGCATGCTGCAGGCGCCCATTACTGCACGTACGCAAGCAAATCCGTTGATGATGGATACGCGCACGCGCTTATTGGCAATGTTGCGAGTTGCGACCACGATACGTCGCAGTGCTTTGTGCGAGACTGGGGTTCTGATGATGTGTGTGTGCTGTGTGCATGACCATGTGCTGTGTTGAGTCTGAGAGACTTGCTTGCCGAGAAGAGGGGCAGCAGAATGGCCATCGCCTACGGACACGTCATTTGGCATCAATCCTAACTTTAATTTGACACGATAAACATGTATTGGTTTTCGAGTCTTTAAATTTATCCATCATATAAGTCCAGAGTACATGATATTTTTTTGCTTCAAAAAAAAAGTATGAGATGTAAAAAGTTTGTTCATGTCACTAATGAAAGTTCAGATTAATATTCTCTTTGATATTGATTTTTTTCCTCGTATTTTTATGCGAAAATGAACTTTTTTTTATAAAATTACTATACGATTCATGTGAAATTAATTCATGCATGCCATATAGAAGGCCTAAATATAAATATTTAAAACTACTAAAGAGTAATGGGCCTGATTTTTCAAACGGCAATTCTCACGGGCCGTTAATGGGTTATCCATAGACCATGTATTTAGATGCTCCACCATGACAACCAAACACACACGCTACGAGAACGCTATGGCATTTTAAAACATAACCAGAATTGATGGAGTCATCAATATCATAGTTTAACTATTAATTTCTACTCTAGCAAAACTTTGGTAATCGGAAAGCGCTTATATACAAGTATAAATCCAATACAACTCGTTGTGATAGTCTTTTTAAAATCTTTTCACAAGATTAGATTAATTGCCAACTAAACATAAAGTTTGAGTTTAAAATATAAAATTGGTTTACATCTTGTGACCTACCGAGTCGCAAATCACTCTTGCACTTTATTTAAGTAGCCACAATAAATTCACAACACTAGCAAAAACAATAACACAAACAAATTATTAAGAATTGATTTGGCTGGGGTGGGCTAAACCCAAGTAGTGCAACGCTTGAGCAACGCCTAAGGACTCCAAGTGCAAAGCACTATAGTGATTCCTTTCCCCACAAAAAATATTTAATAAATTATCGTGAAGCGGTGCATCACAATATCAGATATTAAACTGATAAGAACAGATACTACACTTGATCTTAGCCAAAAGGCCGAGAAAGGTATGAGCTACACCGTTCGTCCTTATGTAGTTTTATTGCCTTCCGTGGATTACAGCTCTTCTTCCCCGGCGGTACGGTATAAAACTAAATAGGATTAAATAGAATTATGTTATTATTAGGACACTAATACAGGTCCTAGAGATCGAACGACAATAGGCGGCGGGGCTTCTTTGAACGGGCCGATAATAATCCGAAAGTCCCAAATGATCCGAGGGGGCGGAAAGAGAGGGATTCGAACCCTCGGTACAAAAAAAAAACGGATTAGCAATCCGCTGCTTTAGTCCACTCAGACATCTCTCCCCGTTCCAAATCGAAAGGTTTTCATGATATGACAGAAGCAAGAAATAACGATTGCAAAAAATCCTTATAACTAAGTACTCTCTCTGTTCCAATTTATAAGTTATTTGACTTTTTCAACTCTAACTTTGACCATTTGTGTAAAAAAGGTTAAATTTAAACCATTCTTGAAGAACTTTTATTAATAAAGTAAGTCATAACAAAAGAAGTGATATTTTGTACAAATTTTTGAATAAAACGAGTGGTTAAACTTAGAGCCAAAAAGTCAAACGACTTATATAAATTGATACGGGTTTAGTAGATATGTCGTGGTACAACAAGCAGACTATATAGGAGAAAGAATACGCATGATTACCATCTCTAAATACAAAAGATAACATCTACTATCTTTATTATTTCACAATTCTACAATTTTTAAGTGATGATACAAGAGTGCAAGAGGTGCTAGCTGCTAATCTCATCCCTTTTATGCGAGTACCAATCACCTGGAACATAATAAAAAGGGTGAGATAAATTCAGCAAGTAACGGTTATGGATAAATTCAGCAACCCTTTTTATTATGTCAAGATACTCCAAGGCAAGATGCTCTGCCCCGGGGTCGATGACATATGTCAAGTTCAGTGGCCCACACGGTGATGAGGCGATGTGAAAGGCATTGGAGTATCATACTGCTACTGTTACATACTTCCTTCGTCTTAAAAAAACGTCTTATTTAATTTTTTATTTAAGATTTATATGTATATTTACATAGATGAGTGTACATGTATTGTAACTGTCTATGTCTGTACTGTGTAATTCATCAAATCGAATGGTCAAACAACAAGGAAGGTAAATAAAATCGTCTTCTAGCGACGGAGCGGAGGGTTCGTTCCTTTTAGTGGGCAGTATTGTACTTAAAAAAAAAAGATATTTGGCTCCTGCGAGACGACTTGATCGCGCGACGACTTGCTCGTGGACCAAGTCTCGGCTGGGCTCACAACACATCATCATTCTCACACACGTCCGGTAGTTGGAATAGCAACTTCGCTGTGACCGAAACACCCAAACGATGGGCTTTGTCGGCTTGGTAGTTGGCACTACATCATCTCATTGCATAAAGAATTTTAGTGTGTCCTTGGTCTCCAAACCTCGCTCACAACCAAATGCAAGCAAGCTGCAAACAATGGCAGCGGTGATGGGAGCCAAGAGCAGCCGTCGTCCCTCCCTCCTCGTCTCGTGCAGCCTCTGCTGTTTCTGGCTGCTGCTACTGTCCATCCGTGTCCCTCGCGCTGGCTCCCTGTCCTTCAACCTCAGCTTCTCCCAACCCCAAACCCCCGATCTGTCGCAGCTGATAAACTGCACCGGCGACGCGAAGCTCACTCCAGATACACTCGAGCTGACGCGCAACAGGCTTGACCAGAGCAGCGCCGGCAGCGTCGGCCGAGCCAAGTACATGAAGGCAGTGCCGCTGTGGGACGGAGCCACCGGCGAGACGGCCAGCTTCACCACCACCTTCTCCTTCCGAATCGTTCGGGACCCGAGGACGTATCCCGGCGATGGGATGGCCTTCTTCCTCGGGCATTTCGGGGCAGATATCCCCAGCAACGGCGGAGGGGGCAGCTTGGGCCTCCTCCCGGTGGGCTCCAACGGCACCGGCGACGGCACCGTCGTCGCCGTCGAGTTCGACACCTATCTGAATCCGGAGAACGCTGATACCAGCTACAGCCATGTGGCCATCGACGTCAACTCCGTCAACTCCACGGCGGCCACGGACGCCGCCTCGCCGACTAACAACCTCACTTCCGCCGGCGCCGGCGGTCCTGTGATGACGGCAACCGTGAGGTACGTCAATGTCACCAGGCTGCTCGCCGTCCAACTCGACATCAACGGCACATCGTACAGCGTCAACGCGACCGTTGATCTCAAGAGCTACCTCCCAGAGCGTGTCGCCGTGGGCTTCTCGGCGGCGACGGGCGTCGGCGGCGAGCTGCACCAGATACTGTCATGGTCATTCATATCCACTCTGCAGGAACCACAATCACCGGCACCGGCACCGCCGCCGGCTCTGATAACACCTGACAACATCCGGAACCCCAAGAAGAGACCAGTTGGAGCCGTGATAATCGCCGTGCTAGTGCCTCTGCTTTCTCTCTTGGTGTGCGCGGCCGTGCTGGTAATGGTATGGCAGCAGAAACGCAAGAGAAGAAGAAGATCCGGAGATGGAACCGGCGACGAAGACGACGACAACGATTACCAAGAACAAGACGACGGCAGCAGGGCCGAGCTAGAGAGAGGAGTGGCTGCCAGCGGGCCCCGTCGGTACGCTTACCGCGACCTGGCCGCCGCCACCAACAACTTCGCCGAGGACGGCAAGCTCGGTCGCGGAGGCTTCGGGAGCGTCTACAGGGGCACCCTCACCGTCGCCGGCGAAGAGCGGGCAGTGGCCATCAAGATGCTGTCGTCGGACTCGTCGGCGCAGGGGAGGAAAGAGTTCGAGGCGGAGGTGCGGATCATCAGCCGGCTCAAGCATCGCAACCTCGTGCAGCTGCTGGGCTGGTGCGACAGCCGCCACGGCCTCCTGCTCGTCTACGAGCTGGTGGCGCAAGGCAGCCTCGACCGGCATCTCCACAGCAGCGGCGGCGGCGAGAGCTTCCTGACATGGCCGGAGAGGTACCAGATCATCCTCGGCCTGGGCTCCGCGCTGCGGTACCTGCACCAGGAGTGGGAGCAGCGCGTGGTGCACGGCGACATCAAGCCCAGCAACATCATGCTGGACGACTCGCTCGGCGCCAAGCTCGGCGACTTCGGCCTCGCCCGGCTCGGCGACCACGGCGGGCGGTGGCAGACCACCAAGGCCGTCATGGGCACCGCCGGGTACATCGACCCGGAGTTCGTCAACACGCGCCACCCGAGCACGCACGCCGACGTCTACAGCTTCGGCATCGTCCTCCTCGAGGTCGTCTCCGGCCGGTCTCCGGTGGTCCTGCGGCATGGCGAGCGGCCCTTCGTTCTGCTGAAGTGGGCGTGGGGCCTCTACGGCCGGAACGCGGTCCTCGACGCGGCGGACGAGCGGCTGAGGGACGCCGGCGGCGAGGCCGACGACAGGTGCATGGAGAGGGTGCTCGTCGTCGGGCTGTGGTGCGCGCACCCTGACCAGAGCGAGCGGCCGTCCATCGCGCAGGCCATGCACGTCCTTCAGTCGGAGGACGCAAGGCTTCCGGCGCTCCCGCCGCAGATGTACAAGACGGTGTCGGATGTCGCCGTCACTGGAGGACGTGCCTTCGATGCTTTTTCTATTGAAAGCTGCAGCGGTGGTGACTCCTCTACGACGATGACAACAACCACCGGCGACTCCAAACTTTCTTCCGGCTCGTCAACCACAGCCTTGCTCCGAGATTCAAAAGAGAGATCTTGAGTATTTCTTCAATAGAAAGGGAAGGGCGATGGCAAAGGCCAATAATCTCCAACATGTAGATTTGGTAATATAAACAGTACTTTTTGGTTGTGAGAATATATAACAAATTAACTTGCAAGTGGGTATGCAAAACCTCTAATGTTGTTAGCTTAGCTTCAATGGGTTAGTCGTCGTTGAATTTGTGATTGTGTCATTGCTCGATCCTTTGGTCACTGTTTGGTTGTATTACCTAGTGATTTTTTTTTCTTTTTAATACTTAATCCGTTTTAATTTATAAGTCGTTTGCCTTTTTCAACCCTAAGTTTGATCACTCGTTTTATTCAAAAAATTTACGTAAAAAGAGTTAAATTTAAGTTATTCTTGAAGAACTTTTATTAATAAAGCGGACCATAACAAAAAAAAGGTGATATTTTACACAAATTTTTAAATAAAATGAGTGGTCAAACTTAAGACAAAAAAGTTAAACGACTTATAAATTAGAACTGAGAGAATATAATGGATAGCTCTACACTCGTTTGATAAAAAAAATGCCTGACTAGCCTTGGTTCCTTCAATTTTCCATTGCTTTCTTTTTCACGCAAAAAAAAAGAATAATTGGTGTGAACAAAACGGTGAGGCATTGTCACATGGATTGAGGTGAATATAATAACATCCAAACAAGATGTAAAGTGTTAGCTTCAAGCAAAATAATATATAAAAAATCCAATTAGTAAAAGTCAAAATAGATTTTTACAGTCAGTGCACTTGGTCCTACTGGTCGGTATTCCAATTAATATGTGATCATGCATTTACTTAGTCATATACTCTGTTCTATGGGTCGGTATTTTGTATTGAGTTTTTCGAATATCGATCGTGTTCGACATATTTGGTTCGTTTTCAAAATTCTCGATATTTTATAAGTTCTCGTTTGTTTTCGTGCCTGGCTTTACCTTTTTTTTCGTTTTCGTATTTTAAATGTACGTATTTCAAATGTAAAAATAGAAAATAATTTTAGAGTTTTTGACCATTTTCGACCGTTTTCATCCTTAGTCTGGAGTAGCGTGCAGTTTATCAGCTGGGAGAGGTCATCTGGGCTCTGCGGCTTGGAGAAGCTGAGGTTGAAGGACAGCGAGCAAGCGCGAGGGAGCAGCATGTAGAGACAGTAGAGGCTGCACAAGACGGTGAGGCCGGAGGGACGACGGCAGGCCGCCATTGTTACGAGCTGGCAGCATTTGGTTTGTGGTTTGGAGGAAGGACATAGAAAACTTGAAGGAAGGACGAACGCTGATATTCCAACGACTGGGCGCTAGGCGCGTGGGACTGACAACGATTGATCCAGCCAGCGTGGACTTGGTCCGTTGGTCGTCCATCAAGTCGTCCTGCCGGCATCAGTCGTCCTGCGTGATCCAAATATGCATCTTTTCTGTCAAAACAGCCTGCTGCCCAGTACAACAAGTGGAATTATAGTAGTACCCTACTCAATTTGGTTACAGTTTTACAGTGAATAAGGCTTTGGAGCACGTGACTTTGCGCTTTAGCTCTGTCGGCCGAAGCTGAAAACCGTTGAAAATAAACACTGATGATGATTTCTTATGAGAGAAAAATACTACAAAACCACTGAAAAATAAGCGGTTTTAAGGTTTAACGAACAGAGCCTTTGCCTGTTGTCTGAATTCATTTTGAGCTTTTGGTTAGTGTGCTGAGCAATGTCCATTTGGTAGATTTTCTGTTTTAGCCAAAATAGTCCGACTATATCTTTTTTTATGAAATAGTTTCTTCCGGCTCTAGCTTCATTGTTTAGCCAATATAGTTCTAACTATATGTTTTTTTGATGAAATAGTTTTCTCTGGCCCTAACTTCAATGTTTAGTAAAATATTGGGTAAATTCACTTCTTTGGATTGTTGAAAATACTCATGAAACATCCAAAATACATTTATTCTTTCTTTCTTTTTTCTTTTTTTCTTTTATAACTAAATTTACCTTTAAATCAATCAGATTTAGAGTTTAGCTCATTTTTATGAGTCAGCCTCACTACGGAAAGAGAAGTAGGGCTGATTAGAGCTCGCCTCCTCTCCTTTTGCGTCTTCCTCTTTCTTACCTCTACCGCATGTGTGCCGCCATCTCTTTGCGCCATCCCTCTGTCTCCTCAACCCTCGCTGCGCATCCGTCCCATGCCTCTATTGCCCATCCCCTCCCATGTTGCCTCCGTGCAAGTCGTCCTATGCCCTCACCATTTTCTCCCTGCATGAGACCATCGTCTTCCCTCCCGACCCCTCCTCAACCCGCACGATGTTGCGCCGTTGTCCCATCCTCATGAGGCCGCGTACCCCCGACGTCGCGACGCCGCCACCGCCCGGTCGTTGCACTGCCGCCGCGACCCCCCTCCTCGAGCGGCCGTCACGATCCCCCTCGTCGCGCGGCCGCCGCGGCGCCTCATCGTCGCTCAGCCGGGCATCCTCTCCTCGTCGCGAGGCCGCCGCTGGCCGGTGACCCCTTCACCTCCGCCCCATAGGTGAGGTCGCCGCACCCTACATCTCTGTTGCAGCCGTTAGGGTTTTGAGATTCATGTTCCTCTCTTTTCACAGGTTGTTCCTCGTAGATCCTGGGGCCTGTCGTGGGCACGTGGACGGAGTCCTCCGCGGCAGTTCGGGAGGCTTCCCAGCCGAAGTCGGTGGGAGCGGGTGCCGACCAGGGCCGGTTGAGAAGAGGGAAGGTTGGAGATCACCTGGGTCGATCGCTGTCGATCCGCCATTGAGTTCTGCCTCTAGCCCAGTGGGAGGAAGAGGATCCCCGCCAAGAGACAGATGGTCAAAGCTCCAGTCAAAATCAGTGGTGGGGGTCCTGATTATCAGCGGTCCTGGGCATGGACATGGCTTCTTCCAGAATCCAGACCATGGATGCACCACGAAGGTGGTTAGCATGGAGGAAGATGACTATGTACTCCCTCTGTCCCATAGTTGTGTGTCAAATAAAAGAGTTCATATTGACTAAGTGTCTATATCAAATAATATCCGCATTTATAATTCTAAATTAATATATTATGAAAATATATTTCATAATTAATCTAATGATATTTATTTGACACTATAAATATTTATAGTTTTTATTTATAATTGATCAAAATTGATACACTAAAAATATTATATGTTTTTTGGGACGGAGGAAGTACAAGAGTTTTGGGGACAGCTCTGGTGTATTCCCCGTTCAAGCACTCGACTCCAGCCGTCTAGGGTGGTAGGAAGGAGCGATCCAAACTAGGTGTGGATCCGGAGAGAGCTTTGGGAGAAGAAGAAATTCAGTTTGGAGAATTGTTACCCGATTGATGCCTGCCATGTGTAGGAAGATAGTCCACAAAAACTACGGAGGCGATTTGGGGAAAGGGCAGTATGAATAGCTTTGTGAAGACCGTTAAGGAAGCGATGGCGAACAGGGGAAGGGACTGCAGTGGGCTGAGTGGGGCGGAGGGGGATGGAGTCAATTTCTGTGGACTACCCCAACCGTGCATATTGGAGTCTAATTCCAAAATGAACTAAAATAATAACACACTCTCTCTCTCTCTCGTAGGCATATAAGTCAGAGTAGCATATGCTTAATATAGAGTTAGAAAACCACATATTTCTTTCTCGCGATCTAATTCTAAGATAAATTAGAGTGATACAATTGTCAAATAAATAACTAAGTATATCACAAATTGTCTAGATAATTGTAAAAAGTTATAAATCTGTTGCAACGCATGGATAAGTTTGCTACAAAAAAAAGTTAAGAAGTAATTAAACAAAGGATGGGTAAGTACACGTCAAATATAATGCTACATTGATCTTCTTCCATGGCAAGTTCAAACCTAGTTCAAATTGTAAGTCATTTCAAAAATCTTAGAAGGTCAAATCATTTTTAACTTTGACCAAATTTATATAATAAGATGGTAATAATATTTATAATATCAACTAGGTATCATTAGATTATTCATCAAATATATTTTTATAATATATTTATTTGGTGTCATAAATCTTTGTATTTCTCTCCAATTTTGGTTAAAACTTGAAATGCTTTAACTCTTCAAGATTTTTGACATGACTTACAATGTAGAATAGAGAGAACAATGAATGATGGATGAGAAGCAAAACAAATGAGAGTGAATGATGAATAAGTGCAACGGAGCAAACCAAAAAGAAAAAAGAAAATCCATGATAATAATGTCCATGCTGTTTAAGATTGTTGGGTTTTGGGCACTCTTTAATTAGACATTGCTATTGCTTATTTCATGAATGATAAAGAGATAATATAACTGTCTTTAGTTCGTAGCAAGTCTAAAGAACTTTTGAATTGGATCGTCGGGTAGCAGAGAAATCTCAAGTGTGCAACTCATGCATGGCCTGTCCGGACACCCTCGCGTGCAGCCTTGACGATGGCGGTATACGTAGTCGCAGAGCTCTGCTGCCACGCACCACATGAGCCCTGTGGGGCCGGTGGTGGGCCTACCGCCGGCCGGGCCACATCACCACCATGCCGACCCCAGATCGTGCCCGGCCCACGCCTCTGGGCGCGCTGCACGATCCCCTCCAAAGCCCAAACGGCTTAAAGAAACCAGGTTTGATTTAAATAAAATGCTTGAAATGGGATACCAAATAGTCAATTCCTCCCAACAATTTATAGTAAAAGAAGAGCAAATAATCCTAATCTTAAAGAAACCAGTACTCCTTTATTATACATTATACTCTGTATTGTTGTAGCTCCTTTACTATAAGGTGTGTATCCTCGTCAGTTGCCTCATATTTTGTTTTGTCGCCAGTCGCCTTTTTCCTCTCTCCTGTCTCTCTCTCTCTTATTCATCCACCCTCCTTCCTCGAGTAAGCAGGCCGCTTTCCTCCTTTCCAGCAACCCTCGTCCTCTCCAGCACCCCTCACCCCAGCGCTGCCTAGTGCCCCCCCGCGGCGCCCTAGGGTTCACTGGAGCTCCGGTGAAAACTAGGGCGTTTGTGATAGCCACCCTCCCCCGTCTTTCTTTAGCAACAGCTGCCCCTTTCCACCTTGTCTCCTCCTTCTACGACGGTTGCGGCCATGGAGCTCCCCCACCCTCCCTGGTCCGACCGCCTCCACCACCGGCAGGCCCTAATAAGGCTGCCCGCCACCATCCTCACTACCTGGCCAGCCAGCCTCCTCGGCCGAGGCCCCTCTTTCTAAGCCCGTTGGGGTTTGGGAAAACAGGAAAGTAGTTCGCTGGAGTTGGTGAAGAAGGCGGGATGAGCCCGCTGGTGAAGAAGAAAGGTGACTGATATGTAAGAAGAAATCATGTGATTTTCAGAGATAGTAAATATCTTTACTATAACCCTAATTGTGTTGTGTTTTTGAGTTCTCTTGTGTCAAAAACACACACAACCGGGCAACCGGTTAAAAGAGAAGGACATAGCCGCCTAGCTCCTCATCGTGTGTGTGTGTGTGGTTTCGCTTTTTGTTGCTGCGAGTAGTTGTTTAGGGTTATCATAATTATTAGTAGTTTTGGTAGATGTGCACTTCTTTTGCAAATCTGCTCTGCTCATTCAGTGCTAGTATTTTTCTTTATCATCTGCAGCTATCATGCCCGGCTCGTTTAAATAGTTTATATTAAGAAAAAGAAAAGGAACAAGAGAACCACGAAATAGGCCGAAGAAAAAAAAAACACTGGAAATCCTCAGTAAGGAAAGAGAAGAGCTCTCCAGTCCGGTGGCCAACGTGACAGCCGACAATATCCACATCACGCTTCGCGACGCCTTCTCTGTTCTCTCGCTCACTTTTCCCCCACCCGCCTCTGCTCAGCTCCCCTGTGCTGTGCCTCTGCTCCTCGCCTCCCCAAGCCAAGCAAAGCGAAAAAGCAAGCAAAGCCGACACCCCCACCCCAGCCAACCAGGAATCGCCACCGGCGGAAGCCAAGCATCACCCCCCAGCACCGGATCGATTCCGCCGCGCGCCCGCGCGCCCGCCCATGGATCCGGCGGCGGAGCCGGCGGCGTGGCCGCCGTGGACGTCGCTGCTGTTGCGGGCGCTGAGCCGGCGCCGGACCTGGGTGGCGCTCTTCCTCGCCGTCTACGCCGCGCTGCTCTCCTCCTCCTGGTCCCTGCTGGCCTCCGTCCGCGCCTGGTACTACTCCGCCTCCTCCGCGTCCGCGTCGGCGCCCGCCTGGCCCGCCGCGCTCTACGCCTCCGTCATGTACGGCGCCGTGTTCGGCCTGCTCTCCATGGCCGCCGCGCTCGCCGTCGCCGCGCCCGCCATGCTCGTCACCTGGACCACCGTCCTCGTGCTCCTCGCCTTCGCGGGCCGCCCGCCCAGGTCGCTCGTCGCCGAGGGCCGCCGCGCCACCAGGGACATCGCCGCGCTCGCGCTCCGCGTCCTCCTCCGCGAGGGCAACGCCGTCGCCGCGCTCTGCGCCGCCGCCAGCTTCGCCGCGCTCCTCCTCGGCCGCCGCGACGACGACCACGCCGCGGGCCGTCAAGCTTCCTAATCAGTACTAAGTACTAATTAGAAAGCTTCCTAGGAGTAGCTGTAGCCTCAAGCTTGTACCTGTAGCCCCCATGCTAGATTTCGCCCTTCCCCTACATTCCTGTCCTGCGCAAACCAAGATCATGATATGAATTGGGGGGGGGGGGGGGGGGGGGGGGGGGGGGTGGTGGGGGCGTCTCGGTGTGGTGGTTTCCCCACCTCTCTTCTTGGCCTGCGCTGCGCTGATTTGTTTGTTGTAGCTGCTGCTGCTACTACAATGGAGTAGGTGTAAATTACCACACCAAGTTGTTTCAGTTACTCCACAAATTGGACACTGATGGCATCTGTAATGAATGTAGCTTTTCTTTAGCTCTTGACCATGAAATTGATTTGGGGGATCATATATACAGTACAACTGTACACTTACCAATATTGGTTCTTCTACCTATGTGCTCAAGTTTAAAAGATTATTTTGATGAGAAAACTGAATTCAAGGCTAACTAACCTTGCAGAAAACGTACATAATTTTTGAGTATCACTTTCTTTCAGATACTAAGGGGGTATTTGGGACTGCTCCGCTTCACGTTTTTCAGCTCCGCTCCGTATCTAACTCCACGCACGCTGTTCTAGGAAAAAAGGTGGAGTTATGAGAGCACCTCTTTAGGTGTTTCACAGAAAATATGGAGTTGGTGGAGCTACTCTATGGTGAAGTTCGTGGAGCAGAGTTTATAGAGCAGTCCTAAACACCCCCTAATGTGATCTTCTGTTAGCGAGACTGCCAGAAGAATATTGTCCGCTCGGGTGGAAGCCACCTGTTACAGATGAAATTGTAAAGTGTTCTTTTCTTCTTTCTTCCCCTGACAGCCAGACTTCATGCTTTTAATTAACACAAGAAATATTCGACTGACTAGCTCTTTCTTTCAAATGATGAGTTCTATCTTTATGAAATTTCAGTTGTAGTTCTTAGCTACATGTGTGGCTTATCTGACATGTGCAGTATTTATCCTCGGAATATTTTATTTAACTTGTATTGTTGTGCCAACTATCTGAGTCCTGCCTCGAGATTGTGAAATGGTAGTTCCCTTGATAGTCACCGTACAGTTAAGATGCATACCCATTACTACTTTATTTAGCTTGGACACAAAATTAGGAGGGGCCAACACAATGATAATGGTGACAAATTTGAAGATTAATCAATTCAATAACATAAACATTACTACTTTACTATGAAGCTTTTTAGATTCAGAAGCTATTTTCCTTGTATTATGCCTAATGGTTCTTTGGTGTTTTCTCATAAAGGTTGATGTCTTAATTGCATGAACATTGTTGTTGTCACATCCCAATATCCCATGCATCTTGGATTGCATTTTTCAAAACATCCCGGTACAAAAATGCTGCACCTAGTGGGGTGCAAAAAGATGCAACTCATGGCTGAAGAAGTTGCTGCCAAAGCTTCTAACAAATGCCATAGTTGCTTGTCTGTTTATGCCGTGGAGTCTCTTGTGTCAGTTGGGACTTGGCAAATGACCTCATTTGCTTGATCATTGCATGGAGTGATGATTAGACTGCTAGCTTCTTTTGTGTGCACATGATTTACTACCTGACAGACCAATAGTTGTCATACTCAAACCTGTGTGGATTTAGAATTTGGAAGAACAGAGCACTACATGTCTTCATTGTATGCTATGCATTTATTGAAAGAAGAAATTGAAGGTCACGGGAAGTGAAAGATTAGGATTTTTTTTAAGTGGCAGCAATCTGGCAACGATGTCTTGTGATTCGTCTCCTACACAATGATTACAGGATATGCACTTTTGATAAGCTGCACAGAGATATGTGTAATTTGAGTGACATACTGCTGTTATTGCTTACATTTTAACTACAACTAGCTCCTGAACTGAAATGTAATTGGTCCCAAATGTATGGATTGCTATATGTTATAAGATGCACACTGAAAACTACAATAAAGTACTGTTTTGAAAAACCACATTTGGTTCTCTCTTTATGTTATGCTAACTCTTGTTTGTATTTCAGCCACTGAACAAGGTGGAAGCAAAGAAACTGATGATACAAGCATGCCGATGAAAAAACGCAAGTGTATATATATATATATATATATATATATATATATATATATATATATCAGTAATAATTCTCTCTCTGTCTCAGACACACTGACATAGTGACATGAGAATAGTTTCTTGGTTCATAGTTTCAGAGAAACTCTTCTGTGTCACCGTGATTTTTGAACTAACCAAAGGATAAAAGAACGTTCAAAAGCACTTGAAACCATGGTGGGGAGATCATTTTAACACTTTTTTGCAAGTCTAGATGATATAAAAGATTCCTGGTTGTAGAGTTTGAGGAGAAACATTAGTTACCACCAAACCAGCGATGCCCAAAGCCAGCGAAGGCCCGAGAGGAGTCAGTTCTGATGCCCCACCCGTGCCGTTTCCAGCGATGCTGGGCCTGGGTGGCTAGGCCCAACCAGACGAGACGGCCCACGAGTGCACCTGAAGCGGCGCGCACGTTTCCTTTCAGTTTCACTTCCAGGCACGCGTGTTGTCTCGGACTCGTCTCGTCTTCCTCGTGCCTCGCGCACTCGCCGCGCCGCGCCCGCAGCCTTTTCTGCTCTCGGCTGCATCGATATACTCCCCCTCCCGGCTCCGGCACGGGCACAAGCAGCCCCCAATCTCGCGTCGCGGTGTATTTCTAGCCTCGCGTCGCGCGGTACTGCTGTTCTTGCAGGGATAGATAGATAGATAGATTCCGGCCGGCTGTTCGCCATTGGGGCTGGCCTTGGCCCGGTGCCGTCCGTCGCTTCGGTGAGCTGCGGGCGGGGGCGCTCCTCGCTCTCATCGCGATGGGGGGCTGGAACCGGTCGCGGTATGTGACCGGCCACCGTGGCCGCTCCTACGGCGCTTCGCGTCCTCCTCTGTCTCCGCCTCCGCCTGATAACGGTACGGACGGATTCCTCCCTCTCCCTGAACCCGATGTTCTGATTTGGGTGGGCTCGTCCGTGGTCTCTTAGGTTGCGATCGGATTAAAACTCGTTCGATATCTAGATCTACTCCTCGATTCTTTGTTGGCTAAATTGATTTGGACACTGATTGAAACTTAGAATCAGAGTTATTGCCTGTTACTGTACTGTAGGCTTGCTTTCTCATGTGTACGGATTGTTCTTTCCATTGTGCGTTGAAATGTCAGAAAAAAAAAATGCCATCTTTGCGTGATTATCATATCTGTTGGATTGGAGGTAGGCATTCCTTTTTATAGAATAGGAATAGGAATTGGGAGGGCAGGGCACTGCAATTGCAAGATAGCAGTGTTGTACAGGTGGGGATTCAAATCATCTGTTCCAGCAGCAGTCCAGTCTACATAGTGAGTATAGTATTTTGAAGATGCATACCAGTGCTAGTCTCTGCTGTTATATACCACGCCGACTTCAAAAATACTGAATGCCCGTTGCGCGCCATGGATTCAACGGTTGGGATCTTCTGGATCCATGGCTCACTTGGCGGTTGGCGCCTTTCCCGCCATCTTTGATTTGTATGTTTACTTTGTCCTTATGTGCACTTTGTCGTAATGCCTAGTTGAATGCCCTGCCCTGATTAAGTAACCGATGTCTGTTGGAGTATCGGATACGCCTGCCTATGGAATTACCTGATACTATTTGTCCTTCCCACAAACGGTGTCTGTATTTTTTTTTCCCTCAAGCTATCTGACCTCAAAGTTTTGTGATCCCCTGGAAGACACATGTTCACTTTCTTCAAACTGATTATTTTATTAAATACATGACACGATGAGTCCAGTTGCATAGGATTATAGACTTGCCTTTAGAAGTAATGCTGCCATTTTAGGATCGAACTCTTTTGTCAACAAGAATTATGAACGCTCCCTTTATTTGGCATGTCATGTGTGTATGTGTGTAATGTTTCCTGCACACCTTTTTTGATTCATATGAATGAAGAAGAAATGAAAGACCATTCATACAATTAATGGGTTCATATATCAGGTGTTGTATGAGGGCATGTGATCACGAGCTTCTCTTATAGAATAAACACCCAATGCATAGAGGTTTTCAGGTTAGGGTTAGGGTTTTCCTTCGATAACCACAGGCTTCATGGGAACTACTTTGGAGTAACATTGAATATGGGGAAAACAGAAGACTGACCACAAATAGCATTATGTTGCCACGCAACAAACATAGGAGCCACTTTGGAGGCATATCTGTCTAGAAGGCACCTTGAATGACCGCACAATAGCTTCTAAATTTATCTTTTGTTTTGGATGGATTCAGATGTTCTCCTTTGTGGTCGTAAACATGAAGGATTGTAACAAGCTTTATCTCTAGCGTACTCAGCCTCTACACGGTTACTGAACTAGTTTGGATTTTAGAATTTTTTTTTTTTAAAAAGGTTTCTCTTCCAGTTTCTAAAATTTCGGACTGGTATCTTCCGAGTCTGCATGGTGTAGTATTGATCCATCTTGCCATAAGACAATTATATTTATGTTTTCTTTTTCTTTCACACTGCTGAATCTGAATGCAATAGTTTAGGGAATCTTTTGCCTTTCCATGTTACCGCGCTGCTACCATGAATTCTTATACTCATTTTTCATATGCGCAGGAGACAAGCACTACCCAGTCCCATTATGGGAAAGGGAATTCTGCCGCCACGTTGGTGACATTACTTGGGAGAGGTTCTGTGAAAACAAGCAATATGTTCATGTTGGATTCCATAAACTTGAGTCCTGGGATGATTCAGAGGCATTTAATTGTTTCCAGAAAGCAAAGGCAAGGTTCTGGGCAAACTATCATGGCCAACCTTCCGACATTCCTTTGCTGGACGACCCTGATTTGTACATCGACAAGGTCGACCACCAATGCAAAGTCGACCCTGAGTTAGTAGCTGAGCTGGATAGTATAGGGGTACCATTCGAGTCGGATGATAATTCTGCCCCGGCCACAGAATGCACTAATGCTGGGGCAGACAACAAGTGCACCCCGAACGGATCTGGAAACTGGGACGCCTTCATCGAAAAGCCGGCTGAAGTCAATAAGTGGGAGTCTGAGGCCAGTCTCGCACCCAACACGACTTGGGGAGGCCAGGCCAATGTAGTAACACCTGAGGCGGTTTGGGGAGGCCAAGCTTCCAATAAATGGGGCAATAATAGCAACACCAGCTGGGACGCTCCTCTGGAGAAGCCAAGCTGGCATGGCTGGAGCAAGAACCATGACACACCCAACAACTGGAACAGTAACTTTCATGGCGGACCATCCAATAGTAGTTACCAGCAGCTGGATGATCCGAGTCACACTTCTGGGACTGGAAGGAAATGGAACGGTGGCAGCGGTGGAGGTGGGTACTTCAAGCAGAGGAGCCAGGACGAGGGCCAGTACCAGCAGCAGAGGAGCGGCGGCTGGCAGCAGAACCACAGAGGAAGGAACAGGCAATGGCGTCCGGTGAACAACAGGGCAGCCTAAAATGGCCCGGACTCTTTGATCTCATGGCGAGATTTGCAGGTGTCTTCTTTTGTGCAGTCAGTGTTGAGCTGCTGCTGGCAGTGGTGCCTGTAAATACTCCTAGATGTTTGTTTCTTTGAGTTGTATGCCGTAGCTGCTGCCCTTCCGCAGCTGCGGTATGTTATTATGTTATAATGTTAATTAATATGGGAGCATGACAGTTAGGTGCAAAGATAGTTGATTACTAACTCTTTATCTTTTCAGTGTGTAGAACGCGCCGGCGTACGGTCCAGCTGTTGGGACCACGCCGATCCGCACACAAATCTTGTAGCCGCGGCATCAGGAGGGGAAAGCCTATTTAGCAAGGCTCCAGCTCCTTAGAAAATGGCTTCAGTTTTTTATTTTATTGAAGAATCTTTTTTGGTAGTAGCAAAATTTCTTCTTCAATTTTCTTTTATGGAATGGGTGAAAGAAGTGGCAAAGTTGCTTCTTCTATTTTCTTTTCTGGAATGGATGAAATGGGTGTACATATGATTTACATGTTCCGTATCGATTTGTAATATGGTTGTTTGAAATGTTCAAAGATTATTATGAGAAAAAAAATGAAAATTAATTCATAATTAACAGTTTTCTAGATCAAACTACAAGAATACTCCACGCGTTATTGTGGAAATTATAGATCAAACTACACTAGTTATACTTTTTACTTATAATTCTGATGTGGACAAATAAATATATGTTAGGGAATGATGTGGTCTAGTGATATGTATAACTTGAATGAGGACATAATTACATGTGGTAGTGGATGCAAAGAGCTTGAATGAAGGCATAATTACATGTAGTAGTGGATGAGGAAGTGAACATCTTGCACGACGAGATAGAATGCTAGTGGAGATTAAAAATATAAAATATATAGAGAGATATAGATATAGATATACATATAAATATAGCTATAGATATAGATATAGATGAAAAAATAGGATTACCCTAATTGCATGTGCTAGTGGATACAACTGTGAACAGTTTACATGGCGAGACAAAATACTAATGGGAATTAAAAAAATATAAGATATATAGATATAGATGAAAAAAATAATGTTAACCGATTATTAAAATTAAATAAGATAAGATAAAAGAAAACATTTAACAGATGATTAATATTGCATACAACAAAGAGTAAATATACGAGGATAAAGCGGGTGCTGGGTGCTGAAAATTTCTGTGTAAATAGGTGCACTCAATTTTTCTATAAACTTTTACCTAAGCGCCATTATAAAATATCAAAATTCCGTACGCACCGCCAGAAAAAGTTATTAGGCTATTCGTTTTCTATCTTGTTTTGGCTGGTTGGAGTAGGCACATGTGGAATTTGGATGAGAAATTATCATATTGACCATGAGTCACTTGGGTGAACAAAGGAGGTTGAATACTTTACTCAGTAGTTGTCTCTCTATTTTCCTTCTTCTCTACTTGGCCCCATCCTCAGCACCTTTGGTATATAAACCACAAACCCTAGTTCAAGCAGCGATGACGGCGGACGCACCAATAACCAAATCACTCAATTCCTCCATTAAAATCGATGGGCATTGAGTGGTGGCATAGGATGGGATAGGACACACAAACCTAAGGTTTGGGAAAAAAAAAAGAGAGAGAATAGAGAATAACCGACCATGAAATATGGCCATTTGTAGAAAATATGCATGTAGTTATCCGTCGTAACCACCATGTTTCGATTCACAAATATGTCAAAGTTACAGTTGATCCTCGTAGCAATGTTGTTGATTAAAGTCAGAGACATGGTGGGTAGGAAAGAGAAGAACTCGGGGGTGAATCTAGGTGTTGGTTAGGGGGTGCAAATGCACCTCCAAAAACTGATGAAAATAATGGTTTTAATTAGAATTTCACCATATATATACTTCTTGTAGCATAAATTTATGTGCTTGCAAGGTAAGCCACACCATTTTGCCAACGAGAGGAGCAATATGAACGAGGTGAAAGATAAGTTTGTAGCCTACTCCCTTCGTCTCTAAAAAAACAGTCGCTGTTGGTGTACGTGCCAAAAGTTTAACTAGATTTGTACGAAATGCGTGCAATATTTACATCTTTAAATAAATTTGTTAAAAAACTAGATTAAAAGATCTATTCAATGATACTAATTATGTACTATAAATATTAATATTTTTTAATATAAATTTAGTCAAAGATATTTTTCGAGAAGCGAGAACGACATTTTTTTTTTTCGGAGGGAGTATGGTTTCATGTTTGCAACCACCACGAATTACGACATCATTTTTTTTTTAAACACTGATATGTCTGTTTGTTGCAGTTTGCAGCGCTGCTCAGCCTGAACCAAATAGGTCGACCAATTCAGACAGAATGGCACTACAGGACACGCAAAAAAAATTATAAACTGAGTGGAGAGCAATAATATGTAGCTTGTTGAAACAGCTTGCTGCAGCAAGTCTATCTATATTTTCCGTTTATGATGGAAGAAATCAAGCAGCTACAGGCACTAAAAGTTGTTCCAAAATTACTGCCGAGAAGGCCTATGATCATTTCAGTGTTAGACGTGGTTCCAAAAAAAAAAAAAAGAGTGTAGTATTAGGAAAAGAAAAAAAAATAGAACAGTGATCCGCTAGTCTATTATTCTACATTCACCTACTCTGTGGCATGTGCGGGATTTTGATTTTTTTTCTAAAAAAAAAATGGCGCGTAGGTGCCTCTGAACCGTGGAGCCACCACCTGACCATTCTGTCAGTTCGTCTTCTCCCTCCCCAATCCCCCCGCCACGCTGCCGCTGCCGCTGCTCGCGCTAGGGTTTTACCGCCAATCTCTCCCTAGCATCGGGGCGATCCCGCCCGATCGAGATGGCAGAGGCGGGCGACATGACGCAGTCGCAAATGCGGTTCAACCACGCGGCGGCAGAGGGCGGCACCGGCCTCCCGCCGCCGGGCCTCCTCGGCGGCGTGTCGCGGCGCGGCTCCACGCCCTCGACCAGGTCCGTCCGTTCCGGCGTCATCTGGCTCGCTTCACAATTTCTGTCCGGAGTCTCATCTCGCAAGGCACCGATCCTTGTCCGATCGCCGCACGTTTCCGCACCCGGTTTCAGTTTCCGGCTCGGTGTCGTCTTCCTCGTGCCTCACGCGCTCGCCGCGCAGGCAGCAACCCGCCTGCCTTTTCTGCACTCGGCTGCGTCGATATACTCCCCTCCACAGGATAGGCATTGGCAGTGGCAGCCCCAGAGTCCTCCCAATCTAACATCGCGAGGTTGGTCTGTGAGCGGCGGATTCCGGTTGCTCGCCATTGGGGTAGCTCCGTTTGGTGCCGACCGGCGCTCCGGCGAACCGTTCGTGTAGTCGGGGAGGTGTGCTCTTCCTCTCCCTCCTCACGATGGCGGATGGGAACCGGTCGAGGGACGTGAGCGGCCACCGTGAGTACTCCGGCAGCACTTCGCGTCCTCCTCTGCCTCGGCCTAATAACGGTACGGACGGATCCCTCTCTCTCTGAACCCGATGTTTCGATTTGAGTGGTATCAATCTGTAGTCTGTTTGGTTGCGATCGGATTTGAACTTACTCGATGTCTAGATCTAGTCCTTGTTCCTTGTTTATCAGATGATTTGGATACTGATTCTAGGTTAGGATCAGAGATTCAGAGTTATTACTGCTTAAACTTGCCTGTTGCTGTAGGCTTCCTCGTGTATATGAATTGTTCTTTTCATTGCGCGATGATATGCTGAAACTTTGCATGATTGTCACATCTATTGGGGATAGCCATTTCTTTTGGGGGGAATAGGAATTGGGAGGTCTCTGCAATTGCGGGATAGCAGTGTTGTACCTGTACAGGTGCAAAACATTTGTTCAGACACAGTCCTGTCTGCAACTCAGCACAGTTTATAGTATTTTGAAGATGGAACTGCTAGTATGCGTTATGTGCCGCGTTCAATTTCAAATACTGAAATGCCCGTTGCGCGCCATGGATTCAACGGCTGGGATCTTCTGGACCCATGGCTCAATTCGCGCCTTTCTCGCCATCTTTGATTTGTATACTTTGTCGTTTTGTGCACTTTGTCGTAACGCCAAGTTGCTTGTTCCGTCCTGAGTAATAAGTAACCAATGTCCGTTTTTTTCTTTCTTCCAATGGATTACTAACTACCATTGGTGGTGTCCGTACCCTTTTTTTTCAAGCAACAACATGACCTAAGTTATGATATGCTGTAAGACACATTTGTACTTTTTTCTTACTAACTATATTATCATTAAATTAATGACACGATGATTTCTCGTGTGTAGAGGTACATATTTACCTTTAGAAGCAATGTTGCCATTTTTGGATCAAACTCTTGTGTCAAGAGTTATGAATGTTTCCCCCATATTTAGCACGCCACGTGTATAACTCTTGTGTCAATTCGCGCCTTTCGCGCCATCTTTGATTTGTATACTTTGTCGTTTTGTGCACTTTGTCATAATGCCTAGTTGCTTGTTCTGTCCTGAGTAATAAGTAGCCGATGTCCGTTTTTTTTTTCTGCCAATGGAATTACTAACTACCATTGGTCCCACACATGGTGTCCGTACCTTTTTTCAAGCAACAACATGACCTCAAAGTTGTGATATGCTGTAAGACACATTTGCACTTTTTTTCTTAGTAACTATATTATCATTAAATGAATGACACGATGAATTCTCATGTGTAGGAGGTTGATACTTACCTTTAGAAGCAATGTTGCCATTTTTGGATCAAACTCTCGTGTCAAGAGTTATGAATGTTTTCCCCATATTTAGCACGCTACATGTATAACTATCTGATGTTCCTTGCACACACTTGATTCTCATTCACATGGATGAAGAGTAAGCGGAAGACGATTCATACAATTGATTGATGAGTTTATATCCTAATCTGGAGCGTTGTAAGAGGGCATAGCACCTTGTAGCTATAGGCTCAGAAACTAGTAATCCTAGGATGTTGGGTTATATGGATAAGCTAAGTTTTACCCTTTAGGGACACGGTTTTGGTTGTAAGGTTAGGGTTTTCCTTATCATTCTCGATAACCACAGGAATGTTGCGAGTTATAGGAAACTTAATGTTCCTTGCCCACTATGATTTAATCTTTTTTTTTTCAGAGCTATTAGGATAGGCACCCAGCTTTATGTGTTGGAACCAAAATAGAAGTTACAGCACAACATCATAGTACCAGAACATTGACATAGTGAGAAATGCTCTTCTAACAGAACCAGCACGTGAAAGATAAAACCTGAGCTTTCTTGCTGTCATACCTTTTCCTTTTCTTGATCTTCTTCCTTTGAACTCATTTCGATTTTCCAGTTTCAGTGTTGTAAACTTCTCATTGCCATGAATTTCTTACATCATGGCTGGGTTTCATTAACTATTTCTGTACACCTTTTGTATTCGCAGATAACGTAACAGGTACAATAGCTGGTTTGGTGACTTATCTGTCTAGAGTCTAGATAACACCTTGTGTGACCACATTATAGCTTCTAAATGTATCTTATGGATCAATCAAATATTCTCTGCAGTTGTAAACATAGATGATTGTCACAATTTTTATTTCTGGGCTATTTTGTTTACTGAACTAATTTTAAAGTTTCAGTTTGGTATCTTCCAAATTTGCATGTTGGAATACTAACCAATCTAGCTATAAGTTCCATTTATGTTCTTCCAGATTGCTGAATGTAGTACATCAGGGAATCTTTTGTCTTTTGGCATTGCCCTGCTGTTACCATGAATTCTGATATCCATTATTCCTATGCACAGGAGACAATGTGCGCCCAGTCCCATTATGGGAAAGAGATCTCTGCCGCTACGCCTACGGCTTTTCTTGGGAGACCTTCTGCAAAAACAAGCGATTTAATGTATTATACAGAAACGTCTTGGACTGGGATGATTCAGGAGCGTTCAAGAATTTCGAGGAGGCAAAGGAAAGGTTCAGGGCTCAATATAATGGCGAACCTTATGAGGATCCTGTGCTAGACCCTGATATGTACATCGATGAGGTCGACCACTTCTGCATAGTCGACCCAGAGTTGATTGTGGACCTGGATGAGATAGCTGGCCTAGCTCGCCTAGACTTGGTAGCCGACATGGGTTTGGGAGAACCGGTTCCCAATCTGATACCCAAGGGTTGGGGAGAACCGGTTCCCAATCTGGTACCCATGGGTTGGGGAGAAGAACCGACCACTCCGACACCTGACGCCGTTTGGGGAGGCCAGGGCAATAAAAAACCAGAGGCTATTCAGGGAGCCCAGCCTTACTGCACACCAAAAAACATGAACAATAATCTCTTTGGAGTTGGTTCATCCAGTAATTGGCACCAGCAGGCGGTGAATCCGATCCACACGTCAGCTGGGACCAGAATGAAGCTGATTGGCGGTGGCATGAAGTGGTCTAATAGCGGTGGTGGCGGCAATGTCAGTAACTGGAACAATGGCAGTGGCAGTGGTGGTGGTGGCAGCAATGGGAGGAACTGGAATGGCGGCGGTGGCGGCCGTGGCAGCAATGGCAGAAACTGGAACGGTGGTGGCGGCGGCAGTGGCGGTGGGAGGAAATGGAATTGTTTTGGTGGCGGCAGTGGCAGTGGCCAGAATGGGAATGGTGGTGGCGGCAAGCAGAGGAACCAGGGCGACGGGCAGCATCATCAGAGGAGCGGCGGTGGCCTCCAGAGGAACCAGGACCAGACGCGGCACCTGATGAGGCGCGGCGGCGGGCAGCATCAGCAGGGCCAGGGGAGAAGGAAGATGGAGTGGCGTCCGGTGCAGCACAACAGGGCTCCCAAGGATGATCCTGCCGCTTGATCTAACCCGCCGGGCGAGATCGCAGTCGCAGGTGGTTTGTGCAGCCAGTGTTGGGCTGGGCTGCTGCTGGCACAAGTGGTGCCTGTGTAAGTACTGTTACAAAACTAATTATGTGAGTGGGCTTATACCGAATTAATTCTTGAAGCTCAAGTGTTATAACTGAGAAGAAGTTAAAAGGCCATCTTCAATCTATATAAGGAAACTATGTATTCACTATTCGATGATGAAAGAAGAGAAGATTGGTTCCAGAAATAATCTGTTTATGGTGTTATTCTACTTTATGTTATGATGGGAAGTCTCTTTTGCTTGGAAATGTTCGTTTGTTTGTTGGAGCTGTGCTGCCGCCGCCACGGGAGATCTGGGTGGTCCGGCCGGGCACCTTCGAGGAGGTCACGGACTAGGCCGTCTCCCGTGGCGCGTCCATCGGGCAGCACAAGGTCCCGCGGTGCGTGCCGGTGCCGGCCATGGTCGAGCTGCTCGACTCGCGCGTCGTGTCGAGCCACTTCATCCCGTCGTTGCCACACTGGGACCTTGCAGCTCTGCGGCTTTGATGAAGAAGAAATTACAGCGTAGGCGGCAGACGCAATCTGTTTCAATTTCCATGCTTAATCAACCACCACTGCTGCTGCAGCTGCGTGAAACTGGGTATGATTCTCCGATTTCAACACTTGTGGACGTTGCACAGTCCATAAATTAACTAGGGAGCTAATAATAACAATGGGCATATTCCCTCCTTGGTTGCTCATCTGATTGAACTTGAGCTAAGCGTTCACTCTGCCTAATTATTAAGGCATATTCATTGGGCACATAAATCCCTCAACGATTCATCATTCATCTAAACACATCCATCGGGACTGAAAAGAACAGGTCACCAGTGCTATGCCCACGGAGAGTGCGGCAACGACGGTGACGCGCTCGAGCTCGGGCTTGCCATCAGCGCCAACTCGACTCGGAGTAGCGCATCTAGGTTGGGATGGAGGGGTGCCGGCATCGAATGGACATGGAAGAGAGGTGGCGGTGCTGCCCTGGGAGCTCGGGATGCGTGAGGGAACTCGGAAACGGACCGGCGCTCGCCCTGCCATGGGAGCTCAGGAACTCGTCCTCGTCCTCCTTGTCGGCGCGCACCAGAACGGCAGCACGCTGGCTGTCACACGTGCGCGCGCGTAGGGAGGCAGCGGCGTCGAAGAGGAGGCCGTCGTCGAAGCAGCCGTCCCGGGTCTCCCGCCTGTCGATGACGTAGAGGTCGTCGCCGCCGCCGCCGCCGCCGGACCGGACGCCCAGCATGCGGACGGCACGTGTGGTCGGTGGCCCCCCTCCGCCGTGGAGAAGCATGAACTCCATGCCACCTTTCCTGGTGTCGGAACTCGGAAGTCGGATTGCATTGATTATCTCATACCTCTCCCCCGACTCGGATACGAATTCCGCTCCCCGACTCCGAGACGAACGTCGCCTCGCGCCCTCGCCTTGCCTACCTATAAATCAATCGCCCCTTCTTCCTCCCTACGCACAACACATTTCTGCCAAAACCCAAAACCACCTCGCGGAGGAGATGGCGGCGGCGGCAGCACCGTGTCCGGTGATTTTCGCCCTCGGCTTCCGCTTGAACCCGACGGCGCAGGAGGCGGTCACCTACTACCTGCCGCGCCTCGTCTCCGGCGACCTGCACCAGGTGGTGCGCCCCGTCATCCACCGCGCCCAGGTGCACGCCTGCGACCCCGCCGACCTCGCCCGCCGGTTCCGCCCCATGCCCAGGACCCACAACCGCTTCTTCTTCACCGCCGTCAACAGGGGCAGGGGCGCGCGCGGCGTCGCCGGCCGCCCTGGCTCCTGGTCCGCGCAGAGCACGGTAGAGATCATGGAAGAGGACAAGGGCGTCCAGAAGATCGGCGAGCTCAGGAAGTTCCGGTACAAGAAGCGTGGCGTCTTCACGGACTGGCTCATGGAGGAGTACTCGTCGTGCTGTCTGGACGGGGCCGCCGCCGGCGGCTTGCAGCCTGTGCTCTGCAAGGTGTACGTGTCTCCAAAAGCTGCTCCGAACTCCGACGCGTTCCGAGAGTCTGCTGCCTGCTTCGCGACACCGCCGCCTGCTGCGCCCGCCGTCATCACGCAGCCGCCGCCGGCGGTGGCGGCCAAGAGGCCGGCGCCGCCGCCGCCGCCGATGCAGGATGCCATGTCACCGTGCGCCAAGAGGATGCGGGTTTCTGCTTTGCAGCCGGCACCTGGCAACGCGTCCTTGCCACCGCCACCACAGCCTTCGGTGCTGCCAACTCCGCCGACCCGGGTGCCCCTCGCCGTTGTTCGCAAGATGCCCTTCGCACCACCACAGTCGCCATGTGCGCCTCGCCACGGTTCGACGGCTTCAGCTCCGCCTCTGGCGCCCCCCGCTGCTGTTCAGAAGATGCCGTTCGCGCCACCACAGGCCCCTTCAGCTCTGCCTCTGGCGCCACCAGTTCTGCCCCGTCCTGCGGTGCAGCCGCGTGGCTCAGCAATGCCATTGCCACCGCCACCGCGGCCACTTGCGCAGCCCAAGAAGCAGGCGCCGTTGACGACAACCCCGGTGGCAATGCCTCCGCAAGCACCGGTACCTCCTCTCTGTCCACGGCAGTTGCCCATCCAGTCGGAGCAGAGGAGGACGATACTCGATCCGTTTGAAGTAGAGGACCAAACGGTGGCAGCAGCACCGGCTACGCTCCAAGACGACGACGACGACGACTTTGCCAAGAAACTTGAGGATATGCTGTCAAACAAAGAAGAAGAAGCAGACGACGACGACTTTGCTAAGACCCTTGAGGATATGCTGTCAGACTAAGAAGAAGATTTGGAAGCGGCTGTGAGTCTGCCTGCCTCAAGCTGACCAGGCCGTCAACTATTAATCTATTACCTTATGCTTGATTGTTGTAAATGAGACCTCAAAGTTGATGCATTAGGTTCTTGCATTTCATGTTTTTATGTTATGTCCAATATTAGTCTCTTTGGATGATGCTTGAGCTTCTAATGAACGCAAAATGTTTATAATTTATAACGTACTCCCTCTATCCCAAATTGTTGGTCGTTTTGGCTTTTCAAGGTACATAGATTTTGCTTTGCACCGATATACGATTTGTCTAGATACATACTCTCTCAGTATCAGATTTAGAAGTCGTCTAAGACAACGACACGGTCTTCAAACTTTGGCTTTATATTTCTATAAAAATATTTATTGAAAAGTAATATATGCATACTTTTACGAAAGTATATTTGAAGACAAATCTATTTATATACTTTTCACATTTTCAAACTTAACAATTTTAAAGTTACTCAGGATTTATATTCCTAATGTTTGAGCAAACCTTGTCCAAAATGACTCCTAAATCCAATACGAAGGGAGTATTGTGTATCTAAAAAAGCCAAAATAACCCATAAATTAGAGCGGGGGAGTAACAAAAAACTTAATGATAAAGGACAGTGCCATTAAGGATCGCTTAAGCGCCAAATCTGCATGCATGATGCCACAAACAGACGACTCGCCTTAGATTCGTATGGCGCCCATCTTACAGCCGAGGCATCCAAAAACGTCGCTTTGGTGTCTGAGTTGCTCGAAATTGCTTGTGGCAACGGGTGATCTGTGCGGGAAGGGGGAGATTCATGGAGAAATGACTGTGAAAGTCAAGAGAGGAGTGCACGGGAGAAATAGAGCACACGAGAGAGCAGGCTCGTGGGAGATTCCACTCACTAGTGAGCGGGAGAGGAAAAGGAGCTCACTCCGTCTTCCCCCTAAAGAATGGCGGCAGTTATCGATCTGAAAGCGCTGAGCTCACTCCGTGTATAATAGCATTTGCTGAGTGTCCTAGACACTCGGCAAATCAGCTGCATCCTGTAGTGAGGGGTGCTTTGCCCCTTATGTTCCATCACAAAAGAGGTCAAGGACTCCTTCAATAAAATTTTAGTAATAACAGGGATCCTTTGCCCCTCCTGTTCCATCAGAAAAGAGGACGAGGACTCCGAGAAGGAGAAAGCAATGGCATGGGATGCATGACGACTGGGACGACGAAAATCCTCGTGGTGCCGGCAATAATTAGAAGTTCACTCCCTGTGGTTGAACTCCGAAAGGAATCCATTTGTGCTCTGCACTGAAATCTTACCACTTGTAGCCATCTTTCAGGTCTGCTACTAGTGGTTCCTAAAAATAAAAAGACGTTATTAGTGTGTGATTCACCGCATGGAAGCCTCTGTGGGCTTGGAGTTGTCGCAGTTATTATGGGCTGTGGCACTCCAATTCTTTTTTTTTGAACATATAACTTTATTAAGCATTAAAATTACCAAAGAAATAACAAAATCTGGAAAAAAGATAAAAAAAGACGTGAGAACTACTAGAACTAAAAGCATGATGTGCAAGCTCGTGCGCAGCAGAATTTTGCTCCCGACTAATCTTGGGTAATCTTCACCTGGCAAAGGTCCTCCATCCGCAGCTGTGCCTCATGGATCGTCGACCAGTGTAGCAATCGGTCCCGATCTCCACTCTTCAGCTTGTTAGCGACAGCCAGGCAGTCCGTTTCCAAAATCATCGGGACATCAGGCCAGCGCGCTGCAAAAGAGAGACCCTCACGGCAAGCCACTGCTCAGCCTCCTCGGCATCTTGGCAATTGCGAAGTAGGTGCCATGCGGCCAGCTTGATTCTCCCGCCACTGTCCCTGATGATCACCCCCACTGCAGCAAGCCCATTCACCGGTAAAAAGGCCCCATCAACATTGATTTTGAGCCATCCTTGCTCCGGCGGCAGCCACTTTTGCTTCCGATGTGGTACGCTGTGATTATGTGCTGGGGCACCCCCGGCCACAATCAGGTTCTTGCCCTTCGTATCAGCATCGGCCTTGTTCTGTCGGCACTGCAGAAAGGCATCCATATAGCGAGTGAGGAACATCACCGAACCATGAATAGATATCGTCCTCCGTGCCCGTAGCACACCATTCCGATCACTCCACGCTCGGCCCTCCAATTCTTTGGATAGGCTACAAGTCTTTTGTTGGGCTCTGCTACATTTTGTTCGGCCACTCCATTTATTTTTTTTCTATCTCTATTGTACAATGCACGAGCATTCACAATAAAGAAAAATAGTTTCTTGACTTAAAAAAAAGTTGTGCTTAGTTTCTTGGTCTTTTTTTTTTTGAACTTGTCAATTTGGCCCTAAAACGAATTTTCTTTAGTTTGTTGGCTCTTCCGTTAGTTTGATGCTCTAGCGGTGCTAACTTGTATGTAAAATTACTCTTTTACTCTTGCCACCGAATGCAACAATACTGCAACCTACCATCAATAATTTATCAGAATAAGGTACAATATTTATTAAAGCGAAAATAATAGTTTCATGCCTGCAATTTTTTTTATTATTTTTGGGAAATTCGGTGTTAGGGATAAAACAAAAGTAATTTCAAAGAGATAAGAAACCAGATGAAATTCGTTTTGGAGCCAAATATGCCAGTTCAAAAGAAAAAATGACAAGAAACTAAGCACAACTGTTTTGTGGCCAAGAAAACTAATTTTCTCTTCACATCAATGCCAAAATTATAAGTCATTTGACTTTTTTGTCCCAAGTTTGGCCACTCGTCTTATTCAAAAATTTGTGTAAAATATCGCTTCTTTTGTTATAATTTGCTTTATTAATGAAAATTCTTCAACAACGAATTAATTTAATTTTAATTATGTTTGCATAATTTTTTTTAAATAAGACGAGTGGTCAAACATAAAGTCAAAAAAACCAAACGCCTTATAATTTGAAATGGAGGGAGTATATCTTTTTTTTTTCTGATTGATCTAATGCTATCTATATTATAAATATTTAGTTAAATATGAGATTATTTGGCTCATAAAAGTTAAGAGTTGTATTTATTTTCTCAAAGAGAGAAAACGGTCTCCTACGAGAAACAACTCCTCCAAGATGCCAGCGTGCAGGCACTCTCGGAGCCTCGGAGGTGGGCCGATAATAGGCACACAGGTTATACAATGCCGGTAAGAAAAAAAAATTCGGCCCAAGCGATAAACGCGGAATATTAGAAATATCGGTCAAATTTAAACGAATTCAAATTGATTTTAAAAAATTGGCATCTTTTCACTAGAAAAAATCTCCAATTCATCATCAATCACACATTTATATAATATTGATGGAATAACACAATAGATCATAGAAGTAGAGCTACGCTAATCCTGCGGGCTGACGGAGGGCGAGTTGCATATATGCTAGTGCCGTCAAATATGTGAGCGAGAAAATTAAATAAATTTGAAGAAATTTAGGGCTTTAGTAAGACTAGGATATGAGGGGTCATTTTAGCATGATTTTAGTGGAATTTTGGAGCGAAAGATGAATTTAACCCAAAAACTTTGACCGATATAAAAAATTTTCGGACCTCGCTGAAAAAGGCGATATTTCGCTGAAATTGTAAACCCCACACAGAACACGTAGCTGAAATTCGTCCCCAAGAAAGTCACAGAATATCAAATTTTTTGTAGCGATCTCTTTCCATCCACAAATATCGATCGATCCCCACCATCTCGCACCATGGCATTGACCTCATGGCGAGCTTTACCCAGGCCGGCCGCGTGGGCAGCGGCCATTGCACCGGCTGTGTGGTTTCGATTTCGACCTCCTGGCGAGAGCCACCTGGTTACCTAGCTGGAGGCTACCCTGCCCACACGGGCGGCTAGCTATGACAGTCAAGTCAATACATCGAATGGATTTCTAGTCGTCATTGTCGGAATCAAAGGATAGGGGATAGAGGTGTCACGGCGGTCGAGCATGTCCAGCAACACCCTCCACGGTACGACGGCGTCGGGCCGTCCGTGTTCAGTGGCCAAAGCGCCGGGCCTCGCCCCCATCTTGACTCTCGAACAAATTCTACCGAAGCTATTTTTACTGAAGTAAAAATTGAGGTGTAATTTTGTACTCCCTCCGTCCCAAATTGTAAGTCATTTCAAGAATCTTAGAGAGTTAAAGCATCTCAAGTTTAATTAAAATTATTAAAAGAAATACGAAAATTTATGGCACCATATAAATATAGTATGAAAATATATTTGGTGAAGAACTTAATGATACTTAGTTGATATTGTAAATATAATTATCTTATCATATAAATTTGGTCAAAGTTGAGATTGTTTGACTCTCTAAGATTTTTGGAATAACTTATAATTTAGGATGGAGGGAGTACCTCTTCACTAGTAACATCTCACAAATAGATTTTTGTGGAACCGACTGCATCACGCTGACAGAGCTCATAGGGCAAGTTGCTTGCGGTTGCCGGAATGAAGCACAAGCCTAGCGCTAGCGTGCGTGAGTAGAGACTAGAGAACAATAAGAAGGATACATGCAGCATATATATACAATTTTGTATATCCTCACTATGAATGTCTCAGCAAAGTAGAATTTTAAGTAGTTTTTGCGTCTTCACCAAGAACGTCTCAGAAAGATAAATTTTATGGGTTTGGTATCTTCACTTGTACTCTCAGAAAAGTAGAATTTTGCGGAACATGCAGCATGCATCGTGATGATAAAGCTCATGGGAATAGTTGAGTGTGGCCGTCAGAACGAGGTACATGCCTAGGTGCGTGGGTAGAGAATAAAAGAAGGATACAGGCATAATTTCGTGTCTTCGCTACGAATGCCTTGAAAACGTAGATTTTATGTATAATTTTGTGTCTTCACTAGGAACCTATAAAGAAAGTAAATTTAATGCGTAATTTTCTGTCTTCACTAGTAACGTCTCGAAAAAGCAGAATTTTGCGGAACCGGCCGCATCATGCTGATAGAGTTCATGGGGAAAGTTGCACGCATCACCCAGAAGGAGGCACACGCCTAGGCGTCTGGTAGAGAATAAAAGAAGGATAGATGCGTAATTCTGTGTCTTCACTAGGAACGTCTGAGAAAACTATATACTAAAGCATATGTTTATGCACAAATTCGTGTCTTCACTAGGAACTTCTGAGAAAAGTATATTATAAATCATCATTTTATGCTTAACTTCACGTCTTCACTGGTAGCTAGCATCTAAAAAAATGGAAAACTTTTATGCGTAATTTTTTGTCTTCACTAGGAACGTATTGGAAAAGTAGAATTTTGCGGAACCGGTCACGTCATGCCGATAGAGCTCATGGGAAAGTTGTGTGCAGTGGCCGAAATGGCGCAGCCCTACGTTCATGGGCAGATGCGTAGTTTGATGTCTTCACTATGAACGTCAGAATTTAAAATATATTTTTATGCGTAACTCCCTCCTTCACTTGGAACGTCTTAAAAAATGTAAATTTTTATATGCATGTAATTTTGTGTTTTCACTAGAAACGTCTTGGAAAAGTAAAATTTTATGGAACCAGTTGCATCATGCTGATAGAACTCATGGAAAAAGTTGCATGTGCTGGCCGAAATTGAAGCGCAAGCCTAGTTACATTGGTGGAGAATAAAGAAAGAATACATGTGTAGTTTCATGTCTTCACTAGGAACGTCTCAGACAAGTAAAATTCAAAGTATAGTATTTGCACTCAGGTTTCGTGTTTGGCAACTTATTTGAGTTTGGTTTCATGTTTTTTTTTTTAGAACATTTGGTTTCATGTTGTTTTCGGCGTCCAAGCGAAACCCCCTCGGTGTGAGCTGACGTCACCTAGAGCCTCGCACTCCATGTCCTCTATACGCAGCACGGGTATGCGCGCGAAGCGGTTGGCTGTTCCTTTCCCGCGCCCGGCGCGAAGCTTCCTGGAAGCCCCCGTCCCCCTCCCCTATAAACTCCGGCCTCTCGTCTTCTCCACCCCTATTGTGGTCGGTCGGTCGTCCGATCGATCTCCTCTGATCCCCCCCCACCTTTACCTTCTTCGGTTCTTCCTTCCTTCCTTCCTCTGACGATCCATCGATCGATCGATACTGCAACTGCAAGCAAGGTAGCCATGAAGCTTAGCGTGCCGTTCTGCGGCTCCTCCTCCGCCGCCTCTCCCAAGAAGAGGTCAAAGGACGGCGGCAAGAGCGGCAGCGGCTCGTTCAGCTCCACCGCGTCCTCCTGCCACGAGTGCGCGTCAGCGGTCACCACGCCGCGCTCCGTGCTCCTGCCATCCTCGCCGCCGCGTGGGTTGCTGTCCGCGTCCGGGTCCGGGGCGGTGGCGGCCATGATAACTACCAGGAAGCCGCCGCCGGCGCCGCCTGCGAGGGAGGAGCTGGAGGTGGCGCTGCGCCGGGTGGTCTCGAGCGAGGAGGAGCTGGCGGAGATGCTCGCGGAGGCGGACGCCGGGCTCGTCGCCGTCCCGGAGGGACTCCTTGCGGACGACGCGGCGGCGGGCGACGTCGACGAGGGCGACCTCAGGGAGGCGTTCGCGGTTTTCGACGCCGACGGGGACGGCAGGATCTCCGCCGAGGAGCTCCGCGCCGCGCTCGCCTCGCTCGGAGACGACCGCTGCTCCGTCGACGACTGCCGCCGCATGATCGGCGGTGTCGATGTCGACGGCGACGGCTTCGTCTGCTTCGACGAGTTCTCGCGCATGATGATGCATGGGCTGTGAATTAATCTGTGTGATGTATTGTGTGTTAGTGCGTACATCATGTCAGCACTTGGGTTTGGTGCCGTCGATCGATCGATGTCAATGTTTCTGTGCGTAGCCTCTCTCTCTAGTGGTCTCTTGCGGTGGAATCCAACAAGAATGTCCAATGTATAAGCTTCGATCCTGAAAACTATAATCTCCTCTCACTGGATTTTATTTAACTAGTGTGTTTTACTCCCATCCAACACGTGATTTCTGCCCGCACGCGCTCAACACGCGCCCGTTCCCACAACTCCTTCCTCCCTTCCCTCTGGCAGGGGCAGCCAAGTTTGCGTACACCCAAGAGGTAGGTGTCGCACTCCTCCTCCTCCATTGGAGACGGTGGCGGCGGTGGTGGCTAGGGTTCCGGCCTCTCTCGTCCTTCTTCTCTAACTCTAATGGATATAGAAGGAGCTGGCTAGTGAGGAGAGACAAGTAGGTTAGGTGGCGGGGATGGTGGCCGGGCGGTATAGAGAGACTGGCTGTGGTGGCGATAGTCGGACCAAGTATGGGCGGTGGAGAGGTTCGCCAGAATTGGAGAAGATGGCGGCGGTGAGAGGAGGGGAAAGAGGGAGGCCATCGCGGTCTTACGCGTGGCACGTGGCATGAGCGCGAGGACAACGCTGTCGTGAGGAAGAAGATGAATATGACTCGATTCAATCTGGAGCGTCTGTTCCCTATCCAATGGTCATAATGAAATCACGTGTTGAGATGTTTTAAAACACATGGTTACTATATAAACATACTCTTAAAAGAATATTAAGTTTTGCATGTAGAATTTATAAAATATATGCATTTTTGAAAGAAGTTAGTGGTAAAAAATTGTGCATAAGAGGTCGTG
This sequence comes from Eremochloa ophiuroides, assembly GCA_038502445.1. Lineage (NCBI taxonomy): Eukaryota > Viridiplantae > Streptophyta > Magnoliopsida > Poales > Poaceae > Eremochloa > Eremochloa ophiuroides. Next base: position 89,040,546 of record JAHLJS010000003.1, read on the forward strand.
TGAAGTGGACATATATACGTAGAGAGAGAGAGCGCAATGAGAGGGACGTCGAAAAATGGTGTAAATGACATTTGGTCCCATATGTTAGTGTCTACGGTACCTCCACATAGACTACCAACATAAGTAAATATGGACCCACAGTGATAAGTTCATAGAGAGCTGATGTAATTATCTCAATTTTGTATAGATAATGTATGTTTTATAGATAAATATTTGGATTTGCGCAATAAGATCTACAATGTGTTGCTAAAATGAGAAATATTTTGCAGACCTAACCTTAATAATCAAGGTGATACTGAACTGCAGCAATCTTGTACCAACACACAACATGAGTCACCGTGGACCAAATCCAAGCCAAACTGGATGTCACAGGTAAATAGGATGAAGAGCCTGGTGGTTGCTGGTTGGCACGAAATTACCGCAGAAAAATGAATGGTTTGAGCCATGGTACGGCCTCACAACTTGAATTGTTGAATTTCAGGTCCGTCCAGTCCAAGGTCCAACACTGCTGCAGTCTGCAAGGCTGCACCTGCACGTCCGCGTGCCTGTGTCTCCACGTGCAAGACAAAGGCGGCCCTGTTTAGTCTTCATTCACACACACACACACACACACACACACACACACACACATATATATATATATATATATATATATATATATATATATATATATATATATATATATATATATATATAAATTATACAAATTACATATATATTATGAAACCTATCTTATAAATTTAATTAGTCCATGATTTAATAATGTTATATTAAAATAAACATTCACTAATAATAGATTAATTGAACTTAATAAATTTATCTTACAGTTTACAAACGAGTCATATAATTAGTATTTTATTTTTTTTCCCACCATCCCAAACATGAGATGTGACCTGAAAAACTTTAGGCCCGGATTTAAACAAGCTATCATCGTCGTTGACTGCTGACACCTCCTGGGCCCTGGGCCGCGGACGCTGGTGCATGTATACTGTGCACGAGTCAAAAGCACGGAGCCACTCCATCGTTTTCAGTTTTGATCAGTGACAAACACAAGAGGCCCAAGATGCAGCCTTTTTCCACGAACTTTTCGTCACCTTTCGAGTTCAACAAAAGTGTATTTTCCCCCGCATGCATGGGACGGCCGATCCGACGACAAAAAGATGCACATAGGAGTAGTAGTCGAGAGCGTGGTCCATGGGACGTGCACTTTTGAATGACGCACTACTCCCTCCATTATTTTGGTAATAATAAATAAACTATTTGCGAAAAACCTTTCGATCAAGGCATGGACGACAGGCCGAGCTCCCTTGGGACCTAGGTCAAATTAATTACGAAAATGATTAATAAATAGAGATAGGTTGCTTTGAGATGTGTGCAATTTTCTAAGGCCAGTCTCAGTAGGAGTTTCATGTGAGTTTCATTTGTATTAAATAGGGTGCCACATGAGCAATTTTGATGACATGGCAGAGTATTTAAGAAGAGAGAGAAAAAAGATGAAACTCTCTTAACACGATTACTAACTCTCTATGAGTCATGAAATTAAATGTCTACGAAACTATAGAATGAAACTTTGCATTGAGAATAGGTGTTTCATCTAAGTTTCATTTCATTTTACGTGACATGGCAGTTTTGGTACTCGTGTCATGAAACTCACCACTGACACTGGCCTAAAGGAGTATTGCAATTCCAGGTAAGAAAACCACACACACACACACAACTTATCGTGGAGAAATGATATCTCTGGTCAACTTCAATCCACTGACCCTATAAATGGTCACATAACCAAACAACTTCGGTACAATTATCATTTCCCCTTTATAATTGAGTGGTTGATTATTGTGGAGAAACGATTTAGTTTAGTTAAAGGGGAAACATGTCTAAAAATCGTAGAAAAAAAACTATGTGAAACTTGGGTTCATAAACCACACAACTAAAAGGAGTTCAACAACCATCTCTAGACAACTTCGATATAGTGACCCTATAACTACGAACTACGAAGGTACATATATAGTCACATCCCTAAAAAAAACTTCAGTACAAATAGCATTTCCCCTTTATAATCGAGCGGTTGATTATTGCGGAGGAGGGAGGGACGATCAATTTGTTTCTACAACAAGAACATTGTAGATCAATGTTGTGTGTCGTCGGCGATATGCATGACCAATTGCACACTCCAAACAACAGTCAGTTAAATATAATTGAAGGGAGCACACATAATGGGATCGGCGACGACGACACAAACATGGCACGATCGTCGACGTCGAGAGATGCTGTACATACATACATACTACATACATACGCAAACATGCTTGCATGCATGCAGTGCAGCACCAGCGATGCGATGATGGCTAGGTGTGCCGGCACGACGACGGCGGCGCCGGCCTCCATGCGGAGACGGAGTAGAGCGGCTTGCGGTGCCAGCAGAAGAAGAAGGCCTCGCCGCGGGCGTCGTGCGCCACCTGGTAGGCGTAGTCCCCGCCGCCGCCGGCTCCGGCGCCGGCGCCCCAGCCGCAGCTCTGCAGCAGCTTCCGCGCCTCGTTCATGCCGGCGTAGCTGAGGCCGACGCGCTCCATCCCGGCAGCCTCCATCCGTCGCGCCCACTGCGCCAGGCGCTCGTGCCGCTCCTTCCGCTCCGCGCCCTCCCGCGCCACCACGCCGCGGATCTCCTCCCCGAGCACCAGCCGCTCGGCGCGCGCCCGCTCTGCCGCGCACCGGTGCGCCTGCGCCGCCGACGCGCGCTCCAGGCAGTCGAACAGCGACGCGTAGTAGTTGAGCGCCTCCTCGAACCGCTCCAGGAACGCCGCCGCGTTGTGGTTCGCCTCCGGCTCCGCCACCACCATGATCTTCGGCGACAGCGCCCGCACCGCGCGCAGGAAGCTGCCCAGCTTCGCCTTCGTCTCCCCCCTCTGCTGCTGCTGCTGCTGGTGCGCCGGCGACAGCGACTGCGGCGAGATGGAGAGCGAGTAGTCCGGGCTCAGCTGCAGCCGCGTGTTGATCTCCCGCTCCAGCAGATCGCCGAAGCTGCTGGGGCTGGACCGCGCGATGATCTGCACCGGGGTGAGGCAGCTGCTGCCCGGGACGTGCCCCCTGCTCCTGCCGCCGCCGGCGGCGGAGTCGTCGGCCGCCAGGAGGCGGTGCAGCTGCCCCACGACGCTGATGGCCAGCGCCTCGCCGGAGCGCACGCGGAGGACGTGGCGGAGCGCGTCCGTGTCCAGCTCCTCCAGCCGTGCCTCCACGCCGCTGAACTGGAACGGGATGTCGAACGCCTCCGCCTCCCTGGCGAGCACGGCGGCCATGTTGGCCAGGACCTCCCTGCCGTCGTGCACGGCGGTGACGCGGAGGTGCGGGGGGCCCCCGCGGCGGCCTCGGAAGGCGTGGAACAGCGCGATCCACTGCACCGGGTTGGCGGCGGGGCCGGAGAGGTCGACGACGTGCACGAACCGCTCCCCCTCCATGGCCTCCAGGATGGCGTGGTTGGTGGTCAGGAACGCCAGCTTCATGAAGGGCAGGACGTCGAAGAGGTGGCGGCGCGCCGCCGGCACCAGGTGCGCCTCCGCGGAGCTGGACGACGACGACAGCAGCGCCCGCGACAGCCCCGGCACCAGGTTCAGCAGCTTCCGCGCCAGCGCGTCGGCGAACACGGCGGCGAGACGCTGCAGCGTGTGCGGCGCGTCCAGCGACGCCAGCTGCGTGATCTGCTCCAGGTACAGGTTGGCGCGGTCGAAGGCGCCCGCCGCCACCTCCGCCGCGCACTGGTACAACAGGCTGATGAGGCGAAGGCCCTGCTGGTCGTGGCTCAGCTCCTGCACCCACGACGACGACCCGTTCCCGTGCGGCGACGGCGTGTACAGCGACGACGCCGGCGACGACGTCGCCGACGACAGCGTGTCCTCCTGGAACATGTCCATGCCCTTCTCCTTCCTCCTTCCTCCAGGTAGAAGCTTTAAGCTTAGCTTGCTTGCTTCCAGGAGGAGCAGCTACGGACGGACACGGACGGGGCTTCTGGTCAATGGATCGCTGCGCTGGATATGAAGGCGATCGAGCACGCCATTGCTGGGCTTGGATCTTGGTGTGGCGACAAATGTTTGCAAGCCTCCTCTTCCTGCTAGCTGCTGGTGCAGGGTCTCGAGTTCATACGTTCCTAGGTGGTGACCTTGTCATGGGGTGCAGAAAGCGACGAGGCAGGAATGGATGCATGTGCGGCAAGGGCTAAGCCTATGTCGTCTGCATCTCGCTGGAATAACTGAGCAGCTTGGAGATATTCCCTTGGAACTTATCTGCAAAGTTTTTGGATCAGGAGGTACCTGACAATTTTGCGATCAATTCAATTGCTGCAGGCGTCCTATGCCCAATATATACAAAATTGCATAGCTAGGGTCCGATTGTTGATTCAGAAATGTTTGACAGGAAACTCACACCAAGCTATATATAAATGTACATATATTTTTGTTTTCCATGAGCAGCCAGTGAGGTTCAAACACTGTGCAGACATGGCTCCAAAATCGGCATTCATGTGCAGGCTAGAAATTTCCCAGCCAGTTGCCGCCAAAAAAAGATGAATTTCCCAGCCAGAGGACAAGAAGCAAACACTTCAGCTTTGTCAGCTTCACAAATGGTAGGTGATTGCAAGGTGGCCGGTTCTTGGAGTACTCGTTGAAATTTGACCACATGCTTTTGTTTTCGACCGATATAATATAAAGCTGATTTCTGCTTTCTTGTTTGCAAGGAAAACTTGTGCATCCTAGGAATGACGTCTTGAAAACGTGCACCAGAAACTGTGAATGACGTCTTGAAAACGTGCATCAGAAACTGTTCAGTCTCTTGACATGCGCATATGCTTCACCAATTTCAAAACCAAAATTGTTCTCTTGACATGCGCATATGCTTCGCCAGTTCCAAAACCAATCTTGTTCCAATTTTGTTCTCTTCTGCAGGTGCATATGGAGAGCCAAAACGAACACAACAGAAACAACGTAAAGGCAACAACACCATTTTTACATGAAAACAGCCTCTCAAAGAGAGATGTGGAACTTGGAACTGATGGAGAGCAATCAAAAAATTGCTATTATGAATTAAGTAATTCAGACACTTCTTCCAATTGAACTCGTTACTATCTTTTCATCTGCACATAACACATCACTATGCTTCACACAGAATGGTGCACGCTATTCTAAAAGAAAGAAAAGGGATCGTCACAGAGGATCAGCTAGAGCATACAACTGCCGGACATATCCTGCACAGCCACAGGACCAGCAAAATGGAGAAAAGACACCATAAACAGAGAGGCCTAACTATGTGGCCATACCATTTGACGCTGAACTAACATATGCTCTCTGCTCCCAGAGGTTGAGCCTGTCTTTGGCCTCCATGCCGATATAGAGTAGAGACGTGTGGAACTCCATCCCAACAACAGGCAATCACTTTCTACCTCGTACTGACACCCATTCAACCCGAAGCTCATGAGCTTCAGTTCAACCTCCTTAATGGCACGGAAGCTGAGTGGAACATGGTGAAACCCTGATGTATCCATGTACATTGCCCACTGGCTCAGCCTCTCATGTCGCTCGTGCCGATTGACTCCTTCACACAGTAATATGTTCTTGATCTCTTCCCCCAGGATCATCCGTTCTACCTGTGCCCGCTCATTAGCCCTTTGTGAGTTGGCGGAAGCCATTGCGTTGAAGCTGTCAAAGAGGGCTGCATAATAGTTAAGTGCCTCAACAAACCGGTCGTAGAACAACAAGGCGTTGTGGTTTGCATCTTGCTCCATCACCAGCATGATGTTTGGTTTGAGCGAACGGATGGCATTGAGGAAGCTCGCCAGCAACTTCGGTATCTGACATCCAGGGGACGGTGTTTGTGGATAATTCAGTGTGGAGGGTGGGCTGTAGACTGAGCTAGCCATCTGCTTGAGCTGCGCAGCATTTGCCATTTTTTGGAGCTGACCAATAGCAGAACAGCTCACACTGTCATCAACCACGAGCAGTCGATGCATCTGTAGAGAACAGCTGATCGCAATCGCCTCACCATATTTTATCCCTAGGACATCACGGAGGTTACCGAAGTCCAAGGTCTCAAGCCTGCCATTTACATGATTAAATTGGAATGGGATTTTTAGCTTATCAGCTTCCTTAGATAGCAATGCCTTCATGTTGGACAGAAAGTCATTGTCATCATGGACAGCTGTAAGGCGTACTTCAGGTGGACCCCGTGGACGCCCATGGAAGTCATGAAGGAGCTTGAGCCACTGACATGGGTGGGAGGCTGAGCAGGACAAGTCGATAATGCGGACAACCTGAAATACAATTGTCATCAGAAGCTCATAGGATCATAAAGTACTGCTCACTAGCCACAAACAAAATTTGAACAAGGGGTGGTGGTGACATGGAACTTTTTAGGAAATCTGTACATAGAGAGGACGTGATATAACTATACACCATGGTTTGGATACATAGAAAGGGTCAAGAAAAATGCAGTATAATGGTAATTTAAATATCTTTAATAAATCACTGGGACATGAAACAGCATGGCATCTGGTACGCTAAGTACTAAAATGACATCTCACGCCAAATTAATTGTGCTGTAGTGGTGTTTCTGTAAATACTGAAACTTCAATTTTTTCAGATATTAGCATCTCAAAGTTTCAAGAGTTTATGGAAACTGCATCCAAGTGGGCTTTGAGCCTTTGACTATGATGTCTTTGAGAAAAAGATATATCTTTTGAGAAAGTGTTGATGTTAGATAAGCTTTATGAGAAAGCAAGGAAGAAAACAGTGTTCATACCAAAGCAAGAGTGCAGGACACTAGCAATTTGACTTCCATGAAAGTTCAGAAAAAAAAAAACATGTTTTAGCACAAAATAGAGCGATACAAGCTAAGATAACGAAAAGACTGTATAGCAAGGATATTTGCATTGGCAAACATATCCAAAGTACATGACCTTTTCATCCTCCATTGCTTCAAGGATGGCCCGATTGATAGCATCAAAGCCAGTGTTGAGGTAGGGACTGAGGTAAGCAAAGTTATAGCGAGCAGACTGAATGCTCGACTGCTCAAAGTAGTCAGATGGATGAATGAGGGCACTGGTAAGGCCCTCACAAGAGAAGAGAAGACGGCGAGCTAGGCTGTCAGCCATAATCTGGGACAGACGCTGCAGCGGCCCATCAACTATGGAGGAGAGCCTTTTTATCTCACTAAGACTACAGTTAGTCTTTTCGATGGATCCCTCACTTACATGTGTTGCACACTGATACAGAGCCGGGACAAGCCGCACCTGATCCTGCACAGATGGCATATACATCATTCTTTGATATCCTGAGGCTTGCTCGATCGGTATACTCACGTAGTAACTAGTGTTCCGGTGTTAGCTGGAGTAACTCCTCTAATTGAAAGACTGCTACATTTATAGAACTGCATTTTACACCAGGGATGGACAGATAAGAATAAGATAACTAACTTTAACTTTACACACCAGGACAATGCGGAATTTGGAATGATTCATGGTAAACACAAAGTTGGACGCATTGAACCGCATACTATGGGAATGTTCAGTGTGTTCCCTTTGGAGTTGTCCCCTTGGATTATTCATATTCATATTTACTAGGTAGGAAATGACAAACATTGGGGTCAATGTCATTATGCAACGCAGGCAATATGTTGACCTGACCAGCGTTGGGGTTTTTGCCCAGTGGCTAGCATAATTAAAACAAACCGATGTGCGTAACCAAGTAAAGCATGGAAGATTGATACTATGTGTCCTAAATGTAACTGGCTGGACGAAGATTGTGGGCACTTGTTCTTTAAATGTAAAAAGGCCAAGGAGTGTTGGCATATAATAAACCTGGACGAACTGGAGTCTTGCGTGTCAGGGCAAGAAACTGTACCGAAGATTCTGAACTTAGAACAAGAGCAGGCAAAGGTATTCATGGCTCTGGCAGTAGTGGTCAGCAAGTAATAAGGCCAATGCCAGAGGAAAGATGGCCACTAGTGATGAGATCTATGGCTCCGTCGGAAAGATGGCCACTAGTGATGAGATCTATGGCTCAGTCTCTTTTGTTCAGCTCGAGTTTGAAAAATTAGCGGCCCAACTCAGAACAAATGTACAAGCTTCAACGCCAAAATGGAAGCCACCTCCAGTGGTTGATTACAAAATTAATGTGAATGCTTCTTTTAATCCCTCTACAAATCAAGCAGGATGGGGCTTCGTGACTCGTGATTGAGAGGGTAATTTCTTAGAAGGAGCAGGGGTCATTTCTACAGCTGCCAGTGCCTTGCATGCAGAAACATTAGGGGTCATGAGGAGACTAGAGCGAGCTGCTAGTTTGGGAATGACAACAATCATAATTGAAACAGATGCAGCGATTGTTGGCAAGGCGATCACACCTACAGAACTAGATAGAAGTCTATGGTTTTCTGTTTAGACGAATTCATGAGATCATGATGCGACAATTCTTTCACTGTAATGTTGTTGAAGGCTCAAGAGCATGTAATAGAGTTGCTGATAGCTTAACTGGCTACAGGTGTATATTGGAACAACGTTCATGCATACTTCGTTTTACAGGAGTATATATGAGACATGTTCCAGACTTCGTTTTAGCTTTGGTTTCTGGCGACCAGCCTGGAACCAGCTATGAGAGAGAGGAGTAAAGCACGGAGGTCTTTGGTTTGTCACTTCGGCTAATTGGATTTACAAACACAATCGTTTGCCTATTTGATATAAAAATCACAGTTGACATTGTACTCGACTGAATACATTTTTTTTTTAAAAAAAAAACTCAGCTGAATACATGGACAAAAATCAACGAGAATCTGATAGATCGCAAAGTCGCTAGACTGATAAATAGCTGCAGCTCCACTTCCGCATCGTTTTGACCTGCAGGCTCAAGTCTAACAAAAGAGGGAAGAGAGGTTATTTACCACGACAAAGCCGAGGCCTGGAGGCTCCGACGAGACGGAGGATGGCCAGGTCACGGTCAGGGACGCCGCCACGGCGGTGGACCGGCGCAGGTGATGGCAGCGCCAGGGAACCGGGATCAGAGGCCAGCCGCCAGCGCTCGGACACCCGACCGACACTCGTCTGGACGGGAAGCATTGGCTAGGCGGTGGAGAGTGCGCCTTCCGCCTTTCCGGCCCGACGCCGGCCGGGGGCGGTCGCCGGACGGAGCACGGAGGCGCAGGGGGGACTGGACGGGAGCAGAGTTGGATGATGGGCTTGTCTCTGCTGGGCTGAAACAAATTTAGGTTTGGGCTGCAGCCTGTGAGTGAGCAAGGTTATTTGCAGAGGTTGTGTAGGTCCGAGAGGCCGAGACGAGTGGGCTTAGTGGGCCTGAAGGTGGGCTCTTAGTAACGGCCTAGTATAACATTCTTTTTTAGGAAACACTGTGTGAAATGCATTAGCAGTTCCTGTTTTTCTGGTGGCTTCCTCCTATCTATCTTCCGAACTGCTAATTTTCACACCACGGAGAAGATAGTGTAGTGGTGACATGGCCACGTAGATGCTAAAAATCGTAAGACATATAACACCGTTTTTTCTATTTTTTTCTGCAAAAGAAATTAACGTTGGTTCAAGATGTCTGGAAAACATGAGTGACCCAAGTAGTAAATTTAAGGACCCAAATAATTGGGAGATATACCTAGGTGAGGGCGACACTATCAAGCATTTTGAGGACCGTTAATCCGGCTCTTATGTATCTGAGTTCACTAGGAATTAGATGTAGACAGATTGTATCTATTTTTGTCGATCGAATCGATGCTTTGAATACGAAGATGCATCCCTCTTGTTGTTTTTTTCTGTATCCACTCAAAGAAAGAGACAAATTTACTTCGCGGTAATCCACCTTGGACTATGGAGAATAAGACTAGCTAGGTTGTTAGGATTTCCCTCCTTTTCTATCTTTCTCCAAGAAATATCCATACACAGATGTGTGAGATGACCGTGCGCCATGCCTATGAACTTCCAAGATTTTATTTTTAAAATCATCAACTTCCAAGATACTCCCCCTCCCCTCGTCCACAAATATTGACTTGTGTGCTAGTAGTTTGACTACATTAATAAAAAAATAGCAATATTTTATTTCCAAATAAATATATTATGAAAATTGATTCAATGATCTATCTAATGATATTAATTATATGCCATAAATATTAATATATATTTAGTCAAAGTTTTTCCTCAGAAAGCGAGAATGATAGTTAAAAGGGACAAGAGGGAGTATGGCCATGCTTAAAGATGATACAAATGGTAACATAAAATTCTCTATCGGGAAATGGCTCCTTATCAACATTCTCCCTCCATCTTAAAATATAGTGCATTATGACTTTTAAATTTATATTAAAAGATGATACAAATGGTAACATAGATTTCTCTATTGGGAAATGGCTCCCTATCAACATACTTACGTCCATCTTAAAATATAATGCATTATTATGACTTTTAAAATTTATACTAAAAGATGATACAAATGGTAACATAGAATTCTCTATTGGAAAATTGGCTCCCTATCAACATACTCCTTCCGCCTTGAAATATAGTGTATTATGACTTTTAAAATTTATACTAAAATATAGTGCATTCTACATGGTATCAATACCTAGGTTTGGTAGAGTTTGTTAAAAGAAAATTATAATTTAAAGAGAAACGCCTTTAATCTACAGGTACACGCGTCAATATAATGTTGTATTATACTTTTTTGAAATGCACTATATTACAAGATGAAGTATTCCCAGGAGGAGGAAAAAATCCCTATAGTTGTCCCCACCAAAGCTCATAAGCTGCGGCTTTTTGATCTTTCGCTTAAAGCTAACTTTCTATGTTTTGAATTCTGGCTTTTGGTCGTTGACTTTTTGATTGACTTTTATATAGCTTATTAGCACACAAAAAACCAAAAAAGTCTATCTTAGCATGATTTTTTAGTTTTTAGTTCACTCACTCATCAGCTTTCTAGCTTTTCAAAAACTACCTTAAAAATGGGTTGTTAGTTTGAGCTTTTGGCTCCAGAAGACAGCAAAATGCTGAAACAAATAGGTAGTCCCCATCTCAGTCTCTACGTGAGAATTAGTCCTCATTTCAGTTCTCTTGCCTGCATTGGACATCAAAACAATTAGATAACACCAATTCGAAATGAACTTAAAACAAGTTACAGTTTTTAGCATAGGTACACAATTAGTGAATTGTAATGCACATTACAATCCAACGCTAGCTATTATTCTAGTATAAATACAGAAAATACACACCACAACAAAGACATCACAAGTTGGTGAGCAACTGAGGATACGATAGGGGACGTGTCATCTACCAGTAGCGCAGCACTAAGAAGGAAAAGAAAAATGTTCTCCTAAAAAAGATAGCATATAATGACAATATCAATTTTGGTTGGGTTAGTTCGATCCTTCCATTTCTATTTGTTATTTTTTTACGAAATTTTTCTATTTTTCAGTATGTCTTAATCCATTCCAATCGTAAAAAGTATAGTTATATATGCTAATGGAATGAAGCCATTTTATTATTCTTAAAATGTTATTTGATACTTTTATTAGCTACTTTCTGTTGTTCCGTGTAATATTACTTCTTGTCTCTCTCCTTTGGTCCTGCCACTGTTGGTATAGATCACTTTTTATTTTTAGTGGGCTCATGTGTATAGATCGTTTGAACATTTCACGCTGTAGCAATAGAAATAGTTATAGGACATTGTCAGGGGACCCGCTCATATGAACTACTTAGTCTAAATAATAATTAATACAGGTTTAATAGCCTCACTGTTTTCTTCCAAGCTTATTAACATTTTGTTCCATGACTTTGCATGCTTATATATTTTCCCTCACGTACAAATTCTTGTTCCATTTGAATAATGTTGGTTAGGCTAGCAGGTCACACTACTGGAAACTTGAAATTCCCTGACCAACGTCAGGTAAAATTGGAATTACCCTGTCGAGCTAGCCCTGACGATATTTTTATTTTCTCTGACGGTAAGTGCACCGTAAGAAATTTCGTGGCGATATTTTTATTTTTTATAACGATACATATATTTTCATGAAAATATTTTTATTTTCCCTAACGGTAGTTCACCGTAAGGGAATTTCAAGTTTCCAGTAGTGTCAGTCGAACAAACTTTAATTTTATGAAATGTTCCATGTATATATACAAAATAACTTTTGTTCCACACCTCGACGAACTTCTTTTGGGATTGAACAACTCTCATCCACTAGTACACAGAAGCTCTATACTGACATTGGCCTTTTTTTCTACAGGTGGTTTCGCTTGACAACCGCTACTAAAAATCAGCGTCATTTTTACAGGCGGTTCCTTAAGAAAACCGCCACTAAAAATCAAATTTTAGTGGTGGTTTCTTAAGAGACCCGCCACTAAAAATGACCTATTTCTACAGGCAGGTCACTTAAGGAACCGCCACTAGAAATCAATTTCTAGTGGCAGTTTCTTAAGAGACCCGCCAATAGAAATCATCTGAAATTTAATTTTTAGATTTTTTGAAATGACCTCGTATGAAAAAACTATTTAAATAAAAGTTATAGATCTCAAAATGTTATGAAACTTTATAGTTGACAACTTTTTCATTTGAAATCATCTTGGTGGCGAAAAATACGTTTGAATTTGTCAAATTTAAAATTCAAATTTTGTAAATGACCTCGGATGGAGAAACTTCTAACATAAAAGTTGTAGATCTTGAAAAGTTATACAACTTTATAGTTGACAACTTTTTCATTTGACTTCGTTTAGGGCCTCAAACAGTCAATTTTCTATCGGTTTCGTAACAATATGTGACGAACTTAATTCAAGTAAGACACAAGTGACTGATAGGTGGAGTGGTTAGAGGAGCTCACGCGCGAGGGAGAGGTCGTGGGTTCGAACCCCCGCGGCCGCGTAGCGTGCGTATTTTGCGTGAAAAATGCCGCGACTTGTTTTCGGCCGGTGGATCTCTTCCTAGATTTAATTTTTTTCCTATTTTTAAAACCAGGTTTTCGGAAAATTATTTTTACTGGCGGTTTCTCACGTGAACTGCCAGTACTGCTTATTTTTACTGGCCTCTAGCACTGACGATTTGCTAAAACACTAATAAAAATAGGTATATAACCGCCAGTGCTAAGTTCCTCTGTACCAGTACCAGTGATCGAGCAGACTGAAGAGGGGCCGGGGAAAGGTGTAGTGAGATAAGGCAATAAGTGGCTTCCTGCCGACCAGTCCTCTTGCCACTCACCATCACTGACTAGTACTGTAGTACTCCATCATCTTGACACTGAAGTTACCGAGAAATCAAAACAGTTAGTGAATGTAGGAGTACAATAATACTACAGCAGCTAACATTAATGCGGTGGTATAGCCAGCCCCAACATAGCTAGAGCTCCCTTCGTGTTTCCGCGTGAGGGACCCCTCAACAATAGGAGATAGTTACTTGCTCTCTCCGTATAGAAAAAAATATCGTTTAAAAACATATTTTAGTTAAACATTGTGAATATAAATCATGAATAATTTTTAAATAGTTGATTTTGAAAATATGAAAACTGTATAAATAGATTTATCTTCAAATATATTTCCATAAAAATATATATATATATCACTTTTCAATAAATATTTTTATAGAAATATAAAATCAAAGTCAAGTTTTGAAAACCGTGTCGTTGTTCTAAATGACATCTAAATCGTATATGGAGAGACTATATTTAGAACTACATCATTCTACGTTTTTCAGCCAGGCTCAGCCCCACGTGCCCCACGTACTCGTCTCGCACAAGAAAGAAAAGGTGAAATGCTCCCCAAAAACTCTAGTTTTTTCTAGCAAAATTTGTGAAATGGTCCCAAATAATGCGCTAACTCTAAGACAACTTCTCCAATGGTCCTAATTTTTAGCACATGGTTCATAATATGATTTTAGAGTGTGTGTATGAGACTAATTAACTCTTGATTAAAAGATTGGTTTTCCTCAGCCTATTCTATTGAAATATGAAATAATAATATACTTAAGCTACTTTATTTAAGTCATTATTCGAGGTGTCCTCCCTCCATCCTAAAACAAATCTTCTTCTAGAATCACCGTAAGTCAAACTATATGGAGTTTAACTTACCGTGAAGAATGGCAACATTTATATGACATCAAATGAGTAGATTACAAAAGTATATTTCATGGTGTAACTACTGATACTAATTTGATGGCACAACTATTGGTGCCTTTTCATATAAATTTAGTTAAATTTAAAATAGTTTGACTTAAGACAAGTTAATTTATTTTGGGACTTCGGGAGGTATATACTGTTTCAGCTAAGACACAACAAACAGAATGCCGGCCGGCCCCTCTCCTAGCTTGGTCCGTGTCAGGGCTACTGTACAGTTGACAACAAACGCTGTTATGGGTCTCTGCCAAACCAAATGCATCCATGTTCACCAATTAATTTTGAAGCTGCAGCTAGCACACTGTGATGGGTGTGTTGGGGAAGAGGGCTTGCAAGGTGGCGGCTAGGGTGAAGGGGGTGGCTCACTAGTACAGAAAAGCTCAACACCCATGCTTCATTTTCATTTCTCCAGACGGTTTCAATTACCGGACGCCACTAGAAAAAACAGTGGGGCCAGGCGTAAGAACCGCCATTGCAGATCCATTTGCACCGGTGGTTTTCTTAAGCAAATCGCCAGTAGAAATGGCTTATTTCTGCTAGCGGTTCAGTTAAGAAAACCGCTTGCACTAAGGCCTGTACTAAGTCTGTTATAAATACCCCATCTTCTTCCACGAACCGAACAGTAACTCGCAGCCACCTTCCATTGGAGGCGATTTTGGAGGTCCACACTTCACCAAATACAAGGGGAGAGGTTTTGATCTTCATTTCATAGAAGGAGATTGCTAAATAGGGTTAGCTTACATACCTCTTACTTCTTTTTGACCATTCTTTGCTCCATTTAGCCACTTTTTGAATCTAGAGTTTCACCATGAGTTGGGGGAGAAGAATAACTAGGTTATTGTCTTTTTTCTTCAAATGAAGTTGCTCAACATGGTTAGATGAAGTCTCTCCTCTCTTTCTTGTCACGATTGCTTTTTAGTTTAGTTTCTCTCTCTCTCAACATGCATATGGTTAGTTCTCTCCTCCATTAATGGTGTGTTCTTATGTATGTATGAAGAGAGAGAAAGATAATGTCTTTTATTTAATTTGTTATTATTTTACTTATGTATTTAAATATGCTTACACATGCTTATATCCTTGTGTTTTATGTACTTAGTTAATTAGCATTTTAGTTTAATTACTTAGGTTTAGTTAATTAGCATTTTAGTTTAAATTAGTTAGTTTTTAGTTTTTAATTTAATTAGTTTAGTTAATTAGTTAGTTTAATGAGTTAGGTTTAATTAGCTATTTAGTTTAAATTAGTTAGGTTTTAGTTTTTAATTAATTTAGCTTTTTAGTTTAATTACATGTATGTGTAGTATGATTTACATGATTTAATAGAAGATTATAATAGTAAATACCCCTTCATTTCTTGGAACAGTAACTCGCAAGCGACTTCCATTGGAGGCGTTTTTGGAGGTCGATATTTCTTGGAAGGTGATTGCTAAGAAATGTTAGTTTATATACCTCTTACCTCTTTTTAACCATTCTTGTTCCATTTAGCCACTTTTTTAACCATTCTTGCTAAGAAATGTTAGTTTACAGGTAATGATGGAGATGTTATATTGGATGTATAAGTTACCAAGAGTCGATCCATCATACATACCTGAGGTCGACAGATTCATTGATGCTGCTAAGAGCCATGTTAGAAGAACAGACGTGAAGCACATATATTGTCCGTGCACAGACTGCAAAAATATTGTTGTGTTTGATGATACAGAACCAATCCTTTCTCATCTTGTATGTCGAGGATTTATACATGATTATTTGATTTGGACTAAGCATGGAAAGAGTAGCTCTTCACCTTACATAGCTGGAAACCATGAGAACATCGACGCTGATGGTCTGGATAAGTTTGTACGAGGGACACAGCAGCCTTGTACTCAGAGTGAACATGTTGTTCCAAATGTTGCTGATCATGATTTTGTTGGAGAAAATGTAGATGACAGAACTGACCATGTCCTGCCAGATGTTACTGATGAGGATGATGCACAATTCTTAGATGCAATATTGCATCATCATACTGATTCATCGATGTTCTTCATGAAAGGTATGGAGGCCTTGAGGAAGGCAGCAGAAGAGCCTTTTTACGATGAGTCGAAGGGTTGTATGAAAGAGTTCACGACGCTTCGGTCTGTGATGAAGTTGTTGATGGTCAAAACTAGATATGGTTTCTGTGATGCTGGCTTCGATGCGTTCTTGAGTATTCTCGCAGACTTGCTTCCAAAGGAGAACAACGTGCCTGCTAACACGTACTATGCAAAGAAGCTAATCAGTCCGCTTACTATGGGTGTCGAAAAGATCCACGCCTGTAGAAATCATTGTATCCTTTATCGAGGTGATGAATATAAAGACTTGGATAGCCGTCCAAACTGTGGCGCAAGTAGGTACAAGACAAACAAAAACTATCGAGAGGAAGAGAACATAGCCTCTGTGACTACAGCAGGTAAGAAGCGAAAGAAAGCCCAACAGAAGACCCAACAGAGTTCAAAACCCACAAAGAAAGAAAAAGAGGAAGTAGACTACTATGCGCAGAGAAAGACTCCTGCTCTAGTGATGTGGTACCTTCCCGTGGTTGATCGATTGAGGTGTTTGTTTGCAAATCCTGAGGATGCCAAGCTTATGAGTTGGCATGCTTCTGAGAAGCACAAAGATGATGGAAATTTAAGACATCCAACTGATGGCAAGTAATGGCAAGATTTTAATGCAAACCACTCAGAATTTACTAAGGAAACAAGAAATATTAGGTTCGCTCTAAGTACGGATGGAATGAATCCATTTGCCGAGAGGAGCAGCAAGCACAGCACATGGCCGGTGATCCTCACCATATACAACCTTCCACCGTGGTTGATGCAGAAGCGAAAATACCTTTTGTTAACACTTCTTATTTATGGACCTACACAGCCTAGAGTTGACATGGATGTATTTCTGGAGCCCTTAATGGAGGACATGAAAAAATTATCGGAAGAAGGTGTCCAATTGTTGGACGAGTACTGCAAAGAGATATTTACACTAAAAGCAATTATATTTGTTACCATCAATGATTATTCTGCTCTATTCGTGCTATCGGGGCAGTTCAAGGGGAAGGTTGGTTGTAACACATAGACGAAACAGCTTGCGTGTACCTAGATGAATCAAACAAGCTAGTGTACATGAGGCACAAGCGCTTCTTACCAAAAGGACACAAGTTCCACTTGCGTAAGATGGATAAGTACTTCAACAATATGGATGAACACATTCTACTGCTCCATTAGGTAACCCTTTGCTCCTTATTCAGTGATCCTCACCATATACAACCTTCCTCCGTAGTTGATGCAGAAGCGAAAATACCTTTAGCTAACTATTCTACTGCTCAATCAGGTAACAGCAAAGGTCAAAGAGTTTTTGAAATTGTCAAAAACATCAAGTTCGTTTTCGGGAAGAAGACAAAAGATGGAAAAGCCAGAAAGGATGTCAAGCCAGCTCCAGGGGATACATTTAAGAAGATGTCAGTTTTCTTCAAGCATTTTCCATATTGGAAAGACTTGGACGTACGACACGCGATCGATGGCATGTACGTTCAGAAGAATTTGTTTGAGAGCATAGTTTTCATCTTGCTAGACATGAAGAGCAAGACAAAGGAAGGACTGAAATCACGTCTAGACATGGTAAACTTAGGCATCAAAAAGGAACTTCACCCTGTTTCTCTAGAAATTGAGAAGTACCACCTCCCAGTAGCAAGCTATAACCTCAACAGAGATGAGCAACATGGGATGTGTGTGTGTGCTGGAAGAATTTGAAAGTTTCATCTGGTACATGAGAGCTTCTCACGCTGGCATCGACTCAATAACTATAAGTATACCATTCGGGGCTTTTCTTTGTCCCCACAATACGACCATGATAAGCTTCGAGGACTTCTGGTTGATGATGAACCCCAAAAGACTTGACGTACAGACCGTCACGTTGTTTGCATTGTAAGTATATGTACACTGATACTATTTACCACATATGCTTGTGTTGTTATCATTTTGTGTTGTATGAACAAGTTTGATGATCTCTGACATAGAAAAAAATCGATCGTCTTGCATAATGCAACATGATGAGTAGGAGAATCGTGCTGAAAGAGACGAAAGCAAATTGATTGGGTATCTCAATCCAATGAAAATATGCGAGGACGAGCATACATTCAGGATCGGGTACAAACACGATGATCTAAAGGGCTTGAATAAGGAAGAAGCTGCCTTGAAAATGGTGGAAATACAGAAGGACTTTGAAGCCAAATATGCCATTTACATTGGGAACGCGATGAAGCAGTGGAGGCGCAGGCAAGTCATAATGGCCCTGTACCACTTTGGGTAAGTATAGTACTGTGTGTGAGAGTATACGTACATTACGACATCATTAATTTATAATTTCAATATGGATTCAGAAATTTGATTCGTACAGGGACCACTGGATCTGCTTTTATATTTATCCAAGGCAGGGACGGGTGGTGGTCTATGACTCCGCAGACTACGATCCCTCCCAATATGCAACAGTCTTGACCTTCATAGAGCGGTAAGCCAAGATGTGTATACATGCATATATACTTTTATCGATGTGAGCTTGAGATTAATTAATTAGTTTGGTGATGATTAATTCGAGATCGTAGGGCTTGGCAGTGGTTCTGGGTGAAAAAGGGAAAGCTTGACCCCAACAAATGGAGGATGCCAATGGATATAATTTATAATTACCCGGTATGTATAACTTATAAATAAATGTGTCATACACACACACAGATATAATGTTGGCAACTTTATTTATCGGTTATATATAGTGCCATAAGCAACCAGTCGGATCGGTCCACTGTGGATTCTACGTGTGCGAGTTCATGAGAGTGAACGGACGATACGTCAACGACCCTAAGGTAATTAATACACAAGCAACAATATGTCATTAAAGTTTAAATTAATGTGTAATAATCAAGGTAAAAAAATGATGTTTATACAGGGACGGGGATGTAAGATAGAAATAACAAATAACATGTCCGAAAAAACGTTGCTGGGCATCGTCAAGGACATGTGCAATTTCATGTTGAAAGAAGTCATATCATTCGACGGAAAATATCACGATGCTATCGGCATCTTAGCACAGGCCAAGTATAGAGCCCTAACAGACATTGGTAGGCTAAATCTTCAGCGTGAAGATTACTAGGGCACGTAACAATATGAAAACTTTGATGTATTTGTGTGTATTATATCGATATCGCATGTGATGTAAAAACATAGAAGTGTGTATAAATATGTGACCAAAGTAAACGGTGCTCGAGCAGGACGGCATCCTGGTCTCTTATTTGCAACCAGGTTGTCCTGTAACCCTTCACTTGTACGTGTTGGCCTTGCATGAACGTAGTCTCATTTATACCCCAATTGATACATTGTCTGGTTTAGGATGGCATCAAAACTGCACCCTGTGTATGTTAAGTCACAGTCCCGAACCTGTAATTGTTCACAAATTAATGTATGTTATATAATATATATGAGCTAGGTATAAAGAATTTAAATTTGACTTACCACATCATTTCGATTGGCTGCGGCGATCCTTGCACAAAATCCCTGCGGGTCATGACTCATATTTACATTCATATATTGTACAAGCAATGAGCATAGTACAGGTAGGGTGTACCCAATATTCGCAAGTTTAGTCACACATGCCATGGTAGCATATTTTTGTGCAACGCTCGGCTGGGGTGCCGTTCGACCAACCTCTGAGATTTGTACAACTCCTCTACCACGCCTGGCGGTGATGGAAAAACCAATCCGACATTGTGTTAATTGGCCATTATCTACTTGAAAGGTTTCGACATTAACTGTCCGAACACCAAATTTGGACAGTGTTTCTTTCAGCTAAATAATTGGGTCAATTACCTACAATTAATAGGTGTTAATCATTACATTATAAACATATACACACATATTGGACAATATAATTACACCAAACTTATTTAATTGCTTACAATGGTTGGATAGGGCCAATTTGCTTTAACAACCTCTGGATCGAAACCAAAAGCATTTACATAGCTGCTGTGTCCAATCCTTTCTGGTTCAGGGAAACGTCCAGTCATCTCTAATTCGTACATATATATAATATATCAAAATCCATATATCTAGAACCCTAAAAAACATATCTAGAACCCTAAACAAACTGTTAAAAAACTTTATGTCAAAATATACAATTTCTTGCCCTATTCATCCGAATCCACTAAGATATGTTTAATGATCTTCTAGACATGATCAGTTAAGGCGTAGGCAAAATGTAAACAATTAATGTATATCACCAGGGTGCAGCGGGGAACGATGCGGCCGGGGTCGGAGACGGCCGCGGCCGGTGGGTCGCAGTCGGAGAAGGCGGCGGGGTCCGAGGGGAAGGCGGCCGGGCCGTGGCCGGGCGCGGACACGGTACGGATGTCGGAGACCGGCGCAGCCGGTGGGTCGCAGTCGGAGAAGGGAGCGGCGGGGTCCGAGGAGAAGGCGGCCGGGCCCGGCGAGGTCGAAGATGGCGGCGAGTTCGTGGCCGGAGGCAAGGACGCGCGAGCGCGAGCGTGAAGCGGCGGCGGCGGGCGACGATTGAATTGAAACGAAACGAAACGAAATGAACCGAAAAGATTGAAAGGTCGATGCAGTATATACGCGTGCGACTTTAGTCCCGGCCCCAGCTACGAACCGGGACTAAAGATCACCTTTAGTCCCAGCTATCGAATCGGGACTAAAGTTTGTCTTGGATGAAGTATCCTTGGATGAAGTGGTTCGCGCTTAATTTCTTTGCCACATGTGCCTCGTCATCCTTGGATGAAGTATCCTTGGAGTCAGTATTCTTCGTATCTACATATTTAAATGAGTTGTGTTAGGTATAATTTACATGTATAATTTACATGTATAATTTACCAGTTGCATAAATGACAATTGTAACTGAACTATAAATGTACCATTCTCGTGAAAATGGTTGGGTCGAACCTTCGAGGTCACCCTGTGGGGCTGCTTCCTGTGATCCAACACCCGGTTCCAGAAGCAGAGAACCATCTTCTGAAGAATGTGGTGTCTCTGGAACTTCTGTGGTGTCTCCCGGTGCTTTCCTTGTGGTGCGTACAGGAGAACCTTCTTCTGATGAAGAATCGCAGGGTCCCTCAATTAAGTGACCTGTGCATCCCGTAATTCAGGTTTTTTATATATGTAAACCCACGTATGTAAACCCATGTATGAACTGTTTGTACCTGTGCCTGCTTGCCGATGACCTGTTCCTTGTGAACCTCCATGTCCAGAAGTCCCCGCACCTCCACGAGCCATGTGTGGGTACAGTGTGTATCGGATTCGATACGGAGGCAGGGCTGTAGTAAGAGTGACAATTGTTAGAAGGAACAGTGTAACATACACCCAACATGGTTCTGTTGTAAGTGCACCTACCAGTCACGAGACGACGGGCCTCTTGCTGATCACCCGGTGGTAGTGGGTCTACAGTAATCCAAACTGGCCATATGTGCATCATCGAATCCCCGAAAGGTGACTGTTTGCGGACTCCGATATGTGCAACCCTGGGTATAGTTGATCTTTGAGCATCTGTGATCATGTGGATTGTGAGATCACTGCTATTGTACTGGACGTCACGAACTTGACATAGGTTCGTGAACATTCTAGATACTACGAAAGGTTGCACAAAAAGATGCCGTGGCATTCCATAAATGACAAGCTTGAGTGGTTCGTAATATTCTGGCGGTGATGCTAGTTCTATTACTTGTACCATGGAGGTGGGTAAGGTGGGATCCAAGCCAACTATAGTGGCACCATAGTCGAATGTCCATGGAAGGATGACAAGCTCATGAACACCAATATCGATATATGATACACACATGATGGCTTGTGCATCAGTTGGAGATGAGGCTAGCACCAGGTAATCCCAAAGATAATGCAAGATATTGCTTAGCGGGACAAAGACTTGACACTGCTGCACTAGTGCTTCTTGTATCGCGGCGCAATTCATGAAGTACGGGTACTCATCAGGGATAGCTTGCATGGGGACCTTGATATGTATTAAGCTGCCTAGCATATCCGTAGTATGCAAGTTGACCTCATGTGCGTCAAAGATTGTCATGCAGTTGCGATTGAAGTCCGCCATATCTTTGGGTACGCCGATTGAGGCCCCAACGGCAGTTGTCATGCACAATCACAAACAAAACAATATCAACCCATAAATTCATTTTAAAAACACTGCTGTTGTTATTTTAATTTTTTCTCAGTTTCTAAACAAGGATATTTTCAAGAACCACTAAATTCCTCTATTTCTCATAACCATTAAAAAAGCTATATATAAAAATACAAGCTGTAAAAACAACAACTATAAGCTTTCTTCATCCAAAAATACAGATTTCAAGAGAATATAAACTTAAATGGCCATAAATCAAGAATGGTCACTAATAAAAGGGGCATTCTAGTTAAAAACAACAACTATAAGTTTTCTTCATCCAAAAATACAGATTTCAAGAGAATATAAACTTAAATGGCCACAAATCAAGAAATACACCACAAAAGATAATATGTTACATCCTTGGCTATTTCTAGACAATGCAATGACATATAGTAGTGAGGTATGGAAATGAAGTTAGATACCTTCAAAAATCGATGTAGACCGCAAGAAATTGTGTGACGGCCGAAGAACGAAGCAAGAACACACAAGCGAGTGGAAGAACAGAACTATGCTGGGGCAGAGGTGGAAGAAAGGGCACTTGAAGATTATATACGAGGGGTTGTAGTCCCGGTTAGGATTACTAACTGAGACTACATGATCGTTGTTTGTCCCGGGCTGTGTCTTCAACCGGGAATGGACACCGCCCGGGACTAAAGAGTAACCTTTAGTCCCGGTTACATCCACAGACCAGGACTAAAAGACCTCTGACACAGCAGGGCATTCCAGTATCCGTTGGTCAGGACCTTTAGTCCCGGTTGGTGGACGGAACCGGGACTAAAGGTCTCTTTGATCCCGAACACAAAAAAATACGGGACTAAAGCCCAATTCGAATGTCGCATGAAAGGTCTTTTCTCTACTAGTGAATTTTGTCTGGAGCCAAACAATGATAGAAATTGCATGTTGTCTAAACAACAACGAAAAAAAACACCTGAGATAGATAAGGTGAAGAAGAAAACAAGCTAGCACTAGTACAGAAAAGCCCTACGCCGACGCCACTGTTTAATTTGTACAGGCGGTTTCAGTTGTCGGACGCCAACAGAAAAAAATAGTGGGGCCAGAATTATGAACCGCCTGTAGAAACCACATTCTACAGGCGGTTCTCTGAACTGAACCGCCAGGAGAAAAGCTCTATTTCTCCTAGCGGTTCAGTTAAGTGAACCGTCAGGAGAAATAGAGCTTTTCTCCTGGCGGTTCTGTTAAGAGAACCGCCTGTAGAAAGAGTTTTCTACAGATCTGCTATAAATACCCCTTCTTCCTCCCCGAGCCGAACAGTAACTCGTAGCCAACTTCCATAGTTGGTGATTTTGGAGGTCCAGACTTCACCAAATACAAGGGAAGAGGTTTTGATCTTCATTTCTGCGAAGGAGATTGCTAAAAAATGTTAGTTTACATACCCCTAACCTCATTTTAACCATTCTTTGCTTCATTTAGCTATATTTTGGATCTAGGGTTTCACCATGAGCTAGGGAGAGGAATAGCTAGGTTGTTGTCTTTTTTTTTCAAATGAGGTTGCTCAACATGGTTAGATGAAGTTTCTCCTCTCTCTTGTCATGGTTGCTTCTTAGTTTAATTAGTTTCTCTCCTCTCTCTCAACATGGTTAGTTCTCTCCTCCATTAATGGTGTGTTATGCATGAAGAGAGAGAAAGATAATGTCTTTTATGTAATTTTTTTGAGAAACGTCTTTTATTTAATACATGTTTGTATGATTTTGCATGTGTAGTATGATTAACATGATTTAATGGGAGATTATAATACTAAATTGATACATGCATGTGTAGTAGTATTTACATGATTTAATGGAAAATTATAATAGTAAATACCCATTCTTCCTCCCCGACCTAAGCAGTAACTCGCAACCAACTTCCATTGGAGGCGATTTGGAGGTCCACATTTCATCAACTTCCATTGGAGTAGATTGCTAAAAAGGTTAGTTTATTTACCTCTTATATCTCTTTAACCATTCTTGTTGTATTTAGCCACCTTTTGGATCTTGGATTCCACCATTATTGTCTCTCCTTTCATTTAATTTGTTATTTACAGGTAATGATGAGAGGTCATACTGGATGTATAAGTTACCAAGAGTCGATCCATCATACGTACCTGAGGTCAACAAGTTCATTGATGCCGCTAAGAGCCATGCTAGGAGAACAGACATGAAGCACATATATTGTCCATGCACAGACTACAAAAATATTGTTGTGTTTGATGACACAGAGCCAATCCTTTCTCATCTGGTCTGTCGAGGATTTATGCAGGACTATTTGATTTGGACTAAGCATGGAGAGGGTAGCTCGATCTTCACCTTATATAGCTGGAAACCGTGAGAACATCGACGCCGATGGTCTGGATAAGCTTGTACGGGGGACACAGCAGCCTAGTACCCAGAGTGAACATGTTGTGCCAAATGTTATTGATCATAATTTCGTTGGAGGAAATGTAGACGACAGAACTGATCATGTCCTGCCAGATGTTACTGCTGAGGAAGATGCACAATTCTTAGATGCAATATTGCGTCGTCATACTGATCCATCGATGTTTTTCATGAAAGGTATGGAGGCCTTGAGGAAGGCAGCAGAAGAGCCTTTTTACGATGAGTCGAAGGGTTGTACGAAAGATTTCACGACACTGCGGTCCGTGATGAAGTTGTTGCTGGTCAAAGCTAGATATGGTTTCTGTGATGCTGGCTTCGATGCGTTCTTGAGTATTCTCATAGACATGCTTCTAAAGGAGAACAACATGCCTGCAAACACGTACTATGCAAAGAAGCTAATCAGTCCGCTTACTATGGGTGTTGAAAAGATCCCCGCCTACAGAAATCATTGTATCCTTTATCAAGGTGATGATTATAAAGACTTGAAGAGCTGTCCAAATTGTGGTGCAAGTAGATACAAGACGAACAATGACTATCGAGAGGAAGAGAACGTAGCCTCTGTGTCTACAACAGGTAAGAGGAAAAAGAAAACCCAACAGAAGACCCAACAGAGTTCAAAACCCACAAAGAAAGAAAAAGGGAAAGTAGACTACTATGCCCAGAAAAAGATTCCTGCTCTGGTGATGTGGTACCTTCCCATGGTTGATCGATTGAAGTGTTTGTTTGCAAACCCTGAGGATGCCAAGCTTATGAGTTGGCATGCTTTCGAGGAGCACAAAGACGATGGAAAACTAAGACATCTAGCTGATGGCAAGATTTCAATGCAAACCACCCAGAATTTGCTAAGGAACCAAGAAATATTAGGTTCACTCTAATTATGGATGGAATGAATCCATTTGCTGAGAGGAGCAGCAAGCACAACACATGGCCGGTGATCCTCACCATATACAACTTTTCACCGTGGTTGATGCAGAAGTGAAAATACCTTTTGTTAACACTTCTTATTTCTGGACCTACACAGCCTGGAGTTGACATGGATGTATTTCTGGAGCCCTTAATGGAGGACATGAAAAAATTATGGGAAGAAGGTGTTCAAATCTTGGACGAGTACCGCAAAGAGACATTTACACTTAAAGCAATTATATTTGTTACCATCAATGATTACCCTGATCTATTCGTGCTATCGGGACAGTTCAAGGGGAAGGTTGGTTGTGTAATACGCATAGACGAAACAGCTTGCGTGTACTTAGATGAATCAAACAAGCTAGGGTACATGCGGCACAGGCGCTTCTTACCAAAAGGGCACAAGTTTTGCTTGCGTAAGATGGATAAGTACTTCGACAATATGGATGAACTACATTCTACTGCTCCATCAGGTAACCCTTTGCTCCTGGAAAAGCCAGAAAGGATGTCAAGCCAGCTCCAGGGGATACATTTAAGAAGATGTCAGTTTTCTTCAAGCATTTGCCATATTGGAAAGAGTTGGACGTACGACACGCGATCGATGGCATGCACGTTCAGAAGAATGTGTTTGAGAGCATAGTTGGCATCTTGCTAGACATGAAGAACAAGACAAAGGAAGGACTGAAATCACGTCTGGGCATGTTAAACTTAGGCATCAAAAAGGAGCTTCACCCTTTTACTCTAGAAAATGGGAAGTACCACCTCCCAGCAGCAAGCTATAACCTCAACAGAGATGAGCAACATGGGATGTGTGTGTGCTGGAAGAATTTGAAAGTTCCATCTGGATTCTGCTCCAACTTAAGGAGTATTGTGTCAATGAAAGACCTTACGCTCACCAACTACAACTCACATGATTGTCATATCATGCTGACTACTTTCATCCCTCTTGCCATCGGGGCTATAAAGCCGGTGTTCTTAAAGATGGCAATCACAAGGTTGTGCTACTTCTTCAATAAGATCTCACATAAGATAATTGCCCGCGACGAGTTGTCTTCTCTACAGGAATTCACAGTGGAGACATTGTCACAGCTTGAGATGTGTTTCCCCCCATCTTTCTTTGATATAATAGTACACCTTATGGTGCACTTGGTGGCACAAATAGGGGCATTGGGTCCCATGTATTTGCATGAAATGTGGACGTATGAGTGTTTCATGTCAATATTGAATGGCTATGTTTCAACTCGTGCTCGTCCTGAGGCATCCATGATAGAGGGGTACTTGACCAAAGAGGCCATTGAGTCCGGAGGTCCTTTCTGCAATGATGTCCTAAAAGACCAGATTGCAATAGGTTTGCCTCCCACACGACATGAGGGTAGGCTGCATGGACGCGGGAGAATGGGACGGAATTCATTCATCCCTTCAGATTACAAAATAGTCCTTGAGGCACACCACAGCATCCTACAACAGCTATTATTAATTGACCCTTTCATCGAGCAACACATTAATGAGCTTTGCGAACACAATCCTGGATGCACAGATGATTGGGTAATGAAAGAACACAAGCATCGGTTTACCACGTGGCTAAGTGAGCAGCACATTCCAAATGGAGAAACAATTGAGGAAAAAACCATCAAGAAGTTGGCATCAGGACCATCATGCCAGATCACAACATGGCAAACCTATGACATTAGTGGCTTTACGTTTTGTACCAAATCCAAGGACCAAAAGAGCATGGCACAAAACAGTGGTGTTCGGTGCGAGGCCTTAGATGATGAAACTGGTGAAATCACTACTTACTTTGGCCTCATTGAGGACATATGGGAACTAGATTATGGTACATTCCAGGTCCCCGTGTTTTGATGCCAATGGGTTGAAGACAAACATGTCATAGTGGACAACTATGGGCTCAAGTTCTTGATCTAAGGAAAGTAGGTTACAAAGATGACCCATGGATCCTTGCTAACCGTACTGCACAGGTCTTCTATGCTGAACAGGTCCTTTCCAAGAATGAGAAGAAAATCACCGACGAGCCTAAGCATGTAGTTTTTTCTGGAAAACAACAAGCTATAGGAGTTGACGACGTAACTGATCTGGAGGATTTTAACTAATTCAACGAAATGTGTGTCTTTACGGATCATCCAATCAAGATAAAGAATATTGAGTGAAGCATCCCACATAATTCGCTGCCATGGGTGCACCACAATGGAGAAGGAAGAATAGTTGCAGGCTAACTAGGATCATGTATCTTGTAATCCATTTCTGATATAATGTATATCAATATAATATATTAATGCTACCATTCATCTGTTCAACATATATTTATGTCGTCATTTCCCAATATCATCATGTATGACCCTAGCTAGACCCTATCTTAACCCTAGCTAGACCCTAACCCTAGCTAAACCCTAACCCTAGCTAAACCCTAACCCTAACCCTAACTAAACTCTAACCCTAGCTAGACACTAGCTAAACCCTAACCCTACCTATATATATGAATATATGTATATTATATATTATATATAGAAGAGTATCACAATACCTATAAAATAATGCATAAAATAATACATATTAATTATATATAATGCATATAACTTCATTAGGAAACTAAAAAAAAGAACCACTACTTTTGAAGCTAACAAACCCAAGATATGAATATTCAAAGATATTCTAGACAAATACAAATAATTAATTAAAAACAATTTATACTGGCGGCTCTCTTTGTGAACCGCCAGCACTAAAGAATTTGTGCAGTGGTTGTCTTAGCTAACCGCCTGCACTAAGACATTTGTTCAGGCGGTTCGCTAAGAGAACCGCCTGTAGTACCCGTTTGTGCAGGCGGTTAGCAAAGATAACCGCCCGCACAAATGCGTCTAATATATATCCCACGCTCCTTCTCCAAATTTTCGCTAAGTCTGGAGGCCCGCGCATTGCAACCGACGCCGTCAGGCTGCCGGAATCTCCTCCTGCCGCTGCCGCCGCCAGAATCACCGCCGTCTCTCTCCGCCTCGCTCCGTGCAACTCCACTGTGAGCTCTGTGCCAATTTGTGCAGCCGCGTGGGCCCACCCGCGGTGCCGCCGTCGACCCGCATCGCGCGCCGCCATCGCCCCAACCCTGCCGCGCCGTCGATCTTCCTCGACGGTAGGTCTCTCTCTCTCTCCCTTCTCTCTCACCTCCCTCTCTCTCGCGCCGTAGTGCTCGCTGGTGGTGCGGCCGTGGCGCGGTGGCGGTGGCGGCCCGGTGGCGCGCGCGGCGGTGGCGGCTGGCGGTGGCGGTGCTGCTACTGTGGCAGCCGGTGGCGGCGGCCGGCGGCGTGGCATTCGGCTCTCTGCACGGTGCCCCATTTTTTGTTTTCTTTTTATATAGTTTAGTTTTTAATTTAATTAATTTAGTTAATTAGTTAGTTTAATGAGTTAGGTTTAATTAGCTTTTTAGTTTAAATTAGTTAGGTTTTAGTTTTAAATTTAATTAGTTTAGTTAATTAGTTAGTTAGTTTATTCAGTTAGGTTTAATTAGCTTTTTAGTTTAAATTAGTTAGGTTTTAGTTTTTATAATTAATTTAGCTTATTAGTTTAATGAGTTAGTTTGAAGTTAGGTTTAGTTATGTATGTATCTTGCATTGTATCATCAATAACTGATTATTGATATTGATATTGAATATTTTTTTATATTATATATATTTTTGAAAATGTATCTTCCATTGTATCTTTTTATATATAATTGATATTGATTATTTCTTTATATATTATATATATTATAAATGATTATTTCTTTTGCATTGTAAAATGGAGAAAGGCTAATAAATAAATATATATTTGTATATTTAAAGATCTTTGCTTATAATTCACTATATAACTAGACTCCCGCCTTGATTATTTCTCGCTATAATCTATTGTCTTTGTATATGGTAGAACAATTCCGCCATGAGTTCTCCAAACAAAGACCAAGGACAAGGGTCGCTCCATAATGATGACCAAGGACAAGGGTCTCCCCACAACGATAATAGTGCTTCGCAAGGACTTGAGCACGAATCGGAAGGCAGAGGATACCACACCCCTAGCGATCCATGCCCTAGCATCGATAGGACGGTTCGCCATGAAATGCAGCGTGACCCGGATTACAATCCGGAAACCGACGAGGTAACACATCCATGATTTCATGTGTTTACCTTACATGCATGATTTCATGTGTCTACCTTTAATGACATGATTTCATGTGTGACCCTAATTACATGTTTTCGTGATTTCATGTGCTAACATATAGGAGGTGTTGTCTCAGTTCCGTCAAATAGCTGAAGAAGAAGAAGTGCTACACGGAGACGCACTGAAAACAACCGAGACAACCACTGAGACTGGTTCAAGGAAAAGGAAGCAGAGTCATCGGGCAAGAGGTGATAGGAGAGTGAACAACTGGCCGGACAACACATATAGGGTTACAGAAGTCAATTCGAAAGGACAACCCATAGCTCCTCATCCAGTGCCAGCTAAATTTTGAAACGCTATTGGTTTCTTAGTTAGAGATAATCTGGACTGCACAATATCTAATTGGAAGGATGTACCAGATGATACAAAGACAGACATGTGGAAGAAGCTTTGTATTCGGTTTGTTTTCCCTCAGGGTTCAGAAATCCTTGTTAGGGGATATGCAATGAAACAGATTGCGATCTCGTTCCAGAACTGGAGGTATCCAGTTGATGACATCAATAGGCCAACACCTTGTTCCCTAGTCATAAGGTACGGTTTCAATAATAATCGTACAAGAGAAGTGGCCTTGCGATCCCAGGACGCAGGTACCATAACAGCGACATTCTAGAGGACTACTGCAAGATAGAAGTCTCGACTGTCGTCCGAGGATATGAGGACGACATGCTAGACATCGCAGGCCCAGAGGGTATTGAGAAACTCGGCCAGGCTGCCAAAAATTTCATCCTGTGGCCTCGACGAGACGTCAAGTTGACTCAGGAGCAACCACTAACGCAGGAGTCTACACATGCCGAGTCATCACATGGCTACTCTTTTCCACCACAATCACCTCCCCACTCCTTTCCTGACCCACCACCATCACCTGAACACATCTTTCCTGACCCACCACCACCACCATCACCTAAGCAACAAACTCCGGCGCAACCATCGCTACCTACCCATCCACACTCTTCCCCACCAGCCAAAGAATCCGAACAGTTCCGCCAGCACCGTCGTCGCCTAAGAAAAGGAAATTCCTGATGCCCAAATTGGTTTCCCCATTTGAGCCGAAGAAGAAAACTGCTGGCACGACTCTGTTTATGAAAGGAATTGGAAAGTCTCGCACGATACGTACCGTTGACTTGGCTGAGCACGAGAAGGTAGCAAAGTAGGCAGTCGATATCATACAGATCAGGAAGCCAACGAAAAAGGATTACGAAGATGTCCCACATGAATATGTGCTTACCAAGCCTCTTCTCAGTTGGCAGCGATTAAAACTACTACAGAAAATCTTTTGGGAGGCACTTCTGAAATCTTAACCGTGGCGGTCAGCCCAGCAAACCGCCTCGGTTAAGACGGGCCGGTCGAAGGCTGGGCTGGTCGCCCCCAACCGCCTCAGTTAATTCCTTTTCCGAGGCGGTTATCGTAACAAAACCACCACGGTTAATAGGTATTAACCGTGGCGGTTGAGTTACAACAACCGCCTCAGAAAATACATTAACCGAGGCGATTGTTGTAACTCAACCGCCACTGTTAATTGCTGATTAACCGTAGCGGTTTATTTAACAAAGCCGCCTCCATTAACTCTGAGCCTATGAAACAACAACCCTCCCCATCTTCCTCCCCGCGACCTCTCCTCCATTTTTGGGTGTTTTGAGCTCAAAACCCTAAAAATAGCCATTTCAAGGGGGGGAGGTTTTGCCCTTGGATTTGGTGAAGGGTGGCACCGTAAGAGGTTGATTCTTACCCTCCAAATCTTGTTTTCCTCTCTTAGGTGTTTTTCCAAATGGTTTAGATCTAGATCTAAATGGATGAGAGGGAATAAGGAATTTATCCTTGGATTTAGTGAAGGGTGGCACCGTTAGAGGTTGACTCTTACTCTCCAAATCTGCTTTTCCTCTCTTTTCCATGATTTATAGGAGTTTTTTTCGAAATGTGGCCGGTTTAGATCTAGATCTAAAAAGATGAGAGAGTAAGTGAATCTAGAGTTGGATTTTGTGAAGGGTGGCACTTGGGAGTATTTAGATGCTTTTTCGATACTTTCAATTAGTTGTAGAGTTGGATTCACGGCTCGTCTAATACGATTTCATTTCAATTTGCTGTGTTTGTATATAAGATGAAGGTCATGGAGAGCAGGGAGAATTGGATGTACAACACATCAAGGTTGGATCTGTCTTTCCTAGACAATGTGAGGAAGAAGTTCATTCCTTTTGCGCAGAAGCATCGTCGGAGTCTGGGCCGAGATCGCATGATTTGTCCGTGCAATGACTGCAAGAATCGGCTTGCCCAGGAAGACAACGTTGTGCAATCACACTTGGTACGGTATGGGTTCATCAAGGACCCAAAGTGCACTGTGTGGAAGTATCACGGTGAAAAAGATCCGAGTGTCGCAGATGCACAAGCAGAAAGCTCCTCGTCGGTGAATGACAGAAGACAGCAACAACTGACATCATCTGCCGCCGACGATGGCGACAATGTGAGACGTGAGTACATCACGATCAGTGATCTACTCCAGGACATGGCAAACGATGACGCCGACGCTTGCGATGGGGATGGTGACCCTGTCGTTGACACGTTGCTGCCGAAGGATGCAGAGTTCATTGAGCAGGTTGCTAACTGTCAGGATCACAATGATATTTTGTTTGGGGATCCAAAATGGCTCGAGAATTTCAGAGTGATGAAGCAGGCGGCAATTGATCCCCTGTACAAGGATGGGGAGAAATGTCCACAGCATTGGACTGTGCTCCGTTTCAATCTCCAGTTGCTTATGTTGAAGGGTCGCCATGGGATGACCGACACTTGCTTCAACGACCTGTTACGTATCCTTGGTGACAGTTACCCAGAGGGTAACAATGTGCCCGCCAACACCTATCGGGCGAAGAAGCTGATCCGGCCAGTGGCAATGAAGCTTAGAAAGTTTCATGCATGTCCTAACCATTGTATTCTATTTCGGGGAGACGACATTGCAAAGTTGGAGAGCTGTCCGCGCTGTGGCGCGAGTCGTTACAATAAAAATGCTGGTTGTCGCGCCGGTGATGAGGAGGTACCCTCGAGAGGGCCGAAGAAGAAGAAGGCGAAGGCCACCAAACAGCCGCCTCCTGAGGACGAAGAAGAAGAGGGTTACACACTCAGGAAAAGTCCTGCCTTGTCGGTGTGGTACCTGCCCGTCATCGATCGGTTGCGTGCACTATTCGGGAATCCAGAGGATGCCAAACTTATGTCCTGGCATGCATCTCCTGAACGTGTGAAGGGTGATGGCAAGCTGCGGCATCCGTCCGATGGCAAGCAGTGGAAGCATTTTGACGCCAAGTTCACAAAGTTTGGGGACGAGCCTTGGAACATCAGGTTCGCGCTGAGTACCGACCGGATGAATCCCTTTGGCGACCTCAGCAACACGCATAGCACGTGGCCGGTCACCCTCACCATCTACAACCTACCTCCACACCTATGTCAGAAGCGCAGGTACCTTCTACTCACCATGCTTATTTAAGGCCCGAAGCAGCCCGACAATGATATAGATGTGTTCTTGGAGCCCTAGATGGAGGACATGCAGACACTATGGGAGAAAGGGGTTGACATGATGGATGCGTCCGATAAGAAGGAGTTCACTCTATATGCCATCATCTTTGTCACCATCACCGATTACCCTGGTCTTTTTTCACTATCGGGGCAGATTAAAGGGAAGAGCGGTTGCGTAGTTTGCATTGATGGCACCTGCTACACTTACCTTAGTGCATCGAAGAAGATGGTGTATATGAGGTATAGGCGATTCCTCCCCAAGAAGCACAGGTACAGGAATCCGTCGATGAATATGTACTTCGACAACAGTGACGAGCTTGAAATTGACACACTGGATAGGTCAGGGTACAGGCAAAAGGTGTTTGACATGGTGATAGGTCCGGAGTGGCTAGAGGGGGGTGAATAGCCAATTAAAAACTTTCTACAACAACAAAACTTGATCACAAGGTTAGTAACAAATGAGGCAAAGCGAATTCTTTGCGCTAGCCTACTAGAGGGTTGCAAGCCTTCCTAACCGGTCTAGTTAGAGTCACTAGGAGCACACAAGCTAATCCTAAGTTGAGCTACTTACTCCTAGGTGAACAAACTAGCTACTTCTACCACTACCACTACACAAGCTACTACAACACAAGAGTAAAGTGCACAAATGTAAAGAGTAGGGTGTAGAGATGATATACCGACGTGTAGAGGTGGTAGCCAAACACCGAGAGAGATACCAACACACTCGAAGGTGGTGGTCACAATAAAATCCCAATCAACACACGGAGACAAAGATTTATCCCGAGGTTCACGTGCTTGCCGGCACGCTAGTCCCCGTTGTGTCGACCACGACTTGGTGATTCGGTGGCTAATCGACGACAATCGTCAAGCTCACCAAGAGCGCCACAAGAATCTACCACGAGAAGGGTAACTCAACAACACAAGCAATTTACTAGAGCTACCTTGTGGCTTCTCCGCCGGGGAAGGTACAATACCCCTCACAAGATCACTGGGAGTGGCCGGAGACAATCTCCAACTCCGCCAAGCTCCTCCGCTGCTCCAAGCCGTCTAGGTGACGGTAATCACCAAGAGAAATGAGAGAACTCCGCAGCAAACACGATCAACAAGTGCCAATGAATGCAAAGATCAAGCAAAGCACTTTGATCAACTCTCAAGCTCACAATGGATGAGAATTATGCAATCTATGTGAATGAGAGAGTTGTGAGGGTGCTCAAGAGGTGTTTCAACAAGTTAGAGAGCCAAGAGAGCCTTCCCAAACCAGCCAAGTCGCTATTTATAAGCCACACACAAAGAACTAGCCGTTTGGATAAAACTGCGTACCGTCGGACTGTCCGACGGCCAGATCGTCGGACTAAACCGCATGGTCCGACGCTCTGGATTGACGCCACGTGTCCTCTGCCGTTTGAAGTTGACCGTTGAAACACAACGGCTATTTTCTCGCGCCAAAACAACCGTCGGACGGTAAGGCGTCGGACCAAAAATCGCGGTCCGACGCTCTCAGCAGACCACCGTTGGACTCAGCCAGACGAAGCCGTCGGACTAAAAACCGCGACAGTCCGACGCTTCCAGAGAGCTCCCCGAGCGCTGAATTCCGTCGGACGATAGTCCGACGCTCGCCATCGGACCAAACAGAACGGTCCGATGCCCTCTGAGTTCTCCACGTGTCAGCTCTCGCTCGTTCAGCACCGTCGGACCCTGAGGCTAATGGTCCGACACTCAGAAAATGAGCGTCCGACGCTCTAAGCAGGGTTAGCCGTCGGACCGAAGACAATGGTCCGACGCTCAGGCGAAGCTAGGGTCCGACACTCTGTTTTCTCAGGATTTTCACTCAAACCTTTCACCCTTTGTTCCCAAGTGCTAACACCAAGTGTTCTACACCTTGTGCACTTGTGTTAGCCTTTTTAAAAGAGTTTTTCAAGGGTGTGTTAGTTAGCCACTAGATCTAAATGCAATGCATGATCCAAACATCTAATGGCACTTGATAACCGTGTTAACCATGGAATTACTCCCCTCTTCATAGTACGGCTATCTATCCTAAATGTGGACACACTCTCTATAGTGTCTCGTCCACCAAAACGGAAAGAGCCCTATTGATATACCTTTGCCTTGTGCTCAATCCAAATCACGAAGTGTTGGAGTTCTTGATCTTCACTTTGATGGGCTTACTCCAAGTCTTTGGATGCCTTCATCACCTCCACACTTGATCCTCTAACCATCTTGTAATCAAACACTTAGGCATAATGGTTAGATACTTTGGTGTCATCAATTAGCCAAAACCAAACATAGAGCTTTCAATCTTTCCCTTTTTGGTAATTGATGACAACCTCTACAAAGATATTCAATGAATTCAACTTGGTACTAATAGCTCCCCCTACATATGTGCCTAGTGTTTGGATTTGAAAGGCTTTGCGCATATGTATTGGATTTGGAGTTTGGAAGAGATATTACTACCAATTTGTTGCTAAGGTTTATAGAATTGGACCTTTGAAGCGTGATACCATCGGAGTGCATCTATACACCATCCTTAGCACCATGGATAGGTAGATTCCATTTTAAAGAATTCTTGCAATTAAAGACACTAGAATACCTCATGAGATCATATTATAAACAAGGTTCTAGTACCAATTGATAAGAGTAAGGAACTAGCTACCACTTCCTATGCATGCTAGTACTTCAATACACCACACAAGTTATGACTAACATACACTAAACAAGCAAGCACATTTTGAATTTTAGTACAAATGCAATGCACCAAACATATGAAAATGCACAATCAAATGCTTGCAACCATGCTTATGAGCTTGCTCCCCCTAAGTGTGAGATCTAAATTTTAAAAGTTTGTGATCCCTCTCACTTGGCCTATTGCTCTTCCATTATTGGCCTAATGACGGTTCATCGCGTAACAACCCTATTCCTCTCCATACCTTTGTTCCATTCTCTCCCCCTTTGTCAGCAATGACCACAAAAGGGTATCATGGTTAGGATATGATTTGAAATCAATGGAGGGAATCACTTGTTAGATTGTTTCCATTATCTTCCTTCTTTTAAGCATTTAGCTAGATTACTTGCACCAATATATAACTCGGTTTGTCCTTTGGCAAGCTTCTTCACGCCACTAGGGGTTATCTTGACAAAGTTGGCTTATATATTATTGTGCTCATATTCTAGATAAATACTAGGTTCACAAGCCCACAAACTAGTCACATGTCACCACTAGATCAATCAAGTCATAGAAGAAATAGTAGTGGCATATGAGTTCAAAAACATTTAGTTTGACATGAATGAGCCTAATTAAGGAAAATATGTCTATATGTTCTAACAAGTCCTACTAGCACATGAATGACATGCCATACAAAGATACCTTTGCTTTGTT
Source organism: Eremochloa ophiuroides (assembly GCA_038502445.1). Lineage (NCBI taxonomy): Eukaryota > Viridiplantae > Streptophyta > Magnoliopsida > Poales > Poaceae > Eremochloa > Eremochloa ophiuroides. Next base: position 89,077,188 of record JAHLJS010000003.1, read on the forward strand.
GGAGTAGAGGCAAGTCATATAGCGGGGGTGCTAGCTTAACTCATGTTGGAGAAATCAAGGATGTTCAATTTATTCTTCAATTTGTAGAATCTTACTTCATCAAGTGGCTTGGTGAGAATGTCGGCTAGTTAATCATCGGTGCCCACACTCTCAACTTGAATGTCACCTTTGGCTTGGTGGTCTCTAATGAAGTGATGCCTTATATCAATATGTTTAGTTCTTGAGTGTTGTACCGGATTGGTGGCAATCTTCACGGCGCTTTCATTATCACATAGTAACGGCACATTCTTGAATTTAACTCCATAATCACTCAATGTTGCCTTCATCCACAACAATTGTGCACAACAACTCCCCGCACTAACATACTCGGCTTCAGCGATAGAGAGTGCAACCGTGTTTTGCTTCTTGGATGACCATGATATTAGTGATCTTCCCAATAGTTGACAAGTTCTGGAAGTGCTCTTCCTATTGATCTTGCAACCCACATAATCGGAGTCCGAATAACCAATCAACTCAAAGTTTGACCCCTTAGGGTACCATAGTCCAACATCGGGTGTGTGCTTGAGATATCACAATATTCTCTTGGTTGCCTTCAAATGACTCTCTCTAGGTGAAGCTTGATATCTTGCACACATGCAAACACTAAACATCACATCCGGTCTAGAAGCGGTCACATAGAGTAAGCTTCCAATCATAGACCGATACTTCTTTTGATCCACCATGTTGCCACTCTTGTCTTCAACAAGATTACGATTAGTGCCCATAGGTGTGCTAATTAATTTGACACTTTCCATCCCAAATTTCTTCAACATGTCCCTTATGTATTTGCCTTGGTTTATGAAAGTTTCATTCTTCAATTGCTTGATTTGAAGACCAAGAAAATAACTCAATTCTCCAATCATGGACATCTCAAACCCATTAGCCATCATCTTTCCAAACTCCTCACAATAGTCTTGATTGGTTGAACCAAAAATAATGTCATCAACGTAGATTTGCAACACAAACAAGTCTTTGCTAATTCTTTTGGTGAAGAGTGTGGTGTCAACCTTTCCCATTTTAAATCCCTTGGATAGTAAGAAATCTCTCAATCTTTCATACCATGCCCTAGGTACTTGCTTCAAGCCATATAGTGCCTTTCTCAACTTGTAGACATGGTCGGGCTTCTTCTCATCTTCAAATCCCGGGGGTTGCTCAACATATACCAACTCATTGATGAATCCATTTAAGAAAGCACTTTTGACATCCATTTGATAAAGCTTGATGTTGTGTGCACATACATAAGCTAGCAAGATCCTAATTGCTTCCAATCTTGCAACCGGAGCATATGTCTCTCCAAAATCCAATCCTTCCACTTGAGTGTACCCTTGTACAACTAATCTTGCCTTGTTTCTCACTACAATGCCATCTTGATCTTGCTTATTCTTGAACACCCACTTAGTGCCAATGACATTATAATTCTTGGGCCTCTCAACTAGCTCCCATACTTGATTTCTTTCAAAATTGTTGAGCTCTTCATGCATGGCATTTACCCAATCACTATCATTCAAAGCTTTCTCAATGGTAGTTGGCTCTTCAAATGACACAAAAGAGAAGTGCTCACAAAAGTTTGCTAACTTTGATCTTGTTTGAACACCACTTCTAATATTCCCAACTATTTGATCCAAAGGATGATCTCTTGCAATGTTGACCGGTTGGAGAACTTGATTGCTTGAGCTAGGTTGACTTACTTGAGATTGGATGACTTGTTGATCTTTATCTTGAGTTTGAGTTTGATCATGAGAATCACTAGAGCTTGCATTATCTTGATTTACTTGCACATTTGATTGAGGTAGCACTTGATCTTTATCATCTTCATCTTCCACATCAACCACTTGCCTTGGCCGGATGTCACCAATGTCCATGTTCTTCATAGCTTCTACCAATTGAGTTCCTCTCATATCATCTAGATTTTCTTGTTCACCTTGAGAACCATTGGTTTCATCGAACTCCACATCATGAACTTCTTCAATTAGCTTGCTGGTGTGATTCCATACTCTATATGCTTTGCTTGTGGTGGAGTAACCAACTAGGAAGCCTTCATCACATTTCTTCTCAAATTTTCCCAATCTTGCCCCTTTCTTCAAGATATAGCATTTGCATCCAAATACTCTAAAATATGCAATATTGGGCTTTCTTCCATTCAATAGCTCATATGATGTCTTCTTCAAGAGGCGGTGACAATAGAGCCGGTTGCTACAATAGCATGCCATGTTGATTGCTTCGGCCCACATGTCCACACTCACGTTGTATTCACTAAGCATGGACCTTGCCATATCAATGAGTGTTCTATTCTTTCTCTCAATAAGACCATTTGATTGAGGAGTGTACTTGGCCGAGAATTGATGTTTGATTCCAAACTCATCACAAAGTTCATCTACCCTTGCATTTCTAAACTCACTTCCATTGTCACTTCTCACTTGCTTGATTGTCACTTCAAATTCATTTTGGCTTCTCTTGATGAATGTCTTGAATATGCCAAATACTTCACTCTTGTCAACAAGAAAGAAGACCCATGTGTATCTTGTATAGTCATCCACTATCACAAAGCCATACTTGTTTCCACCAAGACTAGCATAAGTGGTTGGGCCAAAGAGATCCATGTGCAGTAACTCAAATGCTCTAGATGTTAGGATGTGTGTTTCCAACTTGCTTTCCCATTTGACATGCACTACACAACCTATCCTTCTCAAATTGAACATTCTTCAATCCTCTCACCATGTCATGCTTGACCAATCTATTGAGTTGCTTCATTCCAACATGACCAAGCCTTCTATGCCATAACCAACCCATACTTGATTTGGTGAACAAGCATGTTGACAATTGAGCTTCACTAGCATTGAAGTCCACCAAATAGAGATTGCCATACCGAAAACCCTTGAATATCAAGTTGCTTCCATCAACACTAACAATCTCCACATCATCAATACCAAAGATGCATTTGAATCCCAAGTCACACAATTGAGCCACGGACAACAAGTTGAAGTTCAAGCTCTCTACTAGCAAGACATTGGAGATGGACATATCATTTGAAATTGCAATCTTTCCAAGACCAATAACCTTGCCCTTCTTGTTGTCACCAAATGTGATACTATCAAGATTCCCATCTTCATTTGGCTTGATTGAATTGAACATATTTGATTCTCCGGTCATGTGTTGAGTGCACCCACTATCAAGCACCCAATGCCTCCCTCCGGACTTGTAGTTCACCTACAAAGAAATCAATTAGATTTTGGTACCCAAGTTTGTTTGGGTCCTTGGAGGTTAGTTACCAAGCTCTTCGGCACCCAAATTGCCTTCTTCTTTGGGTTCTCCTTAGGTGCACCAATGAAGTTGACTCGCACTCCCCTAGCACCCTTTGTAAGCACATAGCAAGAATCAAGTCTAATGGATGAAACCATAGGCTTGCTTTGCTTCATCATCCTCTTCTTGCAATATTGCTTCTTGTGCCCCACTTGCTTGCAATTATAGCAAACCACACCATTGCCCTTCACAAAGGTTGTCTTGTGAGGGACAAAGGTGGCTTTGCCCTTCTTGGGGGTATAGCCAAGACCCTCCTTGTTAATGGAGAACCTTTGACTACCCAAGCACTTAAGCAAGCGGGCATCTCCACCATAGGCATTGCCTAAGGCTAGAGTGAGCTCATGCACCTCCTTCTTGAGGTTCTTGTTCTCATCCATGATTTGAGCATCACAAGTGACACTAACAAACTTGGGTGAGGTAGATGTGGATGTGCTACAAGATGTATTAGTGGAGGCAACAACAATAGGTGTATCAAATAGATCACAATGGACACCTACGTCACATGTTGTGGGCACATCCTCCACCTTAGCCAACTCCGAAAGTGATGAGTGAGCCTTCTCAAGCTTGGAGTGAGCTTCTTTTAGTGCCTCATGGTCTTCCTTTAGACACTCATGAGATGCACTAAGCTCCTCAAAAGATTGCTCAAGGAGTTTCTTCTCCTTGGTCAAAACTTTGCACGCCCTCGCTTTCTTCTTAAGGTAGGAGTGTGTGTCACGGAATATGTCAAGGAGCTCCTCCTTGGAGAAGTCCTCCTCCTCACTCTCACTACCGCTCTCATCGGATGAGGATTGTACCTTAGATGGCTTAGCCATAAGACAAGTTGGTGTAGAGTCAAATACAGAAGGCTTACTTTGAATAGCAAGACTAGCAATAGCCTTCTTCTTGGTGAGCTTGTGATCATCATCACTATCTTCATCATCGGAAGAAGAAGCATCACTATCCCATGTGACACAATATGAATGCCCCTTCTTCTTCTTGAAATGCATCTTCTTGTCTTTCTTTTCCTTCTTGTTCTTCTTCTTCTTGTCATCATCATCATCATCATCACTCTCATTCTTGTGAGGGCAATCGGCTATCAAGTGATCCTTGCTCTTGCATTCAAAGCACCTCATGGTGGTGCTCTTGCCTCTTGTGAAGTCTCTCCTCTTTCTAGCACCATAGCCCTTCTTCTTCATGAACTTGCCAAATCTCCTCACAAGAAGTGCCATCTCCTCATCATCATCACTTGAGCTTTCCTCATCATCACTTGAGATTGGCTTCTTTGCTTTGCCCTTGTGCCTTGATGAAGTAGCCTTGAATGCAATGCTCTTCTTCTCACTCTTGTCCTTCTTCTCATCCTCCTTCTCTTCCTTGACCTTGGCATCAATGTCATCTCGGTAGATCTCATGTGTCATGACCTCACCAAGCACTTGTGTAAGTGTCATCTTGGAGAAATCCTCTCTCATAAGAATGAAGTGCAAGGTCTCATACTGAGACGGTAAACATCTCAAGAAGCGATATGAGAAGTCCTTATCATCAATCTTTTCACCGAGAGCCTTGAGATCACTAACAATTACACTCAACCGGTGGAACATCACCGGTATGCTCTCATCTTCCTTCATCTTGAAGCTTGCATATCTATCTTTGAGGATGTAGAGCTTGGCACCCTTAACGGCGGTGGTGCCCTCATATGTATCTTCCAACTTCTTCCAAACCTCATATGCATACTCCAAGTCCTTGATTTATTCAAAGACTTTCTCATCAAGAGCACTATAGAGAGCATTGAGAGCAATGTCATTGAATTGGAGCTTTTCTTCATCTCTTGGTGTGAGATCATTCATGTCAATCACCACAAAGTCTTTCTCAACAATCTCCCACATCTTCCGGTTCATTGATTTCAAGTGAGCCCTCATTTGCTTCTTCCAATAGCCATAGCTAGAACCATCAAACCGAGGTGGCTTGCCCATGTGATTGATTAAGTTGTTGCGAGCCATCTTGAACACCGAAGGATGTTAAGCCTTGCAACAACGGTGACCATGGCTCCGATACCAATTGATAGGTCCGAAGTGGCTAGAGGGGGGTGAATAGCCAATTAAAAACTTTCTACAACAACAAAACTTGATCACAAGGTTAGTAACAAATGAGGCGAAGCGAACTCTTTGCGCTAGCCTACTAGAGGGTTGCAAGCCTTCCTAACCGGTCTAGTTAGAGTCACTAGGAGCACACAAGCTAATCCTAAGTTGAGCTACTTACTCCTAGGTGAACAAACTAGCTACTTCTACCACTACCACTACACAAGCTACTACAACACAAGAGTAAAGTGCACAAATGTAAAGAGTAGGGTGTAGAGATGATATACCGACGTGTAGAGGTGGTAGCCAAACACCGAGAGAGATACCAACACACTCGAAGGTGGTGGTCACAATAAAATCCCAATCAACACACGGAGACAAAGATTTATCCCGAGGTTCACGTGCTTGCCGGCACGCTAGTCCCCGTTGTGTCGACCACGACTCGGTGATTCGGTGGCTAATCGACGACAATCGTCAAGCTCACCAAGAGCGCCACAAGAATCTACCACGAGAAGGGTAACTCAACAACACGAGCAATTTACTAGAGCTACCTTGTGGCTTCTCCGCCGGGGAAGATACAATACCCCTCACAAGATCACCGGGAGTGGCCGGAGACAATCTCCAACTCCGCCAAGCTCCTCCGCTGCTCCAAGCCGTCTAGGTGACGGTAATCATCAAGAGAAATGAGAGAACTCCGTAGCAAACACGATCAACAAGTGCCAATGAATGCAAAGATCAAGCAAACCACTTTGATCAAATCTCTAGCTCACAATGGATGAGAATTATGCAATCTATGTGAGTGAGAGAGTTGTGAGGGTGCTCAAGAGGTGTATCAACAAGTTAGAGAGCCAAGAGAGCCTTCCCAAACCAGCCAAGTCGTTATTTATAAGCCACACACAAAGAATTAGCCGTTTGGACAAAACTGCGTACCGTCGGACTGTCCGACGGCCAGATCGTCGGACTAAACCACACGGTCCGACGCTCTGGATTGACGCCACGTGTCCTCTGCCGTTTGAAGTCGACCGTTGAAACACAACGGCTATTTTCTCGCACCAAAACAACTGTCAGACGGTAGGGCGTCGGACCAAAAATATCGGTCCGACGCTCTCAGCAGACCACCGTCGGACTCAGCCAGACGGAGCCGTCGGACTAAAAACCGCGACAGTCCGACGCTTCCAGAGAGCTCCTCGAGCGCTGAATTCCGTCGGACGATAGTCCGACGCTCGCCATCGGACCAAACAGAACGGTCCGATGCCCTCTGAGTTCTCCACGTGTCAGCTCTCGCTCGTTCAGCACCGTCGGACCCTGAGGCTAATGGTCCGACACTCAGAAACTGAGCGTCCGACGCTCTAAGCCGGGTTAGCCGTCGGACCAAAGACAATGGTCCGACGCTCAGGCGAAGCTAGGGTCTGACGCTCTGTTTTCTCAGGATTTTCACTCAAACCTTTCACCCTTTGTTCCCAAGTGCTAACACCAAGTGTTCTACACCTTGTGCACTTGTGTTAGCCTTTTTAAAAGAGTTTTCCAAGGGTTTATTAGTTAGCCACTAGATCTAAATGCAATGCATGATCCAAACATCTAATGGCACTTGATAACCGTGTTAACCATGGAATTACTCCCCTCTTCATAGTACGGCTATCTATCCTAAATGTGGACACACTCTCTATAGTGTCTCGTCCACCAAAACGGAAAGAGCCCTATTGATATACCTTTGCCTTGAGCTTAATCCAAATCACCAAGTGTTGCAGTTCTTGATCTTCACTTTGATGGGCTTACTCCAAGTCTTTGGATGCCTTCATCACCTCCACGCTTGATCCTCTAACCATCTTGTAATCAAACACTTAGGCATAATGGTTAGTGTCATCAATTAGCCAAAACCAAACATAGAGCTTTCACATGGTGCAGGGGATCAATGTCGAGTTTGGGAAGAAGAAGAAAGAGGAGGAAGATGGGCCGAAGAAGCGGAGGAAGACGAGGAAGCGGGATGCAGAAGAGGAAGAGGCAGAGCCTGCCCCAGCCCCCGTTCCATTCAAGAAGCAGTCGTGTTTCTTCAAGTACCTATCATACTGGAAGGAATTAGATACACCCCATACAATTGACTGCATGCACCTGGAGAAGAATTTCTTCGAGAGCACGATCGGGGTCGTACTTGACATCAAGACTAAGACAAAAGATGGTCTCAAGTCACGTCTGGATCTTGAGAACCATGACATTAGGCACGTGATCCACCCGATGGCGTCACAAGCCAGAAATAAAGTGGACCTTCCGGGCGCGAGCTATAACCTAAGAAAAGATGAGAGCACGGGTTTCCTCCGATGGCTTCGGGCCATGAAGGTGCCGACCGGTTTCTCTTCGAACATCAAGAGCCTAGTCTCGATGAAAGACCTCACAATGACCTACTTCAACTCTCATGACTGCCATGTCATGCTGACGGTGTTCCTTCCGATTGTGATCAGGATTATCGGTTCAGAGTACGTGAAGATGGTCATCACGCGCTTGTCCTACTTCTTTAACCGCATCACACAGAAGGTCATCGATGAAGCTGAGCTGCCTGCCCTAAAAGAGTTTATCGCAGAGACTCTTTGCCAGCTTGAGATGTGCTTCCCGTCCTCTTTCTTCGATATTATGCCACACCTGATGATGCACATGGTCGATCAAATACAGGAATTGGGGCCTGTATACTTGCATCAGATGTGGACGTATGAGCGGTTCATGTCCACCCTCAACCGATACGTCCATAACTGTGCTTACCCAGAAGGCTCAATGATTGAGGCGTACACAATAGAGGAGGCCGTTAACTACTGCACGAGATACGTCCGGGATAAAAATGCTATTGGGATGCCCGTCCACCCGCATGAAGGCAGAACAACAGGGATGGGGTGCACCGGGAGAAAAGTACGAACTGATATAGACGGCAATATCGTGCAAGATGCACATCATGCCGCCTTCAATCAGTTAGTGTCAATGGACAAGTGGGTTGAGCAGCACCTGAAGGATATGCGCCGCGCTAGTGATGGACGCACGGAGGCGTGGGTACAGAAGCAGCACAAGATGCATTTCACGACATGGATAAAAAATCAGGACATATCGAACGATTGCATTGAAGAATCGAATCTAGCATCCGGCCCTTCTAGCCAAGTCACCACGTGGCAAGGGTACGACATCAATGGATATAGGTTCCACACAAAAGAGAAGGACAAGAAGAGTGCGGCACAAAACTTCGGTGTTCGATATGAGGGCATCGATGACGCGACAGGGGACATCAAGTCATACTACGGGCAGATCGAACAGATATGGGAACTTTACTACGGCGATGACCTACAGATACCCATCTTCTGGTGCCAATGGGTCAAGCCGAAGTCTGTGGTCGTGGATGAGTATGGGCTAACAACTGTTGATCTCCAAAGCAACACCGACAGACATGATGAGTGGGTACTCGCAAACCGCATCGCGCAGGTAGCCTACTATCCGATGCCCAAAGAGACAAACAAGCATGTGGCTGTCTCAGGAAAGCAGAGGATCGTGGGAGCCGATGGAGTCCAGAGTCCCGAAGAATACAACAACTACGCAGAGTTCTCTCTATTTACCGATCATCCACGCAAGATCAAGATCGTTGAGAACCGCGTGAGCAGGAACAAGATAAAGCATTGGTTCCGCCCCGACGGTGAGAAGAAGTCCATCATAGGATCACTCCCACCAAAGTGATATGTACGCCACACATTTATGTAACAATGTACTCACCTAATGATTAACGAGAACTTTTCATGTAACTAGTCGACTACTACTTCTGCTCCTTACTACTACTATACTATCCTACGTACACTTACTATTCCACTACTCCTAGTATACGCTCACTACTATTACTCTACTACTCCTGCTACGCTCGATCACTACTACTACTCTACTACTCCTACTACGCTCACTACAACTACTACTACGCTCTACTACGCTACCACTCCTACGCTACAACTACTCTAATACTCCTACTACGCTCACTACAACTACTCCTACTCCTACTACCATTACTAATCCATTGCACTACTACTCTAGAATACTACCAAAAAGCTCACATCAAACCTGAAAACCCCCAAATTAAAAAGCTTAACCGAGGCGGTTGCCTTAGTATAACCGCCACGATTAATAGCATTAAACGTGGCGGTTATCCTAAGGAAACCACCACGGTTAATATTAACCGAGGTGGTTTTCTTTAGTTAACTGCCACGGTTAACATCGGCTATATTTACCCAGTTCCCTCCCCTGAAATTTCAATCTCCTCCGCGTGGCTCAATTCGACCCCGAAGGGCTGCCGGAATTTCTCGCCGCCGCCTCCGTCGCCATCGACCCCCGCCTGCGCCTCCGTCACTCCTCTGCCCCCGCCTCCACCTCCGCCCCTCCCCTGCCCCCGCCTCCCCCTCCGTGTCTAGGACCTCCACCCCGGCCTGGAACCCTAGCGCCACCACCCACGCGCGCCCATTCTCCGGCGGCTCTCTGTCTCAAACCCCGGCTCGTCCTCAGGTGGCTGTCCACGTGCGCGCCCGTCCTCACCCTGTTGCCGCCTCCGTGGTGGTGCTCCCCTCCGTGGTGGTGCTCCCTCTGTGGTGGTGCTCCCCTCCGTGGTGGTGCTCCCTCTGTGGTGGTGCTCCACTCCAAGGTGCTCCCTCTTTGGTGCCTTTCAGGCTGTGGTGCTCCCCGCCAGTGAAACCCTAGGTGCATGCCCCGCCAGTGAGAGATGTGTGTGCTATTTTTTTAAATGAAATGCTGCCCGTGATGCTATCTTTTGTGACATTGCAAATGCCACTGCTTAGGATGCAAAATATATAGTGTTTAACTGAGCATTTGCCACTGCTTTGAGATGTTTCGGGATAAGTTTAAGAAGAATTTGCCACTGAATTTGTACCTCTTCATCTTCTTGCCATACTACCTACAGTACCACTGTAGGTCAGCATTTGTTGTTTAGCTCTCTCAATGGACATCCTTCGGTTCAAAAAGGATATATGGATTATTATCTGCCATTTCAGTTTCTGTTTAGGTTTTGATGATGCTATGGGTAGTGCTTTGGTTAGGGTCCCAACCTATAAGTTGTGAGTTGATTATGTGCATGTCTTTCTTTTCTCTACTACTACTCTACTACTACTACTACTACTACTACTACTACTACTACTCTACTACTCTAACTCCTACTAGTACTTCTCTACTACTACTTGTCTCTACTAATATTTGTAAATGCAATGATGAATTGTTTGGCATATACTCTACCACTACTTGTGTACTACTACTCTACTACTACTTGTCTACTTGTACTCTATGACTCTACTCCTACTTGTCTACTAATCCTACTACTGTACCACTACTTGTCTACTTCTACTCTAAAACTACCTAGCTACTTGTACTCTACTCCTACTCCTCTTACTACTCTACTCCTACTTACTAGTACTGCTCCTATTCATACTTCTAGTCTTAGCTCTACTACTTCTACTTACTACTCTACTACTACTCCTATTCATACTTCTAGTCTTAGCTCTACTACTCCTACTTACTACTCTACTACTACTCCTATTCATACTTCTAGTCTTAGCTCTACTGCACCTACTTACTACGTACTCTACTTCTACTCCTACTTACCACTCTACTCCTACTCCTACTCTACTACTCCTACTTACTACTCTACTACTACTCTCTATTACTCTACTACTACTCTACTACTCTAACTCCTACTACTACTTCTCTACTACTACTTGTCTCTACTAGTGCTCCTAATTACTACTCTACTACTATTGTGTATTGCATTTTCGATGATGAATTGGTTTTGATTCTAGTAATGTGCTCAGGCAGTGGCATTTGCAATGATGTGAAACTTAAATTGTGTGCTGAGGCAGCGGCTATGATGATGAAAAGTCCCCATATTGCTTGTGAGCCTCTAAACTAGGATGGCTTGTATACCATATACAAGCAACCAGTTTAGAAGCGATGTTATTACAATGGGGCAAATCTGAGCCAAATATATACTTTTCTTATACTCTTTTGTATTCTTGTTATACTCTTTTGTACTTTTCTTAATTTATTTGTAAATGCAATGATGAATTGTTTGGCATATACTCTACCACTACTTGTGTACTACTACTCTACTACTACTTGTCTACTTCTACTCTATGACTCTACTACTACTTGTCCACTCAACTACTACTCTTAGCTATACTACTACTACTCTACAACTTGTACTCCTACAACTACAACTACTCCTACTACGCTCACTACAACTACTCCTACTACGCTCTACTACTTTAATTGAAACCCTATTTTATGGCTTTTTCGATGATGAATTGGTTTTGATTCTAGTAATGTCTTCAGGCAGTGGCATTTGCAATGATGTGAAACTTTGTATGTTGAGGCAGCGGCTATGATGATGGAAAGTCCCCATATTGCTTGTGAGCCTCTAAACTAGGATGGCATGTATATCATATACAAGCAACCGGTTTAGAAGCGATGTTATTACAATAGGGCAAATCTGAGCCAAATATGTACTTTTCTTATACTCTTTTGTACTTTTTTCAATTACTTTGTAGAAAATACTCGCAGTATAAATGAAAAATGATGTAATCACTGATTGCAATGAAAAAGGATGTATTATTCTTTTTTTTTGTACTTTTCTTGTCTACTTTGTATGCCCTACTCGCACTTGTGAGATGTCCGTATAACTCTATCTTATTCATAGCTTCCAATGGCGGGATCGCCTGAAGGACAATGGCGTCAGCCAAGCCCGGGCCCGAGTGATAAGGGAAGCCCTCATCATCATCAGATGAGAGCAGCAAGTACGAGGAGGAGGTTCTAACACCTAGGCCAGAGAAGAAAGCACGTACGGAGGAAGAAGAAGATCTGACCTATACACCGGAAAAGGGACAAAGAACAGGGCTGTCAACTCAAGGATCTTGCACCCCAGGTCGCGGACCAGAAGATGAAGAGGGCCGTGTAAGTGTCCAACTAACACACCGTCGACGGGCTCGCATGTACTATGTATACAGCAAATGTGAGCTCCTGTCATGTATATAGATTCCGGTGCCGCCTTTGCGTTTGGAGTTTGGTGATGAGGGGCATGAATCCGGTCCGTCCCCGAGCGCTTCATCAGAAAAGACAACCTCCAAAAGTGGAAAGTCAGAATTGAAGAGGGGCCAGCACGGAAGGCACCAGGTTTCGAAGAAGGTGCATGCCATAATCAAGATAGGGCCGTAGGGAGAGCCCTTGGAGCCACAAACAGTTATCGGCACCTTCAGCAACCAATGCTCTTGCATAGTAAGGGAACATGTGCCTATCACTTATTCAGATTGGAGGAAAGTGCCACAGACTCTGAAGGATGAAGTGTGGGCTGACGTGAAGAGACGTTTCTAGTATCCACCCGAACAATATGATGAAGCCGTGTGCAGGGGCCATGCGTTGTTCCTAGCAGGCAAAGCTCTTCGCAGCTTTCGGTCCAAAATCAACACCCAGTATGTGAAGAAAAGGAAGACACCATATGAATACTACAACTTCATCAAGCGGCACATCTGGGATGAGTTTGTCGAGAAGATGACCACTGATGAAGCAAAGCGCAAAGGCGAGAAGTTCTCGGAGCTCGCAAAGAAGAATGAGCTCGTCCACCACCTAGGCATAACCGGGTATGCTGGTAAGAGGCCCAAGTGGCGCCAGGAAGAAAGGGAGGCAGAAGTGAGCGGGCAGAGCTACCCATTACAAGGCATCGATGAGAGGTCACGCGACTACTTATATGCCCGTAGGCCAAAGAAGCTGAAGGAGGGCAAGATTCAATACAATGAGGAAAAGATCAAGGAAGCAGAGAAGGCTGTACTCAAGATCACTAAGGCTGCACAGACCGGGGAGTTCAAACCTCGTAGGGATCACGATGTACTGACCGAGGCACTGGGCAACCCTGAGCACCGGGGCCGCGTCCAGGGCTTGTCCTCAAGGCAGAGCTGGAAGAACGTGGAGTCCTGGCAGTCTGACGCCGAGACACAGCACACGAGGCAGGCATACAAGGAAGGGCTCATCCAAAAAGGCCACGATGAAGCAATGCAAGAGATGATCAGCAAGTCAATACAGGAGGCTTCCACTAGCACCGACCCCAAGATGGTGGAGTTGCGGGCACAGATGTTTGTGCAGGCTGGTGTACAACTACCAGCGAATCAGCAAATAGTTCCAGGCTCGTCGACGGAGGAATCCGCAGGTACCCGATCGATGACATCGTGGAGCCGAGGGAATGCACGCTCTATATTCCAATCGGACGCAAGATGGCGAATAAGAAGGCTGTTGCTAATGGACTAGTGTACCCCACAGAAAGCGGCGCCACATACAACAACAGGCCGATCCCGCATGACTATGCCAAGGTAGAGATCCTTTGGACCCACAAAGATTACGTTGAAGAAGAACTCGACTACCCAACTGAAGAAGGGGTCAGGTACCTCGGCTATACTATCGCGTCATTTGTTCTATGGAACAAGGAAGACATTGTCTTGGAATTCCAGTCGTCTCCGCTATCGCATCCCATGGCGCCACACTTGTCTCCACCGGATGGTGGCAACGACGATGGCGGCGACGACTCTGACGATGACAACGATGACAAGTACGACGCTACAGGCCTAGACAACAGTCCTCTACCGCATCCCGACAAGAGCAGCCCTCAAGGAGGTACAAGGGGTCCATCGGGCAACGAGACACCGCCCCCAACCCAGGGCAGTGGGAAATGTCCTTCAGCACCGAAGAAACCGGATAATGAAGCTAGCGACAAACCTGCCGACCTCACCACGAACAAACCTCCCCACCTCACCACGGAGCAATGGGCGGCGTCCAACTTAGCCGAAGAGTTCAAGTACTCTATGGCGTTCGAAAGGTATGTATGCTTATGGCAACTAAACATCTTCAACAGCTTAAGTGCGCGTAGATGCACGTAACATTCTTTTTTCATGGTGCCCCTATAGGGAGCGAACCCCGCCTAAATTTTGGCCCCTAAGTCCAGATTGCCCAGATAACTTCGAGAATGGCAAATTCATGTTGACCTTGGGCGATCTTTTGGAGGAGCCGTGGGAGGTTCGGAGGTTCCACATCTGGTATATGCATGTTGTAAAGCTGGGCATGAAGGAGTTCGTTGTGAAGGTCCTGCAGGGGTACTTCCACTTGGAGGATGATGAAAGCTACATGCCTGTTGAATTCCACGACATGCATAGGTTGCTGCGGTGTAAGGATCTCGACGTCGTCCAAGTGACTCTTTTTGCCATGTAAGTTATATCGTATTTTTGAATCGCTATAGGTATGTTAATTGAAGACGATCAAACTAACAATGTCATGACGACAACTTATGTCTTTAGGATGCAAGCATATGTATGCAAGAAACTAGGCAAACCTATTTTGTACCTATCTCCTATGCATATTAGCCAGAGGGCAATAATTGGCCACGGAATACCGGACACGCATCCTGAACTCGTGAACTTGGAAAGGTTGCAGAAAGCGAAAGTCCGTGCGAGATTGATAGGAGAGATCAAGTACAGAAAGGGACAGTACCTCTTACATGTCATGAAGAAGGTCATAGAGAATGGGTGTATCTTTGCCGCCCACCAGTTCGGGTATGTCAAAATGATACGTACAATAACTTATGGGTCAAAAGTACTATAACTTATGGGTGTATCTTTCCACATTGATTCAATTGTGCAGCTTGGGAGTCAGCGGCCACTGGATTTTATTTGTCATCTATCTTCAGGATGGAAAGGCCGTCATATTTGATTCCTTGCGGAACCCGAGCGACAAAGAAGGGTATAAGGATTTCGAGCACTGTCTACGATAGTAAGTGACAACAACACACGCTTGCATTACTAGTGTTTGTCATATAAGTTAACACCAGTGTTTTGCCATATATATAGCGCATATAGGATGTACGTGGAAGACCCCACCACCTATGATCGGAGGTCCAAGAGACAGAAGAAGAAGTTTGGCACACACTTGGCCGTGAGGAGAGAATTCCCGGTGCGAGTACTTACCATGCACTGCTACCCGCCACGGATAATATCTTGTATCTTACATTACTTCTATTTTCCATGCAGTGTGCCAAGCAACCACTTGGCTCAGTCCTGTGTGGATACTATGTTTGCGAGTTCCTCAGGGCTTGCGAAAGTTACCACTAGGGCTGGCGTCAGCTTAGGAAATCAATAAAAAAGTGGAAAAAGGAAAAACTGGATGATAGAAACATCAAGCAAACAATAGCTGACATTTGCAAGTGCGTCACGGACGATTGTTGTCATGTGGGGGGGGTAAGTTCTTCGATCCTACAAGCGAGCTCGCGACAGTGGAGAAGTGCGAGAAGCTGCGCAGCTAGAGAACCAGTGGTCTAAACATGAATGACTACAGATTGCCGGACATATTCGATTAGCTTAATTATGCCATGCTGAAACTATAATATCATGTCCTAGTTTAGAAGTAAACGTTTTATAATATTGATGGTGACATACGGGGGATGTACATACGGACGACAGAAGACTAAATATGATTTACGTGTTTATACTCTTTATGTGCATTTTTCTACTTTGAATGTATGTGAATATCAGAAATTTCGGTTTCAAATCCAAATTCAAATATTGTAAAAACATTTTTTTATTCCTAGAAAATAATAATGGTGGCGGTTACATTAAGATAACCACCACTGTTAATCCATTAAAAGTGGCGGTTATTTTAAGATAACTGCCTCGGTTAATTTGATTATTTGTGGCGGTTATCTTAAAACAACCGCCTCGGTTAATACGATTAACTGTGGCGGTTGCCCAACCGCCTCGGTTAAGGCCACGATTAACCGTGACCTTAGGTCCGAGGCGGTTGATATAACCGCCACGGTTAAGCCTTTTTAACCGCCACGGTTAAATTTTTTGTAGTAGTGTAACAAGCATCCCTACTGGTATAAAAAGGATGCACGACTGGTACATGAGAGCTTCTCACGCTGGCATCGACTCAATAACTATAAGTATACCATACGGGGCATTTCTTTGTCCCCACATTACGGCCATGATCAGCTTCGAGGACCTCTGGTTGATGATGAACCTCAAAAGACTTGACGTACAGACCGTCACGTTGTTTGCATTGTAAGTAAATGTACACTGATACTTATTACATATATATGCTTGTGTTGTTATCATTTTGTGTTCTATGAAAAAGTTTGATTATCTCTGACATAGAAAAAAAATCGATCGTCTTGCAGAATGCAACATGATGAGCAGCTTGCGTGTACCTAGATGAATCAAACAAGCTAGTGTACATGAGCCACAGGCGCTTCTTACCAAAAGGACACAAGTTCCGCTTGCGTAAGATGGATAAGTACTTCGACAATATGGATGAACTACATTCTACTGCTCCATCAGGTAACCCTTTACTCCTTATTCGGTGATCCTCACCATATACAACCTTCCTCCATAGTTGATGCAGAAGCGAAAATACCTTTAGCTAACTATTCTACTGCTCAATCAGGTAACAGTAAAGGTCAAAGAGTTTTTAAAATTGTCAAAAACATCAAGTTCGTTTTTGGGAAGAAGACAAAAGATGGAAAAGCCAGAAAGGATGTCAAGCCAGCTCCAGGGGATACATTTAAGAAGTTGTCAGTTTTCTTCAAGCATTTACCATATTGGAAAGACTTGGACGTACGACACACGATCGATGGCATGCACGTTCAGAAGAATGTGTTTGAGAGCATAGTTTGCATCTTGCTAGATATGAAGAGCAAGACAAAGCAAGGACTGAAATCACGTCTAGACATGGTAAACTTAGGCATCAAAAAGGAACTTCACCCTGTTCCTCTAGAAAATGGGAAGTATCACCTCCCAGCAGCAAGCTATAACCACAACAGACATGAGCAACATGGGATGTGTGTGTGTGCTGGAAGAATTTAAAAGTTCCATCTGGTACATGAGAGCTTCTCACGCTGGCATCGACTCAATAACTATAAGTATACCATTCGAGGCTTTTCTTTGTCCCCACAATACGGCCATGATCAGCTTCGAGGACTTCTGGTTGATGATGAATCTCAAAAGACTTGACGTACAGACCTTCACGTTGTTTGCATTGTAAGTTTATGTACACTGATACTATTTACCACATATGTTTGTGTTGTTATTATTTTGTGTTGTATGAACAAGTTTGATGATCTCTAACATAGAAAAAAAAATCGATCATCTTGCAAAATGCAACATGATGAGTAGGAGAATCGTGCTGAAAGAGACGAAAGCAAATTGATTGGGTATCTCAATTCAATGAAAATATGCGAGGACGAGCATACATTCAGGATCGGGCACAAACACGATGATCTAAAGGGCTTGAATAAGGAAGAAGCTGCCTTGAAAATGGTGGAAATGCAGAAGGACTTTGAAGCCAAATATGCCATTTACATTGGGAACGCGATGAAGCAGTGGAGGCGTAGGCAAGTCATAATGGCCCTGTACCACTTTGGGTAAGTATAGTACTGTGTGTGAGAGTATACGTACATTACGACATCATTAATTTATAATTTCAATATGAATTCACAAATTTGATTCGTACATGGACCACTGGATCTGCTTTTATATTTATCCAAGGCAGGGACGGGTGGTGGTCTATGACTCCGCAGACTACGATCCCTCCCAATATGCTACAGTCTTGACCTTCATAGAGCGGTAAGGCAAGATGTGTATGCATGCATATATACTTTTATCGATGTGAGCTTGAGATTAATTAATTAATTTAGTGATGATTAATTCGAGATCATAGGGCTTGGCGGTGGTTCCTGGTGAAAAAGGGAAAACTTGGCCCCAACAAACGGGGGATGCCGATGGATATAATTTATAATGACCCGGTATGTATAACTTATAAATAAATGTGTCATACACACACACAAACACACACACACAGATATATAATGTTGGCAACTTTGTTTGTCGGTTATATATAGTGCCATAAGCAACCAGTCGGATCGATACACTGTGGATTCTACATGTGCGAGTTCATAAGAGTGAACGGACGATACGTCAATGACCCTGAGGTAATTAATACATAAGCAACAATATGTCATTAAAGTTTAAATTAATGTGTAATAATCAAGGTAAAAAAATGATGTTTATACAGGGACGGGGATGTAAGATAGAAATAACAAATAACATGTCAGAAAAAACGTTGTTGGGCATCGTCAAGGACATGTGCAATTTAATGTTGAAAGAAGTCATATCATTCGACGGAAAATATCACGATGCTACCGGCATCTTAGCACAGGCCAAGTATAGAGCCCTAACAGATATTGGTAGGCTAAATCTTCAGCGTGAAGATTACTAGGGCACGTAACAATATGTGTGTATTATATCGATATCGCATATGATGTAAAAACATAGAAGTGTGTATAAATATGTGAGTACATATAATTAATTAATTGCATGTTTGTATATATGTATTGATAATGACCATATAATAGGACCTAGTATATCCAATATTATATTATATTACAATATTAAAAAAACAGGGCACAACCTGTTTTGAAAAAAAGGTAAGAAAAATAAACATAGACGGTCAGTAAACTGAATCGCCAGCTTTCTACTGGTGGTTCTCTTTAGGAACCGCTGTAGAAAGTTGTTTTCTACAGGCGGTTCACAAAAAACCCCCAGTAGAAATGGCGATTTCTACTGGTCTTTCCCGCTGGCGGTTGCGAGAAACGGTTATAGAAATGCGTTCACAACCGTTAGCAGGGAGCTTTTCTGTACTAGTGTAGTTGTGACCTTATTACACTGCTGTAGCAGCTAATTAACGACGCTCGACGCCGGGCACACATACAGTAGCTCTGATGGTACACTGGCACCACCCTAGCTTGTCTCATTGGAATGCAGCCGCAGCTGGGTCAATGCATGGTGGCCCGGCCTCGCTTGTATTGTGCTTGCTTGCTTGTTGCCAATGCCCCCCTCGGCCCATCGCCATTGTGCGCGCAGTGTGCACACATCAATGGAACTGTAGACAAGGACTGTAGCGTGGCGCTGGCGCTGCCGATGGCGACGCCGTCCCCACCCACGACCACGAACCAGCCACCACACAAAGCTAGCTACGCACACGCACAGCCCCATAGCCATCGATCTCTCTCCCTTCTCCATCGCTCCCTCTCGGATCTCCGGCCCTCTCTCTCTTTCACACACATTTTTTTTCGAATTAGACAGTACGGACATGGACGCTCATAATACACATACATTCACCCCTATAAATATAGACATGCAAACCCTACCTCTATGAGTCCTCCGAAAGACTGGACTGACAGATCTCGAGATTGACGAAGTCATCACCGGCATCTCGTTGTCGACGGAAACATCATCTACCACCGAAAGCAAACACCGTACGACAATCAGGATTTGAACTCTGGTGAGTAGTGCCTCATTAAACAATCCTATCATTAAATCACAGGTCCATTCACTTTTTCACACAGAGTTAATCGAGTTACCACGGCACCACCACCACCACCACCACCAGCAGCCAGCCCCTAGCTAGTTATAGCCTTTGCCTCCTTTTCCATCGTCTTCTTCCCCCTCTCTCTCCCCTTCCTCTCTCCCTCTCCACAGTTGCTTCATTTGCTTGCTTTCCACTCCAAAACCCGCGCACGGAGGGAATCTAACCTTTTCATTCGTTCTCATCTCCGTCCGGCTGGCCGGGCGACCGGCCTGCTCCAAATTAAAAGGCAGCATCGACGGCGGCACATGAGATATCGATCATGAGTTCGGAGGACTCGCTCAAGTCGCTGTCGCTGGACTACCTGAACCTGCTCATCAACGGGCAGGCCTTCAGCGACGTGGCCTTCAGCGTGGAGGGCCGTCTGGTGCACGCGCACCGCTGCGTGCTCGCCGCGCGCAGCCTCTTCTTCCGCAAGCTCTTCTGCGGCCTCGACCCCACCCACCCGCCGCCGCCGCCGCCTGCGCTGCCGGGGGGCCGCGCGGCCGCCGCGGGGGCGGCACAGCCGGAGCTCGTCATCCCCGTCAGCTCCATCCGCTACGAGGTGCTCGTGCTCGTGCTCCAGTTCCTCTACAGCGGCCAGGCCTCCGTGGCGGCGCCCAAGAGCGGGCCCCTCCCTGGCTGCGGCGCCCGCGGGTGCTGGCACACCCGCTGCGGCGCCGCCGTCGACCTCGCCCTCGACACCCTCGCCGCCGCCCGCTCCTTCGGCGTCGAGCAACTCGCGCTCCTGGTCCAGGTGGGTCGTGGACTCGTGGGTGGGGGAAGAAACAAGAAATTAAAGGATGGATCTTTTCGTACCCCTCTCTCTCTCTGTGTGGCGTCATATCAATTCGAGGTCGATATGCAAGTCTGAGCATCCACCAGCTGCTTGCTCCTGAGTCCTGACTCCCTCTTGCATGCATGCTCCATCCAGGAGCTCGGCAAGCTAGCTAGATCCCTAGGTCGTCGTCGTCGTTGCTGCCGCTTTGCCTTTTTCCGATCGATTCCATGGACAAGCATCGGGAGTAGGACATGAACGACGACGACCACGTACTACTGTGCTCTCTGAGCCTGCGCCAGTTCAAACATTTCTGTTTTTTTTTTTAAAAAAAATTCTTCAGTGCGTGCGTCGTGTGTGTGATGTGTGTGGAATCTTATCTGAAAGGGAGAATGCATGGCCGGCCGGAGAAAGGAGAGAAGACGGGGAGTGCACTGGCACGTCCCTGCTCTCTCACAGTCTCCTTTGCTTTTCTGCCGCTTCTTCTCGGCTGTCTGTCTGTCTGTGTCATCACTTGTCATGGATGGATGGATCGAAGAGCATGCCTGCGGCTGCCTGACTCATCTTTCTTTTACGACTAGGAAGGGTCTTGTAACACTTGGTATGTGTCTGCTACTGTCCCTTCGATCCTCACATCACATCCTCCATTTGGATTGGCCAATTGCATGCCCATTATTGCAAGCAATTTGCAATTGCATTCCTTAAATTGCATTGCTAGGGTTTCTCGGAGATCGATTGATCCCCAACAAATCATCCCCATGCCGTGCATCATTTCCAAAAACACCTTGATGTATGTACACCTGCCGTGCCGATGCAAGTACAGTCGAGCACCATGCATGCTGTATAGCTGCTGCAACTGCGCGATATCACAACTATGCAGTTCACTGCTGATCGATGCTGGATTCTTCTGGATGAGCAGCCAGCCACTACATTTTATGCTGCTAATTAACAACTGACATTTGTTTTCTTCCTCTTCTGTAGTATAATATCATCTGATTAGTATATGTATCTATCTTCCATTTTAAATTTGTTACTTACAGAAGCAGCTGGAGAGCATGGTGAAGGAGGCGTCGGTGGACGACGTGATGAAGGTGCTGATGGCGTCGCGCAAGTTCGAGATGCAGGAGCTGTGGGCCACCTGCTCCCACCTGGTGGCGCGCTCGGGCCTCTCCGCCGACCTGCTCTCCAAGCACCTCCCCATCGACGTGGTGGCCAAGATCGAGGAGATCCGCGCCAAGTCCCCCGCCGGCACGCCGCGCTCTCCGTTCCTCACCCACCACTACCTCCCCATCAACGCGGCGTCGTCCGCCGCCGACCGCGACCACAAGATCCGGCGCATGCGCCGCGCCCTCGACGCCGCCGACATCGAGCTCGTCAAGCTCATGGTCATGGGCGAGGGGCTGGACCTCGACGACGCGCTCGCCGTGCACTACGCCGTTCAGCACTGCGGCCGCGACGTCGTCAAGGCGCTGCTGGAGCTCGGCGCCGCCGACGTCAACTCCCGCGCGGGGCCCACGGGCAAGACCGCGCTGCACCTCGCCGCCGAGATGGTCTCCCCCGACATGGTGTCCGTGCTCCTGGACCACCACGCCGACCCCACCGCCAGGACGCTCGACGGCGTCACCCCGCTCGACGTGCTCCGAGGCCTCACCTCCGAGTTCCTCTTCAAGGGCGCCGTGCCGGGGCTCACGCACATCGAGCCCAACAAGCTCAGGCTCTGCCTTGAGCTCGTGCAGTCCGCGGTGATGGTGACCACGCGCGACGAGGCCGCCGCCGGGGGAAGCGACGGCGGCGCCGGGAGCTTCCCGAGGAGCGACGCCGACGACAGCCTGGTGAGCCTGACGATGAACTCCACGCTCATGTACCAGGGGCAGGAGATGGCGGCGGCTGCCCCGGTGGCCGCCGCCGGTGAGGCGAGGAAAGGGAACGGCGGCGGCGGCCGAGGGAGCCCGTCCAGCATGTACTTCCCCAATGGCGGCTTCCCATAAGTATTGTGCCCTTTCCCTTTTATAATCCATCGTCAAGATGATCTTTTTTTCCTGTTGGATTGGATATTAATTTGTGAGGTCATGGTGTAGCTAGCAACTATTTGACTAGGAGACATGCATGCATGAGAGCAAGAATTTCATGGTATTTGATGTGGATTGTTCATTTGATCCTGGCATTATTATTGATCGACAACTGGGAAGAAGCAAAGCAACTTTTGCTTTGTTCAAATTCTTCACTGTGATGAATCTTGTAATGGGGCTTCAAACATTGTAGTCCAACACTACCACTACCAATCCCAGAGCTTGATTGCTCCAGTACTAGTGTACAGCATGAATAAGGATTTTTTTTTTTGGACGGCAGTCGGCAAAGACTGTGGGGGAGAGATCTCCACAGTGAATAAAATTTACTTAATCAAAGAAAAGAGAGCGTTTATAGCTGCTGCTTTTTCTACATGTCTTTATGCAATGCAGCTTTTTATTTGATACTGTATAGTAGCCTTTGGATGCATGGTAGGAAAGCAGGGTGCAACCTCATCTGAGAGCAGTGTATGGACTTAATTTGAATAGTGGTACAGATATTGCACACACGTTGTCGACTACTATATATTCATTATGGAAACTACTTTTACATTGATTATAGCTAGTATAACAGTTCATTCAAGTATTCCTTCGAACAAGAACCGTGTAGGTCAAAGTAGCTTAAGTTTAACTAATGTATAGTAAATAATATTAACACTATGTCTCTAGATACATTTATTATGAAAATATATTTTATAATTAATCTAATAATACTTATTTTATCATATGAGTGTAACTATCTTTTTTTATACAGTTTAGTTAAAGTTTAAGCTGTTTAGCTCCTTGAAATGTGAGAATTGCATTCTTTAGTTGACGGAAAGGTAGTCCTTTTGTCGAAATTAATTGGCAGCCGAAGTTTTAAAAGCTTGCTTTGCAGTCTTTATTAGTGATCAAATAAAGGAAGTAGCTAGCTAGTACTATATATGCATGTCAACAACCCTGTTAAAACATGAACTTTGCGGGTCATCTACCTCTCACTAGCGGAGAGTAATAGTTAATGCAGCAAACAATGGAATCACGAAACTGAGCCGGTCAATATTTTATTTTTACTGTTTCGTGATTGCTCGCTTCTCTCATAAATTACCACTTTGCCAACTTTCTTATGCCGACAAGACTGCTCAGACTGCTACTCATAAAGTACAGCCGAATCCATATATACATATTTTGTAGTACATAACTACATATAACTGTGGCATACTTAATTAGCTTACTGAAGCTTCCGGTGTTGCTTCTCCCCTCCATACTAAGAGAAAAATTGCTGGAATGACTCACTGATTTAATTTGCAGAACTACAAAACAGAAGGGGAAATGCTTCAATATGGTGCTTTAATTATAGAGTAAAAAAATTCAAGAGGTTACCATGGTCTGCCATCATCTCTTAAAATATGCATATGTATCTTTGTTTTGAGATATCTTGCACACATGGAAAAAAAAAAAAACTAGCTATGAAGACCCCTATTTCTATTTGTCAAAATAACAAAAAAAATTATGCTCTGATGGTTATATATACCTGTACATAATAAGATGTGTGTTACTTTGGTTTTGTTTGCCAGAAACCAGAATTTCCATGGTGGACAAAACCTCTCAGCAGGAAAATCCCTGCATTTCAGTTCACCATCTATAAGAAATGATATAGGGTAGATTTCAAGTTCTGAATGTTATACTAGATCAATTGTTGATTGTCTGATATTTGATCATCAATTGCTTAGAGACAACACGTTTAAACTTACTACTTTCCATTCACACACACACACACACACACACACACACACACACACACACACACACATGTGTGTGTGTGTGTGTGTGTGTGTGTGTGTGTGTGTGTGTGTGTGTGTGTTTATACATTGTTGCCACTGATCTATATGCACTTTCAATCCCGAGTTCTTGGTTCTTGTAGTAAGTAAAAATGTTATATCACAAATTAAATTGTATATATAATTATGATTTTGTAGAAGGGTGTAATGGAACTTATTATAGCTAGTGTTATGATAAAAGGGGGATTCATTATTAATAAGTCATAAATCCTAATGATTTCAACTTTTTAATTAAGTAAATGAGATTTGCTCTTGCATTGTATTTGCCATTTCAACATCCTACTATTAACTACATACTCAAAGAATGCAGTACGTGTGGACTGAATCATGTACCCCCAGGCCCATTATAAATATTCTATACATGGGTATTGAT
Organism: Eremochloa ophiuroides; assembly: GCA_038502445.1. NCBI lineage: Eukaryota > Viridiplantae > Streptophyta > Magnoliopsida > Poales > Poaceae > Eremochloa > Eremochloa ophiuroides. The sequence continues at coordinate 89,102,060 of JAHLJS010000003.1, forward strand.
GTGCCTCCAAAAATAAGCCACGTACACTCTCCTCCTTCTAATGAAAAGAAATCGATAATACATGGTGCTTGAGTCTTGTCCACACAAATATTAATTATTTAGCATGGCAATAGGAAAACATGCGAAGTGTGGCTGTCGCATGTATATTTTTGAAAATATTAAATGAACAAATAATGATTAAGGTGCCAAGTGCCATGTATGTGCGTATATAGTAGACATGAAAGCATTAAACATACTGATTTCAATGTTACTATTTTTCTTTCTTTTATACCATCTCTCTAAATAAATACATAAAGAGTATATTGAGACATAGAGCAACTCCAAAGAGAGACTATATATCATTCCTTGTTGATAAGAATAGAGATTTTAGTGAAAAAGTTATTTTACAGAAGTTTCTTTAATTGGTCATTATTTAAATATATTCATATTATATTCTAGATTTATCTTTAACCAAAGAAAGAAAACGAGAATAGCTCTCTAAAGTGCAAGCAAGATAGGAAAACTAATATTAGAGAGTGAAAATATATGATGACTCTCCAAATAATGATTTATAGAATGAGCTATAGAAAGACCCTTGGCGAGTACAGATAAAGCTATATACAATATATGTCCACATATATAGGAACGCTATTAATGCTGCTACATCCAAATGAAGGCTTTAAAGAAAAAGTGGTTGCAGCTTATCCATATCTCCGGTCGAGTCGATTTGTATATGATATTAGGCCTTCTTTAGTTCTAGGGTATAAATTTTTTGTGGTATTACATCAGTTGTTTCATGAGGTGTCACATGGGTCGTTTAGATTCTAATGAAAAAAACATACTACAATTTTTGTCTGTAAACTGTGAGATAAATTTATTAATTCTAATTAATTCTGTATTAGTAAATATTTACTGTGTAGCATGACATTATCAAATCATAAACTAAGCTCAAAAAATTTGTTTTGTAATTTATACGTAATTTGTGCAATTAATTATTTTTGTTTATATTTAATTCTATATACATATGTCAAACATTTGATGTGATCTAAAGTTTTTAAGGTAAAATTAAACAAGGCCTTAACACCACACATATGGTTCTGTAGATGACTAGTGTTCTGTACAAGTACACTCATACAATTATGCCACACAAAAAGCAGGACCTGTACCGATCACGTGCACAAGGAAAGTTTTTACACCGCATCATTATTGTCCTTTTATACTATGAGCGTACATAATGGGCATCTATTATATACTCGATCCATCCTGTAATATACTGTGTATTCTAGCATTTAAATAAAAATTATACCGAGACAAGAGCTGTTTTTTGCATTAAATTGTTACACAAATTGCATATACTATGATGGGCCAACAAAAATACTACTACTACATGTTTCTTCTCAAGTCTTAAAATCATATAATATCATCCGTCGTTGCCAAAATATGCAAATATATATTTTACAGGAAGCTCAAGACTTTACGCTTCTCTCTCGTTCTTGCTGATCATGCACAGTCAGTTCCCTACCGGTTCCTTGTTTTAGAAAAAAAATGCAAATATTTAACTCTAAATGAGACTTACCTACTTCTTTATTACCCTGTCACACTGTCAATAGTAGAATAAAGCCAAATATACCAGCACAAAAGGCATCATGATTTGAAAGCATGTGTTATGTTGCACCCTAAATGCATTTGAGAGTTAAAAGTTACAATTCAAATGATCTTTGATGCAAAATGTAATAGCAAATATAGCAACACTATTCAATTCAAATGGGTGTAATATAGAAAACTTATTTTTACTATTTAGAAACTCCGTCTTGGAACCCCAATATCGGTCCACACAAACACACCAAAAGAAGAGTCCAAGAAATCTCATAAAAAAAACATCTAGGCAGCAATTCGGTACTATCTGTCTAAATTAAGGTGGATATCTAGTCGTCTATAAAAATCTATCGTTAAAGGCGGGCCAAAACTCAGCCGCATCTAGAATTGAGATCAAGAAATTTCTAATTGGGTCCAAAATCTTTTTAAATTGGGTCCAAAAAATAGTTAAAACGTTAGTTAATAGTGGAGAAGTCTGAAAACATAAAACATAATTTACTGGGAGTAAATAATTTCTAATAAAAAAGTTGACAACTACAAAGTAGTTGACCTCTTTGTGTACAAAAACTTTAGCTTAGGTCATTTCTCCATCCAGGTTATTTGAAAATTTTTAAAATATTAAATTTCAAATTGCAAGAACTTTAGACATAAAATTAATTTTGGATCTTAAATGATTTTGAATAGAAAATCGTCAACTACAAAGTTGTTGATCACTTCGAGTTCTACAACTTTGATATAAAGTTTGTTTTTATTCAACTTGATTTAAAAGGTTTGAAATTTTAGATTGTCACGCGTCTATTTTTAGAGATAGGCCAAATTGTCAACCACTATAAAAATCCATTTCTAGAGATAGTTTGATTTCCCATCGACCTCTAGAAAAAAGTGGAAAAGCCTACGTCTATGAAAACGGTATTTCTAGAGGTGTTTTGGCTTAGCAGCCGCCTCTAATAATAGCTGACTCGAAAACCCAACCTTCTTTAAAATGATTTTTTAGAGTCTGACCACACTACCACAATAAACATTTTCACAGTTAGCCACAAATGATTATCAGTCCGCCTTTACGTAAATGTCATCGTTAACAACAGAGACGGTGCAAATACCCCCCCTCCCTCCCCCTTTGAAAAATCAAATTCAAAAACAAAAAGGGCCACCAAGCCTAGCTGGGAGGCCCATAGTCTAGGCCCGCTAGTCGAGCCTCCATTGGCAATACCTCATGTGCCACCCTAGGTGAAGCCATCGAGCAACTCGTCGCCGCATCTGCGAGAAGCCCAACCATGTGCCACCCTTGGTAAAGCCATCAAGGAGATCATCAGCACGTCTACGAGGTACCTAGCCGTAGATCTCGGCGCCACACCACGCAACCACCCCTAAGCACTAGATCTGCCACCCCACCAGTGGCGAAGTTAGAGCAAATCAAGGGGTGATGGGCTTCCCTTGTGAGTGCATATAGTTGTGCTATATGGGGTGCATATATAGTGAAATTTCAGGGAAAACCCATTGTTTTTACAAATTTTGGGTGGTGCATTTTAGTGCTACTCGGTCCTATCGCCAGACCACTACAAAGGAGGGCTTTATTGGATGCCTCCTAATATAAGTCGGTTGTCTTTGAATTTGAGTAGATATATAGTAGTATTTTAGAAGACACTAAAATTTTCTAACTGCCTTTAAAAATGAATTGCACTTGTCTTCTAAAATTGTTTCACCCTGTTGTTGATCCAGCCAGGGAGGTCGAGCAGGGTTTGGAGAGAACGGATGGGCGGCAGGGTTCATGGAGACTGAACACAGTAGAGCCATTAGGGGACATGAGAAGTGAAGAGAGATGCAGGACAACTATAGGTTTGACCCAAGATGGTCCAAAGTGTGTTACTGGATGGATGCTTGGCCTCGAGGCTATTAACAAAGGCAGGTCATTTAAGATAACCGCATTTGAAAAAAGGACTCATTTTCAGAAGCTTGCCTCTAACAGGCCGTTTCTATAAACTTTGATTTTGAGAGAGGGACAATTTTTAGTTGTTAAATAAAGTGATAGTCTCCAAAAACCGCTAGGTTTTTGGGAGACTTATTTTGTGACTACATATTCATATTCATGAAACTAGTTGTCTAGTAAAATCAATTTTGTAGCAGTGTCAGCTCAAAAATCATTTTTAGAAGCTGATTTTGTAGTAGTATATCTTAACCTATATATGTTGACGCCCTCTTGTTCGTCAATTTTCAGTTAATGCTGCCTGGCCGAGGGAGAGCTGCAGACAAGGTACATGCATGTACGTACAGCACAAGCATGTCGCGGAAAACATGTCACAGTATATCTAGTCCAACTCCGTGTACTGTGTCAATGTATCAAATGCAGCTAACTAGACACGGTGTACTGTGTGTGTCGTCGTCAGTCTGTCCTTTCCGTTCGTGGACACGTACACCATACAGTTTCCTCCACAATTCTTATATAGTATATGGCATGTAGTACCTATATATATGGGGCTTTTCCTCCATCTCTGCAGTTTGTTACTGCAGTAGATTCCTACGAGGGACTCGATCCGGCAAGCGTGGCCGCCGGCAAACATGCACACATGGCATTTGGCATGCATGGCAATGGCAAGGTCTCGTGTGACGACTCGCGCCGTCGCAGGCCGGACGCACATACAGTAGAACGGTCATGCATGCCTGCAAATGTATGACCAACACGTATGCAGATGCAGGCGCATGCAGCTCGGTCCATGGCACTAGCTAGCTTTTAGCTAGGTAGCTGATGAGTCACGGACTTGTGGCCAACAATGCAAGGCAAGGCGTACTGATGACGAGACCGCCGGTCGGCGTCCCCACGGCGGTGGTACCATTTGGCGAGACTACTGCTCAAAACACCCGCCTCACAATAAAAGCATGGTCTCCCTCTCCCTCTCCGGCCGGTGTGGCCGTCGTCCGCCGTCCGTCGTCCCAGCACAGGGAAACTGTGTGTCCTTCTTCGTCCTCGTTACTGCAGACGGTATTTTTAGGGGCTGCTGTAGGACATTTGTAGAGACAGTTTGTCCAGGCGTCTCCAAGCAAGCGCTTCTACAGATCATAAGCCGATTTTTAGAGTTGCCTGTTCATCTGTAGTGACGGCTCAATATTCATCCGTCTCTACAAATCAATTTTCAGAAATCATGAAAAATACCAAAACAAAACAAAACAAAACATTTTCTTAATCTAGGAAGGCCCCACCTCGTAGCCACACCTCGCGCGCTTCGCGGTTATGGGGGTTCAACCCTGCAACCTCTATATCCTTCTCAAATAGCCTCCTCTACCACTACACCTCACATCGACTTGTGTTCATATTCCATTTTGGTTCCTCATATATTATGCTGAACCAAGTGTGAATTGTTTGTTTTAAGCTCTAAACAATTCAAATGAAAAAAGGTTATAGATTTAAAGTTTCATAAATTTTGATATATATAACTTTCATTTTGGTAGCTTCTCCATCCGAGGTCGTTTACGAAATTTGAACTTTAAATTAAAAAAATTCAAACATCCTTTTACTTGACAAGATGATTTCAAATCAAACGGTTGTCAACTACAATGTTTCATAACTTTTTGAGATTTATAACTTTTATTTTGAATATTTTACATGACAAAATGATTTCAAACCAAAAAAGTTGTCAACTAAGTTTCGTAACCTTTCGAGGTCTACAACTTTGATTTGGTTGTTTCTCCATCCGAGGTCATTTGAAAATTTTACAAATTGGAGAATTAAAACGTAGTTTTACTTGACAAAATGAAGTCAAATGAAAAAGTTGCCAACTACACAGTTCTTTATTTTGCTGAGATCTATAACTTTTGTTTTGGTCAATTGATCATTTATCCATCTGACATTGTTGTAGTAACATTGTTCACAAATCGTATATATCTCTCCTGTAGTTTTTGACATCTACTAACGTCGCTAAATATAACTATATAACTTTTAATACGAGAGGCTAGATTAGAAGATGAATGGTAATTAATTAACTGGTCATTAGCAACTAGCCACTTATGTATTACCAACATTCCTATGCATGAACTAGCTTATCATCCCTAATTATATATGCTAAGAATAAATAAAGGTTATATATATTACTCAATGTGACTAGACAGAAATATAAATATATATAAATTAAGATCAATTCTGTAAGCGGACAGATAATTATACCATTATACCATTTTACCTAGGAGTTTTAGCAGGTTGTCGATTTATATTATACCACTAGGAAGGAGTAGGATAAACTTTAATCTATTATATTGATAGTGATTATATACAATAGATAAGTGAACATTACCAATGTCATATACTCCACTCATAACAGGTAGAGGTCACAAGATAAATAAGATAAATAAAGGTGATAAGTATGATCAAACATCATAAATAAAGGATAAACATCAGAGCACTTTCTAGTCATAGTAATAGGTAGCCAATGGATAAACTAAGGAATTAACATATAAGGTAATTCTATAACTACGTCAATGAATAATTCTAATTAGTGCAATTACATCTAACAATCATTGTTAGATTAGTCCTATATGATGATCATATGTAAAGGGCATCATTTAGAAAGGATGTGAAACAGAGTCATCACCCAACTTTGCGACCGTGCATGCTTGCCTACATACGGAGGGTGGACTACAGAAGACTCAACGCAGCTGTCACCTACGCGATCTACCACACGACCGGGCACATCAGGGTGCACTCGCAGATAAACAGAATACCTAAACACCATGTCTACATATCGTTCATCATCTAACCATCGATCGCATGGATAAGCAATTACATGAATTCAATAAGATCAAACCAACTATACTAGACATATAATCAAAGTAGACAAAGACTATTGTAATCAAGAACATATGAACTATTAAGAACAATGTTTCCCTAATCATAACGAAGAATATAATGATAGAGAAAGAACTAGGACTATACCGAACTCCGTGCTGCAGACAGATGCTGGGGCTCCAGATCCCGCCGAAGAACTAGAACTTCTCTACTTCTAATCTAATTAGGCTAGAACTATGAACTAAGAGGCTCTTGATGGCTTGACCAAAGACTTGATGCCTTAGATGAATGATTTAATTGTGGGATGCCTCCAGGGGGGTCTGCCCCTTATTCATAGCCCGGTCGGATAAACGTGCGCCGTAGGATCAAACCGACTTAAAACAAGGGCCGAGATGACTTCTCAAAGGTGACGGAAGAAGACTCCAGAAGGTAGGGCCAAACCCTAGCCGGGGGGCGCCAGCCGGCCCCACCCTGGCAGGGTTCGGGCCCCGGTTGGTCGGGTGTATTGCAGAGGCTTCTAGTGTTCCGATGATGATGTTTCCTTCGCGGTCAAGTTTCATATCTTTTATGCACTTTAATCCTTATTTTACGCTTTTCTGGAATAACCTCTGAAAAGTACAGAACATGCAAAACTCGTAGAAATTGTCAGTTAAAACCGTAGACTAGTGTATATTCATGTATCCTTTGGTGTGTAAAGTTCTAATAAAAGTTGATGTTATCCACCATCAACAGTAGTTTACTTAAACTATAAGAGAGATATGTAAATTTTGTGAACAATATTATTATCACTTTGCTGGATGAAGAATGACCAAAATAAAAGTAGTAGATCTTGATGTGAGTTCCACAACCTTTATGTTCATGACTTCTTCTGCTAAAATCATTTGATGTTTCAAAATTTTCTTTAAAGTTGTCATTTTTTATATTCAATTTTTTAAATGTTCACAAGAAAAATGAACAAAATAATAGCAGTAAGAAAAAAATAACTTAATAGAGTATGATTTTAGAAAGTTATAGAAACAACCAATACATTTGAAGTTAGTATGAGGAAGGAAAACTAATTACAAGTTTTTGCCACATATTAAAAAGAGAAATAAGAGTTCTTCAATAATTTTAAATTGAATTCCATATAGCATTTTCATGGATCAAACAAATTGAATGAGAAAGTTATAAAAAAAGTTCTATAACTTTTTGAGATCTACAATTTTTATTTTGATCATTTCTTCATCCAAAATAATTTTGAAAATTTTAAGTTTTAGTTTAATTTCTAATATTTGGCATCTATTTCATGGGGCAGCTCAATATAGAGTTGTCTCCAACCAAATCGGATTTGTAGGAGCGGCTAAATATTAAACGATTTATAGAGGTGGTTTAAAACACTAGCCACCCCTACAAATGGATTTATTGAGACGGCAGGTTTGAGAGCTATTTGTAGGGAAGTGTGGCGTTGCTACAAATTCTTTTTAACATAGTGCCTCTTATTACTGGGGGATTGCACTGTGTACGTTTCGACAGAGCTTGTCCCCGGCGGGCTGGCCCATCTGTAGCCTGCAACTAACATTGTTCATGTTCATGCATGCATCACTCGATCGACGTACTACGTACCTCCGATCCCCACTGCACGGAAGCTAGCTACAGTGTGCTAGACCTGTGTTTCCTGTGTACGAGTTGCTGATCCATGTATATCATTGGCTAACTGCATGTGTTATGTGTGTGTTTCAGCAGCGTGCATTATTATTTCCCCCTCTGGAAGGACGTCTAAAAGACCACACCCTGCAGATGACTAACCTCATCATTTTCATGCATGCACAGTTGGGCATTTGTCAGGATGCAAAAACATTAATTAATAATGGTGTTTGTTTTTAGAGTATATATTGGAGAAATATGTACTACTGGATGTAAATAAACATTCTAGGGGTAGTTTCTAAGCGATGCTAGTATGAAAACATAATCTTTGCTTTGGAGAATAAAAACTCGACTTGAGAGGGACAACTTTTTTTTGCCATAAAAAAAAAAAGAGGGGGAACTTTTTTTCTAAATCAATGTTTTGTATACTTTCGGCTTATTATAAACCAACTAGTGCATTTAAAAGGCTTGTTTTCATACTAAGGATGGCTTATTTAATTTAAAACCTATTACAATCTTATACAAACCAATTAGTACAATTAAAAAGGACAACTATGGACACTAGACTCACTCCTAAAAACATACCACAAGAATACCTTTTCCCACTATATATGATCTTACTTTGCTGCTAGAATATATTGAAACATTGACAGTGTGGTCTTCCGTGAACAAGCTCTGATCCATGCCTGATCGAGGACTGTTGCCTCTTCCGAGTAACCATGAGCAAACGTTGTATCTTGGATATTTGGTCTAACTGGTTTGTTATAGGTGTAAGAAAATGGACCTTATGGCCCATTTAGTTTAGATTTTGGTGTTTGATGAACAATATGATCATTTGGATTAATGACATTTTCTAGTATATAAGTATAGTTCAGATAGATGCACGGTGAACTTAGACTTATGCAAATTTGTGATCTGGATGATCAACACCTCAAGTAAGACATTAGAAGACTTGTTAAAGACCCACAAGACATGCAAAAGTCTAACGCACGATGAAACCCAACCGGGCATGAAGAAATGAAGAAACAAAGTTAATAGTGCATGCCATGTGCATGCACCGGATTAATTAATTCTGTGTGCACCCACATGGATATCAAACTATGCGGTGTGGCAACTACCTGCGCGTGGTCTTGAAGAAGACCTACCAGATTGATCCAGTGACTAAGGCCACAAGAGCACCGAATGAAAGCGCCAGCACTATGCAAACCTAGGGAGTGCAGAGGAGGAAGCACTATAGCATCCGGTGATCTCTAGCGTGGTTCTGGAGATGAAAATAGGGCGCCTAATTGATCTAGTGATGAGCACCAGACTATGAACTATGAATAGTGGCCAATGGTCATAAACAACTAGTTCATAGACACAAACTATCTGGTAACTACGCCGCTAACTATTGCCTTGCTCCAATGGATAATTTCTTTGGGGAGCTATTTATACCCCTATGGTCGGTCCTTTGGAGTGTGTTAGAGTGTTTAGAAGTTATAGGAGTGTTGAGACACTCCACCAAGTGATCTAGCTTACCATAAGTGCTTAAGAGAATATTAGGTGATTAGCATAGTGCTTTGAAAAGTGTTTAGGCTACTTGGACCCATTTATTTGCGCTTGCTCTAAGTTTAGTGGGGTTTGCATATCTCATTACTCGATGCTTGTGCACACCATTGTTGTACTCGGATGGGCTTCTACTCTTGGGAGACCACAACAACCATGTTTGTGATGTAGCCGCCACCGTGTAACGGAGGCAAGGATGTCCACGATGATTTGGCTAGAAGCTCAAAAGTGAAGAAGGTGGGGAGCGATTCAGGCATCTTAGAGTTTCGCTTCCTTGGGAATCGGGCGTTTGGCCCTTGCAAGGAATTCCTTGAGAAGGGCTCCAACCAAGACTAGGGGGAACAAGGAGCTTCTCGGTGGCTCTATGTAAATACTCAACATAAGTTTGCATATCTATCTCATTTAAGGTTCTGCATTTAATTTGTGTAGTTAGGTTGTGTGCTTTAATTTCCTAACAGAGCTGGGGATAGGCTAGTGAAAATTTTGAAAGTTAGGTTGCATAAGTCTTTTGCAGTAGAGATAGCAACACACCTAGCAAAATGTTAGTCACATCTTGGTAGATTACTTTCTTGCATAGGTTTTGACTAGGTGGATTTTTCAGAGGTCATAGGCTTAGAAATAGATATTAAGTTGCATAATGCACCCTCCCCATCTTAGGCATATATAAAAACCCTTCAATAGTATAGTTATTCTCATAGTGGACCCCGACATGTGTCATGTCGGGGTAGATAGCATATTGTACCGGGGAGCACTATATCGCTATCTACCCATGCTGCACACACGAGCAGCATGGGAAGCCTTGACCATCTCGCCATGCACATGCATCGTTGCAGCGACGAACAAGACAAGGGGGGCCCACATGAAGAAAAAGAAGGACGGCGCCATTCTAGGGACTTAGAACTTAGAAGCTCCACCTTTTTTGCTTTTTTTCTTTCTTCCCAATCCCCTCAACTCTCCTCCCTATGTCCGTCCCCGCGCCTCCCCTGGCATTTGGTGTAACCGACCCTCTCCTTAAGCTATAAAAGGGATGGTCGAACGCGCCCATGTAGGGTATGGAAACTCACACACCTTCAAGCCTGCACACGCACACCACTTACCAGAGACTTGGGAGCTCTTGCTTCTCTCGATCGTTTGTAACCCCTACTATAAACAAATGTCGGTAGCACAAGCAACCAAAAACTGGACTAGGGACATTCAGCCCGAACAAGTATAAACCCTTGTGTCATACTTGCACCATTGAAGCCCAAAACACGCATTTACAAGTTTACTAGTTAGTAAACACCGACAAATATACAATTTGAAAAAATTCCTATATAGTCAAACAATGACAAAATTACCCATTGTCTAAACAATGACAAATCAAGCACTTAAACTAATATAGGAGAAGTAGTTTCGTATACATCATACTAGCACCAATTTCCTACAATCGGGTGGGCATCCAAAATTTGTACTCTCCATTCCAAAGTGTATAGTAGGACATTATAGTTTTGTCATAATTCAAGGCTGTTCTCTAACTAATGTATATCAAACATCCATTACCATTGAATTATTTGGATTGTTGGAGTTGAAATACATTCTGATAATCACAACTTAGACTCAAATCACTTGTGTATAATGGCCGCATGCAAAGTATATATGTGTACCAGCGTTGTCTATATATATGAGGGAAATACTTATTAGCCGCATTTATGTTGCAAGGGCACGAGTCAAAGAACATTTTATATATAAGTTGAAAAACAAAAACATATATAGCATGAAGATTTATGGAATCAAATTTTATCTCTCGCATAATGAATTTAAGATATGCTTATATCTAAGCTTTGGAAAGTTGTGAAACACAACTTAAAACCGAATAGCTGGTTCATAAAGTAATTTCAATTGCACCAAAATGAAAGGGTCCAAACTAGATCTTAGTGAAGTCCACACACCATGAAAAAGTCTTGATATAGCCTATTGCATTATTGTAAGATGTAGGGGAAAGTAAAATATGCTCTTGGGAGTATATGCTCTCAAACATGTAGTTGTTTGATCTGCATTGAGATGTGTGCACACATACATCTCAATGCAGATCTAACGGTTACATGTGTGAGAGCATGTGCTCTCAAGAGTAAAAAAAACTACCTCCTAAGATGTAGTTAAAACGCAATGCATGTTAATATGTCTTAGTCTTTCATGCATTGCTGCATGTGTGGACCGCATGTATGACAAACCCATTGAATGGCATCTTCACCTTTTGTCTCCGCGCCTTCAAGTCTTCTCCTTTTGTCGTCCTCTTCCCCTGCCCCTCTTCAAGTTTGGGGGTACCACTACTACTAGATCCATGCAACAATAGGCCAGTTGCTCGATCAATGCCAGTTTGTTTTCAGAATTTTGAGCTAGTTTTGTTCATGTACTCATGTTCATCAGTAGCTGGGATTGCAAGCGTGCGCATCTTTAGTTCTTTACCGCTTTCTTCGCGTCGGGTACCACTACTGCTACATGTTGTGTCTGTGTGTGGGCGTGTGGCTGTGTGTGTTCCATGCATGCCTGCTAGCTTGCCGATGGAGAGAATCTTTACAGTGATTCAACGTCCCATCAATTCAATGGTGCTAGTGCTAGCTACCTCCTCTCCTTCCGGCCTCTCTGGAATTGAAATACTACTGTATGATCATGCATGCTTATGGGTATATAAATATAGTATAGTAGTATATTTATATATTCTATTGCCGATATGCAGGCTGCCAATGCAACGAGAGTGCATGTGCACGCAAGAAAATGAGCCACACAGAGGGACGGACACATGACAGACACACAGTGGTAGCATCCCATCCCATGCCAGAACAGAATTCGTCAGTTGCTCCATCGTGCTTCAACATCATCCATCCTTGCTCCTCACCTAGCTCTCTCTTTATTATAAAGTGTAGGAGTATGTGTTGTGGACTTTAGAAAACAGGAGCGCATGGCACGGATGCCTCTTTTGTTCAGGCATGGTAAAGGAATAACGTAACGGGGATAAAAGTAGCTAGCAGCAGACCAGCCTCACTTGCGTACTGTTCCATGTCCATTCTGGAACAGTTATATTATAGTATCCAGCAGCTGAGCTCGCTATCCTTAATTTGGCATGTACCTGCCCCGTCCAAAAAAAAAAACAATTATTTTCTAGGTTTGTGATGATCAATCGAACGTTCTTGTAGTTTTGATTTTAATTTTATAAGACATTGAACATAGTATCTCACATTTATGTTTTCAAATAGATTTACTATGAAAATATATTTCATAACAAATCTATTGATATTTATTTTTGATATAATAAATATTTACAAATTGTGTACACACACATTTGGTCAAAAATCAAAATTGCTTGACTTCTCAAGAAGAGCTTGTTTGGATATCCATATGTATCCACCTTAACACATGTTCGTTGGGTGGGTTGGAGTGTAATGTAGGCCCTGTTTTGGCATACGGCCTCAGCTTAATGATTGAAGGAAACAACTTCATGGATTGCTTTATTAGTGAAGCTGGACTACTTTAGAAATGTTGTTTGGCAAAACAATTTTACCAATAACTTCATGTATGGATAAGAAAAAGAAACGAGCGAGAGAGCAGTGAAAAGATATTTTTTTAGCTTCACCTCCCTCCATTCATTTATGAGCGCATAAAAAAAGAGTTTCACTCATTAAGCTATTTTGAGAAAAAAAATGTTTAACAAAAAACTCACAATATCTCATGAAGCTGTTGGTGAACGAAACTATGACAGATAGTCTTAGTTTAAATTTTACACTAACCTACCCTAGGACACATGTCTTGAGGTGAATACATGGGCATCCAACGCAATACAGAAGTGAAATGGGTATGGGTATAATATTTTGAAACATGCTAGCTTCATGCTTTGACCCTGAGTGACCATGTATCATGCATGTCGTATCTATGATCTATCCATGGATGCATGGGCCATGGAGCTATAGCTATAGTTTCTTTGCTGCAGGCAGGAACACCAGCAGTGCACATGCACGCGTGTCGAGTACCCAATGCAAGTACACACATGCTATACAGTTTCATGGGAATGGGAGTCTGCGGTGCACACAATCAGGCCATATACATGCATACCAAGCTGCAGTCGACTTGCAGTGCTTTCATTTCGAGCGTTATCTCAGTGGAGACGACATGTGCTTACTTCTTTAATTAAGATTGGCAGAGCGAGAGCAAGCATACACGCACAGACTCTCATGTCATGTACTGTTTGTACCATGCATATTGGTCACATACGGTGTGATGAATTCATGATGTGCCTACCTTAATTACCTCTCGTACACGTTTGTATCTACATATATACTACATACAAGTCGTCCTGCTTGTACTGTGGGGACCTCCTCTTTTGCATAAAAAAAAAGTCGTCCTTGGATGGTACGTGTACGACAGCAGTAGTTATACGATCTGGAACCTTTATTTTCTCTTGACATACGTGCTAGCAACATACTCGTCTGATCACTTTGTTCCAAAATAACTGTCATTCTCGATTAAAAAATTTATTTAAAAATATTAATATTTATAGTACACAAATAATATCAACATACAGATCGTTGAATATATTTTTATAACAAATTTGTTTAGAGATATAAATGCTACATCATTTTCTATAACTCTTGTCAAACTTACGGTAAAAAAAAAAATAAGAGTTATTTAGAGACCGAGGAAGTACTATCTTTCCCAGAATCAGTTTACCGTCAGACTAGCAGTTGGAGAGGATTACTATGATATGTATATTCGTGTGTGTGTTTATATACTCCCTCCGTCTCACATGTAATGTCGTTCTAGTATAGCTTTTGAGTGTCTAGGTAGAGGAGAGACCAAGCATGCAGACAACACACACGTCCAAGTTCAGGCAATGAATCATGCACCTGGTTCAATCCTACTCCCTCCGTCCCGTAATGTGTGTCGCCGGCAGCCTCACTTCGGTTACCAATGAAAATGCCAAAAGACCCTAACACCCCTATACCAATGATTCCTCGTACGTGCATTTGATGGATATGGCATTAATGCTACTCACCAAAGTATTTTCTTAGAATAAACAAATCGGCGTTCTCATCCAACTTTTCACGATAAAACATGCTACACAGTGTTGTTCCCTTTAAAAAATCAAAGAGGACACCAATAAATACATTTCGCTCGGCGGCAAACACCACTTAGCGCCAAATTTACACACTCAAAGCAAACTGAAACTTCAAACTTTTGCCCCCAGCACACTTAGCGCCAATTTTACATAGCCAAAGCAAATTGAAACTTCAAACTATTGCACCCAACGCCATTTCTCCAGCATGTAGGAAAATAAAAGGCCTAATAACTCTCTTCTTGCCTTCATTTTCAACCACCACTCATCCATCTTCCATGCCTTTAGACTTGAACACACTACCAGAGGGGGGAGAAGAGAAGGTGCCTGATCTCAACAACAGTCTTGCTGAACATGAAGAGGATCAAGATGTAGTGATGCAGATGAAGTTGGCCGGGGAGCTAATCACTTTGGTCTCCATCCTGATCAGAATGATGAACAAGCAGAAATTCATCAAGGTAAGCACATCTGTTTCTTTGTATCCAAAACTGAGTGTACTATTATAATCTCTCTCTCTCTCTCTCTCTCTCCTCTAGAATTAGAATGCTAGTTTCTCCCTCCTAAAATCAAAAGCAACATCAGGGAACTTAGTTTTTTCCCACCAAAAACTCTTGTGCATTAGGTGTTCTCTATAGCCTCTCTCTCTCTCTCTCTCTCTCTCTCTCTTAAATTAGCACATGATGCTTTAGTTCCTCTCTGGTATAATCACTATGAACATCTAGGAATTTTTACTGTACATACCTGTCAACTCGTTTGCAGCAGGGCTTCTTTGTATCCTCTCTCTCCGTTCTAAAGTTAGTATGAACTGGTGCAGTCTGTCTCATAAAATTGCAAGCAACATTATTTATTTTTTTGTGTAAGGCATCGAGCTTATATTTGCTTCAAGTTCAATATTAAATTGGAGCGAGAGGTGACAATAACTCACATGTGTGGGACAATGCAATTTCTTAACATCAGCTTGCTTCTGTACCAAGGGACAGTGCTAGCCATCCGTTTGATTTAAATGATCCACAGAAAGAAGAACAAAATCTGCATGCAGGTGATTATTTCCCTCATGTTCAAGTCATGTTTGCAACAATAATTATCCATGTCAAAAGGTTTTATAATATTTTGTGAAGCAGTTGTATCTAGCCTCACTCTCTCTATCTCCTGAATTATTATGTGCTGGTTTACTTCCTCCCTACTGAAATCACTACCAACATCTAGGAAATTTTAGTGCTTATCTCACCTAAAACTCTATTACAGCAGGCTGCTCTATATCCTCTCTGTTCTAAACTAGTAACTTATGTACTAAGAGGGGAGAATAACTCACATGTGTGGGTGACAATGCATTTTTATAATGATCAGCTTGCTTGTGCAGCAGGTGACAATGTCCGCCATGCATTTGATTTAAATGATCCACAAGAAGAACAAGATAACCTGCATGCAGGTGATTATTCTCATCAGCTTCCAGTCATGTTTGCAACAATAATTGTCCATGTCAAAAAAGTTTCATAATTTATTTTACTGACAAACAGCACACCATCTATATTTCTTTTGTAGGAGATAACAACATAGCCTTGCAAGAAGAACCTGATACCTTGGATGATGTCATACATGACATTGGTGTGTACGCAGGTCATGTTGGCATCATATTTGATGAAGAGATGTCTGACTCGGATGATGAAGACGATCAACAACCCCTACAAGAAGAATCACCAAATGTGGTCAAGATTTTGACACAAAGACAAAGGCAAGACATATATCAAGATTTGCTTCAGTTAAGCACTAATGGCACATTACAACAAAACAGCACAACACTTATTGCTGCAAAGTACAATGTCCATGTACGTACAATACAACGTGTATGGCAGAGAGCAAAAAAATGCTTGGCACAAGGCATACCTGTAGATATCAATTCTTTGAGGCCTAAGAATTGTGGTCGTAAAAAAAAATCAAATGGACCTCACTAGGGTTGTTGATATTCCCCTAAACAGAAGGGGAACCATAAGGTCATTAGCATATGCTCTTGAAGTCAGTAAAAGCTCTCTACATAGGTTGTTCAAAGAAGGCTTGCTACGACGACACTCCAATGCATTGAAACCTTATTTGAAGGAAGAAAATAAAAAGGCAAGGTTGCAGTGGGTTCTCTCTAAGCTAGATGCAAGTACTTTGCCAAACAATCCAAAGTTCGAGAATATGAAAAATGTTATTCACTCAGATGAGAAGTGGTTCAATGGTACACAGAAGAAGAATACCATGTACTTGCATCCGGATGAGGAAGACCCTCATAGGACAGTGCAAAACAAGAATGCCATTCACAAAGTCATGTTTTATTCTGCTGTTGGAAGGCCTAGGTTTGATGATGAAGGGACATGCTATTTTGATGGGCTTATAGGCATATGGCCATTTGTGCATGAGGTACTAGTCATTCTCAACATAGTACTTCCATTCCATTTGAAGCTATTTGGCTGAACAATCTTGATAATTACAGGAACCAGCAAAAAGAAGAAGTGGCAACAGACCGAGGGGCACATCTATCACAAAGACCATGAAGGTTGATAGACAAACAATCAGATCTTATATGATCACAAAACTAATACCAGCTATACAAGCTCGCTGGCCTAGAGAATCAAGGCATGAGACAATATGGATACAACAGGACAATGCACCTTCTCATGTACGCCAAGATGATGCAGATTTTGCTCTAGCAGTAGCCCAAACAGGCCTCGATATACGACTAACTAACCAGCCTGCTAATTCACCTGATATAAACTGTCTTGACCTTGGTTTTTTTGCTTCTCTTCAGTCGATAACAGATAGAACGACATTTAGAAATATGGATGAGCTTATCCAGAATGTGTGCATGGAATAAACTACAACCCTATCATTTTAAATAGGGTATTCCTCACACTACAAGGGTGCATGATTGAAGTTATGAAAGATGGTAGAGGCAATAGATACAAGATCCCTCACATGAATAAAGAAATGCTAGAGGCCCTAGACATGCTCCCTGAAGCTCTAAGTTGTGATAGCCAGATAGTTCAAAGGGCTTTTGAGTTGTTGAACAATTAGTGGTTATGTTCATGTAAACATCGCTTATGATGCTTTTGAAAGCAAGTACTGCTATTGTATATATAAACATGGTTGAAGTTGCTTTTGTTCTTATTTAATAATCATGTAGGTTGTATGAAGTTTGAACTGTTGTTGTATTAATTAAATCATTATGTAGACAAGGCAAACTAATTCCTTGCTGCACGTATTTCACATTGGCGCTCACAAGTTAAACCATGCATACCATATAGATACGTGCAAGCACCGCGAATCAAAATGAACCAAATTGGTCGAGCATAAACCATCAGTGCAAGCAACCAGCAGACCTACAGTACCATCAATACATACTCCCTTCAACAGGTTTCTTCCATCATAGCTGTACAACAAAAGCAGTAGTAGGGTAGAGTTACAACCAAAATACCTGCTCATTAAAGTCGTCATCTTCCACCTGCGAATAGCCTCGCAAGTCCACTCCATCCTGGAACCAACATGTCTCATCATCAGTTTCAATATCAGAGAATCTGGCCTTGTGGTCTAGCTCCTCCTTGCCAGTATCCATCTCCACCTTGGCACTCTCCTTCTCCAACTTGTCGCTCTCTGTCTCCACCTTGGCACTGTCCTTCTCCAAATTGATATTGTCCATCTGCACCTTGGTGCTCTCCACGTCCACCTTGGCGCTCTCCACGTCCACCTTGGCGCTCTCATTCTCCACGTCGGCAATAAAGCGGAGCTAGTCATGAAGCATGGTACTACAGAGAATTTGTAAACAAAATCAGTAATGTACCAGTAAGACAACCAAATTGCAAGGCAATGTTAAGATGGCTGACCCCAAACGCCGACGACCTTGGTTGGCACTCGGCCCAGTAATCCTACTCACCATAACAACATTCTGTGGTTCCGTCACAGGCACATACTCATCGTCATCACCAAGCAAATGTGAATCCTTAGAAACTCCTTCTTCACTCGGCCCAGTAATCCTGCTCACCGTAACAACATTCTGTGGCTCTGTCACAGGCACATACTCATCATCATCACCAAGCAAAGGTGAATCCTTGGAAACTCCTTCTTCATCTGAATCGGGTATCAACTCAAATTGAGACGCACCCCCTTCCTCTGTATCTTGAGCAAAATCCTCTCCTTCTATGGCAATGCAATTCAGCCTCCGATCCCACCACAATCCACAACGATGATCCCGGCCGCGCATCTTCCTGGCAGGCCACATCCTAAAACTCGATTTGATCCCCAAGGCACGCTTCATCTGCAAGTGACGAATGAACCGGCGCATACTATGTGCACCCCTGCCGCCTGTCATTCAAGGATCGCCTGCGGCACAAGAAGACCGACTCAGTATCATCTATAAAGAGGCAGAAACTAGACATGCCTACAAGCCTATAGGTTTATGACTTTGTAAACGAAACTATGAGAGCTCATATTTGGAGATAGAAGCTCGGTGATCATCACTAAATGGAAAAATCAGTACATGTATTGATCTATTGTTACTCCTGTCAGTGCGCAACTAGTTTCTATGGAATAAATTGCCTGATAGTGATCATGTCCTCTGTAAGCTACTGCAAGTTAACTTTTTTCAAATTAGTTGCAGCTGACTGGTGATGTTCTTATGCAGGGTAGTCTCCTGAATTGCAAATGATTGCAAGACACATTGTCTCAAAATGCACATCATCAGGTGGGTGTTAAAGAAACAGGAGCGCATTTCTTTGTCCCATACAAAAATAAGAAATCATTCAGGCTATGACAGGCTGCACAAATTGGTGTACATGCATTATAATCTGAAACTGTGCATGCAACAATCTGTAACAACCCTAAAAATCCACACAATCTAAAAATCCCAACCAATTAAAATTTTTCATTTATTTATTATGGAAACCCATTTTTCTTGTGCAAGCATATAGGTTTCATTATGAATTTGGTAAATAAAGGAGTATAGCTTGCATTTTAATTCCATTCACATAGAATAATAGCCTATGCAACACATTTGGGATTTATTGCAATTTATGTTTGTATTTACTCAATATTTAAAATGGGCAATATATGTATATATACACTAAAATGAAAATAGAAAAAGGAGAGAGAGTTAGGCCAGCCCAAACCAGCCCGGCCTTCTTCTCCTCACGTCACCCACGCGCGCGCTCCACCCCGCCTCCCCGCACTGGGCCGGCCCAACACCGCGCGCACGCGCGATGCCGACCGCACGCGCGCGACCGTTTCACCCGCTCCCCCGCAGCCGCTGACCACCCGGCCCCGCCTGTCAGCCGCTCTCGCCCCCACTGTTCTTCTTCCTCGCAGAGACGACGGGGACGAGTGCACGCAATTCGCGTGACCCCGGTCCCACAGCCGACAGCGCCACGCTCTGTCAGGTTTGTCCCCCTCCTGTCCCCTCCTTCCTTGGCCGCCAAGCGAACCCGCGCCCATCCGGAGCCCTAGATCCACTCGAGCCACGGCCCTTCGATCGGTCGAGCGCGATCAGGACCGTTCGCCATTGGAGCTGGCCAAGCTCGCCTATAAAAAGGAGCTCACCCCGAAGCCCTACCCTCATTTCCCCTCGCCGCCACCGCGGCACAGACCGGCACACTGCACCACACCGAGAGAGAGAGAGCGTAGGAGAAGGGCGGAGCAGAGGAGGAGGAGCTGCCGGAGCGTTGCCGCCGCGGAGCGCGCCGAGCCGGACACGGAGGAGAAGCCGGAGCCCCGTCGCGGTTCGGCACGGCACTGCGTACGCTCTGCACGGCTCCGACTCGCCACTGCATCGCCATCCTAGCTTCACCGACACCACGGTGAGCCACCGCACGCCCTGTCCGAACCTCGCCCTACTTTTGCCATGGTGTTCCACCCATGGGACGCGCAGGCACGAGCCTTTACCGGCTCAGGAAGATCACCTGCACCATGCACTCATGCGACCGGCCGAAACCCCCGGACTACAAGCTTGCTAGACCGAGAACGCAGCACGACGCGTTCTCGGCGGAGCGCGCTCACCACCGACGCGTTCCGACGCCGAATCACCCGTTCCGAGCAATCTGACTAGCACCCGTATAGGTTAGAGCGTCGTGGAGCACCGCCACGACCCCTTGAGCTAGCTACGCAGATCTAAGCGCTAGAGGAAGCCTCGTCCGCCCTGCTCGAGTGCGTCGCGACCTCGCCGGAGCGCCGCCGCGAGCCGTCGCCAAAAGAAGGCCATGCCATGGCTAAAGTTCGCCACTAGAGTGTTGTATGCTTCTCTGGCCTCACCAATTTGACAAGACCGCATTCGATTGAACCAACACATGGTCGTAGCCGCGTTGCCGCCTTCCGCCATCGTCGGCGACACGCCGCCGCCACAACCGAGCACCTTGGGAATCTCGGTAGCCAAAATTGGTAGTTGGTATACCATCACCATAGACCCTGGAGGCGTATACATCTCCTAGAAGACCTCCTTAGCCCCGTCGGAACCTCACAGTCGCGGCGACATCGCCGCCGATGACTGGAGCATCTCAATACCGCGACCAGGAACAAAAACTGACCACCTCGGACAAGCTTAGTTGCGGAAGATCGAACCTCCATATCCTAGAACACCGCGAGGTGCATTCTCGGGGAAACGTGATCGCCGCCGACACGTTCCGCCTCGCCTAAAATCTGTTCCGAGTACCCCCGATCGCCTCGCCCTGCGGAAAAAGGCCGACGAGGTTCGCCAAGTCTGCCTCGGCACCGCCGCTAGATAGCCAAGCCCCGAATCATGTCTGTCGCCTTGGCTACGTGCGCCTCCACCTCGTCGGAGAACCGCCGTATGCCGAGGGAGAGAAGGAGGCCATACCACGACTCTAACCCGCCACCATCTGGTCGGACGACTGCCTGAGCACGCCAATTGGGGAAAGCCGAGCCCTGTCTTGCCGAAATATGGTCATCGCCGCCCTGTCATCGTCCGCCGCACCGGAGAGACACCGCCACCTTGAACAGACGCCCTGGAACCCTGCTAGCACCAAATCTCCGATTCGCCCGAGCCTCCCCGGGAGAGCTCGGGAGAGCGGCACCCTCGGCGCCCCGAATTTCCGATTCGCCCGAGCCCCGCCGAGGTACGCCGAACTCCGCCGAGCTCCGCCGAGCTACGCCGAGCTCCGCCGAGCTATGCCGAGCTCCGCCGAGCTACGCCGAGCTACGCCGAGCTCCGCCGAGCTACCCCCGACCACCGCCGAGCTACGCCGACGCCCCCCGACCTCTGAGAACCACCCCTGACCACCATCGAGCTCGCCCGACCACCGCCGAGCTACGACCGACGCAACCCCGACCAACGTCGAGCTCGCCCGACCAACCACCGAGCTGCGCCGACGCCGGCGACTCTCTGGGAACCAGCATCGAACACCTGGTGGGCGACCATCGGGTCTGTGTTCTGTTGAGGCGCCACTTGCCGCACTACTGGACCCGCGCGCCACGTGGACCAATCCCGAGCTGCCCCTGATTAATCGACCATTTTCCATTTTCAGAAAATAGGATAATCTTCGGAAATTTATAACTTATTCATACGATGTCCAAAAATTGCGCACCATATATCAAAATTCTCAGAAAAATGAGATCTACAATCTAAGACTATGTTTGTGTGCATTTGACTCTTTATTTTATTGGATTTTTCTGAAATACTCTATAGGAGTCGCTGACGCGACTATTTCGTGTTCGATTTCAGAGCCGGAGGAGGATCTGACTAAGGAAGACGACCACGAGTACTTTCAGGAGCTAGGAGACGACTACGAAGGTGCCACGTCCCACCAAATCCTTAGATCCTATTTACGCATTGCAAATGACATTGTTGCTATTGCTTTATGATTATGTATGGATTAGTTGCATGATAGTATATTTGAATTCCCTGCCTTGATAAGACTATACCCTGCTGTCTGCTGCTAGGTTAGCTGCTGCTTAATTTACTGTTACTCTTCCACTATTTCTACTTGCTATATGCTATGTGGTGGAATTGGGGCGGTGTATAACTGATTATAACCACTGGGAGAGAGTGCTGCGTGCGTCTTGGGTGCGTGGTAAGGGTTGATGTCGACCAAGTGGGATGTGAGACAAGCCCGTGGGGCAAGTCGTGCCGGGGGTGCAACCTGGGCATCCCCAAGCGAGATACCTGTGGCGGGTAAAGTTGTTGAGGAGGTTCCGGGTGGGATAGCCTTGGTGGTTTGAAGCCCGTGGACGGAGGTGCTGTGATGGCACGGGGAGAGTATCCCCTAAGTGAAGATGCCTGCTTGGTCAAACCTAGGACGGACTAGTTTCAGGTTCATGGGAATCCTTTTCTACTCACTCGCTTCTGATGGGCGGGAGACGGCTGGACTACTTGGTAGGACGGTGCCACTACTGCTAGGTTGAGAGGTGATAAGGGTGGGCGGAGACGGTCGATGGGTTCCCGTTCCGTTCTAGATGCGCAGTACCACTGGATGGGCCCGGTACTGTGTCTCCCAGTCTCAGCATAACGGTGTAGGATCCGGAATATCCCAGGGCTGAGTGGTAGGGTGGCATCGACCTAGGCAAGCAAGCACCCGGAATTCTCCCTAGGTGTTTGCGCAACACCTATGATGGCTAATCTTGTGGGTAGTGAAACCTCTGCAGAGTGTACGGTTGATCGATCGATACATATGCCAACTCGTTGGCTATGGACCTTTTCTGTGAAGCTTCTACTAGTGTAGTGAGTGTTCTCTTCTCCCCCTGGATGACATTTTTCCGGCAGTGTACCCGCTGTGGTAGTGTGCCGCTGAGATAGGCCCGAGAGGGAGTTGGGCCTATCGAATGAGAGCGAGGTGTGGGTAAGTGAGATGTGGTGATGGGAAAAGGGATGATGGTGTTAACTGGAGATAAAACTTGACTAATTAAACATTGATTACAGCTGCATAGGAAACCTCAGCCTATAGGTCTGCTTGTATAGCCTTGCATCCACTTTCCACAAAGCAAATGCTGCATAGGTGGGCTCCGTGGCCATTACAAATCGTACTGATAAATTTGCTGTCAGGTGACGAGAATGAGTACGACTTCGAGGAAGACGATGGCGAGGAATAGGGTCACGTGCTACACTCAAGTTGGCCGTGAAGGATGAAACGTTTTCGCATCTTCTAAAGCTTCTCTGAATGTTGATTCCGCCAGTGTGGCGATGTAATAAATGTTTATGTAAGACTTAATTACCGTTTTATGGATCCTGGTGTCAACTGAGATATGGGTAATTTCATGGATTGTCCCAAGCAATCTGTTGAATTACAATTCGAGCCTGTGGATTTCCCTTCGTGGAAATCGAGGTCGTTTCAGTTGGTATCAGAGCCATACTTGACTGTAGGACGAGACCCATAGAGAATGGATGTTAGAATAGGAAGCCAGACTCTCTTTCGGTTATATTACCGACCTTGCATTCACTTTTTATGCAATGGCTCATCTAATACAAGGACCTGCTAATCCGTTTCTTGAAAAATTTGCAGATGACCAGCCTTGGACCACCACTTCGTCCACTGCACGACGGCACTATTGAGATCCCGATCAACGGAAGGAACCACGGCGGATTTGCCATGGTACTACGCCAGGTGCTGGAGGAGCTGGGAGCACCGTCTGACCAGATCCAGTACTTCAGCCGAGGGAAACTTATCGAGGCAGAGGACAGCCGCATACCCGACGCCGTACTCGACCTTATGCACCAGTAGCTTATGGGACCCTGCGTGGCCCTTAGACTAGTGATACCATGAGTTACCCTGTCATTGGCTATCTGCGCATAGCACGATCTTCTTAGCAGCTAGGAACATCCTTTATGTAATAATAACCATGTGATGAGTGACATTTGGATCTTATACTTCTTATGGTTCTCTATGCTTCTTTGGTTGAGTGTAGGATAGCATGAAAAATGTTTTAATTCATTTAAATCGTTGAAAACATCTAACTCCTACTTAAACCACTATAAGATTATTACTGCACTGAGCACGTACCTGTAACCCCGAGAGCAAACCCCATCCTAACTAGCTCGCCCTTAGGAACCTTCAGAAGCGTTCACATATGTAGGGGAGTGATAATCACAATCGAGGGACTTGACTTTCGAGCTGAACTAACCCTACTACCCTCCAATAGCTTAGATGTCATCTTAGGCATGGACTGGCTAACCAAACACCGGGGAGTGATATCTTGTTCGCCTAGATATGTTCAGGTAACCCACCCTTGGGGAACAGCTGTCCGATATGTACCCCAAACCGAGAGAGTCCAAGCCCTCCTATGTGCTCTGGAGACTAAGGCAGATAAAATGGAGCTGACATTCAGAGATGTGCCAGTAGTCTGTGAATTCAATGACGTATTTCTAGAGGAGTTACCAGGAATGCCACCAGATAGAGATGTGGAGTTTGTTATAGAGCTGATGCCAGGGACTGCACCGATTGCCAAAAGACTCTATAGAATGTCGGCTGATGAGTTGAAGGAACTCAAGAAGCAGCTGGGAGAATTACTGGAGAAGGGCTTCATTAGGCCTAGTGCTTCGCCCTGGGGATCTCCCGTTTTGTTTGTCAAGAAGAAGGATGGCATGATGAGGATGTGCATTGACTACCAGAATCTGAATGCGGTCACAGTCAAGAATAAGTACCCACTGCCCCGCATTGATGATCTGTTAGATCAACTGAGTAAGGCCAAGTACTTCTCGAAGATCGATCTCCAATCAGGGTACCATCAGATGAAGATCAGGGAAGAGGATATCCCGAAGACTGCATTTGTCACTAGATATGGACAGTATGAGTGCACAGTAGTCTCATTTGGACTCACTAATGCTCCAGCATACTTCATGAACATGATGAACAAGATCTTCATGAATGAGCTAGACAAGTTTGTGGTGGTATTCATTGATGATATATTGGTTTACTCAGCCACAAAAAAGGAACATGAACATCATCTGAGGACCGTATCGAAGAGGTTGTCTCGCAACCAGCTATACGCCAAATTCTCCAAGTGCGAATTCTGGCTTGAGGAAGTTGCTTTCCTTGGTCACGTACTGTCAGGAGAAGGAGTCGCAGTAGACCCAGCCAAGATTGAAGCTGTGAAAGAGTGGGAACAACCCCGTAATGTGTCAGAAATCAGAAGCTTTTTGGGACTTGCAGGATACTATCGCAGATTTATTGAGAATTTCTCCAAGATTGCTAGACCCATGACCAACTTGCTGAAGAAAGAGAACAAGTTTATATGGACTCCTGAATGTGAGAAGAGTTTTCAGACCTTGAAGGAGAAGCTCACTACTACACCTGTACTAGCCCTGCCCGATATTCACAAAGATTTTGTTGTATATTGTGATGCCTCTCGGCAAGGTTTGGGCTGTGTACTAATGCAAGAAGGAAGGGTGATAGCTTATGCCTCAAGACAGTTGAAGGAACATGAGCAGCGATACCCGACTCATGACCTAGAACTTGTAGCCGTGGTACATGCACTCAAGATTTGGAGACACTATCTAATAAGCAACAAGTGTGACATCTACACTGACCACAAGAGCCTGAAGTACTTCTTCACACAAGAAGATCTGAATATGAGGCAGCGCAGATGGCTAGAACTCATCAAGGACTATGATCTTGAGATCCATTATCACCCAGGAAAGGCTAATGTTATCGCTGATGCACTTAGCCGCAAAAGCTACTGCCATACCCTCATCACCAACTCTATGCTGCCTGAGCTCAGGAGAGAGTTCGACGCATTCCAGCTCGAGGTAGTCTCCTATGGCATGCTAAATGAGCTTCGCGTCGAGTACAATCTCACCTCACGGATCCGTGAAGCGCAAAAGAACTGTCCTGAGATAGACTATATCCATGGTTTGATGAAACTGGGGAGAGGCCCTGAATACCGAGAAGATGAGCAGGGAACTGTATGGTACAAAGATAGAATCTGTGTACCGACGGATTTAGCAATACGAGAAGAGATTCTGTCAGAAGGGCATGACTCCAAATATTGCATTCATCCAGGGTCAACCAAGATGTACCATGATCTAAGGAAGCACTTCTGGTGGGAGAATATGAAGACAGACATTGCAGGGCATGTAGCCCGATGTGATACATGCAATAGAATCAAGGCCGAACATCAGAGACCAGCAGGGTTGCTACAACCAGTTGAGATACCAGAATGGAAGTAGGAGTGCATATCTATGGACTTCATATTAGGACTGCCCCGATCCGAGCATGGATATGATTCTATATGGGTAATAGTGGACCGTCTAACCAAAGTTGCACATTTTATACCGGTCAAAAGGAAGTATAGAGTTGAAAAGCTAGCAGATCTGTACGTATCAAACATTTTGAAGTTACATGGGGCGCCTCTGAGTATTATATCTGACCGAGGCTCACAGTTCGTATCACAGTTCTGGAAATCCTTGCACAAGTCCATCGGGACCAACCTCGACTACAGCACAGCATACCACCCGCAAACAGACGGGCAAACAGAAAGAGTGAAACAGATTCTCGAGGACATGTTACGTGCTTGCGTATTGAGGTACAAGGAAGGATGGGAGAGCTGTCTACCCCACGCCGAGTTCTCATACAACAACAGTTATCAGACAAGCATTAAGATGTCTCCATTTGAAGCGTTGTATGGAAGACCGTGCAGAACCCCGCTAATGTGGTCAGAACCAGGTGAAAGGACATTCTTCGGTCCTGCTAAGATTGTGGAAGCAGAAGAAGGTGTTGCCCAAGTAAGAGAGAATTTGAGGATTGCACAAAGTAGGCAAAAGAGCTATGCAGATAGAAGACGTAGAGAGCTTGAGTTCAAGGTTGGGGATTATGTCTACCTCAAGGTATCTCCGCTTCGTGGCACCGTCAGATTCCACGTAAAAGGGAAATTGGCACCAAGATATGTTGGGCCATACAAGATCTGTAAAAGGGTTGGAAAGCTTGCTTACAAGCTGGAACTATCGGAGGAATTATCTGGAGTACACCCCGTGTTCCATGTCTCGCAATTAAGAAAGTGTCTGAAGTTTCCCGAGGAGCAAGTTCCTACAGATGCATTAGACCTGCAAGACACACTTGAATACAAGGAACATCCGATCAAGATCTTGGCACAGGATACCAAAGAGACGTGAAACAAAACCATTCCGATGTGCAAGGTACAATGGAGCAATCACACTGAAAGGGAAGCTACGTGGGAGAAAGAATCGGACTTGCGGATTATGTTTCCTTACCTCTTCGATGGGTACGTTATCTCTGAATCTCGAGGTCGAGATCCTAATGAGGGGGGAGGACTGTAACAACCCTAAAAATCCACACAATCTAAAAATCCCAACCAATTAAAATTTTTCATTTATTTATTATGGAAACCCATTTTTCTTGTGCAAGCATATAGGTTTCATTATGAATTTGGTAAATAAAGGAGTATAGCTTGCATTTTAATTCCATTCACATAGAATAATAGCCTATGCAACACATTTGGGATTTATTGCAATTTATGTTTGTATTTACTCAATATTTAAAATGGGCAATATATGTATATATACACTAAAATGAAAATAGAAAAAGGAGAGAGAGTTAGGCCAGCCCAAACCAGCCCGGCCTTCTTCTCCTCACGTCACCCACGCGCGCGCTCCACCCCGCCTCCCCGCACTGGGCCGGCCCAACACCGCGCGCACGCGCGATGCCGACCGCACGCGCGCGACCGTTTCACCCGCTCCCCCGCGGCCGCTGACCACCCGGCCCCGCCTGTCAGCCGCTCTCGCCCCCACTGTTCTTCTTCCTCGCAGAGACGACGGGGACGAGTGCACGCAATTCGCGTGACCCTGGTCCCACAGCCGACAGCGCCACGCTCTGTCAGGTTTGTCCCCCTCCTGTCCCCTCCTTCCTTGGCCGCCAAGCGAACCCGCGCCCATCCGGAGCCCTAGATCCACTCGAGCCACGGCCCTTCGATCGGTCGAGCGCGATCAGGACCGTTCGCCATTGGAGCTGGCCAAGCTCACCTATAAAAAGGAGCTCACCCCGAAGCCCTACCCTCATTTCCCCTCGCCGCCACCGCAGCACAGACCGGCACACTGCACCACACCGAGAGAGAGAGCGTAGGAGAAGGGCGGAGCAGAGGAGGAGGAGCTGCCGGAGCGTTGCCGCCGCGGAGCGCGCCGAGCCGGACACGGAGGAGAAGCCGGAGCCCCGTCGCGGTTCGGCACGGCACTGCGTACGCTCTGCACGGCTCCGACTCGCCACTGCATCGCCATCCTAGCTTCACCGACACCACGGTGAGCCACCGCACGTCCTGTCCGAACCTCGCCCTACTTTTGCCATGGTGTTCCACCCATGGGACGCGCAGGCACGAGCCTTTACCGGCTCAGGAAGATCACCTGCACCATGCACTCATGCGACCGGCCGAAACCCCCGGACTACAAGCTTGCTAGACCGAGAACGCAGCACGACGCGTTCTCGGCGGAGCGCGCTCACCACCGACGCGTTCCGACGCCGAATCACCCGTTCCGAGCAATCCGACTAGCACCCGTATAGGTTAGAGCGTCGTGGAGCACCGCCACGACCCCTTGAGCTAGCTACGCAGATCTAAGCGCTAGAGGAAGCCTCGTCCGCCCTGCTCGAGTGCGCCGCGACCTCGCCGGAGCGCCGCCGCGAGCCGTCGCCCAAAGAAGGCTATGCCATGGCTAAAGTTCGCCACTAGAGTGTTGTATGCTTCTCTGGCCTCACCAATTTGACAAGACCGCATTCGATTGAACCAACACATGGTCGTAACCGCGTTGCCGCCTTCCGCCGTCGTCGGCGACACGCCGCCGCCACAACCGAGCACCTTGGGAATCTCGGTAGCCAAAATTGGTAGTTGGTATACCATCGCCATAGACCCTGGAGGCGTATACATCTCCTAGAAGACCTCCTTAGCCCCGCCGGAACCTCACAGTCGCGGCGACATCGCCGCCGATGACTGGAGCATCTCAATACCGCGACCAGGAACAAAAACCGACCACCTCGGACAAGCTTAGTTGCGGAAGATCGAACCTCCATATCCTGGAACACCGCGAGGTGCGTTCTCGGGGAAACGTGATCGCCGCCGACACGTTCCGCCTCGCCTAAAATCCGTTCCGAGTACCCCCGATCGCCTCGCCCTGCGGAAAAAGGCCGACGAGGTTCACCAAGTCTGCCTCGGCACCGCCGCTAGATAGCCGAGCCCCGAATCATGTCTGTCGCCTTGGCTACGTGCGCCTCCACCTCGTCGGAGAACCGCCGTGTGCCGAGGGAGAGAAGGACGCCATACCACGACTCTAACCCGCCACCATCTGGTCGGACGACTGCCTGAGCACGCCAATTGGGGAAAGCCGAGCCCTGTCTTGCCGAAATATGGTCATCGCCGCCCTGTCATCGTCCGCCGCACTGGAGAGACACCGCCGCCTTGAACAGACGCCTTGGAACCCTGCTAGCACCAAATCTCCGATTCGCCCGAGCCTCCCCGGGAGAGCTCGGGAGAGCAGCACCCTCGGCGCCCCGAATTTCCAATTCGCCCGAGCCCCGCCGAGGTACGCCGAACTCCGCCGAGCTCCGCCGAGCTACCCCCGACCACCGCCGAGCTACGCCGATGCCCCCCGACCTCTGAGAACCACCCTCGACCACCGTCGAGCTCGCCCGACCACCGCCGAGCTACGACCGACGCAACCCCGACCAACGTCGAGCTCGCCCGACCAACCACCGAGCTGCGCCGACGCCGGCGACTCTCTGGGAACCAGCATCGAACACCTGTGTAGGGTCGAGATGGCGGACTAGAGGGGGGGTGAATAGTCCTTTATAACAATTAATCGCAGCGGAATAAAACCTAATCGGTCCTAGCGACAATTCACCCCTCTAACTAAGACTCTAAACACCTTGCCAAAGATCCTAGCGAGAAGCAAAGGTGCAAGTCTAGCTTGAGCTTCCCTAAACCGTTCTAGCGCAAGATCACACAAACCTAAGCGCTAGTACTTTAAGCACCGGGAAAACTCCTATTAACTAGCAAGCAAAAAGCACTAAGCACCTAAGCTCACTACTTGCTCAATGACAAGGATACACAATCCAAATCAAAGGGCGCAACTCACTTTAGCTACACAAACTAAGTGAGAACTACTTCTAAGCTACACAAGCTAAGAAGGTGAGTGGCAAGCTACACAAGCTAACCGGTCTCACAAGAGCAACTACAACTACACAAATAAAGTAATGCACAATATAAATAACTTGTGTAGAAGGGAGCAAACCACCGCGAAGGTTGGGAAGATGTTGACGCGGTGATTTATTTCCCGGAGGTTCACTTGTCGCCACAAGCTACGTCCTCCGTTGAGACAAGCTCCAAGGTTGCCGCCGGTCCTCTTGCTAGTGGTGACCCGCAAGTCACACTCTCCCACGTGGAGTGCTTACCACAAGCTCTAGCACTTGACTCGGCCGGACCACTTGTCGCTCTTCACGTCTCGCTCTACTAGCGATGCTCTTTGCGATCTCCCGCGGGGTGAGCTCCAACCCCTCACAAAGCTTCTCCGGAGCTAAGCACAATCTTCTTGCTTGCTTCACGGAGCCACAAGCCACCTAGCCGTCTAGGAGGTGGCAACCTCCAAGAGTAACAAGCACCACCGGCTTGCAACACGATCACCTAGTGCCACACGATGCAATCTCTCAATGCAACGCACTATCGATCGATCACTCACTCCTCGAATGTGAATTCTATGAGCACAAGTGAGTTGGAGAGCACTAAGCCATGCACAAACAAGGGAGACACATTCCCAAGGTGCAAGACCCATCCAACAACCGGCCACAACCCTCTATTTATAGCCCTCAGCTCAAAAGAGCCGTTGCCAACTGAAAACAGCCGTCGGACCGACCGTCGGACCGAACCAGCGCGCCACCGTCGGACCAAAGCCCACGGTCCGACGCTCTCGATGGCCGCCACGTGTCACTAGCCGTTTGAAGTCGAACGTTGGATCACAACGGCTATTTCTCGCGCCGTTTTTCCAACCGTCGGACGCTCAAGCCGATGGTCCGACGCGCGCACAGCTCCAGGCGTCGGACCGTCCGACTCTCACAGACGGGCCACAGCTCGGCCACCGTCGGACTCTCGCGCGGTTAGCCGTCGGACCAATGATCACCACGGTCCGACGCTTCCAGAGAGCTCCCCGAGCGCTCAAAACCGTCGGACTCCAGTCCGACGCTCACCGTCGGACTAAACTCTAGCGTCCGACGCTTTCCCGAACGCCACGCGTCACGCCGACACCGCTCGCCACCGTCGGACCGAAGCGGGCAATGGTCCGACGCTCGTTAACCGAGCGTCCGACGCTCGCTATTGGCCAGAACTAGGGTTAGGCGTCGGACTCTACTCAATGGTCCGACGCTATCCCTCCACACAGTCCGACGCTCCTTTTACTTTGCCAAAAACCTCTGAATCCTGCCTCGCAAGCTCGGCAGGAGGAAGAGAGATCTAAACCACCTTTCACCTTTGCAAATGTGCTAACACCACAAGTGTTCAACCTTAAGTGCAAGTGTGTTAGCTTTTCACAAACATTTTCACAAAGGATTTTCTCTCTTTTCACCTCGCCACTCGATTCTAGC
Organism: Eremochloa ophiuroides; assembly: GCA_038502445.1. Taxonomy (NCBI): domain Eukaryota; kingdom Viridiplantae; phylum Streptophyta; class Magnoliopsida; order Poales; family Poaceae; genus Eremochloa; species Eremochloa ophiuroides. The sequence goes on from JAHLJS010000003.1 coordinate 89,134,206, forward strand.
TCGTATGCAAAGTTAGATTACTCAAGTGGCACTAGATGACCGATATGCAAACAAGTTTGCCCCTCTTGATAGTACGGCCATCTATCCTAAATCCGGTCAAACACTTCTCTACTCAACCTTAGACCGGTGAAATGGAAATGCCCTAGGTTATACCTTTGCCTTGCGCTTTCCATTTCGATCACTGTCTTCGACACCATCGATGCCGGTGCAACACATGCACCAACACCTCATGAATGATATGATCCACTTCATATCATCACGTGGCTTTTGGTTCATCGATCCTTGACTTGCTTGCTCTTCACCGTTGCGTTGGTCCATCGGCGCCAAGCCATCACCCGACTTGCCCTTCACACTTGCAACCGGTCCGTCGACGCGAAGCCTCGTCTTGATCTTCTCCACCTAGCCACATGACTCCATGTCATGTCTCATGCGTTTAGCTTCTTCATCTCCATATGTGTGAGCTAAGCAACACTCAACACGCCATATCCACCTCCATGGCATAGTTGCTCACACACATGTACCTGTGGACTAATCACCTGTGTAATCAACACTTAGACACATATTAGTCCACCTAAGTTGTCATTCAATTACCAAAACCAAACAAGGACCTTTCAATCTCCCCCTTTTTGGTAATTGATGACAACTCTACAAAGATATGGAAATTAAGCGCATTAACCAAGTTAGCTCTTCACACAAGTGTAAATTACTAACTTGGGTTGGATTTTATGTTACTTATCCATCTTTAAGCTCAAATCTTTGGACTTGGATAAGCTTCATAAAACCCGACTTGGTAGTGTTAACTCCCCTTACATGTGTGCTCAAATGGTTTGGTTTCAAATTTTCACACATGCATAAATATGGAATTTGTGGGAGTGCCAACACTACTAAGTGATGCTAAGGTGTTTAGAATAAACCTTTAAAGCTCGATACCACATGTAGATTGGCAATGATCGTGCTTGATACCAATTGCTTCATGTCAATTGAAGTTGCACCATTAAGTTCACCCTTAGCATCAAGATTAACTAGACAAGCAAGAATACTAGATACCCCGTGAGATCAACATTAAAGGGCAAGGTTCTAGTAAATACTTGATAAACACAAGTCTAGCTAACAACCTATGCATGCTAGTTATCAAATCATCATTCAAACCTATACTAGCATACACCACACAAGTAAGATACCATATGTAAATAAACTAAATGCAAATGCAAGCAAGCATATGAATATGCACATTTCAAATGCAATCAACCATGTCCATGAGCTTGCTCCCCCTACTTGTGTGCTTCTCTTGTCCAAGAATTTTGATCCCCTTGCAATCTTCAATCTTGTGGATCATCCTTCTTGTTGGCCTATTGCTCTCCCATCATCGGCCTTCATGATGGTTCATTGCGTACTTCCATCCATCTTGATTATCTCTCCCCCATGATCATGTAATCCAATATCTCTTCCTTATCACACAATTTTATATCTTTGTCCAAATCTCTCCCCCTTTGTCATCAATTTCCATAAAAGTCAATGCTCTATTGTGACAAAGGTGTGTGGTAGGGATGTTGAGGGTAGATTCTTGCACATTTGATGGACACCACCATTTAGATTTGGAATGACACCACTTGAAAACCATCCAAAGAATGAGATACCACATGTTGGTCCTTGCATCTCTTGATACCAAATGAATAAGTATCTCCCCTATGTCATATGATCGGTCATCCACTTGAACTTGAGCTCTTTTGGTGTGGGAAGTCTTCATCTTGATGATCACTAAAAGTTGAGGATCAATTTGCACATCTTGTCGGATACCATTTGAGAATACCACGTGTAGATGAATATCACGTGAAGAAATAACTTGATATCCATTTTTATTGTTGTCTTGTGCCTCTTGAACTTAGATTGTTTCCATGAGCTTCTTTCTTGATTAGTTCAAACTAGCAAACTTGCACAAGTAATCTAACTTGGTTTGAACCAAAGACAAGCTTCTTCACTCCACTAGGGGTTATCTTGCCTATGTTGAATTAGATTCTTTTTGCTTATTTAACTAGATCAAACACTAGGTTCACATGCTCATGAACAAGTCATATTTAGCCACTAGATCAAACAAAACATACAAGCAATAGTGGCATCATATGAACTTAAAATCATTTGATTTCTTTATGAATGCTCATCTATGTATGACTATATGCTCTAATCAAGTCCTTATCAAAATATGGATGCATATGCCATACAATGATACCTTTGCTATCTCGGAGTAGAGGATAGTCATTTTCAATCAATCTCAAAAGTAGCAATAGTGAAGTTCATTTGAATAGCTTGGTGAAGACCAATCATCATCATGAATTCTATTCTTCACCCATATGATCAAGTGCTAGCTTCAATGTTGTGGTTGACTTGCTTCCATTCTTGATCAAGCTTGCATGAGAAAATACTACTTGGATTTGCATGAGTACCACTTGTGAATATTTGACTTCTTATTTGGTTTGTTGCTTGCTCTTTAGATCAATCCTTTTAATTTCTTCAACTAAGCATCTTCAATGATTCTTCGGATCACCACTTCCATATTAGCCATCCAAGCATCACCCACTTGGTTTACCTACATAAGGCGGCACGCCCCGACGATCGGGAGAAGTGATCCCTCTCCAAAGAAACATCTTCAATACCTATTTGAATTGCCTTTGGTTGATTGATCTAAGGACTTAACATAATGATCAACTTGAATTCCTTCTTTAAGTCCTTTTCTTTCTACTTCTTTAAGTCCTTTTCTTTCTACTTCTTTAAGTTCTTGTCTTTCTATCCAATTGTTCTCCAATCATCACTAGGACTTAAGCTTCATCTTTTCTTTGCTTGGTCTTGACCTTCCCTTAAGTACCAATATCCATGATACAAAACCAAACAAATGACTCTCAACCACTTGTAATTATATTTCCAACTTGAGAGCCTTTCAATGCAAGAGATACCAAAGATTTGCAATAATTCTCTCGTGTGGACAGATTATGCACACTTCAGAGAATAGATCATAACTGCCAATGTACTTGTCCAATGACCATGAAATTTTGTGGCGATGACCTTATTTGAGTCTACTAGCAGCCATAAAAATTTGAGTTTTATTTGACCAAGTATGGACTGCCAACCATTATTTTTCTCTCCACTGCTACATGCTGAAAAAACTGCTGCACTATAGTTGACAAGAACTACTCCAAAACCAATGTAATCCTTATCCAATTCTTATGAGATCTTCACAGCAACTTGTACCATAAGTCTAGAGCATGTATATCAATTTTTCAAGCTAATCCAAATAGTTTTGATTACTCAAACATGGCTTTGTTCTCAGCTAGCTCAGTTTCACAATTTTGGACAGATTTTGATCAATTGAGCTAATCTTCATCAAATTGAACCAAACTTGAATTAAACTTGCTTGAATACTTTCACAGGACATAAATCCATTCAATCCACTTACTAAATGTCATCTTGTGATTATATCCAACCAAATCTACTCAAATTTGATCACTAAGCAATTATTCCATTCAAACTTCTTATTGCAAGCAACATATGCATATTTATCCAATTCAATCAACTCATATGCATCCAAATAAGTTTGATCAACAAATGATATACCTTGATAATTTATGATCATCCACTTGCAAGCTTCAACTCAATTGTTTGCAAGTCATCAAATAATTATCCAAAGAACCACCCACAACTTGAACTTTTGCACTTGTATGTTATAGCACTTGGACTTCACTTTATTTGATTTGGCATTGGTTTGGATTTACACTAGTAATCATGACTTGACTCATTATATGATGATCAATATGAATGCCAATTAAATCAAGCCTCCAATGCCATGGTACCTACACGCAATCATCCACTTTTTGATGGTACCCAAACTAGTTTGGGTCCTCTCAAGTTAGGAGCAACATACTTAGGCATTGCCTTAGTATGGATAGCGGGATGTTTTGCAATAGCAACCGATGAGGTACCATTGTCATCCTTCCTAAGCAAATTATTTGCATGAATTGAAATAGGCTTAGGAGTGTTACCTAGGGGACATGAATTAGCCATGTGTCCCCTTTCCCGGCATGAGTAGCACTTTTGCTTTGCTTGAGCCTTCTCTTTCTTGCTCATGTTGTGCTTCTCATTGCCTCGCCTCTCTTGAGTTGCTTGAGCCTTCTTCTCAAGCTTGTTAGGACACTTCGAGGCAAAGTGACCCATGTCTTCACATTTGAAACACTTGATGTGAGCCATCTTGTTCTTCTCTTGAGTCTTGCTCATCATCAACTTGGCATCATGAATATGAGTTTGACGCCTTCCTCTTCCATTACCCCTTCTTGTTTTCTTCTTCTTCAAGTCACCATAGCATACTTCATGGTTGGTCTTGACTTGATCTTGGGGTGTCTTGTCTTGTGGCTTTTGTTGAGGCCTCACAAATCTCTTGTATAGGCACGTAGAAGGGATATCACTTCTAGTGCTACACTTGGGACATTGTGGATGTGTGAGCCTCACTTCTTCTTTCTTCTTGGGCTTCTCTTTGGTAGGGCATGACAAAGCTAGATGACCCATTTCATGGCATATAAAACACATGAAATGAGCAAGTCTTTCTCGCTCTTGCTTCTTCTCATTTCTAGCTCTCTTTCTTTCACCTTTGGTCATGTCCCATTTCTTTTTGATGTACCCAAGGCCACTCTTGTCACCGACAATTTTTGTATTCTTTAACATGTTATTGAGGGTGACACTTGAGTTGTTCCACCTTTCTATTTTGTCACTCATGTTCTTCACTTGACTTTTGAGCTCATTGTTCTCCTTCAAAAGGTTAGTCTCACAAGACATAGAAGTAGAACAAGTATGTAAAAATGAAGGACAAGGCATATCATCACATGAGGAGGATACATTCTTCATGCCTACATCACGAGGGTTAGTTGCAATATGTGATTGATCATTTGACCCAAGTGATGAGCTCTCACAAGTTTTAGATTTTTCATTGGAAATCTCCTTAGTGAGAAAAGCATGGTCTTTTACCAAATTCTCATGAGCAACACTAAGCTCCTCATGAGTCAATTTTAGCTCCTCATGTGAACAACTCATGACATAAAGTAGATGCTTTTGTTGTTCACATGTGTCCTTTAGAAAAGAGTTTTCATTAGTCAAATTCTTTGTTTTATTCATCTCATTTTCTAAAGCATTAAAGAGTTTGCGCACAAGCTCGAAATTTGGATCATCACAATCAATAACCACATTGCCAATTGATACCTTACCATCACCAAGTGATGTGTAGCAATGCGATGAGGATGAAGAGCTTGTGGATGCATCACTCTCATAGCCATCATCAAGTGAGCTTGAGGTAGAATCATCATGTACATCACTTGTGGCTTTATCAATTCCCTTGTCAAGTGCTCTTGTGGTAGTATCAACATCATCACTTGACGAAGAGGAGGAACAACTCTTCACAATCATGGAGTTGTGAAGGTGCTCTTGATCACCAAGCTTCATATCTTTGGCATCATCTTCATCTTCGGAGAACGCGCCATAGTTTTCATTGAGATACACCCAAATTTCATGAGCGGTCTCAAAGTGCATGATCCTTCCGAAGATGCTATCATCCAAAGCTCTATGAAACATGTTAATAGCTTGGTAACCGAGTTGTAAGCATTTCCCTTGCGCTTCGGTAGGATTGTCCTCATCAATCGCATGGGAAAAGCCTACATCTACGATCCACCACATTTGGGGAGAAATGAATTTAATATTACATTCCATCCAATTTCTCCAACGTGCAAAGTGTGTGCCATCAAATGTGTATGGACAATCAACATCTAGCCCATAAGTTGCCATCCTCTCGGGTCGGTTAAGACCGCAAATGAGAGACCAGGCTCCGATACCACGTGTAGGGTCGAGATGGCGGACTAGAGGGGGGGTGAATAGTCCTTTATAACAATTAATCGCAGCGGAATAAAACCTAATCGGTCCTAGCGACAATTCACCCCTCTAACTAAGACTCTAAACACCTTGCCAAAGATCCTAGCGAGAAGCAAAGGTGCAAGTCTAGCTTAAGCTTCCCTAAACCGTTCTAGCGCAAGATCACACAAACCTAAGCGCTAGTACTTTAAGCACCGGGAAAACTCCTATTAACTAGCAAGCAAAAAGCACTAAGCACCTAAGCTCACTACTTGCTCAATGACAAGGATACACAATCCAAATCAAAGGGCGCAACTCACTTTAGCTACACAAACTAAGTGAGAACTACTTCTAAGCTACACAAGCTAAGAAGGTGAGTGGCAAGCTACACAAGCTAACCGGTCTCACAAGAGCAACTACAACTACACAAATAAAGTAATGCACAATATAAATAACTTGTGTAGAAGGGAGCAAACCACCGCGAAGGTTGGGAAGATGTTGACGCGGTGATTTATTTCCCGGAGGTTCACTTGTCGCCACAAGCTACGTCCTCCGTTGAGACAAGCTCCAAGGTTGCCGCCGGTCCTCTTGCTAGTGGTGACCCGCAAGTCACACTCTCCCACGTGGAGTGCTTACCACAAGCTCTAGCACTTGACTCGGCCGGACCACTTGTCGCTCTTCACGTCTCGCTCTACTAGCGATGCTCTTTGCGATCTCCCGCGGGGTGAGCTCCAACCCCTCACAAAGCTTCTCCGGAGCTAAGCACAATCTTCTTGCTTGCTTCACGGAGCCACAAGCCACCTAGCCGTCTAGGAGGTGGCAACCTCCAAGAGTAACAAGCACCACCGGCTTGCAACACGATCACCTAGTGCCACACGATGCAATCTCTCAATGCAACGCACTATCGATCGATCACTCACTCCTCGAATGTGAATTCTATGAGCACAAGTGAGTTGGAGAGCACTAAGCCATGCACAAACAAGGGAGACACATTCCCAAGGTGCAAGACCCATCCAACAACCGGCCACAACCCTCTATTTATAGCCCTCAGCTCAAAAGAGCCGTTGCCAACTGAAAACAGCCGTCGGACCGACCGTCGGACCGAACCAGCGCGCCACCGTCGGACCAAAGCCCACGGTCCGACGCTCTCGATGGCCGCCACGTGTCACTAGCCGTTTGAAGTCGAACGTTGGATCACAACGGCTATTTCTCGCGCCGTTTTTCCAACCGTCGGACGCTCAAGCCGATGGTCCGACGCGCGCACAGCTCCAGGCGTCGGACCGTCCGACTCTCACAGACGGGCCACAGCTCGGCCACCGTCGGACTCTCGCGCGGTTAGCCGTCGGACCAATGATCACCACGGTCCGACGCTTCCAGAGAGCTCCCCGAGCGCTCAAAACCGTCGGACTCCAGTCCGACGCTCACCGTCGGACTAAACTCTAGCGTCCGACGCTTTCCCGAACGCCACGCGTCACGCCGACACCGCTCGCCACCGTCGGACCGAAGCGGGCAATGGTCCGACGCTCGTTAACCGAGCGTCCGACGCTCGCTATTGGCCAGAACTAGGGTTAGGCGTCGGACTCTACTCAATGGTCCGACGCTATCCCTCCACACAGTCCGACGCTCCTTTTACTTTGCCAAAAACCTCTGAATCCTGCCTCGCAAGCTCGGCAGGAGGAAGAGAGATCTAAACCACCTTTCACCTTTGCAAATGTGCTAACACCACAAGTGTTCAACCTTAAGTGCAAGTGTGTTAGCTTTTCACAAACATTTTCACAAAGGATTTTCTCTCTTTTCACCTCGCCACTCGATTCTAGCTCGTATGCAAAGTTAGATTACTCAAGTGGCACTAGATGACCGATATGCAAACAAGTTTGCCCCTCTTGATAGTACGGCCATCTATCCTAAATCCGGTCAAACACTTCTCTACTCAACCTTAGACCGGTGAAATGGAAATGCCCTAGGTTATACCTTTGCCTTGCGCTTTCCATTTCGATCACTGTCTTCGACACCATCGATGCCGGTGCAACACATGCACCAACACCTCATGAATGATATGATCCACTTCATATCATCACGTGGCTTTTGGTTCATCGATCCTTGACTTGCTTGCTCTTCACCGTTGCGTTGGTCCATCGGCGCCAAGCCATCACCCGACTTGCCCTTCACACTTGCAACCGGTCCGTCGACGCGAAGCCTCGTCTTGATCTTCTCCACCTAGCCACATGACTCCATGTCATGTCTCATGCGTTTAGCTTCTTCATCTCCATATGTGTGAGCTAAGCAACACTCAACACGCCATATCCACCTCCATGGCATAGTTGCTCACACACATGTACCTGTGGACTAATCACCTGTGTAATCAACACTTAGACACATATTAGTCCACCTAAGTTGTCATTCAATTACCAAAACCAAACAAGGACCTTTCAACCTGGTGGGCGACCATCGGGTCTGTGTTCTGTTGAGGCACCACTTGCCGCACTACTGGACCCGCGCGCCACGTGGACCAATCCCGAGCTGCCCCTGATTAATCGACCATTTTCCATTTTCAGAAAATAGGATAATCTTCGGAAATTCATAACTTATTCATACGATGTCCAAAAATTACGCACCATATATCAAAATTCTCAGAAAAATGAGATCTACAATCTAAGACTATGTTTGTATGCATTTGGCTCTTTATTTTATTGGATTTTTCTGAAATACTCTATAGGAGTCGCTGACGCGACTATTTCATGTTCGATTTCAGAGCCGGAGGAGGATCTGACTAAGGAAGACGACCACGAGTACTTTCAGGAGCTAGGAGACGACTACGAAGGTGCCACGTCCCACCAAATCCTTAGATCCTATTTACGCATTGCAAATGACATTGTTGCTATTGCTTTATGATTATGTATGGATTGGTTGCATGATAGTATATTTGAATTCCCTGCCTTGATAAGACTATACCCTGCTGTCTGCTGCTAGGTTAGCTGCTGCTTAATTTACTGTTACTCTTCCACTATTTTCTACTTGCTATATGCTATGTGGTGGAATTGGGACGGTGTATAATTGATTATAACCACTAGGAGAGAGTGCTGCGTGCGTCTTGGGTGCGTGGTAAGGGTTGATGTCGACCAAGTGGGATGTGAGACAAGCCCGTGGGGCAAGTCGTGCCGGGGGTGCAACCTGGGCATCCCCAAGCGAGATACCTGTGGCGGGTAAAGTTGTTGAGGAGGTTCCGGGTGGGATAGCCTTGGTGGTTTGAAGCCCGTGGACGGAGGTGCTGTGATGGCACGGGGAGAGTATCCCCTAAGTGAAGATGCCTGCTTGGTCAAACCTAGGACGGACTAGTTTCAGGTTCATGGGAATCCTTTTCTACTCACTCGCTTCTGATGGGCGGGAGACGGCTGGACTACTTGGTAGGACGGTGCCACTACTGCTAGGTTGAGAGGTGATAAGGGTGGGCGGAGACGGTCGATGGGTTCCCGTTCCGTTCTAGATGCGCAATATCACTGGATGGGCCCGGTACTGTGTCTCCCAGTCTCAGCATAACGGTGTAGGATCCGGAATATCTCAGGGCTGAGTGGTAGGGTGGCATCGACCTAGGCAAGCAAGCACCCGGAATTCTGCCTAGGTGTTTGCGCAACACCTATGATGGCTAATCTTGTGGGTAGTGAAACCTCTACAGAGTGTACGGTTGATCGATCGATACATATGCCAACTCGTTGGCTATGGACCTTTCCTGTGAAGCTTCTACTTGTGTAGTGAGTGTTCTCTTCTCCCCCTGGATGACATTTTTCCGGCAGTGTACCCGCTGTGGTAGTGTGCCGCTGAGATAGGCCCGAGAGGGAGTTGGGCCTGTCGAATGAGAGCGAGGTGTGGGTAAGTGAGATGTGGTGATGGAAAAAGGGATGATGGTGTTAACTGGAGATAAAACTTGACTAATTAAACATTGATTACAGCTGCATAGGAAACCTCAGCCTATAGATCTGCTTGTATAGCCTTGCATCCACTTTCCACAAAGCAAATGCTGCATAGGTGGGCTCCGTGGCCAGTACAAATCGTACTGATAAATTTGCTGTCAGGTGACGAGAATGAGTACGACTTCGAGGAAGACGATGGCGAGGAATAGGGTCACGTGCTACACTCAAGTTGGCCGTGAAGGATGAAACGTTTCCGCATCTTCTAAAGCTTCTCTGAATGTTGATTCCGCCAGTGTGGCGATGTAATAAATGTTTATGTAAGACTTAATTACCGTTGTATGGATCCTGATGTCAACTGAGATATGGGTAATTTCATGGATTGTCCCAAGCAATCTGTTGAATTACAATTCGAGCCTGTGGATTTTCCTTCGTGGAAATCGAGGTCGTTTCACAATCCTAAGCTTACTTCCTAAATTTCCAAGCAAAAAAATCCTAATCTATGTTGCGTGACAATGGATTTTCAGAAGAAGGTATCTCCAGTAATTGGTAAAAGATTTCAATATCTTCTGAATCGAATACTTATTCGTGCAGCTAACAGATCTGAATTGCTCTGAAATTGTATTCAGCTAGTGTAATTCCATGAATAAAAATGTTTTGTCTCTCGTGGTTGAGATTACAGACACCATCCCTTTCAGATGCAGATCTGACTCTGATACTACTACTACTAACCATCAAGTTTTAATTTTTTATATATACCATGCGTCATTTCTTAATACTAATCTTATACTAGCTTAGTACTACCAGCAAAGCAATCCGCCCCACAAAAATGAATAAAGTATTAAGCATCTACAAGTATCAAGCACGTACGGGATTGAATGCAGGTCAGAGTAGATGCCGTGCTTGGCTCCTCCACCGTCAGATGGGCGTCGGCAGTGTCGCGTGGAGGAGCCCCTGCTCCCGTGGCCCAGTGCAGGATGCAAGGGAAAGGCCTAGCCGGAGGAGATAGACGGCTCGCTGCCGGAGAGCCTTGGCGGCGTCTCGTGGAATAGGAGCCCGTGCTCCTGGCTCCCGTGGCCTGTCTCAAGCAGATCTCTGCGTAGGGGAACCAACGGAGAGTAGCGCAAGAGTATCTAGCGGCGGCGCATGCGATTGGACTGAGGGCGGGCGCGACGGCGAGGGTGCAGATGCGGAGTGGGCGAGGTTGGGGATGAGACTAAGTTTTTTTTTTTTACAAAAAAAGGGGTGTGTGCGCGGTGGTGTGAGGCCGAGAGGGGAGAGGAAGGGATAAGGCTACGGCACATGCATTGATGGAGTAGGGTGCGGACGTGCGGTACAGCTCAGGTGGTAGACAACGACACACATTATGGGACACACTACCGTCGTCCGAAGGACACACATTATGGGACGGAGGGAGTGCAACGTCAATTATATTGGGACAAAGGGAAGTACATCTTTATTTATGCCAAAATTAAAAAGATAAACTGTTCCAAGAAAGAAAAATAGTTCTCAGTGCAGTCAGTTATTTGTGATCTGTGTCGGCCTACACTAAATTTTATGTCCTCCTTAGAATATTCATCATGAATTAATATCTGAACAACCGATAATCTTTGTGCAGAAGCACGTAAACACTCATCATCATGGTCATGCGTTTTTCTTTAGTAAAGCTGCTAACCCTCGCAGGTCTGCTCGATTAACGAACCAATTATTCGGGGCCAGAGCTGCAGCAGGCAGGCAGCCCCTGCTGCGCTGATGATACTGCAAGGCACTGGCAGCTAGCTGGAGGAACCAAGGAGGTGTCACATCAAGACAGGCCATGCAGTATAGCTACAGTACCTAGCTGGAGTAGCTTCGCCTTGCTTTGCTGATGACTGATGACTGAAGAGAGGCCTTTTTCATTCGTTCCTGCGTGCCTTTTCACAGCATGCACCGATCGCCCTCCATCTGCCCCGCCGCGCCGCTCGCTCCTATGCGTCTCGGCAGCGTCTGCGACAGGGAACAGTACACGCGGTCGCTGCGTGCCTGCTCCATTCGATATTAGACAAGTGTAGTTGTAGCCAAGAGCAGCAAAGCTCCATGCTTAGCTAGTAATGCTGCCTAATTGTTGAACTCGAGAATACAAGAGAGGACATGTCCACCTTGAAACACCAGAACAAACCGCGCAAACTCTTTGCGTGATCGAGAAAAAAACACGAAGATAAACAATTTAATTGCAAATTATTATGCTCCAGATGTACCTTATTAGCGAAATTTGCATACATGTATATATACAGCTAGCACCGGCATGGTTAGGGTTTATGGTTCACTCGAGCCCCGGACTCCATGGGTTCAAGGGGAACCATAAAGGAGCAATTGGCATCTACAATATAATAGTGGCGATTACTGGCCAACAGCCAGAGAATTGTGAAGTAACAACAAACTAGGGGGAAAAGAATGATGTGTGTAGAGAGGAATGATAGGAGCCAACAGTTGTACTGTATTGATCTCATGGCTTATATGTACTAGTGTACACATCAGGAGGTTGCCTTTGGCAACCGAGCTAGCTAGTTACAACCCGTGCACGTCGTGCACGCACACAGAATGTGTGGTGACTGTGGTCACCCCTGGCGAGTAGTTACACACAAGACTACAATAGATGTTGTTGGACCTCAATCCAGCACCAGAGAGCAGATAGCGGTCTTCGCTCCTTGCCTGTTGAGTTGAGCTCTGCTCAATGGCGAAGGCCATATGTTGTAGTGTGAGGGTGGCAATCTGAGCCCTAGGACCACTTAATTCACCCCAACTAACCCTTACATGGGACTGTAAATCGCTTTTTTATAGGCCACTGTACACTCACGATGACTTTTTTTTACATTTTTAGTCCTCATGATTACTGGTACATTTCCTAAATATTCTCTTATGTACGCCTCGCCTCGAGAGCCCGTTGGTCCTTCTCCTCTCCTCGTCCAACCACCCTGAGGTGAGGGCCCAGTGGCAGCATTCGCCTCCTCTGATGATGGAGGCGAAGGTCGCCCCCCGACATGTCCTCCGCGCGAACCTCCGCCCAAGGCCCTCAACCTTCGCACGAGACGGGTCTTGGCACGAAGGCTGCTCCCTGACGGTCTCGTCCTTCGTTATGCCTTTGTCTTTGAACAGAGGCCGTTCACTTCATAGCGGTGCCAGTCTCCTCCAAGTGCGCATTATCGTCATCCACTTGTTCTGCCTTGCCGCGTTTCATCGTGCCTTCGACTATGGCGGGGAAGTGTCGCGACCTCCGCAGCCCTGGTAACGCTATTACAATACCCTGGCAACGCTATTACAACAGATGTATCGTCAATACCCCCGCAGTCTGATGTGTGATTTGCATCGATGCAAAGACTAGAGCTGAAAGCCTCAAATGTCGGTGTAGGAAAAACCTTTGTCATGATGTCCGCGTATTGTTCGCCAGTCGGAACGTGATCACTGAGCTGGACTACACTTATGTTATGAGGTTTTGACAAGCGTTACATGCTAGCTTCCTTTATGAAATATATCTTTGGAGCCTCAAATGTCACGCTGCATTTTGCTTCTTTCTTAATTATGCAATTACTTTGGAGTCTCAAATGTCATGTTGCATTCTTATTTCTGCAGATATCTCATGTAGAAAAGAAAAACGTTTAACATAATCATGACCAGTCCTCTAGAATACATGTACTCCTTCGTCCCAAAATAGATATCATTCTCACTTCCCAAAAAATAAAAAACTTTCATCCTCTAGCCAAATATATATATAAATATATATATTAATATCTACAATATATAATTAGTATCACTAGATAGCTCGTTGAATATATTTTCATAATAAATTTATTTGGAGGTACAAATATTGTACGTATTTTCTACAAACTCAGTTAAAGTTGAGAAAGTTTGACCAGCACGTATTTCATAGCGACATCTATTTTGGGACAGAGGGAGTAACAACATCATGGTTTTACCAGCATTCAAAATAATTAAAGATTTGAACTTTTAGTTTACGTATATTTTATTTTAAATAAATTATAAGTTTAGGCTAACCATAATGAACATTTGGATGTTGGCCTGTCCGAACAATTTCCCAAGCAAGCTTCACAAAAAAAAAAACAATTTCCCAAGCAATATATATAGCCTAGGTGTGCCGCAGATGGATGGCCCAAACTTCTTATATACCAGATGGAAATCCCAATTGAGCCCACGAGCTGAGCTCAGGAGCACATTGAGCCCACCACACCACGGCAAGGCCTATGCTATACTGTAGGAAGGAATATTAACAAGGTGCTCGATTATTGATTTTTTTTGTGTGTGCGGAAATGCTCGTTTTTTTTTTCAGCTTATCGATGTCTGAATTAACAAGTGCTCTGTACGCGTTGGACTGTTTCCAAGGACCTGGCCCGGGAGTACGACTGTGGGCGTCCGCTGGGCCTCAAGTCCGTTGGACGCGTACCATGGGCTCAGAGAAGTTGGGCCCGAGGACAATATTTATGTCCAAAACTCCCAACCGCTAGTACCCAGCAATCAGCCTGGCCCGCCAAACCATTTAGATTTTTTTCCCTACTAGAACGGAAATAAAAACTTACAGAAATATATCTTTTCTTGCCAACTGAAATATAGAGATTTAAATTTCACCATATATATAAATGAAATTAAAATTAAGTATCATAGTTTTGACTAGAGTATACTTTGGCATTTATTTTATTAAAATGAAATTGAAATGAAACAAACAAAAAGAGAATTTGGAGTCACCTACCTACTTCAGGTTTTGTCTAAAAAAGTAAGAATAGTTAGAGATATCCTTTGAATTTTTTCTTATATAAAATAAAACAGCACTCATTTATTTTAAAAAGAGTGTCTACTTATTTGTCGGTAGATTTTATGTGGTCCAGTCTGTCAATTTTTTGATACATGCGACCTAATAGATAGCTCCAACACAAATCGTAAAGCACAGTCAAATGTATAGAAATCTAACAAATTTGGTACCCAAGAAATCCGTCAACAAATAAATAGCAAAAGTCTATTTTAAATTATTTTCATACAACAAGGATTTAGGAACTCCCTCTCAAAGAGTGTAAATCTCTCTCTTTAGCTCTGATTAAAGAGCATTGTTTGTCTCAACAATCGTAGCTTGTTTACATAATGTTTTTAAACTACATAATGGTTAAGATATTTCTGTTTAATCCAATGTTCATCCCGTTTAAATCATCATTTTGCTCCTTTTTTGTTGTTTAGTCCAAATAATGGCAAAGTGAGAATCATCCTATTATTTGGCGTACGCTAAAGAGCCAACAAAGTGACTTACAGGAAACAAAGTGACTTCATTTGACTTTTGCACAAAGACACTTGGCTGATATTTTTTTTTTGCATCCTCGATCCTCCATTACGGTCTAATTAAAATCTACAAGTAAAAAAAAAAGCTTTTACAGGTTTTTTTTGGGGGTGGGGGGGGTATGCTCGAGGGAGTTGTCCTACTCTACTTGCTTGTCTAGAAAAAAAACGTGGATTTTAGCTGATTCTGATTTGTTGTGAGAGAAAACATTGTTTTATATCTTTGCTTGTCTAGAAAAAAACGTGGATTTTAGCTGATTCTGATTTGTTGTGAGAGAAAACATTGTTTTATATCTGGAAAAACTAAAATCTTAACTGACTAGACAAACGATGTATATTACTGAATATAGGATCCGAAGATTAAAGAGCCATTATTGCCAAGTCTTGGTTGCGGTATAGAATATTTTGAAGAAAGCTAATGGGCAACTAGGTCGTCGTTGGACCCTCACTGAAAACCGAATTTAGCGTGTGGTCCATAAGTCCCCATCTAATTTAGTGGCCGTCTTCATCAACGTAACTACTCCGATAAAGACCCACCAGTGTATTTTGATATGAGAAAAATCATATATTAGGTTTTGAGCATCAATTTATCTTAAAATATGTTGTTATTTGCCCAAAAAAAAATATCAACTTAGAGCTACTTTGAATACAACTATAGATACCAATTCTTTTAAACTTGTATATAATTTAAATAATTATGAGTTAAATTTTATAAAATTTTACCTTTTACCAGAAATATGCTTATCACTCCGATACAAAGATACTACTCTACTCCTATTGTAGAATTGTATTCTTTTACTAGAAAGCTAAAATTTCTTACAATTTGAAACGTGGGAGTATAAGAAAATTTACTATCCTTTTGTTAATAAGTTTGGTCGATCTTTATATCGTTAACCTAATAAGTACTCTCTCCGTCCCATAAAGACTGTCATTTTAGACTTTTCAGAAACTGTGTTTGACCGTCCGTCTTATTCAAAAATTTTATACAAAATACAAAACCAATTAATAATTATTAAAGTACCTTTAGCGATAAAACAAATTATAATAAGATAAATGATATTTATACAAAATTTTCAAATAAGACGAATAGTCAAACGTGATGTCTTATAAAAGTCTAAAACGACAGTCTCAATGGGACGGAGAGAGTATCATTTTAGAATTGTATTTTCTTTAGGATGATGGAGGGAGAAGTAGTAGCAGCAGCAGCCGCCGCCAATTTAGCCCGCAAATAGACGCTGAGAAGACACGAAGAAAGACGATGCAAATCAGATGGGAAAAAACTCTGATTGCATTGCATCTGTGACGTCGTCACTTTTTAATTGGCGTAGCAGATGTTTCGACGTCATATAATAAAGGGAATCTTATCCGAGTCCCACAAGTGCAGAATTAGTTAGTCCGTTGGCTTTCACAGTCACGTCTGGATTGCTGCGTGCGTGCAAAAGCTATTGCGCACCTCGATCGCCCCGGTCACCTCTCTCGCATGCTCGCCGCCGCGGCGCGCCCTGCTCTCTTGTCTGCTCTGCTCAGGCGACACCGGCGTGCTCCGTGCCGCCTACGAAGTCTCTCGCTCATCGGCGTCGTCTTCCTCCTCGTGCTCCTTGTCCAGAATTCAGATCACCAGATGAGATAACCATGTCCCACGTTGTCCGACTCATCCAAGCCTCTGCCGTGTAGGACTGTGGACTTGGAGACGTGGAGTGGACTCTCCACTCCTCTCCTTATCCAAACTATCACATTTCCCCCATTAATTTAATCTCCGCCGCCGCCACCGCGGACAATTACAAAACCCGCGCCCCCGACGGCCGACCATGGCATCCTCGCTGCTCTCCTCCCCCGCTAAACCCTTGCCCTCCACCAGCCCCGCAAGAGCGGGACCCCGCCTGCCATCCCCAGCCGTCGCCGCGCCCCGCTGCACGGGCCATGTCTTGTCCGCCGCGCGCTGCCTCCGCCTCCGCCTCCGCGCGGTCCCCGCCCGAGCGTCGCAGCCTCCTCCTCCGCCGCAGCGGCGGCGGCGGCGGCCGGAGTACGTCCCGAACCGCATCGACGACCCAAACTACGTGCGCATCTTCGACACCACGCTGCGCGACGGGGAGCAGTCGCCGGGCGCCACCATGACGAGCGCCCAGAAGCTCGTCGTCGCGCGCCAGCTGGCCCGCCTCGGCGTCGATATCATCGAGGCCGGGTTCCCAGCGTCCTCCCCCGACGACCTCGACGCCGTGCGCTCCATCGCCATCGAGGTCGGCAACCCCGCCGCCGCCGGGGAGGAGGACGACGACTCCCCACACGTGCCGGTCATCTGTGGCCTCTCGCGCTGCAACCGGAGGGACATCGACGCGGCGTGGGAGGCCGTGCGCCACGCGCGCCGGCCCCGGATCCACACCTTCATCGCCACCAGCGACATCCACATGCAGCACAAGCTCAGGAAGACGCCCGACCAGGTCGTCGCCATTGCCAGGGAGATGGTGGCCTACGCCCGCAGCCTCGGATGCACTGACGTCGAGTTCAGCCCCGAGGACGCCGGCAGGTACGTAGTTACATAATACCACTCTTTGCAGTCGCCAAAAATCAGATTTTGGCTGATTTTTTTAGCTGCATTTTCCGAATCGGAAAGCCTGCAATCCTATAAGTAAGGTCCCATCTTGTTTGGGGTACCGAGAATTCACAAATCGACATGTAATCTGACGCGCGATCCCAATTTAGTCGAGCATAAATTGGTTTGTTCATTTTGAGGCAAAGTGATGCACGCCTGCTAAGTAGGCAGCATCTTATAGTATTCATAGTAGTGTTCCTTAGCATCAGAACAGTAATATTAAGTTCTTATAGTTATTGCGGAGTAGTGTTCCTTAGTTGGTTGTTACTGAAAGTTTGTTGCTACGTTTAGCCTTGTGAGCTTACTACTTTTTTTTTATTCTTGGACAATTTACTGCTGCAAAAGGGATGCTGAACTTTTAGCTCATGCTGGGATACCCTGAAAAGAATTTCATAGTATTTATTTACAAAAAAAAAATTGATCCTTTTTCTTAGTGGTCACGTGGCTGTGCCATGATTGGTTCCACTTTTCCATCCAGGTCAAATAGAGAGTTCTTGTATCATATTCTAGGGGAAGTCATAAAAGCTGGAGCTACGACTCTCAATATCCCGGACACCGTTGGATACAATCTTCCTTATGAATTTGGGAAGTTAATTGCTGATATAAAGGCAAACACTCCTGGAATTGAAAACGCTATCATTTCCACTCATTGCCAGAATGACCTTGGTCTTGCCACTGCCAACACATTAGCGGTACTACCTTTTCCTTATTTATTTATATTTTTTTTATAATTTATTATCATTGGTCTGATCCTAATGGGGCCACTACTTTGACTTAACTTTAGGGTGCTCGTGCAGGAGCACGGCAGTTAGAGGTTACTATTAATGGTATTGGTGAAAGAGCCGGAAATGCTTCTTTGGAAGAGGTGAGCTGATGCCTTAGTCATATTTATCTGCTGGCAGTGCCTTGCAGAAGTAGTCTAATGGGTTTTGGAGAGAAATCTGAATTGGTCTGATTGGGTGTTTGTACATGCCTAATATTTTCTGATCTCTTTTACAGGTTGTCATGGCAATTAAATGCCGCAGAGAACTGTTAAATGGTCTCTATACTGGGATCAATTCTCGACATATCACTTTGACGAGCAAAATGGTACAATAATATTTTCTTGTCTTGTTTGTTTTCCTTTTGTTCTCTTATACATTTTTCGGATGACTGAATTTCTCGCACAAATGCTCTAACTACTCTAGGTACAAGAACATAGTGGACTGATCGTACAACCACATAAAGCTATAGTTGGTGCCAATGCATTTGCTCATGAAAGTGGAATTCATCAGGTAAATATATTTGCAATCTCCTTACTACCATCAACTTATTGCGATTGTAGCAGTGGTGGGTTGGTTGTTTTAGATAAATAAATAAATAGCATTGCTCCTTTTCACTTCCTCGGTAGTTTGTTCTCAACTGCCAATGCAACTTATCTATATATACACCATTGTGATGGATCAGCCGTTGTTTCACCTTGCTTCATCACTCTGAGCCTCTAAGATATTTGAATTTTGGTAACTGTTAATCTCATAGATATATGATTTAAGACCCCTTTGAAAATGGGAATGTGGGATTTTTTTCATGTTTCCTGTGGTTTCTTGTGAAATTCTTGCATTCCTAATGGGCCCTAACTATGCTCATTAAATTGTGTTCTTTTAGAGTGGACTGATTCTTTATGTTCACTTTCATTCTTTTTTGTTTTGTAGGATGGCATGCTTAAAAATAAAGGAACTTATGAAATTATATCGCCTGATGATATTGGTTTAACACGTGCAAATGAATTTGGTATTGTTCTTGGGAAACTCAGGTATCATGCAACACACCTTCCCTATTTAGTTCACTTTCTCAAATATTCTGTTGTGATGTCTCTCCAGGAGACTTCTCTCATCGACTTCATAGTTTTGCTGATTCAGTGTTCGCGCTACAACAAAGGAGCCCCAAATGCTTAAATTTTGAATGCTCGTATGTTGTGGCTACTAGGTTGGCCTTAGCTGTTGGTGACATGTGTGTACAGTTAGTGTTACAAAACTACATTGGTGGTAGTAGGGTATGATGTAAAGCATTAGACTTTATTCTATCATTATGCTATATGTAATATATTCTTGAACTGGAAGTTTGATAGTTTTTGTTGGAAGAAATTTCTGATCAAATATTTAGTCTTTAATTAATCTATTTTTCAGGATTACCCTTCTGTAATTCTTGGTTTGCTATATTTTCATACACATCCAGATTAGTTGAATTGGATATTTTGTGCTCAATACAATTAGGCATGCATACAGCAATAAATTAGATCAAATTTGAGAATCTCATCCATAGTAATGTTTTCTGTTCTTACTTTCAGTGGAAGGCATGCTGTGAGATCTAAGCTCGTGGAGGTACAGCTTAGATGTTTTCTTTGTTTTCCTACCCAAAATTAGGGCTTTCTGTTCAAGTTCTTCTTTTTTTCTATTCCAGTTCTTATTGTTACCTGATATGATCTTCATTGTTCAAAATGTAGCTTGGATATGAAATCGGTGACAAGGAATTTGAGGACTTCTTTAAACGCTACAAAGAAGTTGCAGAGAAGAAAAAGGTCTCTTTTTTGAAATGTACTTACTCTATTTCTTATGTTACCTTCCTTTTTGGGCCATGTCACCTTTTTATTACCCAATTTCAACTCCATTTTATTATAATTTTTCAAAAATTGCATGCATTGATTAATAGTTTCCACCTTCCTTTCTGGGCTATATCACCTTTTTCCCCTACATTACATATTTAGTTTAATCATTATATTTCCTCGTAGGGCTGCTTTCATGTTTTGTTTATATTCATCAAATCTTACTATAATATGTACATGCTCAACACATGGAAACTAACCAATTTGTTCACAATTTGTAGCGTGTAACTGATGAAGACTTAGAAGCGTTGTTGTCAGATGAGATATTCCAGCCTAAGGTTATTTGGTCCCTTGCTGATGTACAGGTATAGTTGAGCTGCAGTTGACTAAACTTTGTCAGTAGAAACGTAATCTGCTAAGCTTAAAATGTGATTCATCCTTTTGCAGGCAACATGTGGTACACTTAGTTTATCTACAGCAACGGTGAAATTGATAGGACCAGATGGAGAGGAGAAAATAGCATGTTCAGTCGGAACTGGTCCAGTCGATGCAGCTTACAAGGCTGTTGACCAAATAATCCAGGTTTATTGCCACACTTCTGATCTTTCTTGATTGGTACACTACTTCTAACAATGGAATATGGATGCTGTATTTGTTTTTTTTTTTTTTTTTTTGGTATTTTCTTGCACTGGTACACTACTTCAAAGTTCAAACGTGAACAAATATGAATGTTATATCTTCTTTTAGTATTTTTGTTTCTTGAGCATATCTTATTTTAGTAATAGTACTTATTTTTTCTTGATAAGGACTAGAAATACTTGTATCTAGGTGAACCTCTGGCTGTATTATCATCATGATAACACACAATTTTTCCTAGAATTTGCATGAAATTTATCTCAAATAGATGAATTTCAAGAGATGATACACTGGCTTGATCTTAAAAATAAAATTACATCTATACAGGAGCATGACTTGTGATTGTATTATATTATTAAAGCACTGTGTTGGAGTATGTTGTAGCAGCTTGAGAAAGAAAGAAGTGTCAGTTGGGCTGCTTGGGACGGCACGAAGGCCCGTTTCAAATACTGCAGTATCATACAATGTGACAAGAGATAAATATTCTATTGACAGTACTTCCTGTCTGTCTTTGAAAATTGGGCATATTAATTACTCCTTTATGATACCATTTAACCAGAAAATAACTGGGATGTGCAAAAAAAAAAGAGAGAGAGAGAGAGAGAGAGGTCAAATATTTAACCATCTAACACCATAATGGACTAATGGAGTAGAGAAGCACTAATGGACTAACTGGTGCATGCAGGGATTGTACCTAACTCATCAGATTCATTCATTTTGTTTTCTTGACTACCGAACGATCACAATGAAGAGAAATCTTATTGGACTAACAATCTGCAGATTCCAACCGTTCTCCGAGAATATAGCATGACATCAGTCACAGAAGGCATTGACGCAATCGCAACGACTCGGGTCGTTATCACTGGAGATGTGAGCATCAAGGCCAAACATGCCCTGACTGGCCACTCTTTCAATCGCTCCTTCAGGTTCTAACAGTCCACTCAAATCTGTTTCCATTTCTTCCACGCTCTCTGCTATTCTGTTCTTCTCTCTCACTGCGTCTCCGTGTTTGTTGGCTTCAGTGGGAGCGGGGCATCGATGGATATTGTGGTGTCCAGCGTCAGAGCTTACCTGAGCGCCCTGAACAAGATTTGCAGTTTTGCTGGCGCCGTGAAAGCAAGCAGAGAGGTACCTGAGACCGCAAGCGTTCCGAGCACAGAATGAGCTTGGCGTTCCTTTTGGTTCAGAACTCAGAAGTTTTGTTCAAGGTTTCTGGAAGTACCGTCCCTTGAGCTAAGGACAGGCAGGAAGTGTTGGGCCTATGTAGTGTACAAATTCTGCATCTCATATACCATACTCGTGTCGTGGCCAGTTTGTACCATATATAGACCATATAATCTGTATTTCGAAAGTATTTGCCATTTAAAACTCTGTGAACAAAGAAAGATGATGCCAGTTATAATTTTTCATGCTTGTAGCCTGTAAACATTAGACATTGAAAAGCATCATGAGTGAATAAAGGAGGCCCAAGATAGAAGCTGTGATCCATGTGATGCCAGCTTGAATATTTGTGAAGCCGTTTGTCATTTTTTTTAAGCACACAAAAGGAAACCAGCAGCGAGGTTACACTTTTTTTTCTGTGGTTGATGAGAATCTTCCCGTTGCCAGCTTAGAATAGGCTGCTACAATTTGTCTTTAAACTAAACTACTGCATCAGTCTCCAAAGGAATGCAAATCTCGCTTCTCTATAAGTCAAAAAAAATCTTTATATTTAACTAAGTTTATATAAGATATTATTTACATTTGCATCTCTAATTAGATTTATTATAAAAATGTATTTCATAACTAATCTAATGATATTTATATCATAAACATTAATATCATTTTATTTATATTTAATTAAAATTTAGAATCTTTGACTTCTCACATTATTTTTAGTCAGAGGGAGGAGTGGTTAGAGGGAGATTATTCATGACTTATTTTGCCTGTGGCTAATTTCTACTTTGTTGAGGGAGCCAACACAAAGCTGTAGGAAGAGCGTGAATCGCTGCTGCCTCCTTGCCTCTGCTCCTGTGCAGCTGTGCTGGTTGGTGGGCCCAGGATCTCAGAGCATCGTATCGTATCGTATCGTCTCGATTTGGGTTTGGTTGCCTGCTGCGTACACTACCTTTTCCTACGTCCCTTCCATTTGGATTTGGACGGACCATTTCCATACCATACCATACCACAGCATCTTCGATGGTCCGGAGATCTGCAGTGGACTATTCTCGACATCAGCTACCTAGAATAGTAACCGAGGTTGGTCCTCTGGACCGACAATTAGACAGCTGATGACGACCTGTAATCACAATTACCCGATTATACATAAGTACAGAAACAAACCTCTACCAACCGCATGGAATCAGTCAGCTGACTACCGCATATTGTGCTCTTTCGGGTGTCCACGTGGCACACACAGTTGCCACCTAGCCGGCCATGCGCCCATGCCTAATGTAATCCTTCCAAAAAAAAAGAATGACGCCCATCATCTACCGAGGCTTACAAGTTTTAGTACAACAGAACTTGTCTCTAGGTCTCCAAGATGACGAGGTTGGCGCGGCAGCCACTGGTATCGCCTCCACCAAATTCTGGCGATTTTCCTGCCGATCAAGGAAAGCCGGACAACACCAGAATTGGAGACGTGCATGATCCACTAAGCCTAGCCTCACTCGAACAAGGTACCTATTCTATAATCCGTGACAAACGATCTGTGGCCCTTGGGATTGATGGATTACAAGCAAGTAGTCAGAGTGGGCAGCAAAATCCCAGTTCTTTACTAGCAGAAAATCGCTGTAGCTCGCCAACTTTGCGGTCAGCACAGCGCACCTGATGAAGATTACAAATCTGCATACTTTACCAGATCGCCACAACGATCCGTATCTTTCATCCTTTCAGCAGGCCAGGGTCAGCACTATCACACAGCAAGCTGCTAGAGGACAAAAAAAAAAAAAAAAACCCCCAAGAACTCAAAAACTAACAGAGCCTTATGCCCGTATGATATGGTAGCAGCACTAGGTATGAAAAGACAGAGGGAACAAAAGAAAATGGTGGTGGTGGATCTTTTCGGGGCCTGCTGATGCTCTAGAATACTAGCACAACTGATTAGAGAGAGACAGAGAGAGATCAGAGGGGGATATGGAGTCAATTCGTGGCAAGATTTGGAGCAAATCTGCTCCAGGATCTTTGCTTTCCATGCGCTGAGACTTTCTTAGTCATCATGCTCCCTC
Source organism: Eremochloa ophiuroides (assembly GCA_038502445.1). Taxonomy (NCBI): domain Eukaryota; kingdom Viridiplantae; phylum Streptophyta; class Magnoliopsida; order Poales; family Poaceae; genus Eremochloa; species Eremochloa ophiuroides. The sequence goes on from JAHLJS010000003.1 coordinate 89,158,320, forward strand.
CTTCCAAAATAAGTATCATTTTTTACTTTTTGAAATCGACGTTTGACTATTCGTCTTATTTAAAAAATTTATAAAAATATAAAAATAAACAAATCAAGATTAAAGTACTTCTAATAATCAATCATTTCGTAATAAAATAATTAATTTTTTTATAAAATTTTTAAATAAGACGAATGATTAAAAGGAGATAGTCAAAATACTAAAACGACACTTATTCTAGGACGGAGGAGTACCATCTTTTCCCCTCCTTTCCTCCTCCTTGGTTTTACTTTCCTTGATTCCATCACATCACATCACATCTCCTCGAATCCTTTCATGTGGTTGTGCGTGTATATATATATATGTATTGTATCTACTCAACCACACCCACATCCTTCGTTCATTCAGAAAGCACAGCATAGCAAAGCAAAGGCCTCTGATGCTAAGCCCAAGCACACACACCTCCAGCCTTTCTACTTCTACAACTCTTCTTCCTTCCTGCAGCTTGCAGGCATCCTCCTCCTCCTCCTTCCCCATCAGAGACGCAACACCACAAGCAGCACAAAGCATACAGATATCTGCTCTCTTGTTTCGGTCGTCCATGGCGGCGGCGGTGGCCACAGAGACTCCGTTCCACGTCCTGGCGGTGGACGACAGCCTCCCGGATAGGAAGCTCATCGAGAGGCTCCTCAAGACCTCTTCCTTCCAAGGTAATTCAGTCACTTTGCGCAGCTTCAGGCTCTGCTCCGGTGCTCCCTCGCCACGGTTGCTACTCTAGTTGCTACATATATATACGGCTCTACTCGGAATCTCGTGAAAGAAGGTTTATTTGGCTTTGTTCATGCAGTGACAACTGTCGACTCAGGGAGCAAGGCGCTGCAGTTCCTAGGGCTCCATGACGACCACAGCCCTGTTCCTGTCCACACAGACCAGCTGGTAAGAAGAAGATGGCTTCCTCTTCATATGTGTTTTCGTAGCTAAGCTAGTCTGAAGAAAAGGTTTGTGATGATTTGGTTTTGCTCATGCTCTGTATGTATGTGGATGACAATCAGGATGTGGCGGTGAACCTGATCATCACAGACTACTGCATGCCTGGCATGACAGGATATGATCTGCTCAAGAAGATCAAGGTAATTACTAGCTAAATATGCTGATCTACCTATTCTGCTTTATTGGTATATGATCCGATGAAGATAACTATGCCTAAAGTAGATGCATGTTTGGTTTGCTCAATCAGGAGTCGTCGTCTCTCAGAGATATTCCTGTGGTGATCATGTCCTCTGAGAACATTCCTTCAAGGATCAATAGGTGAGCACTGAGCTAGCACTTCTTGTGGATCTAAACAAGATTGTTTTATATAGAAAAATCAAAGTTAAAAAAGTGCAAAAACACTTGTTAGTGAGGAGTTGAGTAGAGTTAAAGCAAGAAAAACAACTTTATCATTTCAGAACAACAATACATCTGCATGGCTGAGTTGGCTGAGAAAATCACTTCATTCTCAGAAAACTTTTAAGTTCCTTTTTTCTCAAGTATGGAGACATAAATTAATGAATAAATTTAGGACCAAATTGGATATGGAGATCTCTCTGAATCCTTAATGATCTGCTGTCACATGTGTTGTATAATAGATAGAGGAACCACCACATACATGACAGCTCACACCGTACCGTCCCTGTATTATATCTCGGCCTGGTCGGTGTAAAATAACCAACAAAAAAACAATAAAGATTTGAAATGATACGCAGTTCGATCTTGTGGATCTTTTCATATCGCCGTATCCATGAAACAGCCAAACAGGTCTATTGATGCAGACAGGTCACTAGCATCACTGACCACTCGTTCCACGATACACCAACAGTCCAACACCAATGGGAGGGCACTGAAGTCAAAGAAAGAATCAAAAAGATATTATTGCTCTTTCGAAAAAAAAAAGAATCAAAAGATACGATATATCCATAAAGACAAAAATGTAAAGACTGAAAAAACATAAGTTGCAAGACTTGTTTTCTAAAAGCATATCATGCTTTATGTGTGATCAAAGGGGAAAAAAACTGACAGTTCTGGTTTGAAATTCTGAACCAGGTGCCTGGAGGAAGGAGCTGATGAGTTCTTCCTGAAACCAGTACGTCTATCAGACATGAACAAGCTGAAGCCCCACATACTGAAAAGTAGATGCAGAGAGCACTATCACCAGGAACAACATCAGCAAAGTGACAGCAACAGCGAGGGATACAATAGTCCCGCAAGCAACAGCGGCAGCGGCAGCGGCAGCCGCAAGAGAAAAGCAGCAGACAACGAAGAAATCTTGCCCCAGTCAAACAGATCAAGGCACAGTTAGCTGCAAACTGATTAGTACAGCTAACCTTTTTTTTTTTTTCCTGTTTCCCTAGTTCACGTAGATGTTAGCATTAGATCTGCAACAAATAATGGAATATAAGTACAAATCTGTTTGGCCTTATACTCAGTTTTTGGCCTGCTGATTTGTAACATAGATGTTAGCATTAGATCTGCAACAAATAATGGAATATATGTAAACAGATACTGCTCGACTCAAATCAAGTGATTTTGTGACACATCTCACTACTTCGCTTATCAGAAAAACAGCTGAGATAACAACCTAACAGAGTCACAGTAACAGGCCATTGGAGACAGCGTGTGTTCTTTTTACTGTTTCTAAGCTTTAGTCTGGATACAAGTACTCATATAGTAGTTACTTCATCCCAAATTATAAGTCGTTTTCTTTCTATATGATAGAAGTAGTCCACATGAAAATAGGGGAGGATCATTAGTTTGAATCCCATCAAGTACATATTGAACAATGACAAATGCGTAAACACAACAACATCATGAGAACAATATGAATGATGCAATTCACCAAATTAAATGTCCGTTTGTCGATGGCACTCAACATCGTAAACTTCATAATTTATTGACACTATCAATGATCACATGCAGGAAGCACGATAAGATATTATAGTCTCCCTTATGGTCATGATCATGTTGCACACAAAAATCAAGTGCTGAAATTATGGTGTTATACACAGCAACTAAGCATGCGTCATGAAAAGCAACAGCCGGCAGCCAGCACCAGGATACATTATTACATAGTTACTTCAGGAGCTTGACCTTCTCCTTTGCACAAGTGAGTCCATGATATTGTAGTCCTTCAGGAGCTTGACCTTCTCCTTTGCAGTCAACACTTCATGCTTGGGCTTCAGGACATGTTTAGTGATGTTCACCGGTAATTCCGTGATCTAACATTGAACAGGTCAATAGAAATTACTAGCTGTAATTCCTAGGGGATGAGCATAGGGCATTGTAGTTAGCAAAAACCAAAAGCTTCAATGCTGCTTCTTACTTAATTACAGAAACTAAACAAAAATGTGAAGAGCAACCAACAGATACCTGGAACGCGTCGACTTTAAATGGGAAGATCTCCTTGATGGAGTCTCTGTAGTCATTATTTTGCTCTGCAATATCAGAATCAGTCCAGACAAGTTCTCTTCTTTGATTCCTCTGTATATCTCCCGGATAACTGCAATCTTGACAGGTTCGGGTGGACAAAACACAACTTTCACCTGCGTAAGACATAGTCAAGATCTATGTTTTACTCACTTCACTTATAATAGGAACACTTGGTACAAACAAGCACCGTATGGATGAGAAGATACAGATAAAAGGACTCATACTATACCTTTCTATTTCTATGCAAACACTGAGCTTTTCTAGACACATACAAAATAAATTAAGCATTTTACCATCCTATAATTGTAGGATGGTGCAAACCCTAACAATCATAATGACAAAAACAATAATATTCATAAACCGTATGAACAATCACACCAAACATCAACCAACAAGCAGCAAAGAAGGATGAACCAGTGAGAAATATTTTTAACAAAAAAAGGGGTAAGAACTGAGAAGGGGTAGGAAAGAATTGATACCCCTCTTTCTCCCTAACTCTTCAATTTCGCAGTACCTCTCGTGAACAATGTATATAACAGCGCAATCGGATTACAGTCCACTAGTGAGAATGCATCAATTGTGGGAGAATCCTTAATCACGAGCCAAATAATTAAACCTGATGGGCAGGGCAAAAATGTGGCTCAAATCGCGAGTTGGATCAAGGCCCACCCTAACGGAAGAGAAATCTGAGGGTACAGCAATGATATACGGATAAATGGACCGCAAAAGGAAAAGAATTTTTTTTTTCACCTAGTTGGACGGGTCGGAGGTGAGGGTTGTGGAGACGGCGAGCCGTTCGAGCTCGGCCTTGCCGGCAGCCCACCAGGCGCAGAACTCCGGTAGAGTGCGGGCGAGCTCAGGCTCCGGGACGCTGTACCCGCGGTCGCGGAGCATCTCCAGCGCGGTGCGGCGCGCCAGGAATAGGTGGCAGCTCTCCAAAGCTGCCGCCGCGGTCGATCGTCGACGATACGCAGGCGCCTACCTCAGGAACGACGGCCGCCGAGGCGCCGTTGGCAGCGAGCGCAGCGGTAGTGGCCGCCGTGCCCTCCGCCGATTGCCGGGAGTGGGAGGGGACGACGAACGGTGCACAAATTTTGTGATGTTTTGTTTTGATTGAGCTTCTGAATGCTTAAGTTCTTTTTTTTTCATTCGGATTACTTTATGTTTATGTACAAGGTTCCTTCAATTTAAAACATGTGAAAGACTTTAACACTCTCGCTGTTCAATGCAACCAACTGAATTCATTTGAGATTTCCAAATTATGCTCACTATAAGTCAGTTTTCAGTTTTCACCCATTTGCTGCGGCATAGATACATTCAACTTCACTGAAATTTGTCTTGATGATGGATATAATGTCAGTGGACAAACTCTCATTTGCATATTTTTTCCCTTTTATCAACATAGATGAATAGTATGAAATGTGCTTCGGTATAAACAATTGGGAAGATATTGTTCACTTTGGTTGCACTGAGTGCAGGATCCATTCTTCAAACTGACAGGTCGTACCGGTGCTGTCTTGGTGTCTCAGTGTGTGATCCTATGTACTTTAATGTTGCACTGATTAAGCCCCTTAACAGTGCCACTCACTAATTATTATAGCATTGTTTCTTCATGCCTGAAGCCTGATCAACGAAGCTTGTACTAGCATGCTTAGTACACTGGAGTGGACGTTGTTTTAGCTATGTTGTTTGGCGCTGCGAAGGCCACAATCAATGTGCATGTCACCGAGGGGGGTCATGGACAGATGAGTTTTCCGGTCATTTTACTGCACAGACTTGCAGTTTTAGAAGATGTGAAAGCCTCATTGATTGAATTTGAGAAGATTTCTGTTCATGACGGTGGCGGGATCAAGCTTTCACAATGCGTTTCTTTGGCTGAATTTGATGGAGAGCTGAAAGTCCTGTGGCAGAGTTTCGATATAATGAGGATTTTGATAAAGGTTTCAGACCCAAGAAGGGCAGGTAGAAGTGGGCTTGATGCTGGCTTCTGTAAGATGGACGTGACTGCCTGGTCACTTATTTTCTTTCTGCTTGCATGCTTAAGCTTAAGTATGTTGTTGGTATTATGTGTGTGATGCATCTTTTGGCCTCCCTACTGTAGCTGTTCCTCCTGGAGTGAACTGCTACCAAGTTCACTGTGCATCCTCCTAATTCTATCCAACTCTGATCGTAGTGTTATTTTCTACCAACCTTACCGTTTACTACTTACTAGTATGTTGATACCAATTTTTTTTTATATACATCTGGTGATAACAGCTGTTTGCCCTTATGGTGCGCAGTCCTGTACCCAGAAGCCTCTTCGTCCGCGTGTGCGCTCGCTTGCTTGATGATTCTGTTCTGATAGATTTTGCGTGCCAATTGTATACCTTGCATGAGTTCAATTCGTGATATGTTTGCATGATTACGCAAATGCTAAGTTGCACTTCTGATGATCAACAACGACTAGTGGCTACCCTGGTTTCTAAACATTGTTTAGTGTATTTTTTTTTAGTACTATTCTGCAGTTTTTTTATAAAAAACGGTTGACAGGAGCTCTATCTTTCAATTAAGAAAGGAAAGGAAAACGGTTTATGTACAGGAAGCCGCCATCAAGGCAGGCACCACACAAGCACACTGCACCGATCCACAAGTAAAACTCGGCCACACGGACGGATGTACACTAACTATATTTCCCTTACAAAAGCCCTCTTTCTCTGTTTAATGTCCTCTTTAACTCTAGTAGCGACTTGTAGCACTGATTCTTGGGCATTACTGAAAATTCTCCTGTTTCTTTCCTTCCACAAATTCCAAATTGAAATTCCACATTGTGTAGATGGCCAATCCATTGAAGCGCCTTCTTTCTTTCTTTGAGATCTTAGCTGATGCGGCCACCCCCTTTTCTGAAGATTGTTTGGCGTTAGTATATTTTCTTGCATAAGGATCCAAGTGAACATCTTGCATTTGTTTTCCGCCTTCACCTTCGAAATAAGACTACTCTTCCAATAGGGGAAAGAGCCTTGGAATTGGATCCTGTAAGCCGAGCGAGGGGAGTACACTCCGTCATCCGTCCAACGGCACACGATGGAGTCCTGCGTGCCCGGTTGAAGATGGATAGTTTGGATTCTAATCCAAAGGGCGACGAATTCTTCTATGTGCTCGGTGGTGGTGATCCGATTCCTTAGGGTGCGAGCCCATGCATTGTTGTAGAGCTCATGTCGGACCGACCTATTCTTCTTGGTCACCAACTGGAACAAGTGCGGGGCAAAGTCTTTGGGGGCCTCCCCATCGAGCCCGCTATCATGCCAAAATTGGGCCCTTGCACCGTCACCGATTAGGACCATGGTCGAAGCTTTAGAGAGCAGTCGGTCGGCGTCATTGCATGGCAGTTCAGAACCCACCCAAAGTTTGAAGACATTTGTCCAACTATGCCAAAGCCAATGTAGTCGAAGAGCTCTACTGAATTTCTCTTGATCTGGCACTACTAATCCATTGAGTTCCTTTGGTCTGGTCACCATCCGCCAGTTGACAAGGTAGTGGCCGCCATTTGTGTTATCCTCTCCCTTCCATAAGAAGGACCTTCTGATTTTGTTTCAGTTATCTTGTTTCAACACCTATGTAGGAGTAATATACAGTACTTAACTGATCGGCCGTCCCCATTGGGTAATTGCAGTCTCAGTCACTTAGTCTAATATATGCTTACTAAGTGCTAGATGCAACGCCGATCCCAGCCATGTTCACGGATCTGCCTAAGTCCAGATGTTTCGGGTGTCTCCCTTTCAGGTAAAACAGGGCTCATTTACAGAAAATGCTATGAGTTCCTTTTTTCCGGACAAAACAACCACACTAAAGAAAAAAGCGACATTTTTGGCACGTCAGCATGAAACAAGAGAGAAACTTTAGACGACAAGTTTATTCAAAGAAAATTCACATGTCCTATAGAAAATTCACATGGTTGTGATGCCTAAACCCCGCACTTCAAAATTCGCCACGTAGAATAAGCAACATTTTTGGGGCAGCCCATATTTGTATGGGCCGAATACCCCATAAGAGGCCCAACTAACACCATATGAGTGCTATGTAATATTCACCCCACTAAGGGGTCGCATGTAAATTTCCCTTGGATATATATAGTACCACGAGGCAAGGAGGCATTCTTCCTTCCAAAACTTGTGCAAAACCCTAATATGTTCTTCTCATTGTTCGCCACTCTCCCCATTTGCGCTAGCTTCGGCTGCCGGCCAACCTTCGCCCCGAACCGACCTTCTCCAGTGAGCCTCGTCGTAGGACTTTCGCCGCCAGCCAGTAAAACCTCACCAAATGTGACAATAGCACGTGCATTAGCCCTCCGCAGCGGTCTTGATGCAATACCACCTATGGTAGTGATACTAGTGGTCCTGCATAGTAGACAATAAGTAGTTTTAGGATCAGTAGGGGAAGATTTTATAGAATATTCGTTGTTGTGTGTTATCGTTAACCTTCGCAAGCAGAGTGTTGATGAGGATGAATTCAACCAAGAAGCCATGGTCAGAATCCTAACCTGCGCCCATGGTATCTGTGATGTTTATACTAGAGGCAAGCACAATCAACTTAATCGTACAAAGCTAGACCAAATATTCACATGAAAAAATAAAATAAATAGCATAGGTTAAGACCATCAATGCTCTCATGGCTTGATCTAAGTCGAATTTTAATTGCATTAAAGAAAGTTGGAACTCTTACTCCAGAAAAGTTGTACCATTGCTCCACATCATTCTGCACACGCCTAAACATGAAGTACAAGTTCTGGTCTCTAAACAGAAATTCAACAATCATTTGATATCCTGACGATATGGTGATTGTCCCCTGTTTCAGGATTGGGTGCGAGCGGTGTGATTGGTATACCTAGGTAGTTCGCGAGGGGTGTGATCGTATATCTAGGAGTTTCCTGGACCAATCTACAATAATCTTTCCTCATTGGCTAACATCATATCATAGTATTCATTTGCTCCACTGTGTAGCCTATAACGTATGATGGGTATGGTCTGAATTGCGCAAGTAGATATTGATCAATAAGTAATCAGAGTAACAAAGAGTAAAGTCTACTACATCCTCAAACTTATTTGCTATGTCATCATGGCTCCTAAACTTGAGAAAAAATGACGACGTAGGTAGCACAAAAAATTTACTGCCGTTTTCCTCTCTAGGTTCTTTAAAAAAAATCGAACCGAACAGAGAGAAAAAAACGGAAAAAGGCCGTCGCATAGGCCATAGATTGGCCTCAGCAGCACTCCATCCTATTGCTGGATGTCTATCTAATGCAACTCAAAAGGGGAAAAAAAATAAGAAAAAGAAAACCCAAAAGAGTTTCTTGCATTTTGATGAAACAAGAAGATTAGCAGGAGATGGACGTACATGGAATCATAGGCGTGCTAATCCAGAGCTACAAGGGCATTCATGAGAGTAGAGAAAGGACAGCCACAGCCGCCCGCCTCACACTATGTATGTGAGTCGGGTGTGGCAAGGCGGCAAAGTTTGGGGGTTTTGTGTGCGCTTGTAGGAGTGGGTTTTGCAGGGTAGTAATGAATAGGCTGACTGGCTCAAGATTCTTTTCCGTTTTTACAATAGTATATAATAGGGAGCTTTTTTGGATAAGTAAAATAAGGAGCTTATAAACGTCTTTTGTTTAATACACTCAGTTCCAAGCGCACGTCCCATCCCGTACGGCCGTACTAAAGCTACCTTAGAACGTGTGTTCGTTTATATAAAAAGAAGTGCTGATTTCGGATTATGTTAATTTGTTATGAAAAGAAAATAGCTGAAAACACTAAAATCTTTGCTGATTAGAAAACGAACAAGGAGTCGTCTTCCCATGCCAACTTAGCCTAGTTGGAACCAAGTTTGTGATTACTAATCCTTAAATCTGTGCTATACGTACAACCAGAATTTTTAGAGATATAAATATTAGTTATTTTTAATACATCTGACTAATAAATAATTTTTCATTATAAGAAGTCTGTCTAAATCTTGATTTTTTTTAAAAAAATGTTGTTACTAGAAAATATACCCACGTGTTGCTACGGGTTTTTAAAAAATACTATTCATAGTTAGCTAGTGTTTCTAGGAAGATATAATTGTCCTTTTGAATCTATATATTCTAATTAAACTAAAACATCACATCTATCTAGTAATTTGCCCATGCGCAAATAGCATAATCGTATCAGTATATATTGACAAACATGGATCAGAGGCAAATACCAAATACTGATCGCTAAATTAGAAACTGAACCAAACCAATTGTCAGCTCCGCAGAAAACAGAAGTATGTATGCTAATACACATTCAGGTAAGGAATTTAGATTATAAATTATTTAACCAACTGAAATAATCATTTCACTGCATGCTTCATTATTAATGTAAGCAGAGAAGGTAACAAAAAGCAAGGTTGTCTCAGTGCAATATGTATTAGTATATTATCCTACACAGGACAGACCACACAGCTCTGAGAAAAGCTTTTATATGCCACATCTACACCCCCCAAAAATAAGAGAAATTATTCAGGATCCAGCGCTCCAACGGGCGACTCATGGGGCGCTTCGCCAACGCCATCGTAGGCAACCGTCCGGCCGTCGCAGCCACTCTCCGGCGGGCGGCGGCGGCGGCGGCCCGCGGCTGCATCCTAAGGGGGCTTGGTCCAGCAGTGCCGCCTCCATCCCCCTCCACCCCCACCACCCCTCCTCTTCTCTGCTCCTCTGGTGGCCAGCGTCGCCACCGAGGCGGATCTGGGCCCTCCATGGCTGGATCTTGCGCCCTTGGACCGGATTTGGCGGACCGACTGGGCTACTTCCCCTTCCACGCGGATGTCATGGTAGGGCCCACACCGCTGCGTCCCTCAACGGCAGTGTTGTTCTGGCCTCGCATCCGGCACGCCTCTTGTGGCTACGCGGGTGACTTGCGGCGCTAGGGCCCTGTCGTCTGGTTGGTCGCCCTGGGAGTCCGCCGACGTAGGGTGCTGGTGGCTCTGCGGCACACGCCGGTCGTCTTGGTAGGCCTGCGGCTTGGCTCTAGTCTGTGGGCTGCTGGCTTAAGCGCTGCGTAGGTGGTGCTGGGGCGCTGGCTGCTGCTGCTGCTGCTGTGCTCCAGGAGCCACAAGTAGCCTTGTTTCGGTCTTGTATGTTTGACGAATAGACCATTGGTGAGCCCTGCCTTGCTTCTTGCTCGGGCCGGCGGTGATGGCCCTGCGATGTCATATACCTTCTTGGAGGCATCGTAGAAGCTTTTGTCCGTCATGTGGGTCGCTGTGGAAGGTTCTGGGATGAAAATCTCTGTGTGTCTCTCTCAACGATAACGATGTCTGCGGATGTCAGTCCCTTCATGAAGGCATCATTGAGAGAAATTTTGATATATAACCCTGTTATTCGTACGCCCCTCACAATATGACATGTAATCCGCATGCCTTTTGAAATATGACCCAAGCCACGCGAATTGTTTTGATATTTGTCCTCCGAGCACTTAAGCCCACCTTTAGTCATTGTATTCTCGTATTGCCTAAAATACCCCTCTGCCTTTTGCTCTCTACGTGACTGACGTGCGGGTCCTACCTGTCATCTTCATCTTCTTCGTTCCTTTCTTCCTCCCGGCGCAGTGCGAGGGCTGGGGACGTTGGCCATGGCGTTGGTGTGGGAGGCCGGGTTCGTGAGTGGCGCAGCTGCGCCGGTGGCGAGGCACGGGCCATGGCTTCCAGCGTTGAGGAGAGGCCTGGCCGGAGATCCCGAGCGGCCATGGCGGGAGGCCGAGCTCGCGAGCACGAGCGGAGTGGGTGGCGCCGACGACGAGTCCCAAGCAGCCACGGCGCCGAGAGGAAGAAGACGGGAAAGATGAGACCCACACGAGAAGGTCTCCACCTCGTCTGTGTGTTGGCTCAAGCGGCTCTACGGTTGCGTGACCACGACTAGCGTCCTTGTGGGCAAGGCCCCCTGCCGTGGGCGAGCTCGGCTCCGGCCATGGCTTGGGGACGCCGCCGGGCAAGCCCATCTCGGGCGATAGCATAGGTGAGCTCGGTCCGATGAGGGCGGCCATGGGGTGGGGAGGACAGGGCGGAGGAGATGCATGGCAGGGCGTTGGACGCGGCTGGAACGGTCGACGGCCGGCCATGGGAGAAAGCATCGGCGGCGGCGCTACGTACGGGACTCGAGCGTTTAGGAAAGAGGAAAGGGATTAGGAGGGGCAATTTAGTCTTTTTCAATAGCCCTAAGCAGTGATCACAAGTATTTAAAATTAGAGAATGAGATTAATCGTTCATAATTCTTCAAAGGTCCAAATATCAAAACAATTCCTGTGCACCGGGTTATATTTCAAAAGGCTTATGAATTGAGGGTTAAATATCACGGGCGTACGAATACCGGGTTATATATCAAAATTTCTCCATCGTTGAAGTTCTCCTGTTGCTCTGCCGCTGATATGTCTCCCGCTTCGCTGGCCGGAGTTACTCCTTCCTTTGTTGTGCATGCATGTGCTTCAACGCAGCTACGCTTTGGTCTGTTCAGCTGCGTTGGATGATCTTGCTGGAGTCGTCGCTTCTCCCTATCGGATACTTGATGTTGCTACTGAGTGTGTGTTGCCACCCCAAGCTCGCAGATACTTTGCCACTACCGTCATCTCTGGCGGATGTTTTGCCAGAGTGCTACTGTGTTGTCTCCTCTTGGTGGATACTTTGCCACCGCGGCTCCGTCACCTACGTTGGCAACCAGTGTTGATGTTTTTATAGTTCTGTAGACCAAGTCAGTTAGGCTTATGGTAGAGGGTCTTCCCTGCCTGCTTTTCTTGTGGTTGTATTGTTCTGTGAGTTCAATGGTAATCCCTGGATTTCCGTAGGCTCACTTGTATTGAAACTTCCATTTCTTCTTAATGAAATACGTGTCGATTAGGCACGATCTAGAAAAAAAGAGAAATTATTCAAACAGAAGAATCTGCATGCAAAGGGGAGGCATGAGGCATCATGACGTGCAGGGGCAGGCCGCAGGCGGCAGCTCGAGCATATTTCTCAGAACAGATTGAAGGATCCAGGGCATAAGATGAGTGCAAGAATTACCGTTCAAGGGGAGAAAAAGAGTGCACGAATTTGATGAAATATATGCTCCTGAATGACTGATCCCTGACAAATGCTTGGAAAAGAACAGTCAAGAAATCATCCAAAGCACACTGATGTGGTGTAAATGCAATTATTAAGATGCATCGGCCACACGATTTAAGGAGCAACAAAGATGATGTATCAAGTGAGCACGCCAAATAAGGTGTTCAACAAACTCTGAATTTATGAACCACATGCACAATTTGAGGTATAAGGTCTCTGTTTTTCTAATTTCAGTATCATCAAACATCATAGATACAAACAGAAGATGAAAACTCTCTGGGTTTCATTCAGTCCTAATATGGAAATTTCAGCAAAAGAAATGAGATTCCCTGGTCTAAGTGAACAGATGATTAAAGGAGAATTACAGAATCACATCATAATCTAGAAGATAGTATCCAAATGTCTCCAAAATATTGCAACATCAGAATTTGGTAAGCCTGCAGAAATGCTTTGAGCCAAACATGAACCCATTTTTAGTCATCCTAGTAGCCGTACACTAATGCACTAATGTTAAACAACAACGCATAGTTAAACTAAGTAAGCAGACTAGCTATATGCCTGAGGAAAATCAGACCTTCACTGCTGGAGATGGTGGTTTGGTGACAGATTCCAAGGCAAGAAATTCCAAACAGCACCATAAGCAAGCGCCAATCCATGGCACCTAGAGTCACATTAGTCCACATCATTCCTCTGCATCTTCTCTTCCTTCTTGAGTTCCTTCTTCCTCATCTTCACTCTCGGCTTTACCTCCCGATGCTGCAAATGCTCAGTCTGGAAGGCGACCATGGCCCGGAGCACACCAAGCATGGTCTCCTCAACCATGGCGCCATTGCCCTCCGGCTCCAGCAGCCGCAGCGCCCTCGCAACGGCCTCCATAGTGCTGACGCACCCCTTGCGCGGCTCCTTCCTGACCACGAGGTCGGACTCGAACATGCTGTCCCCGTCGGCGCAGCTGTCGACGGGGAGGGCGACGGGGACCGCGCCCAGCGACGAGAGGACGGGCAGGCTGGCCGCGTGCATCTCCTTGGCCTGCCTCCAGGTGCCGTCGAGGAGGAGGAGGGTGGGGGCGGCGCGCGCGGGCCGCGGCGTGGACCGGCACCAGGAGGCGAGGTCCGAGGCGCCGGGCGACGGGTAGAGCAGGAAGACGGGGCCCGGGGCCGGAGGGATGGTAGAGGGAAGGAGGCGGCGGCCCGGAACGAGGCGGAGGTTGGAGAGGGAGCGCGCCAGCAGGGGCAGCGTCGAGAGCGGGTTCCGGCGGAGGGCGTGCGGGTGGTGGAGGACGACGACGGTCGTGGAGGTCGGGACAGGGGAGGGAGGGAGGTACGGGCACAGGCAGACGCGGGACGGGCGGCCGCAGCCAGCGTGGCAGATGGAGCGGCCGGGAGAGGAGGAGGCGGTGGCGGCGGCGCCATCGCCGTCGTCGGAGGGGACTGGATCGAAGTCGTCCATCGAGCCCACAAGGTCCGTTGATCGTAGCATTTCTTCTCCTTTCGTTTCGTAACTGATTTAGTATGGTGCAGCCCACGGCCTGGCCCGTTAGGCCTACCTAAGCTTAGCAAGTTTAGTAGGCCTGGGCCGAATGTTTTGAAGGCATAGTAGATAAATTTTGCTCATGGACATTTATGTGAAATAAACTTAAAGTAATTTGTTGAAATCACTCTTGACAAAATAGTGTGGATAGGGTCAAGGTGACCTTGTGTGTGTGGAGGTGATTCCACTTGCACGTCGTATCTAAGCATCTTTATTTTGCAGAAACAAGAAAGACATCATATGCCTAGTTGTATTCAGTATGCACTAACCAAATAATACTACATCTCCCTTAACACGATGCTTTTGTTTGGACATATGGTGTCTCTTTTTCTTCGTATCCTTCCTTGATATATACGACATCATATATACAATCCAAGAGCCGGATAAGCTATCATAGACATTGGAAAACCATAAAAAACACTCCAAGTGTGATTGATTGGATCTTCTAATTTGTCCTATATATAGAGTATAGGTAGATAATATTACTTTGCACGCCACTTGGAGTACACTAAATTGAAATCTCGCACGTAGATACAACAATGTTGCTTACGTATGAGCCTACCTCATCAACCCTTCCAAATGGTATATATTGTACTAGCATGAACAAACTTCTATATATAAAATGATGGTATATATATGCATACACATGTATAGTAGCCATAGTCGTCTTCATTATTAGCACGCGAGGTAGCACAACACAACCAACAAGATATATACATGCATATATAGCAAAAACAGAAACAACTAACACACAGCTACTGAAGTAATATGGCTCCCCTTGCAAAAGATGAAGATCACAAAAGTTACAGAGATGAGGGTTGTAGTAGCCACTTCCTGGTGGTGGCGTACAGCATGCAAGGCCACGTGAACCCGGCGCGCACGCTGGCGCATCGCCTTGCTCAGACCAGCGGCTGCACCGCCACGCTCTCGGTGCCGCTCTCCGCCCACCGCCGCATGTTCCCCTCCTCCTCCGGCGACGACGACGCCATCGTCAGCGACGGTCTCATCTCCTACCTCCCCTACTCCGACGGCATAGACGACGGGACCTGGCCCATCGACGAGGAAGACAGGGCGCGACGCCATGAAGTCAACTTCAGAACCCTGTCCGCCGTCGTCAGCCGCCTCGGCTCCACGGACGACAGCGGCCGGCCGCCGGTGACCTGCATGGTGTGCACCCTGAGCCTGCCGGTGGTCGGCGAGGTCGCCCGCGCGCACGGCCTCCCGCTGGCCGTCTACTGGATCCAGCCGGCGACCGTCCTCGCCGCGTACTACCACTACTTCCACGGCCACGACGAGTTCCTCCGCCTTCTCGCCGCCACCGCCACCGGCACCGGCGGCGGCCATGACGACGAGGTGACTGTGACTCTCCCAGGCATGCACCGCCCTCTTAGAGCCCGTGACATGCCGAGCTTCTTCGTCGCCGACAAGGCGCAGCAGCAGGACGGCATGTCCGAGATGGTGCTCAAGTCGATGCGCGGGCTGTTCCAGCAGATGGATGATCAGGAGGAGAAGCCGGTGGTTCTGGTGAACACGTTCGACGCGCTGGAGCAGGTCGCGGTCAGAGCACTCCGGCCGTACATGGACGTGTTCGCCGTCGGGCCGGCGGTGCCACTGAAGGACGTCGTCGACGGGAGCGAACCGGAGGCGCAGATCCACCTCTTCCAGCAGGACGGCGAGAAGAGGTACATGGAGTGGCTGGACGCGCAGCCGGAGAGGTCCGTCGTCTACCTCTCGTTCGGCAGCCTGCTGGGGTACACGAGGCGGCAAGCCGAGGAGGTCCTCCACGGCCTGCGAGCGTGCGGCCGGCCGTACCTGTGGGTGGTGCCGCGCAGGGAAGGCCGCACCGACGAGGTGGACGACCTCTGGCATCTGACGGCAGCGGCGGAGGAGGCGGCGGGGATGGTGGTGGAGTGGTGCGACCAGCAGCGGGTGCTGGCGCACCCGGCGGTGGGGTGCTTCGTGACGCACTGCGGGTGGAACTCGACGCTGGAGGCCGTGGCGTGCGGCGGCGTGCCAATGGTGGCCGTGCCGGGCTGGTCGGACCAGCCGGTGAACGCGTGGCTGGTGGAGGAGGAGTGGGAGGTGGGCATCAGGGCGGAGCGCGACGGGGAAGGCACGCTGACGAGAGGAGAGCTGGCGAGGTGCGTGGAGCTGGTGATGGGCGGCGGTGGCAGAGCGGCGCAGGTGAGGGCGAACGCGAGTGGGCTCAAGGACAGAGCTCGACAGGCCGTGGCTGCTGGTGGGTCGTCGGAGGCGAGTCTCAAGAGCTTTGTTAAGCGCATGCAAGATCTAGGCCCATCAGGAAAAATAGATAAATAAATAGAATTTTGAGCTATAATAGGGGCCTCTCCAGCCTGATATTCTCTTGTTTGACTTTTTTTGACCATAAGTTTATTCACTCATCTTATTTAAAAATCTATGTAAAGTATCATTTTTTTAGTGTGGCTTTCTTTATTAATAATTGTTTTTCAAAAATTACTTAAATTTGTCTATGTTTACATAATTTTTTTAAATAAGATGAGTAGTCAAATTTGGAATATGACTCGATGTCCTTTTGTGCTGTACTAAGCAGTTAAGCACACACCGATATTTGGTTTAAGTTTTCTTCAAGTATATATGGCTCCTATATGCTTCTATCTCCGTACCACATTTTATATTTGCATTGGTGAGAGACTATCTGCATTTTGAGTATATAAATCAACACTCAAAGCGGAAAGTGGCAACTCGGCAGGATTTGGAACACCATGTCTCAATGATACATATTTTGAGACATAGATAATTTCTCAGTGAGTTCTAAATTCTCATGCGTGGATTCGTTTCCACACAAAGTTCTACTCCCTCCCTTCAAAAGTATTGATTGTTTTGGCTTTTTAATCCTCGATTTTACAATGTATATAGCTCGAAAAGTTGACATGTATCATTTGGAATGAAGGGAGTATATTTTTTCGTTTGTTTTGTATTTTGTATTTATATACTGATAGGATATGCATTCTTAATACAATGATGGGCATCTTCGGGGAGAGAGAGAGAGAGAGAGAGAGAGAGAGAGAGAGCTCAATTTTATACTATAGAGGTTGATCAGGCTCATTGACCATAAGTTGCTACACAATTTTGAAGGTGCATAGTTGCATATATATACCTCAATAAAAAAGACGTAAACATAGTCTTCAGCTTCGTCAAAGAAAATAATGCCATACTATCGAGCTCTAGTTGCTAGCAGGACCACAGTCGCGGGGATCGGGGTACGGTGCCACGTTCGCAGTTCCTGGAACATGGGTCAATTTCGTCCGGACAGTGAAAAATTCTTTCTGAAGGAGTGTCCCTCGTTCCACGACCCAATCGTCCCAGGAACTTTGTGACTGTGAGCAGGGACATGCGAGTACTCTTGGGGAAGCACTGCTTGTTACCTTTATTTGGGATCAGGACAGAAAATTAGCGCCAACTTGTGTGATCATGGAGATTTTGTGGGAATAGAAGAGAAGAGCCAATGCTGCAAGGCCACCCATCGATGTGAGTACAGACAAGAATGTGCATTGAGGAAACCGCAGAATGGTACCTTAATTGGAAAGAGTCTACATAACTTCCAAGAGTCCATGTCATGATGACTAGTGATCTCGTAGTATGGCAGAGCCTCCATTGCAGAGTTTGAGGAAAAATGAAGGAAACATTTGGAGTATGCGTTATAGCAATGAGAGATTGGTCCAAAGGAAATATATCCTTTATAGGCAAATTCCCTATGCTATATGTGATAAATGAGGAACAAGATTGGTCAGTTCAAGACATGAAAAGAAGAGGCGCGCTGCCTTACATTTAGAAGATGGCTCCATGAGGATCTACAAAACCAATTACGAAGATCAGAAAAATTATGTGGTTATTAGTAGTTCAAGATGCTGACCTAGGAAAAAGAAACTGGAAAGGGAATACGACTTATGCCTTTTGCACAAGAGTTGAAACTAAAAATCATATGTTTTTTTGATTAATATGTTTGGTGTTTATTGGCTTACTTACTAGGGATGGATTGTAGACCTGGGCCAGCTAGCTGTGCGTTGGGCAATCTGGTGAATTAGAAACTCAATCTGCTTTAATGACAAGAGGGTGATGTCCCCTATGGGGATTATTTGTATGATGTGCACATTTCTTAATTACATACTGAACTGGTTTGCTGAAGGAGGAACTCAAGCAACATGTGCTTCAAGCTGTTGAAGTTGTGAAGGCGACGACTTTACACTTTCACAAGCAAGAAGAACATGCGAGAAATCAGGGTGACCATCGGCTGGTCCCTTACACAGGATGAAGAGGGAGCTCAATTTTGTTCAGCTTTAGTGGAATAGTTGGCTACCTTTTGTAAATTCGAAAAAAAATAGGTTGGCTACTTTTTATATCGCACTTGTTGGTGATGTTCAGCGTTATGTTTCCTTTAGTCCTTGTAGGTGTTTTTTTTTTTTTGTTTCTCATGCAGTGAATCCATGTGCGATCACTGCATGAGTAAAATCGTTGGGTTGGATTGATGGTCGAGTAGGAGATTAACTGAACGAGCGGTGCTTATAATTGCGTTGCTATGGTAATGAAATTCGGATTTATCAGGTGTGAAAAAAGTACCTAATATATATTCTTGGTCCTTGAGACCCGTAAGGTTTGTGCAGTATATGCAGTTATCATTAAAGAAGTCACATTGCTTTTATTCACCAAATAGTCACCTAAACTAACCTTAAATTCCTACGGCAACGCGCTGGAGAATTCATGTAGTTCAAATACCTTTGCATGCCATGTTTTTCCATGTCTTTACAACATGCATGACTATGCCCTGCCTTTATGCAAATTTAAATGCCTATGTGGTTGAGCCCTAAATACACCATATATTTAGTAATTATGGATAAGCCCTTTGAGTACTTTAATATATACTCATGGTACTGGTGGCTGGATATTGTGATGGCCCCTTGAGCAAGCTCAGGTACGGTCGGTGGAATATCAGGTGGAATTAAGAGGTAGGCGCCTCCATATATCCCCTCTATATGATCAACTAGCAGCGCGATTTAAGTACTTAAGTCGACAATTGGAGTGAAAAAAAGAGAGACAATCAAGCTTTGTATGAGTGTGGAAG
This sequence comes from Eremochloa ophiuroides, assembly GCA_038502445.1. Taxonomy (NCBI): domain Eukaryota; kingdom Viridiplantae; phylum Streptophyta; class Magnoliopsida; order Poales; family Poaceae; genus Eremochloa; species Eremochloa ophiuroides. The sequence continues at coordinate 89,177,482 of JAHLJS010000003.1, forward strand.
TACCTTGGTAGTTGTGGGTTATGTTATGTCAAATTAAATAACATTTAATTTCATGTGTGCTCTATGTTCCGAATTTCGGCGAAATTCGTCCGTTTTGGTGAGCTCCGAAACGAATTTTGTGCTTTAAATCTCAAAATTCACCGAATTCAGTCTGAAATTTACCGAATTTTCGTCCATTTCCATGGGGGCCGAATTTTTTTGAAAATTGAATCCCAGAACCTTAACTCCGTGTTGAGTTGAACCTTGATTTGTTGCAGGTCATATTTGTATTTTGTGCAACTAGATCCTAAGTCATGCTAGTGTGGAATGTATGAAGAGGCTTAAACTGACTGGGTCAAGCGGATGGCACTCAACAATTAATTGGGTAGTATGCTAAAAAAAAAACAGTTAATTGGGTGGTGTTGTTGAAAGTTAATTGGGTCAATTCAAACAGAGAGACGTAGTATTAGTAGAGACGCCTGGACCTTGGCGTTTTGTAGCGGGACTGCAGCCTGCGGGAGACGCGTGAAATGAAGGACGACGCTCGCTGCGTGCGGCGACGTGGACGGCAACGGCGGCGAGCACGCGCGGCACGCCGGCGCCAGCCCGCTCCCCGGTCCCCGCAAGGCGCCGACCAGAGAAGATGAGGAACCCGATCGAGGCAAGTCACGCACGCCGTGCCTTGCCAGTTCGAAGCAGGCTCGATCTCCATCCTCTTTCCCCATACCGAACCCTAATCCCATCCGCTCCCGATCGATAACCCCTCGACCGCGCGCCGCCGCCGCCGCGCCGATCCGGCCCCCGCTCGATGGCCCCTCCCTCGCCGCCCGCGATGCAGCCTCCGTCCGATGTGACCCCAGCCTCGCCGCTACTCGCCGCGGGTGCGCAGGCCTCGGACGCCGCCGCCCAAGCCCAAAACCCCAGCCTCCACAGTGCCCTGGCCAACTTGGTTCTCGCCAACCCTTTCGAGTGCGGCGACTACGACTACGGCGGATCCTGCAGCAAGACGGCAGCCGTCGCCGAGGAAGAAGAAGAAGTCCAAGCCGTCGAGGAGGGACGAGAACAGCATCTGGTCCAGGTCCACCTCCCGCAGGCGCAAGAAGAAGCCAGCTGCAGCGCAGCCGGCGGTGCCCAGCGCCAGCAGCGTCGCCGCCGCCGGCGCCGAGGAGTGCGCGCCGGGGCAGCCCGTGCTCCTCTCCCGCGTCTTCAAGGCCGAGAGGATCGCGCTCTCCGGCGACCGCCTGGCCGCCGCCAGCTCCAAGGGCTACCGCATGGTGCGCGCCACGCACGGCGTCGCGGCCGGGGCGTGGTACTTCGAGGTCAAGGTCCTGCACCTCGGCCCCACCGGCCACACCCGCCTCGGGTGGGCCACCAACATGGCGGAACTCGACCTGCCCGTCGGCTGTGGCGCCTATGGCTACGCGTACCGCGACACTGATGGCGCCAAGGTGCACATGTCCTGGAGGGACAGGTACGGTGACGAAGGGTACGGGGAAGGAGATGTGCTAGGGTTCTACATCTCTCTGCCTGACGGGGAGAGGTATGAGCCTCAAGTCACTTTCAACAACAAAGGCAAGCCTTTTCTTGCGCAAGTCCCCAGCAATGTTCCTGGTAAGTGCCTGTGTTCAAACTCCTGTGTGTGTTGTGCCAATTTCGATAGACATTATTCAAGCAATTGTTTTCTAAGGATATATACTAGCTAGGGCAATGCCCGCGCGTTGCACTAACTAAACAGTTAAGGTGTAAAATAAGAGAAAATCAAGGGGTTCTTTTGCGAGGTTGTTTGTGCAACCGGTTACTCTTTTTTGAGTAGTTTTTTCTTGTTATTTTGTAAAGCAATCAGGTTAATCTAGCTATCATATAGATGTGCCGAAGTACTGCAGGCCGATGGCACCCAGCCACCATGCCTATAAGTAAGGGGAGGGGATCTTGTACTCAGTAAACTAATGGTTGGCAGTGGCCTATCTCACTATGATCCGGTCGTAATATACTCTAACACACACCCCCCCCCCCCCCCCCACACAGTCATAGTGGAAGTGCCACACGGACGGTGAGATTGGAGGAGACGAAGTCAATTGACATCCGATCCCCCTCTCATGCAATCACAACTTGGCGTAGTGTAGACAGCCACTAGAGATAGAACCGGTAAGGACTCACAAATGATAGCCTTTGTGCCGATGTTGAGGTAGCCGAGCTTATTAAGGGCGTAGTTGCCGTGTTCGAAGAAGCCATGCTGAAGGTAGTGGAGATTGATGTAGTTGTGGTCTGGTTGCCGTGTTGATGGAGCTGCAGGTAGTCGTTGTGGAAGGAGGCGATGTCAGAGTCGACTCAGTCAAGGCCGTTGTGGACATAGAACACAGTCTATGACGCAATCATGGGAGATGGGGTGGGACCGTGAGGTTCGATGCTGAAGTCAATGTGGTTAAGTCACCGAAGCCGAGGCGTGGGCTGGATTTGCCAGTCCCAACAACGCGTCAAGGACGAGAATGAACCCATTGGTGTTGCCATTGCCAACACCGGGCGTACAAGGTAGAGGACCCCAACCATGCACATGCATCATCACCTGATGGACCAGTAGAGAAGGTCTCAATGACAGTCCTGTGTGCAAAATAGCGTGATAGAAGGCGCAACACGCCATTGAGTGTTTAGGGTTTACGGTTTAGGGTTGTGCTGGATGAATAAACTGCGTGGGAGCGAACGCGTCGAACCCGAAGGTGAGTAGTCCGGACGGGAGCAGCGATGGCCTCGCGCGCACAAGGCCAGCGGCAGCCTCGCGCTCAGAGATAGCGCTCCAATTTGACGGCCAAGACTTGATCAGCGAGAGAAAGACCTTGTGCAAATGGATGATGACACAAAAATAAAGATTGCGCAACACATTCCTCGATGCACATGAGACAGCTGATGTAGATGCATTGCAAGTGCGTAGCCATGGCTAGTGGACACACGATCGAGCAGCGGTGCTATGGCTCAATGAGGCCACACGATAGCGATCTAGCTGTCCTGTTGCATGGAGAAGATGCACATAGAACTCTGCAATGGATGCCACAGGAGCTGGGTGGATCACGCGCAATAGAGGTAGTAATACTATCAATCGATCTTAAATCAATATCAAAGACGAAGGAGAACTAGCAGCAGCATATGTTACCAACTAATAGTCTCCCAGCCTGTTAAGTTCAATTGAAGACGATTAATTTCCACTCAACTGGATACAACAAATTATTCTATTAAGTAGTTTAATAGAACCCCCATTTTTCCTTTAAATTTTCAGTAGTATCTGCTATATAAGATTGACTAACCAAGAAAAAAAAACACTACTACAGATTTGAACATCACTGTTGGCCCATCACTGCCGAATTTTTAGAAATCGGCAGTGATAACACTTCTCGACACATCACTGCCGGTTCTAGCCACGAACTGGCAGTGATAAGATGAACCGGCAGTGATATTCGGATTTTCACTGCCGGTTCACATCACTGCCGAATCTAGCCACGAACCGCCACCGAAAATAGGCATCACTGCCGGTTCTAGCCACGAACCGCATATGATACTATCACTGCCGGTTCATGGCTGAAACTGACACTGATAGGCTACATGAAAAAATTCATAACTTTCTCATATGGTGTCAGATGAAGATAAACTTTATATTAAAGTTATAGTAATTTTTGAGATTTACGACTTTTTAGTAGATAACTTTTTCATTTGAAATCATCTATCCAACGAAAGTTATGTTTTTAATTTTTTTTGAAAATTCGAAGATTTTAAATGATCTCGAATGGAGAAACTACCAAAATAAAAGTTGTAGATCTTGAAAAGTTATGAAACTTTGTAGTTGATAACTTTTTTATTTGAAATCATCTTGCCAGTGAAAAATACGTTTGAATTTGTAAAATTTGAAATTCAAATTTTGTGAACGACCTCGGATGGAGAAACTTCCAACATAAGAGTTGCAGATCTCGAAAGGTTATGCAACTTTGCAGTTGACAATTTTTTCATCTGAATTCATTTAGGTTCCAAATACTCAATTCAAAAACCGGATGAAGATAGAACGAGACGGACGAATATCTTTATTGGACACTAAGTGTCCTACAGTTGCAGTGGTTAGAGGAGGAACGCGCGGAGCAGAAGGTCGTGAGTTCAAGCGCCGGTGGACGCGAAGCGCGTGTTTTTCACGTGAAAAATCGCGTGACTTGTGACGCGCGACCGTGTGGCTGACTAGTGAGGCATCTCCTGGTGTTTAAAAAATATTTTTGCTATTTTTTGAGCCATTTCATGGGTTTTCTGCCCCCCTTAGTGATGATGGTGCACATCACTGCCGAGTTGGTACTGCCGGTTCAAAAACCAGCAGTAAAGGAGGGATTTGAACCGACAGTAATGTGCAAAAATAGCGTAGTGAAAAACGGCTGAATAAAAGTAAGTCACTCCATTGTGTTCTCTGGAAAGAAGTGGAGCTTCATTATTGAGTTCACTAAATGCCATATACTACAGATTTTAATACCATATTGGGAGCTTTAATACTTTATTGATGCTGCAATGCTAATTGAGATTTTATCTTTTTCATTTTGGACTCTATATTTCCTGTCATAATTGTATCTTCACCCCTTATTATAGTTGCTGCTGGACATGAATAAGAAGGTGGATCTTCGATATTTAACTATCGAAGTATGCTGTTGCATATATGAACATGGTCCATCTTTAACATTGGTTTTTGTATAGGGTACTCAGAAATCCCCTAAACCCTAATGCTTGAGAGGAACATTATGTTCGCTTGTCCAGATTTTCGATATGGAGTGTTCAACATATATATGCGTCTTTTTTGTATTCCATTATATTACACTACTTTCAGCATACTTGAATATAAATGATGTGTCATGTCTCTTTTATACCTATTTTCAGTATCATCCATTATTTTATCTGTTCAGATAATTTGAAGTTATGTTGTTCTTGCATATGCAGGGAGTAAGATATGCTATTTCAAAAATGGGATATGCCAAGGCCTTGCCTTCGAGAACATTTCAGGAGGGAGGTATTACCCGGCTGCATCACTGTATACTATGCCTAAGGAGCCCGACTGTGTAGTCAAGTTTAATTTTGGGCCAAACTTCAACTTCTTCCCACAAGATTTTGGTGGGTTACCAATACCTAAACCAATGAGCGAGGTGAAGATTGATGTGCCTCCATAAAATGTTATTGCTGGAAAATCTATCTAGGGTAGTTAGCATGATGTGTTAGCAATGTTAAAAATACCCTTGTGTAAACACCAGACATGCCCAAGGATACATGGTGAAGTTGGCTGCTCGAGCCTCGAGTCATATCAGACTAGACTGCTTTGTTGTCACTAAATCGGTTTAATCTTTCCTATGACTGTATGCTTATGTTATCACCAAATGGGTTTAAACTTTTCTATGATACAGTGATTTTATGTTTATGTTGTCACCGAATATGTTTAATCTTTCATGGGATTGCATGCTTATGTTTTAACCAAATGGGTTTAATCATCTTTCATGTGCTCCTGATTGTAAATGGCAGTTGTGAACTTTGGTGATGGTATATAATATAGGCAGCCAAGCAGTGAAATACGTGTGTATTTGCTTGCTTATTTGTTCACTCCCATGATTAGATCAATCCAAATGGTCTTTGCCAAGTTTCATTTCGATATGCATTTCATGAGAATATGTGATTGACAGAATTACTTAGATGTTTATTATTTTATTTCAATATCGGTCAGTTGATTAAACTAATAAGGTAAAATGGAGAAATTGAAGGTATATGTAAGAGCATCTCCAAGAGTTTTTAAAACCCGCTCTCAATCTTAATTTTTAGCGACATTGAAAAATCTGCTCTCCGACAATTCCTTAACTCAACTTCTAAACTTTTCGCACTTGAAAAAATTGATGATCTAATTATGCACAAATAGGTTGGAGTGATTTAGAAATATATAGTTTAGGATTCATCATGCAAAATTGCGTTCTATATTTAGGAGCGAGATTTTAGAAAAGGTTGGATAAACCCAATAAATGCGCTTCTAACTTTTTTATCCACTTGAAAACTCAATGATTTATCAATTGTTTTTTTTTTTGGAAACTATTGGAAGTGTTCTAAGTTCCTCTAACAGTTTGGTAAACACACTCCAAATCTCGTTCCTCGCCGAACGTTCAGCCATGGTGAACAAAATAATAGACTACTAGAGACGCATGTTAAGGAGACATGTATGTGAACTTATCAGGGTTCTTAAAACTTACCGCACATTCCTTGCACCACCGACTTTCACGGGGGCGCTGAATGCCTCCCGTGCCGACACGTCGCCGCAACGTAGCACAAGAGTGTGCGGAGGCCTGACGAGCGCATGTAGATTTTACAACGAAACCCTCCATATTTTGCAAAATCAACCCGACATCCATCTTATAGGCAGCAGTCAGGTGATTTTGCGTATTCCATCCACAACTGGCTAACCCTATGCCCCTGGCTCATTCCTCTCTTTCTCCCTTCTCCTACCCCCTCTCCCCCGGCGCCGCCGCCGCCGCCACCTCGCGCTGCTCACAGCACGCGTCTCCTAGCACCACCTCGCTTGAGCACGGGTATGTGCATGCATGGGAACCTTGTGATTCACGGATGTCCACCATGATGTGGGTCGTCATATAGTGGCGCCAATCTATGAGACGGCATTAGCTCGGGCCTCCCCTACCTCGATTCGTGATGGGGTTGCAAGATCCAGCCTCGATTCTTGAACGGGTTGCAAGATCCCAGCCTTCTTCGCCAATAGCATGGACGAGGATCTCGCCTGGAGCGGCGGAGGTTGCGGCAGAGGTTAGAAAAAACTCGGCCTGTAGGGACCTAGCCGGCCCGCGGCATTTTCCCTGGTCGGCACCGAAGCGCACACAACCATTAACGGGGTTAAGAAGAAGACATTCTCACACAGACCGAGAAAACCCCCGAACCCCACTCCACCCATACACAGCAGCACCGTAACCCTGTGAGAAAGTTGTCCACAGACCTGTGCTTTGGCATGGAGCAAGCGATGGGATTTTTTTGTGCCCTAATGTTTCCCAGCGGCACCGAAACGCACTCACTGGGATTTGAAACTTGGTTGGCTAGTAGCCTCCCGACTGCGCTAACCAACCAGGCATTGCGGCAGAGGTTAGATCCACTATCTCGTGCACTGTTGTTCCATTCGTCCGCTCTTATTCCCTTTGCTGTCGGTAACGTGCGCAGGTCTCGCAGGCTCCGCCGAGGTCTCGCAGGCTCAAGCGCGGCTAACGACGAGCAGCTCCACCCTCCCTAGCGTGAGCGCGAGCGCCGGCAGGCGAGCAGCTCCGCCCTCCCCGCCATATGAGCGTGAGCGCAAGCGCCTCCACCGCGCTGCCTCGCGAGCGCCGGCGAGCTGCTCCGCCCTCCAGGCGTGAGCGTGAGTTCCTCCGCCGTGCGGCCTCGCGAGTAGTGCCGGTGAGCAGCTCCGCCGTCCCCGAACTTCTTCCGTGGCTCCTCCCTGTCTGTGGCATGGCGCTTCTCCTCGACCCCTCCCTTCTCCGGCATGAGCGGCGGCTCCTCCCACCTCCAGGCTGTCGCGAGGGCGCGCCAGTCCGTCACGGGCGGGCTCCAGGCCGCCCGTTCGTGGGCTCTGGTGGCCGCTGCTCTGCAGGGCTGCCGCTGCGCTGGCGACCCCTCCACCTGATTCGGACGGCCGGCCACAGCTCCCTCTCCTCCCGCACGCGCGGCTCCTCTGCAGCAATCCGTGCGCCATGCTGTGTGCTCTGCTTGCGCTGTAATGGACGAGCATGGCCACAGAAATGACAGAACCACATCCATGGCACCTTGCCATTTTCCTACAGAAAAAATAAAAAAGAAATACACATGGAATACACTTGTATATCTGCCCAATACCGACAAGAAGCTGAACCGTACATCTCTAGATGTTTGGCCACTGTCACCAAGCCTGCTACCCTTCACCATGCACTCCCACCGACAAGATAGATGCAAAAATTATAAAATCTTATTTTTGTACTTTTCAAATATTCATGAATACGTGAATTAGTGGACAAATTAATTCGTGTGAGCATAAATATTCTCCTTTTGCTTTGTTCTATCCTTCAAACACTGGCCGTAGTTTTCTTTGTTTGATTAATGTACAGACATGATTCAAGCTTCGAATAATGGATTTACACTGCCACTGCTTAATCTCCTGCAACTGAAGCAATCTTGCCTCCACAAGGTCATATTGGTAGCACTAAGAATAATGATGATTCCCATTTGTTTAATGAAGAGTCAGGGCGATCAGACTATATAGTGTTATTTTGTATATTCAGTAACTAAGATTTGTTATTTGGGATATTATTTTAACTTCTATTTTGTGTGCCTTCTATCTATTTTGTATGATCTTTTCCTAGATCCACGTGAATCCACCATTTGTTAACAAATTATTATTTGTGGTGTGTTTTTTGGGACCCATGCGCACGTGAACCTATTCTATCTTGTTCCTAGCTTAGTATGCCCTTCGATGTTGTTACAAATCCTTTGTTGCTGACAAGGCTTTTCCTCTGGTAGTGATGGAGCTATGCCAGTTCGGACTGCGTACATGGAAGCTATTGGTCACGACTCACAACCACTGTCGCTTCAGATCTTTTGGTAAGAAGAAAGTGTTCTCTTTGTGGTTGCCTATAGGCTATAGTATGTATTCTTTTTTGTGGTTGCCTGTAGTATATGTATAAAAATGAAAAATCGTTCCATTTGACTATGGTGTTGGTTGTGGTGATGTCTTTTAATCAAGTATTCCAGATAGGGGATGACTTGCTTTTAGTTTTATGATATGCTTTTATAATCTGTGGTAAAAAAAAATGAGTCTGGGTCCCTAGCTGCACTTATTTTTCTTACTTATATAATTACTTTATTACTCCCTCCATACCAAATTGTAAGTCATTCCAAAAATCTTGGAGAGTCAAAGCATTTCAACTTTGACCAAGTTTATATAATAAGATAATAATATTTACAATATCAACTAAGTATCATTATATTCTTTATCAAATATATTTTCATAGTACACTTATTTGGTGTCGTAAATCTTTCTATTTTCTCTATAATTTTTGTCAAACTTAAAATGTTTTGACTCTCCAACATTCTTGGAATGACTTATAATTTGAAATAGAGGGAGTAGAAAGCAGTGGCCATTTTTCTTGCCTGCAGTAAGTGCATTTATATATTCATTGAACATAAGGCTTTGTGAGATTAAAGGAACCGTCTCTAGATAATTGATAATAACATGTAACAGCTACTGTCGTAGGATGGAGCTATGTTCAATTTTACCTCGCATGATGTTTGCAAACTGCAATCGAATTGGATATGTTTTATGAGCGTAATTTCTTAGGAAATATTCTAGATGGCGAAAAGGTAGCTTCATATTAGTCCATCTCCACAAAGTTACTGATTTTTGGCCTTGTTTGTGAGTTGAAAAAATGATGTCATATAATTTACTACCTCAAAAGCTAGCCTATAAATGATTTTTTTATTTACTCTTGTGTTGTTGTTTTTTGTTATTGGTAGGCTGTAGGGATATGACTTGTTTACAAATGTTTGTGGTAACATCCCTATAGGTCAGAGAATGATGTTGGGTTGTCGTGGGCTAGGGTAATGTTTCTCTTTTTTTTTTAATGTGAGGATGCCTCTTTATGTTGCTTTGTACGTAATTTCAAAAATAAAAAAAGGTTCTTCTGGGTTCCTTACCTAGAATATATTGATGCTTCGTATAAGATAAAGTTTCATGTTTATGCAATCACCTTTTTATAGCATTTTTCTATGTAATATGCACCACAGTGACCTTAAACTGTTACGTAGATTTAACACAGGGTTTTTCCTCATGAGAACCTTATCTACCAACTAATGTCATTGGTCATTAATTTTGATATCTCATGATATTTTTGTCTACTGTACTGATTGGTTTCATTTCTTTTTGTATTGCAGGCTTCCACAATTCCACATTTCCACTGGATGACATGCTTCACCACTGCATTGTTCCCTCCATTAGATAGGGTTACAACATTGGTTGTTCCTGATGAAAAGCCACAAAGCATAAGTTGCCAAGGCACCTTGTTTGTTTATGTCGATTTGTGCCCTGTGGTTGAAGGAATCTGCTAGGCTGATTGTAGTTAGAAGGAATCTGTTAGGCTGATTGTAGTCAGCTATATATTCGTTCGTGTGAACATGTATGCTGCAAACCGTGTGCTACTTTTCATATTCGCATCATGAACAGTTTATTGCTTCGGATAGAAATTTGGACCACCATTATGAATTACCGGCAACAATTGTTTTGTATCTAATCTAGACAGAACCATATATTCTATAAGAACTACAATTTGTGTTATCGAAACATTTTCTCTTATTGTTAGTGTGTACATCCCTTATGCACTTAGCTATATTTTTTAACATTTTGATTCAAATTGACGCGGTAGGGCGCAGCGAAGCGCGCTTCCTTTTCTAGTATATTACAAAAGCATCTAGTTTTCACGTCGCTAGGAACGGTGTCTGCTTGCGCTTGGGAAAACCGAGGCATTCATGTGAAAACATATATCGATACTCCCTATCCTTTTTTTCTCCGTCGGCACTCTTTGTTGCACCGGGTTTCGACCGCCACCTCCGTCTAGAAGTTCACCAGAATCGCATCTCCATCCATTATTTTCATATATGAGAAGACTGGGATACGTAGGCAATAGAGATTCTATTTTGGAGGCCATGGGTGTGAGTTATGGTGTCGGATGGCCAGCCATGGCCTAACAGCTACTGTTTCCTTGAGATTCGTCGGAATTTGCCCTCCTGTCACTATTTTTGGATTTGAGAATACTGGGATGGTAGAGTAGGTAATGTATTTTTTTTTTTGACCAAGGTAATGTAAATTCTATTTTGAAGGATTTAAGTGCTAGCTAAAGGTGTCAGAGATGGCTGGCCATAGCGAGCGATGAGTTATTTTTGTCAATAGTTAGTAGCTCGATAATTCAATATATACATGAGACCACAGCTGTGGGTTTTTTTTTTTTATATAACCCAATAGGTTCCAAATCAGGTATTTCGCATTCAGTTTGTTATACGGTCAGAGATGCTCTAACGGTCTAACCCTTACGAAACACATCATAGCAGGTTCTGGTGGAACATAACCCCACATCACTGGTTTTCATTCTTTTTCCACAAAATCACTTGGAAAATTCAGCAAGTCAGCAAAGTCCTATAGACAAAGAGATTGCCTAAATTTAAAGAAATAAACATCTCTTTGTTATATTGTTGCATACTAGTGCCAGTAATAACAGTTTCAAAGCCTAACATCCATTTTCACATGGCATAGAGCAAAATTTGGGTCAAAATGCAATGAAGAAAGAATAGTAGCTACACTAAAAGGCCAAGATGAATGAGAAGAAATATAAGTGTTACAGTACATATCATTTACATTTACAAATAGGTGCATCAGATGATGCATACAATGAAGACTGTTTATCCTTCAGAAACAATTGCTCATACAAATAAATCAAACGTAGAATTGTACACTGGGCTACTCTTCCGTTTTCATGTTAACAAAGCATAACAGAAGCCATCTTGATTATTGAGTAGAATATTAAGGTATTTTTGCTATGAGCTACTAGAAGACAGGGGGATTCTTGAGTGGTGATATTTTTCGAAGTCAGATGCCTGCCACCTACATAGTGCGATGATTAAATAATCTCAATTTGACTGCCATTTGATTTGTAGGTGGCTACAATCCATGAATGCTTCCACTCTGCTCAATGCTGCTTCTCGATGTTGCAACACTGACTTCATGCTAGGCTCAGTCTTTTTCCGTGCAGTTTTTCGGGAGATGTTCTTCCATTTTGATTCAAACTCACAGGCTGCAAAAGGATAATCCGATAAATAAGACATCTTTTGTATTAGCCCAAAGTCAAGTAACAATTGACCATTTCCTTTCTGATGCAGAAATTGCAGATGCTAGTAACTAGTAAGTACAATAAGCCGAACATTACATTAAGAAGCATTTATGAATTCAAATACTCCAACTTGTTGATGGTATGAAGATTTTTTTGTGAAAATGAAGGAAGAAAAAATTGAATGCTAAGTGCCAAAGGATTAACTACCTCGAAAAGATAGATGGAACTACTCAGTTATACGCCAGGACACAAGACAATCAAGTTGCTGCGCTGTTAGTATGGTAAGGTAAACATAGCACCATAAGCTCAAAGCCTGAACAAACATATAGAATAGTCCCAGCATGCTCCAACTTCCAAATACAAGTAACTTTAGTAATCCCAAGCTAAATATCTAGGGAGGTTGTGCACACAACCTAAAGCATGACAAACAACTGCTCTAATAATCTATTAAAATCCCATCAAAAGTGTGAAGCTGTAAGCCAGAAAACAGATAGTTACTACTAACCTTCACTTCTGTCGGCAAAGCCTTCAACAATGCATGCGAGATTCCAAGGCCTTCCAGCAGAAGCAGCTTTTGCACCACCTTTTAACTCACCATTATGTTGCCGCAACCTATATATAAAAAAGGCTCCTTTCACTAACACACAATGTGACTAGTATGACAGGTCTTTATTCACTTTTAACAGTATGCTTCCTTAAACTGCTAGCTGTTAATATATACCTATTGAAAACAAGCGAATAGAATTTGCATTTTCAAGCAAGCCAGAGCAAGGCGGCTCAGAGAATTTCAACGTTATTCTGCGACAAACCACTAGGTTGATAAACACCATTGGTGCAGCAAGTATGCATTTATCAAATGCTAGCATTGAAACAACTTAATTCATGACAACAATGATAGTTAAGCTAAGCAGAAAGACAAGCACATAAAATCAAGATTAGGCATATGTATTCCAACTGTAAATGTTTGGTTAGAAGGAAGAACCGTGGACATATTAATATCTTCGATTCAACAAAGAAAGAGAACACACTTGCTAGAGCTTCCTTTTATTCTCCTCTGACTCTCAGATTAGGAATACAAAGCAAGCAGTGCTAAATTGAAGCAAAGCGATCGAATTTCAGTCCTAACAAGATGAAGCCACACTGTCATGCAGCAATCACAACCGGATGGTTAGGGTGGGCAAAATACCCGATACCCAATTCCCGAACCCGAATTACCCGAACCCAGACCCGAAGTACCCGAACCCAAAATACCCAATCACAATTTCGGATAGTAATTGTAGAAACCCGAATTTAGTTTGGATAATTCGGGTAATGCTCCCCGGTACCCGAACTACCCAAATTACCCGAAATGTCTCAAATATGAAGACATGTAGTGGTTTAGTATAACATAAATATAATATTTTTTATGCATCAATATAATTTTATGCTAACTTGATAGTTGATTTGTTGTTAATTGATATAAAGACATGATATGATTTGTATGACTATTGTTGTTTCTTATAAAATGTGATTAGAATTCTCCTAAAATGCCTGATTTTATGAGTTTCGGGTAAATCGGGAAAAACCCGAACCCGAACTCAAATTATCGGGTACCCGAAATTTCGGGTAGTGTTTTTTTTTTTTTGACAAAAATCAGGTAGCAATTTCTAAAACCCGAATTTCCAAATATCCGAATTACCCGACCCGAATTTTTCGGGTAACCCGAATGCCCAGGCCTACCGGATGGGGTCAATTTATTGTGGTTCTGCAACTCCAAACGTAGTCTTCTCCAAATGCTAATTGCTAACACTACACAAACAGTATAGGATGACTATCCGAGACAAGCAAGTGGGGAAGGAACAGGGGGAGGCAGGTAGGGCAGGGCGAGGAATCACCGGCGAGGGAAGTCGGTGGTGACGCCGACGTAGGTGCGGGGGATCCGGGAGGAGGCTATAAGGTACACACACCACGGCGGCGGTGGCGCCTTAGTACTCTTCGCGGCCGCCGGCGGTGGATCCCCGGACGCCGAGGCCGAGGAGGCGGCGGCAGGCTCACCGCACTTTGGGGGAAGAGCGCGCGGGATTTTGGCTGCTCGGAAGGCCGCCGTGAGGCTCATCTCTCACCTGGCCGGCGGGGCGGAACTCGCAACCATGTCCGTGGACGAAATTTACGAATTGGATGGAGGACGGGAGGAAATTAGTGACGTCATTGGATGAATGGGCCTTAATGGACAAAGTGGTTGTTGGCCTGAATGGACAACTGGTCGTGGGAATTTCTTGAGAAAAAAAAAAGTTATTTTTACGTCTTCAACTATGGTCGCAGTCTAAATTCTCTCATGGAAGTACTCAACTACTCCTGCATTCCAAATTGTAAATCATTTTAAAAAATCTTAGAAAGTCAAAGCATCTCAAATTTGACCAAAACTATATAGAGAAATATGAATATTTATGATATCAAATAAGTGTACTATAAAAATATATTTCATGAAAAATCAAATGATACTTAATTGATATTATAAATATTATTATCCTATTATATAAATTTGATAAAAATTAGGATACTTTGACTCTCCAAGATCCTTTAAATGCCTTACAATTTGGGATGGAGAGAGTAGATTTGAATTCTCAGAATTATTCAGTTACCTCTCTATCTTGGTTTCAAGAGTTTTATAGGAAGCTTTGTCTTTTTAGTTAAGAAAATCATGCAAATATTTGATAAGGTTAAAATGCATCTATGCTTCTAATTTCTTTATAAACATCATATTTTGAGATATAACGAATCCAAATAAAATACTTAGACCACATGAAAAATATCTCCATAAGCTTTGAAAAAATTGATTTAGCTCTAGAAAATATTTAGAAAAAAATTAGAAAATTCCTAAAACATTTTAGATGATGTCTAATAGCATTTTAAATTTTCTTCACAACAAAAATTGTAAGACAAAACCACTCCAAACCAAGGTAGTTTTGAGAGCTCAGGGAGTGTGATGTTTGGTTTAGAGTGCAAAGAAATAATTTAATAAGGTAAACTAGATATATTTCTTTTTTGGCCTTCTCCTTTTTCCCAAAACTGACAAAGTGTAGCTTAATTAATTCTTTATACACATATGCATATATACATATGACAAAAAAATATAGTTTGAAATTATATACATACAAATATACATATAAGAAGAAAATACAGCTTGCAATTATACCATAATTTAGTTTGAAAATATAATATTACTCTGTGTTTTCTCTTTCTAACCATGCGAGAACAATGGGGCATACACTCTCATACAAGTATGTACAGTTTCACACCGTGGATTTAATTTACCACTTGGTTAACACAAAAAGTTTTCCTTGGATCACAAGTTTACAAGAAAGGCTAGAGTCTAGAGTAGGGTTTGATTAAAAACAAGGGGACAATCATAAAGTTGAAGAAATGGGAATAAATTGCAATTGGCTTTCAAACAGAGGGGAGTCCACCCCAGGGCACGATTCACGAGCAGCAAGCCACGGGTTTTTTTTTCTTTGTGAGAAGTTGGTCAAATAGAAACAAATGTGAGCATGACCGATATTAGGACAGAGTTGCATGGGTACAAGGCTTGAGAGATGGTATATCAGCAGCTCGATGACATCAATAATAGTTCCAAAGTAGACATGAGCTAGATTATCATGAAACTAGTGACGTATAGTAAAATAGAGCAATTTTGAATTGGCAAGACATAGTATATATGATCGAATATATATATATATATATATGGAAATTATTTTCTACTCTCAGGGAGTAGTTACTCCTATGCTTGTATCTTCAGATTTAGGGCATATATGACCAAATGAAGTGTATGTACATGAAGTATATGATCATACTAGACTATCTATGTTAGTATATTTATAAAGTATGCATACATACACCGAGTATATGGTCATACTTATTTTATATACTACAGTAAGTGGCATTTTCGTAATATATTAAAAAGTATGGGTTCCTTCAAATTTTTTCGCATAGGAAGATTTGAAGCATCTTAATATGAGTATGTAAACATACTCAAAGTGATAAACAAGTATAAACACATACGCAAGGTGATTTTTTAAAGATAGGAGTAACTACTCCCGGGAGTATAGAAAATGTGTATATATATATATATATATATAAAAGAAGACTTGGACGGTAATTTTACCGATGAATGGATATGAGCTAATCAAAGCTCAAACGAAAACTATAGGCTAATTTGTCAATAAAAATTGTACAACTATGAGATATAACTGAAAAAAGAAGAGTTAAAAAAAGGAGATGATGATAGCTTTAAGCCAATGAGTTAATCGGTAATCTATATAAGGTCATCTGATGGATGCAAAGGAGGCAAATGGACAGAGAGGAAAATTACAATAAAGAATAAAAAATATTTTCAAGTAAAAAATAAATCTACTATACCTAAATAGCGGAACCCACTACAGGGAATTCTCTGAAACCAGAGCGAGCCACATCACCTCTATGGCCCACAGTTCCCCATCTCCCCCACGAGAGAATACCAGGCGCCTGCATCCTCTCCCACATTCCCACGATCGAGCGGCACCACAAGAAACTGCCACAGGCGCACCATCCAATCTTGCATCACCAAAAAGGCAGAAACTGCCGCTGCACCATTCACGCATCATAGGAAACTGCCGCTGCAAATTCAAACAAAAGAAGACGAACCGTCATCGTCATCGCCGCACTTGATATAAAAACTCTGCTCCACCTCGGCTATACTCATCGACCACCCTGTCCTGCTCAGCAGCGCCGCACCACATCTGTGAATCGCCGCGACGTCTCCAGCGGGATGCGGCGCTCTACCTCGGTTGTCGCGAGTCTCGTGCACAGGAACATTGAAGATGGACCTTCGCTTGGTTCCGCCCCGCTCTGCGGCAAGGCGTTGCCCCACCCGTTCGCCTGCATGATGTATGCGGACCTGCACCAGTCACGGTCCCCTCGCTGGGCCCGCACCATTGCTGGCAGAGCCCCGGTCCTTAGCCCCGAGCGACTGTTCGCCAGATCTTGATCCGCGAGCCATGCACGCCCTATCCGGAAGGGGAAGAAAAATGGAGAAAGCCATGCATGTGTTTGGTTGCTGGGATATATATGTATGGGATGGAACGGTCCACTGGCGTTTGGTTGGATGGATCAGTTAGATAAGGAAATCCCTAGATAGGAAATATACCGCAAGATGCTGAATTTCTTGGTTCGTAAGAACTCTCGTGAACCAGCTCATCCATGTCTTCTAATCTTTGTGATTAGTAAATAAATTAAGAATTATTAGTATGTTATATTATTACTTAGTAATTACGATGGTAGGATTAGTTCAAATTAGTGCTAATACGTTGATTGGTGCATGTTCCGTATGCTATTTAACTGTTATTATTTTTAAATAATAAATATAATTAGTTAACTATTCTTATCACATCCACGTTCATCTATCCAACCGAATAGAAAAATGGCTCGTCCCATCTATCCAACCAAGCATGCATCATGAATATTCTTATCTCAATATCCATGGATCGACATATCTCATCCAACTTGGTTCTCAGACCAAACGCACCCTAAGTGCATGTGTGCAGGATAGGAGAGGACCGAGACCCATGAGTGGCCAACCTGATTTTCTTTTCTGTTTTTTTTTTCAGAGGCGGCACTTGGCAGGCCATCCGTGTAGCCATGAGCCATCCACATCTGAGGATGCGATTTGTTGTTTATTTTTTTTATTTTTCCCCAGAAGTGGCAGTGTTTTTAGTGTGAGACGGAAGAACTTTTTCATATATTGAAACGACATTGACTGTTGTGGTTTTGTTCAACAACTGATTTGCTCGGTGTGCTTTCTTCTTTTAACGTAATTTAAACAATAGTTGCAGTCTATTGGAGTTTGATTGACATGAGTTTAAAATGCCGCGTTTTGTTAGGATTTATAGGAGATGAATCATTGTTTTTTATTAATATTTTGAGCTACAGTTACGAAGAAGAAAAGAATATTCTTCCTATAATATAACGCTATAAAATCCCGCAGCAACGCGCGGGGTATTATCTAGTTGATGAAAAAGATAGGTACCCATATTATTTACGTGGGCCACATTACTAGTTTATCGCCTGATAAAGTAGAGATAATTTATCTTGCGTTGTCTTTGTCAATTCGTCAAATACATATACATTCCTCCAGCATATAGCAGTAAAAATTTTCTACAAATAAGGAACGGTGTGATCCTTTGCAGGGGCTTAATGTTATCTTCAGACCCAACAACCCTAAGTTGGCTGTTCATGGCGATCATTGGTGCATGCCCCTCCATCGTCACACGATCAGACAAGAACCTCTACCCAAAAGCAGAGAGTGTGTGCTGTGTGTAGCTTCACGAGAAACCCTGCCCTTCGATCGTGATGTACAACAACACAACACAACACCAACAAAAGTTGTGGCCACCCTCTCCCTTTCTTTAACCTTTTGTCTTTCCCCCTATATTCACATGCACCTTAACCAGTCGCCTCCGAGACCACATGTTAATTACATACATGAACATGAAGCGTAACCAATGCAATGTAATGTTCACTCCAACCATATGCATGCATCTCACCCCTTGTCTAAATATTACAGGTCTCTTTTCTCGAGGAGTCAATGGATAATAAGTTTGATTATATATAAAAAATAGTATCATCATTTATATCTCCAAATAGGTTTATTATAAAAACATATTGCATTTGCGTGTATTTGGTTTTGTAGATGAGCAAATCAATCACAAGATTAACTATATTTTCAAAAAAAAATAGTATGATCATTTGTATTTTTAAATACATTTACTATAAAAATGTAATGCACAATTAATTTAATAATACTTATTCAAATATCATAATTATTAATATTTTCTTTAAATTTAAGATTAGTTGAGTCTTTAAATTGAAAAGGGAAAATGTTGGACAGGCGGGTACGTACACTAGTATATATATATATATTGCGTCTCACTTTTGTGACGTGCCACATCACATATTCACATTACTGATCGATAGATGCTACGTGCAGCTAGCCTGTTTGCTCCGGCCGCCGCGGCGCCGTCGTCAGCAACGGCGCCGGCCAACAACAATGCTGCTAGCGGTGGCGCCGAAGAAGAAGAAGAAGCGAGGTACCCGCTGAACGCGGAGTCGTACCGGCTGGTGTGCAAGATCGGGAGCGGCGTGAGCGCGGTGGTGTACAAGGCGGTGTGCCTGCCGCTGGGCTCGTCGTCGTCGGCGGTGGTGGCCATCAAGGCGATCGACCTGGAGCGGTCGCGCGCCGACCTGGACGGCGTGCGGCGGGAGGCGAAGGCCATGGCGCTGCTGTCCCACCCCAACGTGCTCCGCGCGCACTGCTCCTTCACCGTGGGGACCCACCTGTGGGTGGTGATGCCCTTCATGGGCGCCGGCTCGCTGCACTCCATCCTGCGCCACGGCTTCCCCGGCGGCCTGCCGGAGCCCTGCGTCGCCGCCGTGCTCGCCGAGACGCTCTGCGCGCTGTGCTACCTCCACGGGCAGGGCCGCATCCACCGCGACATCAAGGCGGGCAACATCCTCGTGGACTCAGACGGCGCCGTCAAGCTCGCCGACTTCGGCGTGTCGGCGTCCATCTACGAGACCGCCATGGGCGGCGCCACCAGCGCGTCGGCGTCGGCGTCGGCGGCGGCGAAGGGGCTCGTCTCGTCGGCGGCCTGCTGCTTCAACGACGTGGCGGGGACGCCGTACTGGATGGCGCCGGAGGTGATCCACTCCCACGTCGGCTACGGCATCAAGGCCGACATCTGGTCGTTCGGCATCACGGCGCTGGAGCTCGCGCACGGCCGCCCGCCGCTCTCGCACCTGCCGCCGTCCAAGTCCATGCTCATGAGGATCACCAGCCGCGTCCGCCTCGAGGAGAGCGGCGGCGGAGGCGGCGGCGGCAGGCAACAAGAGGAAGAGCAACAAGTTCTCCAGGGCGTTCAAGGACATGGTGTCCGCCTGCCTCCACCAGGAGCCGGCCAAGCGGCCGTCGGCGGAGAAGCTCCTCCGCCACCCGTTCTTCAAGGCCTCCCACCACCGCCGCTCCAGGGACTTCCTCGTCCGCAACGTCCTCGCCGCCGTCCCGAGCATCGAGGAGCGGTGCAGCAAGGACGACGACGCGGGGAATGATCTCTGCGGGTGTGTCGGCGGCGCCCGGGGCGATGTCGCACGCTGCGTGTCTCCGTGCCGCCGTCACGCCGACGACGTCGTCGTCGTCGCCAAGGACCGACGGATCAGCGGCTGGAACTTCAACGAGGACAACCTGGAGTTCGATCCGGCGACCGAGGAGGACCCCAAGATGTGCCCTCCGTTCGAGGACCCGGTGGATCAGCTGGACGACAGTGACACCACCGGAGATGGAGATCGACAGCGGCCGCTGGCGCCGCATGCGGATCACGATGACGGGAAGGCGGCGGAGGCGATAGGGTTTAAGCAGCAGCAGCAGCAGCAGCAGCAAGCGGTGACTCGGCAACTGATGGCCGTCCTGCAGAGCCTGGAGATGCAGAGGGACATGGTGACGCACGTGTTGCAGCGCAACGCCGGCCGCTTCGATGACGCCGGCGCCTGTGGCGTGAGCGTGACAGCTCCAAGGGAGGAGGAGGAGAGGGAAGAGATGCTGCTTGGGTACGTCCGGCAGCTGGAGCATAGGGTGGAAGACCTGAGGAAGGAGGTCGAGGAGGAGATGGCATGGAACGCCCGGCTGGAGAAGATGCTGCAAGAGAGGGTTACCATTAGCGACGATGACGAGAAGAAGATGAACTCATCTCATACGTCAGCTGGGAGCAGTTGACGATGCTCCAGTTCCGCTTGTTCATCAAGGTTAAGCGTGTGTGTACTTTACAGTATCACTCCCTCCGTTCTAAATTATAAAAAATTATATATATATATATATATATAGTTTTTACTATACATCTAGTTATACAAACATATATCTAAGTTATATATTATTTCTAGATGCATTATTATTTTATTGTCATTGCACAACACAAGCAATCTAGAATACCAACGTGCCAAACCCGGCCGTGAGCCCGTGAAAGCCTCCGTGGGAGGTGGAAAAGCTGATGTACGTAGCTAGAGAAAAGCAGACTTTTTTCTAGAATTTAAGCCTCAACACCTCGGTGACAGTCCGTGTTGAATGTAAAAACGCAATTCATAAAGGTAGATGCTTTAAGTGAAGAACTAAAACGACAGATGATTCTTTTTAACTTTTAAGTGAAGTACTTACAACAGTGTTTTTTTGACAACATACTTACAGCAGTGTTGAATGTAATGTGAAGAAAAGTAATTTTACGGTCAATAGTGGTGAATGTAAATTAGTCAAGCCAACTCTTTTGAATCCTGGAGCAAGGCCGAGGACGCAGACTCGGAAGAGACCTTGGAATGGCCGCCGCCGGTTGTCGTGGTCGTGGAAGAGGAGCTCTGAACGGACAAGGCGCCGATAGCACGTCCAGTGACGGCAAACTCCGACACCGTCCTGTACATCTGCGGCGTGAGCGCCGGAAGCCTGGCGTCCTCCGACTGCAGGACGTGCATGGCCTGCGCGATTGACGGCCGCTCGCTCTGGTCAGGGTGCGCGCACCACAGCCCGACGACGAGCACCCTCTCCATGCACCTGTCGTCGGCCTCGTCGCCGGCAGCCCTCAGCCGCTCGTCCGCCGCGTCGAGGATCGCGTTCCGGCCGTACAGGCCCCACATCCACTTGACCAGGACGAAGGGCGGCTCACCTTGCCGCAAGACCACCGGAGACCGGCCGGAGACGACCTCGAGGAGGACGATGCCAAAGCTGTAGACGTCGGAGTGCGTGCTCGGGTGGCGTGTGTTGATGAACTCCGGGTCAATGTACCCGGCGGTGCCCATCACGGCCCTGGTGGTGTGCCACCGCGCGCCGTGGTCGCCGAGCCGGGCAAGGCCGAAGTCGCCGAGCCTGGTGCCGAGGGACTCGTCCAGCATGATGTTGCTTGGCTTGATGTCGCCGTGTAACACGCACTGCTCCCACTCCTGATGGAGGTACCGCAGCGCGGAGCCCAAGCCAAGGATGATCTGGTACCTACATATGCAACAAAATCTATCAAGAAGGGGTGGACCATTTTCTTGTATTTCATATTATTTGGAACTAGCACACAGACTGGCAGAGTGGTATTCAGCAGGGGATGCCTTTGCTTGGGTGGTTCGTTCCAGAGTGGGACTGAATCACCATCTGGGTCATCGCTGACGAGCCCATGGCAACATACTGTACTCTTCTAAAGACCAAAGTAATTAACTGCCTAAGACCATCTCTAGCAGTTTTATAAAACAACTTTCTATCCTGAATTTTTTTGTAAAAATGAAAAAAATTCTCCAACAGTTTGCTAAAAGATTTCTTTAGACTCATAAGTTTCCAAAGCCAAGAGAAATTCCCTCGTGACATCAGAGTAAACTGGATACATGAGTAAAGGGATTCAGGTGACTAAGCATAAGAGACAAAAAAAAACTATAAAAAAACTTGGTTGGTTAGAAACAGTTTGGGATTTTCAATGCAAAATTGTTTAGAAAGGCAATACTGAAAACTATTGGAGGGGAAGTAAATTGTACTTATTGTATTAACTCGCTAAACTTATTAATTTAGCAAGTTAATTAAATGAAACACTTGAAGTTGCTCTAATCTTTTTCTTATCACAAGGTTGCTCTAATCTTGGTTTACATTGGACACATATGCATTATAAAAAACTGAAGTTACCCATAAATTTACACCTAAGTTAGCCACCTTCATCATTATTAAAAATAACCTAGATAATCCTTTTTTTTTTGGAAAAGTCGACAAAAGCTTTGCGGAAATATATTAGTAGGGTAAAGGTAAAAAAATATATTTACAAAAAGGTTTTACAAGGCTTTGCTGAGCTCACCAACACCTAGACGTAAATCCTATCAACTGATAGAATTAGGGAAATTATTATGAAGAACCCTTAAATTTTAATGTGTAAATTACTAACCACTCTCATTGTTTGAAATAATATAAATTAAACCTCGATATTTGAATATAAGTCACTTGTTCTTATAAAAATTATCCTGAAATACTTTGTGTGCGCTTCTAAGTATGTGCTTGTACTATTATTGTTAATATATAGAAAATAACTCTTTGATGAACTATGGGGCATGTTTAAGTTCATGAATTTTCTAGCACTTCTCTTCTGTAATACTAGCCTGTGCATGATAATTGAGGGAGCTGCAGATAGGGGCAGAGCTACATTTGGACAGAGCGAGGAGGTATTCAAGCCAACAACAATGATACCTGATAAAATAAAAACACGGCAATTGCATAAATCAAATAAATATTTGTACTATGGTAAAAACAATTGAAAAAAAAGGAACAGTGACTATTGCAAAGGAAAAGGATGAATATAATTTGCCTCTCTAACCTCCACCCAATCTAATACTTAAGCCAAAAAAAGTTAACGGTAATAACAAGAACAAAGGAGAGATGAGGAAGATAACAAGAATACTAATACTAAATAATGTAGATGTCACTTGAGATCAATACGGAGAGAGAACAAACAAACAAAGCATTAGTTACATTTGTTAACTAGCTAAATTAGAGTTGTACTATAGGGAACAACAGGAACATGGGTACTTAATAATAACAATCGGCAACAACAAGAACAAAAGAAATAGGCAAGATAATAGAAAAACTAATCCTAAATTATATAGATACCAATAGAGATTATTAGGGGGGCAACAAGCAATTAAATGACTAATTAGCATCGATAACTAGCTAATTAGAGGATTATAACTAGCTAAATGAGGAAAGCATAGCCAAGATTTCAGAGTTTTTTTTTCCTGATTTGCATGAAAGAGGCATTTCAAAGTTTGTGAAAAAATAACAACTTGGACGATTATATATTTCTCTTTTACCTTTCTGGCCATGTCAAAAAGGTGTCAGTGCTGCGGAGATGCTTGTCGAGGCTGCCTTTGGCCACCAGCTCGTAGACAAGCAGGAGGCCATTGCGACGACTATCGCACCAACCGAGGAGCTGCACAAGGTTGCGATGCTTGAGCCGGCTGATGATCCTCACCTCTGCTTCAAACTCCTTCTTCCCCTGCTCGGATGATTCCTTGGAGAACATCTTGATTGCCACGGGGCGCTCTTCGCCGGAAACAGCAAGGGTACCCCGGTAGACGCTTCCGAAGCCGCCGCAGCCGAGCTTCTCATCCTCGGCGAAGTTGTTGGTGGCTGCGGCCAGCTCGCGGTATTTGTATCGCCTAGGGCCGCTAGCAGCCACTCCTCTTTCCAGCTCGTCATCTTGTTGTTCATAATCGCTGTCGCTGCTTGTGTTTAGTATTCTCTTGTGTTTCTGCCATAGAAGCAAACCCAGCAAGGCTGCACATGCCAAGATAAATAGCATAGGCACTAGCACAGAGACTAGCAGAGTGGTATTATTATGGGGATGCTTATCATCCTTGGGTTCCAGAGTGGAGTTGAATGACCATGACAGTATCTTGTGCGCCTCGGCGTAGGTGCCGGTCGCCGCTGAGAAGCCCACGGCGACATTCTCTGGCAGGTACTTGCTCAGATCGATAGTTCTGTTGACGTTGTGCCATGTGTTGTTGATGTTGAGATCAGCGACTAGCAACTTGGTGATATTGTTGTACCTGACGATGGCCATCTTGGTGCAATTGGACTTGAGGTTGCCGTTCTGCGACGTGGTGTTGGTGGATGCGCTGGAGTTGAGGGAGTTGACGTCGATACCGACATGATCGTCGCTTATATCGGCGTACACCGGATTCTGAAAGGTGTCAAACTCCACCGCGACGATCCCGCCGGTATCGTTCCAGTACTTGGAATCCCTGGGGAGGAGGTCCAAGGCGCCCCCTCTGGTGTCGTTGGCGGGCATATACTCGGGAGGCGCGAGGAAGAAAGCCAACCCGTCACCACTCAAACCACCGCCAACCGCCGGCGTTATGTTGAAATGGAAGGTGGTGGTGAAGCTGGCCATCTCGCCACTAGCTCTGTCCCATAGCCGCATTGCTTCCACGTATTGGGCCCGGCCGTCCCTCCACATGTCTGGTGTTGTCAGGTGAAGCCCGTCCGTGTCGATGGTCGCATCGCCGGTGCAGTTTAGCAATTCATGGAGGTTAGCAGGGCTTTGTGGTTGGGAGAAGCTAAGATTGAAGGACAACGAGCCAGCCCCAAGGACATGGATGGACAGTAGCATCCATAAACAGCAGCAGAGCGAGGCTGCTGCATGAGACGACGAACTTGAGGCCGGAGGAGGACGGCAGCTCACTCTCGCTGCGGACATTATTGTTACTTGCTAGCATTTGGTCTGTGGCTTGGTCGTTTGGAGAAGGAAGAAGGACACAAAATCTTGGAACAAATAATTAATACCATATGTATGTATGATATATGATATATGATGATATGAGATGTACTAGTACCGAAACCAACAAATAATAGCCCATCCTTTAGCTGTTGCTTCATCAGTCACAGTCACAGACCACTAGGGGTCACAGACTCAGTCACAGCGAAGCTACGTTTCCAAGTCGTTTAATAGTCTGTGACAACGACTGGACCAGCGTAGACTTTTTTTTGGACACAGTCTCCATTCTCCAAGATTTTGTAGACTTGGATCGTCAAACCATCACCAAGTCTTCCCACGTGAGTCAAACATATTTTCTGACCACAGACTGCCCGTTGGAAAAACGACATGTAATTAGTAATACTAGTAATCAGCCTGTGCTCTCCTACAGCTACGCAATCTTTAGAGATAGGAGCATTAATTATTATTGTGACGGAATCGCCTTAGTCATATGACACACGTGCACCGTTATCGTCCATAAGGACCCACGATCAGTCTGCACGAGTTCCCGTTGACCTAGGTGACCTGTCGGATTTCCTCGGAAACCCTAATTCACCCGAGAATCTCATTGTAAGGATCTTGCAAGTATTACAACAGTTTACATAAATAATATAAATCAGAGTGAAGAGTGCGGAAGTATTACATACATAGGTTTACAAATATAACTGACATTATCCCAAACCAGAGTTTCGTAGTGGAGTAGCATCATACCACCAGACACCCTGCCCAAGGGTTTGTATCATATACACACCTTCGTTCCATGCACGATCCGTTGACCGGCACGATCCCACGCAGAACTGTACACTTAATTCACCTGCAACAGGGGTAACAAACCCTGAGTACAGGGGTACTCCGCAAGACTTACCCGACTAAGAAAAAAGAGTGAGACTCAGGAATGCAGGCTTAGGGGAGTCAAGGTAAGGCTTTAGTAAGAGTCAAAGGATTTTGCAGAAAAGCAATACTAATCCTATTTTCAGTATTTTAGTCAACATTATTATAATCAATATCAATAATTCTCAATTCTTTCACGTATCCTTCAATTCCAATTATTTAATCATTCTCAAAAACATCCTAGTCCTGAACCACTTTTCGATGTAGGTGTGAGGATCAAGTCTCCGTAACCGAGGAGCAACGACGATTCGAATCGATTAATACCCAGCTGGGGATCGCTATCCACACTGCATATGTAGCACCTAAGTTTGCATATGCCAACCCCGTCTACCACGGCTTTTCTATCCCTGAACTGGTCCTGCACCACCCGAGAGCACAGTACTCTTCTCGTCTTCAGGCACGACGGCCACGAGGGTACACGCTACTCTCGCCATCTCTCTACTCCCAGTGCGTGGTTGTCAGTTCAAGCAATAGAGCCACCGGAGATAGGGCTTCCCGGAGTATGTGGCTAGTTGCAAAGTCTCGATCACAGCAGGCCGACAACGAACGGTACCTAATACTTTTTCCGTTGGAAACCATGCATTGGGATTCTAACCCAAGTACACTGGTGACCACCCTGGATTTCACATCCCTTTTTTCCGTCGGCGACGATAAGTTGGGACTCTAACCCAATCATATGGCCCACCGAACGGAAAATCCCTTCCCGTCGGTGACGATGTACTGATCAGGTGCACGGCCACCGAACGAGAACATAACCATATCCCTTTTTCATGAATTAATCATTAATATATCACCATCGCTCAAAAATAGCGTTTTGTGCAAAACTAAATTAATTTAGCAGGGCTAAACATTTTTTAAATATTTTATTTTAAAATGGTTTCAAGGTATTTCAGTGGTCAAGGATTGGTAATGCATCAATTGGGTTATCAATCAACTCCTGTAAACCTAATGCAGTAGATTAACTCAAGTTTTAAACATTTTGTAAATCATAAGGAAGGGGCTGAATGCAACGGGCTTAACCGTTGCTTGAAGTAGATAGAACTCTGAAGTCAATCTCTGAGAAAGCTCCACGTCCACCGAGTGACTACCGTACTCGGGGTCTGCTTCGGTTAATAAATTATTCCCGCGTTCACTACACGAAATGATAACGCATGCGTAACATGATGATATGCATAACATGATGCAGGAGATGTACTAAATTAAAAGGTAAACTTATTTTAGAAAGTTAAGTACAAGTTTCCTTCAATTTGTATTTGCAAGCCAATTCCACTAAACCATGTGGTGATTACGTAATTTAGTTTATTGATCATTTTAACAGTCGTAGAAAGTCGAATTAGTTTTTCCCCTAAAACACTATCAACCCTTTGCTTAAGCAAATTATTAAACCCTATCATCATATGTGAATAACATAAATTATTAGTGTTCCTAATTAACAATTTAATTAAGAACCCAAACACTAATTAAGGTGCCAAGGAATCATCTCCAGTTAGTGACCCAGGGACATCACTCAATCCAAAAGTCACCAAAAACCCTAGTGCATAAAGAGTTTTCCATTTATTTTATTAATTAATAAATATACACATATATATTATGAAACGAATTAATTTCTTCCAAATGAGCTACAAATTTTTGTGGAGGTAGCCCACAGTACGAAACAGTAACTACAAAATTTTCATGATATTTTGGATTAATATTTTGAGCTATAAAATTCATAGAAATGGCATTTATAAATTAAAATACACTTTTTTATCAGATTCAGAAACTGCCCAAAATAAAAATTTCATATTTTTAATAAATACTACACCACACAGTAAGGCCATACAATTATTTTCATAATTTTGGGAGCTCTGCACTTATTCTAGTGGAATTAACAAAACACAACACTTTTTATTTACTCTGAAAAAGAAAAACACTTGCTGTTAACCCAACTAGGGTTACTGGGCCGGCCCAAAACGGCCCAGCCTGGCTTTCCCTAACCTCTGCTCGAGCAGGCAGGGCACGGAAACGCGCTCGCGGCGGCTCACCGCCAGTGGCCCCTCCAGCAGGGCGAAAGCTCACCAACATGCGTCCCTCGCGAAGGCGAACCGATCTAGTGACTTGGGTTCTCGGGCTAGGGTTCACAGTGCGCTCGCCGGCACTCATGGCGGCTCGGCCAGCCCGGCAACTGACGACATGCCGCGTTCCGGTGATACAGGGCTACAAGGTGCCCAACCGGATACACCTATAGCATCACGGAGCTCACCTAATGACGAGGCTCGAGCTGATTGATGCAGAGAAGTGCCGGAGCTAGATCGTCGACGTTTGCCGCGGCCTCGGTAGCGCGCTCCGGTGACCTCGTTGTCGTTCCGACGTCTCCTGGAGTCCCACAGAGCAGCGGACGGAGCGATGAGAAACACAAGGTCAAAATGAGTCAGAAACAGAGGAGAGAGGGGCCAGAGAACACCCGAGTGGCCCAGCCACAGCGGAGCGGACCGTGGCGGCGCTACTGCCGTCCGCGAGGAAGAAACCGGCAGCCCAGCGCGTCTGGCGATTATAGGCGTCAACAGTCGGTCTAACCGATGCGCAAAGAGGTCTTCCATATTTACATAGGATAGAAAGGGTGGTGATTGCCTACCGGCGGCGAATTTCGCCGATGAACCGTGGTGACCGGAGGCGGCAATGGAGAAAGGAAGAGAAGAAATGGGGCGACGGTGGTGCGTCTTATATAGCCATGGCGTTCTCCAGAGGCGGCCTAGGGCCCTCACGAACTTCGACACGCGGTGGCCGGGCTCCGGCCGGACCCCGGGCGTCGCCGGCGCGCCTGCGAACGGGGCAGAGGCCCGGACCCCCCCCCTTTGTCAGCACTGTAGCAGAGCAAGCCCTCCCGTTTTCGACTTTTCCAAAATTACTTTTTATTTTGTGTATGAACTTGAAAAATACCCTTAATAAGAATTGTAGAAAATTTAATTCTGAACCACTTTGGTATTTGAACCAAATTCAAATTCTGAATGAATTTTGAATAATTCAAAAAGGGATAAATGGGTAATTTGAAATTAAATTCTAATCCAGTCAAATTCTCAAAATTTCTCATAATCAGTTGAAAATATCTAAAAATAAAAGTTGTTCTACTTGACAAGCTCTATAATTTTTATTAAAGGACTTTTGTCAGATTCTTAATAATTTTTGAAATGATATTTTAAGTTTAAATATCTAAACACCAAATTGAGTTTTATTTAAAATTTAGCTAAATAAGTGTTGACACCTGTTATCATCCAAATTTTATTATCAATTATCCCTGCATTAAACATGAATATCCAGTAGAATAGGTGTCGGGTACCAAAGTATGGGGTACCCAACTTCGATGCAAAAACACACGTTCCCAACACTGGTCCGGCCCAGGTAAGGCCAGCGGAAGCCCACGAAGGCCGCACCTACGGAGGCCCATGACGACGCTGCATCAACACCAGCCTACTCTCGGGAAAGCGGCACCCTCGGGCGCCAATTCTCCGATTCGCCCGACCCCCCCCTCCCCGAGAGAGCTCGGGAAAGCGGCACCCTCGGGCGCCAATTCTCCGATTCGTCCGAGCCTCCACGAGAGAGCTCGGGAAAGCGGCACCCTCGGGCGCCAATTCTCCGATTCGCCCGAGCCTCCCCGAGAGAGGTCGGGAAAGCGGCACCCTCGGGCGCAACCTCTCAAAACCATCCAATGCACAGTTGACGTCAGCGGAGCAATCTTGGACCACAAGAGACCTCTCTGACCAGTTTACAAGCACTGACCCGTCAGGCGAGATTCTCGACGTGACTGTGCTTTGCACGCGCACGACGGACATACCACCTGTCAGGATTTCCCTGGCAACGGATTTGATAGGCCCACTATGGCCGTCCCCTCCCCGGTATGGTCTACGGTGCTCCGCCCCGTTTTCCGCCGGGATCTACCAACTACGATTACGACGGTCCAAGCGCCTGACGAAAGGGCTACGCCAAACCGGGAAAGGCACCTCCTGCACTGTCCACTCGAAAGGACAAGCACGCCTTCCATCCGGGCTCATCTGACCCTTGGGAAACACTGTCCGAAAGCCGGAAATGCGCCCGAGGGAAGATATCGCCCTGCTCCATTCCATCACCCCTCCAGGAGTCCCAAGCCTCGGGAGGCAACGCCCCGAGGCGACTCTCCCTCTTGTCACATCGTGCGGAAGGACAGCCATCAGGTGTGCCCGGTATGACACTACGTCATGCCGTAATCTCGACGACTATTGCCGCCTTAGAACTCACCAAGATCGTACGAACCACTACGGCCACACCCCCGGGACGCGGAGACAAGACCGTAGCTGATGACAGTCAAACAGAGACAACAACTCCCCATGTAACATGCATAGCAATGTATGCGCTGCCCTCTCCCCTCCCTTGTGACTATAAAAGGGAGAGCAGAGGCCAGCCTTAGACGGGTTCTAAGTTCTCAAGCTCTCACACACTCCACACCACGAACAACAACAAGCAATCTATACACGCTTAGACACTCACAAGAGACTTGGGAGCACTTCCCTCTCTCGCCTAGCTTGTAACCCCCTACTACAAGCACCCCAGTGCAAGGCAACACGACTCTCCTCACCACTATACGTAGGGCCCACTTAGCCTGAACCAGTATAACCCTGTGTTCCCCCTTGCACGCCATCCGGAGCCTCAACCGCAAAACACAAAATCACTAGCCGGTGTTAGTACCCGCTAAAATTAGCACCGACAGTTGGCGCCAGGTAGGGGGCTTTTGTGTGTTGACTTAGGTTACGGATGGCCGACATCTCCATGACGCTTCCTGCTGGGGCAGTGCTCCGGTTCGGGAGTCTTGAGTTCGTGGCCACCGGCCACGGGCTCGAGATGAACACGCGCTGAACCGAGCCCCGCACCATCATCATCCTGACTCCGGCCCATCAGGCGGCCGAGGAAGGGATCATGGCGACGCTTCCTCCCGTCCCAGAGGACGAGGGGAACGCCGCACGCTGCGCTTCCCGGCGGACCAGGAGGAGGAGGCGCAACCGCGCCAACCTGCCCCTGGTCGCGGAAGGCGCGGCCAACCAGGTGCCCCTAGCAGGGGACGCCAACCCGGCACCGGCCGCCACCCCGAACACCTCCGGCGCCGGCAGCCACACACCCACCAACCGCCCAAAGGCCGGGCAGGGGGCGGGATCGCGGCATCGGCGGGTCTCTCTCTCCGCCCTCATGGCGGGAGGGGGACGGTGCCGCCATCTCTCTTCGGGCTCCAAAGCGCCGTGGACGCCCACGTTCACGCAGTCCGCGCTTTGCTGTGCGATTTGGTGGAGACACCTGTCCACCGCCTCGAACGTCTAGATGACCTCGTGGGCGACCACGTGGCTTCCCCACCGTCCTCTCCCGGGAGCAGTCCCAGGGCATATGGCGGGGGGGGGGAGACGGACTCCGCTGACAATCTCACTCCCCGAGAATACTCGGAGGAGTGGGTCGTCGCGGTTGGACCTCACCATCACGGCGGGGTCTCAGCGACGACGACGACGAGTTCTGGGCGAACGTGGACTTCACCGTCCATCCCAACGACTCATGGGAGGACGCCCCAAGCGTCGTCACCGACTCCGACCAGTCCTACATCAACCCTGCTCGGGAATGCAACCACTTGGTGCACCCCGAGGACGGACGGGTGGAGGACGTCCATTCGGGGGACGACAACGACGTATCTTCTCCGCTCCTGCCGCAGCTTCAGCAACACACCCACCTCCGGTGACTCCACGGCCTGCACGGTCAGCTCTGCCGCAGGACCCGGGGGCTGGGACGTCTCGCCTCGTGCACCAGTCTCCGGAGCTAGAGCAGCTCCGGGAACTCGAGGCGCGGATGGATGAGGACCGCCTGCGCCTCACCCAGCTGCGAGCCGCGCTCGAGCGCGAGGAGCAGCAGGGAGCCGGCGGAGCAGCTCGTCGCCGGGCCCGGGATGTTCAGGCTCGTATCATCGCCGACGATGGAGCCGGGACACCAGGAGCCCTGCCTCGAGCGAGCCGCAAGCTCACGGAGGCGGCAATGCTGCTCCGGAACATGCCCGAGCCCTCTACCGAGGAGGCGCGGCAGCTCAGGAACCAGCTCAACGATCTCCTTGAGGATGGAGCCGTCCTCCAGGCAGAGAGTTCAGCGTCACGCCATCGCGACGCTGAAAGCAACCAACGTGGCGGTGCGGTGCGCCACGAGCGAGAGACCTCGGTGCATCCCGAGGTACCGAGGGCCCCGTCGGTTCACCAACAGCTTGGCAAGGACGTCGACGTCCGAGCCATCCTTCAAGCCCGTGGTCGGCGGAAAGACCGATGGAGCCGCACGAGGCTACCATGTCCATCGGGCCGGGCGCGACGACTCGGATAAGGACCGCGAGCCCTCACCCGAGCCCTCGGGTCCTCGTGTCTTCAGCGAGGCCATCTGAAGGGCCAGATTCCCGTCCCGGTTCCGACAGCCAACCAACATAGCCAAGTATTCGGGGGAAACCAACCCCGAACTATGGCTAGCAGACTATCGTCTTGCGTGCTAGCTTAGCGGCGCGCAGGACGATCTCATCATCATCCGCAACCTACCCTTGTTCCTCGCCTGACTCTGCAAGAGCTTGGCTGGAACATATCCTCCCACGGTTGATCTTTGACTGGAGCGATCTGGTCAGGATCTTCGTAGGGAACTTCCAGGGCACGTACGTGCGCCCTGGCAACTCCTGGGATCTCAGAAGCTGCAAGCAGAAGCCGGGCGAGTCCCTCAGAGACTACATCCGGCGGTTCTTCAATCAGTACAATTGACCTGCCCCAGGTCGCCGACTCCGATGTCGTCGGAGCATTCGCTGCAAGGAACTTCCTGCAAAGAGCTCGTGCATGAGCTCGGACGCCGGACCCCCACCAGCGTCTCCGAGCTCATGAAAATTGCAACCAGCTACACCTCGGGGGACGAGGCGGTGGGAGCCCTCTTCTCCGACCCCAAGGGCAAACAGGAAGGAGGAAGCCCCCGAGGGCACCTCTTCCCGAGGCCCAAACAGCAAGAAAAAGAAGGGAAAGGGAAAAGCCCCCCTCCGCCATGACTCCCTCATGGCAGCCACCGAGCCCAAGAGGGAACTACCCCCTCGGGGCCGTTTTGACGAGATGCTCAACAAACCGTGCCATTACCATCAGGGACCGGTCCATCACACGCTCGGGCAGTGTGTGATTGTCAAAAAACACTACGGCCGGCAGGCGTTCAAGGACGACGCCGGCAAGAAGCCCGCCAGGGATCAGGAGGACAAGGACGGGAAGGACGATGAGTTCCCGCCCATCGACAAGTGCCTCATGATCTTCGGCGGGCCCGGGACTGCTCCTATGCCGCGACAGCGAAAGCGCGAGCGTCGGGAGGTCTACTCCGTCGGACCAGCAACACCACGCTTCCTTGACTGGTCCCTCGACGCCATCACCTTCAGCCGGGACGATCACCCGGATTACGTCCCATCGCCGGGGCGCTACCCGCTCATTGTCGACCCCGTCGTCGGCAACACGAGGCTCTCCAAAGTCCTCATGGACGGAGGCAGCGGCCTCAACATTCTCTACGCTGAGACCCTTGACTTGATGGGGATCAGTCGCTCACTCCTCCAGGCCACAACAGTCCCCGTTCCACGGGATAGTGCTCGGGAAGAGCGTGCAACCCCTCGGGCAGATCGACCTGCCCGTCTACTTCGGGACTCCTGACAACTTTAGGAAGGAAGTCCAGACGTTCGAAGTGGTAGGCTTCCACGGCACCTACCACGCTATCCTCGGGAGGCCATGCTACGCCAAATTCATGGCGGTCCCAAACTACCTCAAGCTCAAGGTTCCGGGGCCAAAGGGGGTGATCACCTATCGGCGCTTCCTACCAGCACGCGTACCAGTGTGACGTCGAGTGCTGCGAGTACGCCGGCGCGCTAGTGGAGTCCGAGGCCCTCATTGCCGACCACGAAAGGACGGCAAAGGGGGTCCCCGACCCCAAGAAGGTCACGGGCACCTTTGAGCCCGCTGAGGGGGTGAAGGAGGTGCCCCTCAACCCGAGCTCCCCCGACGGCATGGTGCTGAAGATCAGCACCACCCTCGACTCGAAATAGGAGGCCGTGCTTGTCGACTTCCTCCGCAAGCACGCCGACGTGTTTGCATGGAGTCCCTCGGATATACCAGGCATCCCGAGGGAGGTCGCCGAGCACTCCTTGGACATCCGGGCCGGGTCCAAGCCGGTGAAGCAGCGCCTGCGCTGATTCAACGAGGAGAAGCGCCGGGCCATCGGGGAGGAGGTGCAAAAGCTTTTGACGGCCGGATTCATCAAGGAGGTCTTCCATCCAGAGTGGTTAGCTAATCCTATTTTGGTTAAAAAGAAAAATGGAAAATGGAGAATGTGTGTTGATTACACTAGTTTAAATAAAGCTTGTCCTAAGTATCCATTTCCATTACCTCGCATTGATCAGATAGTTGATTCTACCGCTGGCTGTGAACGACTTTGCTTTCTTGATGCATATTCCGGTTACCATCAGATTTGCATGAAAGAGTCCGACGAATTAGCGACTTCTTTCATTAGTCCTTTCAGCACATATTGTTACGTAACCATGCCATTTGGCCTAAAAAACGCGGGCGCGACTTACCAGCGTTGCATGCTCAAAGTTTTTGGGGACCTCATCGGGCGAACCGTTGAGGTTTACGTAGACGATATAGTGATAAAATCTAGAAGGCGAGCGACTTAGTAGCCGACCTAGAAGGGGCATTCGAATGCCTCAAAAAGCGAAACATAAAGCTAAACCCCGAGAAGTGCGTTTTCGGGGTCCCTCGGGGCATGCTCCTCGGGTTCATCAGTTTCCGAGCGTGGCATCGAAGCCAACCTGGAAAAGATATCGGCCATCACACAGATGGGACCAAGGGGAAGAAGACCCCCGAGCCCCCGGGAGAACTCGGAGCGTCATTCAAGCCACTGAAAGCCCTCGGGGGCTGGCGACCCCTCCTGACAAAGGGGAGCCACCCGAGACCCTGGCTGAGAATAGCGACGAAGCCGAGGCGATGGAGATTGAAGCCGAGATGGACGACGACGAGCCGAACTGGCACGAGCCGCTGGTCAGCTGGCTTGTCCGAAGAGTCTTACCCTCGGACAAAACCAGAGCACGACGGCTGGCACGAAAAGCTAAGTCTTTCACGATGATCGACAGTGACCTCTATCGACGGAGTCCCTAGGAGTCCTCCAGCGCTGCATCCCATTTAGTCAAGGCAAACGCCTACTCGAAAAGATACTGAAAGGACCGAATCGATGCCTAGAGGGGGGGAGTGAATAGGCTCTTCAAAAGTTAGACAAAGGTTAGTAAACAAACTGCACCCCGACAAAACCGGCTAGGCCGGCTCCTCAACCCGGCTGGGCCGGCTAACCCGGCTTGGCCGGCTTTACCACCCGGCTTGGCCGGGTTTCACGACTTTGCCCAGAGGTTCCCCGGAACTTCCAGGTTGCGTCGGAACTTCCGACACGTCGGAACTTCCGGTATGATCCGGAACTTCCGACCTGCACAGCTGAATAACGATGTTCGAACCGTTTCTTCTCTTCACTAAGATTACAACTCGACTTGTAGAGCTTATGTAAGTGTATGGACAAATCCAAACACCTCCTGCAAACACAAACCACAACAACCGAGTAGCATAAGTGGAATATGGAAGTAAATGTGTGATGAATGAGCAAAGGGTGAGGCAAACCAAGAGAATACACGAGGATTTGTTTGACCGAAGTTCGGCACACCCAAAGGTGTCCTACTCTCCGTTGTGGAAGCCGGTGAGGACCCAACCAAGGTCAACTCGTGGCCGGACCCGAAACGGTCTCTTTCCACCTTCTTCACTAAGGAGCTTTCTTTCCTTTTTCAGCGGGGAAGCAACCCTTACAACAATGGCCACCAAGGCAGCCTACAACACCCCACGGGTGCTCGTCGGTGACGCCTTGCCACCACGGAGTCAAAGCTCCAAGCGGAACAACGCAATGAACTAGAGAATCTTTGACTTGCTCAAGTGCTCAAGAATGGGATTGCTCACACAAACTCTTTTTATCACTCTTGCCACAAAGACAAATCTCTCAAGGCTCAAGCTCACTCATTAATCACGGATTAGGAAGTTGTAATCTTTTCACTCACAAAGAGAGAGTAGAGAGAGCAAGAGGGCTTTTCTGGTCGTGGATGGGTATTAGGAGAATTAGCAACCTTGGAAGAGGGAGTGGGAGAGATATTTATAGCCTCCTCTCCAAAACTAGCTTGTTGGGGCTGAATCGACAAACCTGGCCTAGCCGGGTTGGAAGCTTGGCCGGGAAAGCCGGCCTGGCCGGTTTTGCTACCCGGCCTAGCCAGGTTGGGCTGCCCTAGCCAGCTGTCTCTCTCACTTCCTCCCTTTTCTCTCAACCTCTTTTCTCTCTGGTTTTTGTCCTTAAGCACTGTCACTTGTCTCCAATACTTTAGTGATGCGACTCTCCAAGAGGGGCAAACACAAATACAACTCACACAAATTTTGTTTTGTCCTTCACTTGAGTTGTTCTTGATCTTCAAATATTTTGCCTGCTTTGAACTTTGAATTATTGAGAGCTTCATCACTTTATCTTCATGATCCCTTCGTCTTGAGCATGTGACTTGTGTCGAATCCAAGTCATTTTTGAACATTTGATTGATCTTCCACATTGACAATCACCACTTGCATGGCTAACTTCAAGTTGGCTTCTTCTTCACCTTAGCTAGGTCCCTCGGCCGCCAAGTCGTCACTTGCCCTTCACCTTTCGCTTAGTCCCTCGAAGTTGCCCACTTGTCATTAACACCACATCAAGATTTATGTGCATTGCCCATGCTTCACATCATGCTTTGAATACCATTTCAATTGTATAATTGTTGTCTTTTGCTTCACCTAAATTGTTTCCAATCATCAATGTAAGCTAGACAACCGAAGATTTGCAATCTCATATGGATTTAGAATAGTTCAACCATCAATGTGCACCTGTAAATAAATATCTAAAAATCTCACAATGTTCATTAGTCCTTTAATCGTGTTGTTATTAATCACCAAAACACTTAGGGATCCTAGATGCTCTTTCAGATACACGCCGGAGCTTGCGGTCACCACGCCGCGCCAAGAACTCTTGTCGGTAACGCCTTTCGATAGGGCTTCTACTGGCCAACCGCCGTGGCTGATGCTACCGAGGTGGTACGCTCCTGTGAAGGATGCCAGTACTATGCTCGGCAGACACATCTTCCAGCCCAAGCTCTCCAGACGATTCCCCTCACTTGGCCATTCGCCGTATGGGGACTGGACCTTGTCGGGCCCCTCCAAAAGGCGCCCGGGGGCTTCACCCACTTGCTTGTCACCATCGACAAGTTCTCAAAGTGGATCGAGGCTCGGCCGATCGTCCAAATCAGCTCGCCGCAAGCGGTATTATTCTTCACCGACATTGTCCATCGGTTTGGTGTTCCGAACTCCATCATCACTGACAACGGCACACAGTTCACCGGAAAGAAATTTCGGGCCTTCTGCGACGAGTACCACATACGAGTGGACTGGGCGGCCATAGCCCACCCAAGAACGAATGGCCAAGTAGAACGTGCCAATGGCATAATTCTCCAAGGCCTTAAGTCGAGAATTTTCAACAGATTAAATAAGTTCAGGCAAGAGGTGGCTGACGGAGCTCCCGGCAGTGATATGGAGTCTAAGGACTACGCCATGCCGAGCCACGGGCTTCACGCCCTTCTTCCTGGTGTACGGCGCCGAGGCCGTCCTCCCCGCGGATTTGGAGTACGGTGCCCCAAGGGTCTGAGCCTATGATGAACAGGGCAATCAGATTTCCCGCGAAGACGCGTTGGACCAAGTCGACGAAGCTCGGGACATGGCCCTGTTGCACTCGGCCAAGTACCAGCAGTCACTACGCAAGTACCATGCTCGACGCGTCCGGGGCCGAGCCTTCAGCGTAGGCGACTTGGTGCTGCGGCTCAGACAGGACAACAAGGGGCGCTACAAGCTCACACCACCGTGGGAAGGGCCATTCATCATCGCCGAGTTGCTACGCCCCGGCACGTACAAGCTCGCGAACGAGAAGGGCGAGGTCTACAGCAACACTTAGAACATCGAACAGCTACGTCGCTTCTATCCTTAAGATGTAACACCCCTGGTGTTACTGAATTAAAAATCGGACATGTCATTATATGCAATGCATAATATGCATGTGTAAGCCAATTTTGATATGCATAGAAATTAAAACAAATTTAATTTCATAGGTTGTTTGTGCTTAAGTAATTTAGAGTGATTTAATTTCATCTTCTGATGGCCCGTGCTTAGGACAATAGAGTGATTTTACCTATTAATTAATTTTTAAACCCTAAATCAGGCTAAAACCCTAGTTTCAAAACTATATAGAATTGGACTTTGGTCCTAAAAGCAAAGTTGTAGCTCTTATTAAATAGAGAAACTTTGGTATACAAATTTTTTTAAGTTACTGTGTGGAAATTTAAATTAAACTTGAATTTCTGTCCTCAAATTTGAATTTAAAATCTTAATTCAAAAACTATTTGGAATCTGGAGTTGGTCCTTTAATAATAGTTGTAGAGACCACTAAACTGAACAACTTTCATGTTTACAAATTTTGAACTTGTTCAATAAAAGGTTGAGATTTAAATCAAATTTGAAAAGGGTCATTTACCCCCTTTTAATTAATTTCAAAAATATTCCGAATTTGAAAATGTTTTGAATATGAAAGTTGTTCAGAATTTAATTCCCCACATCTTTTATTCTGGGATATTTTTGACTTTCTACATAAAAACGAATGTAATTTTGTAAATTCGAAATCAGATGATAATCCTAGCTACAGTAGCTGACCAATTGGAGCAGGGCAGCGTGCAGCGCCACCGAGCTGCCGGCCTGCTTCGCTATCGCCGGCGTCTGCGCCGTTCTACCGGCGCTGGCCACGCAGCTGCTTCGCGGTGGAACCTTCATATTGCGCTGTCGATCGCTCCCTCTCTATCGTCGTCTATAAATAGTCTGGTGGCGGCCTCACTCTCTCTTTTTTCCCATTTTCGTGTCCGCTGGGGAGTTTCGGTTGGCGACGAAATTCGTCGTCGTTGTTCGTCCTCGCATGAAATTGCTAGCACACATAGCTTCACCATCCTGTTGCGCACCTGTAGAGCCTTCTCGTGTCCGCTCTTGTCACCGGAATCGCCTGCGCAGCTGTTTCTTCTTCTCCGTTGCCGGCCGAGGCGCCGCCGTGATCCAGTTCATGGTGGCCGGGTAGTTTTGGTGAGATTCTCTGAGTTTTCAGTGTCGTTTTGAGTTCACCTTAGCCCTGTGGTCTTGATGCTCGTGTTGGTTTCCTTGGTAAAGCTTTGTCATCGTCGGAACGAACTCGAGGTCGTCGGAGCGCGAAGCCGAAGTCACGGTCGTCGGAGCGCGACGCCGAAGTCACGGTCGTCATTGAGCTCATCTTTTCGGCCATCATCCCGTCCAACCAAGGCGAGCAAGCAAGGCTAGGTGAGCTTCTAGAAGCTTCTGGGTAGTCCGTTTGGTCTGGGATGGCCCATCGTGGCCGGAACGTGGAGGTGCCGTCGGGCCGCCGCTGCCGGTCCGCCATGGCTGCTGGTGGCCGAGCACTGGTGGTTCTACTGCGGAGCTAGGGGCTGGGGAGGGGTACGGATATTCGCAGGTAGCTGTTTGTGAGCTCGTCCTCTCTGGAGAGATGTCGCCGGAGAGCCGCCGTCGGTTAACCGCTGCGGCCACGCCGCCATGTACGCGTGCGGGAGTGCGTCCGTGAGGAAGAAGAGGCA
The DNA here is from genome assembly GCA_038502445.1 of Eremochloa ophiuroides. Classification (NCBI taxonomy): domain Eukaryota; kingdom Viridiplantae; phylum Streptophyta; class Magnoliopsida; order Poales; family Poaceae; genus Eremochloa; species Eremochloa ophiuroides. The sequence goes on from JAHLJS010000003.1 coordinate 89,217,336, forward strand.
GTCGTAGCAGCACTGGGCCACGTATGGGTTAGGTGGGCAGGCCCAGTTGAGTGGCCAGGTTTTCTGAAATGCGTTTTTCATTTTATGAATTTGTAAATAGTGCTGAGTTATTGCTTATTTCATAGAAGTAATTCCAGAGCCCTAAAAACAATCAAAATAGTTACATAGCCTCCCTGTGATATACTGAATAAATTAAAAATACGAAATATATATTTGGGTACCTTTTGTATGTATGAAAAATACCCATTTTAATTAGAAAATAGGACTTCCATGAATTGTGTAGGTCAAAATACATATCCAAAAATTATGAAATTTCTTGTGTCACTATTTGGTACTGTGAGCTACCTCCACAAAAATCTGTAGCTCATTAGGATAAAGTTTAATTGTTTTGTAATTTATCCTTAATTAATTAGTAAAAACAATATTAAGTGTTAATAGTTTAGGGGTAATTCCGGGACTTCGAATCAGGGACCTGAGATCAACATCATCTGAGTCGCGGGTCTGGGAGCTTTGCGACCCATTGTCGCCCTCTCGGCCACCTCCGGCCGCTTGCGGCCTTGGCCGAGCTTGGCCCGACCGGCTGGTGGCCATGGTTGCGCCTCTCTAGCTTGGCCAGAGCAGGCTAGAGCCGGGTTGGACCGGGCCATTTGTATTGGGAGTGCTAAGGGAACCAATCTGGGCCATGTTCGACGTTCGGGCTGGTCCAACAGTAGAGGCTGAGTAGTTAAATAAATTTATTTATTTTCTGTCTTAATATATGAAATGTATTGTGTCTTGTAGTTTTTGAATTGAGTGAAGGCTAGGGATCATAAAACCTTACATGGTCCTTGGCAACTTATTTAGTAGAATAATTTATTATTGTTATGTGGTGGTTAGTAATAGTTAATAAAATGATTAGGTGAGATAATAATCACCATGATATTAGAATCTTAATAGGAACTTAATGACCCTTGTTGCTAGTTGGTAATCACCTTGAGGTTTACCAAAACAAAGTAACCATTAATTACAGGCTATCCTGACCTGTAATGTCATGAGGTTGTTTCTTTAGATGCAACTTCATGGGTAAAAAAATCCAAATAGAACGACTTCTTTTGGAACCTTTCCGTACCCTAAGTCGTGCATAGAATTCCTTATAGGTACCCGTAAATCGCTAACCCAAGTCGTTGAACAACAAGCTAGTCTTGTTGGCTTGCAACTTTATCGCAAAGGAAAGTAGTATTCACTTTCTTTGAATATTTAATGTAATGTATTTATATGTTTCCATTATGCATCATGCCATGCATTTCATCATGCATTAATATTTCGTGTAGTGAACGCGGGATATTCTTATCTGAAGCAAGTCCCGAGTTGGTCTTCACTCTCTGGACGTGGAGTTTCCTCGGTGATACACTTCAGGGTTGTATCTGCTCCAAGCAACAGGCAAGCCCCGATGCATTAGCCCCTCCTTGTATTTTATAAATCTTTATCACCTTGAGTTAAATTGCTGCATTAGGTTGATAGGAGTCGATTGTCACCTACTTGCTGCATTTACCTGCCTTGATATATTATCCTTGAAATTTGATTTAAGGCAAATGTTTATAAAATGCTTAGCCTTGCTTAATAGTTAAGCTTTTATGAAAAATATATTTTATATGCTTGGGGTATACTACTATGAACTATTATAATTGTTTGACAGGGCAGTAGACTTGCATTGAGAAAGGAGTCTCAATGTAGTGTCTCTGACTGTCTATTAAGAAAACGAAATGGAATCCATTAGAGACCATTCGTTGTCGGCCTGCTGGATCAAGACTTTGCAACTAGCCACATACTACGGAAAGCCTCTGACTCCGGTCGCTCCTCTACGTGAACCGACAACCACGCACTGGGAGTGGAGAGATGACGAGAGTAGCGTGTACCCTCGTGGCCGTCGTGCCTGGAGACGAGAGGAGTACTGTGCTCTCAGGTGGCGCAGGACCGGTTCAAGTTTTGGAAAAGCCGTGGTAGGCGGGGTTGGTATATGCAAGCTTAGGTGCTACATATGCAGTGTGGATAGGGATCCCTAGCTGGGTACTTAATCGATTCGAAACGTCGTTGCTCCTCGGATAATGGAGACTTGATCCACCGACTTACAGCGAAGAGTGGTTCGGAACTAGGTGAAAGATGTGGGAAATGGGTGAATATTGAGATTATCTTAATGAATCAATCTAGATTCAGGATTGAGTTCTAAGCTGACTTAGAGTGCTTTTCTGCAAAACTCTTTGATTCTTGCTAAAGCCTCTCCTTGATTCCCCTCAGCCTGCATTCCCGAGTTTTCTCCCCAATTTTTGGTCGGGTAAGTCTTGCGGAGTACCCCATGTACTCAGGGTTTGTTAACCCTCTGTTGCAGGTTAAAGTCAGGAGCAGTACAGGTTTCGCTATCGCCAAGCTGGTGGCACCTGAAGAGCTGCCCTATGCAGTAGATGACATGTGCTTATCAGCACTTCCTTGGGCAAGATGTCATCTATGTTACTTAGAAGTGTAAGAGCTACCTTACCTTGTCATTTTTGACAAGTAGTTTTATAAAGACTATCACTGAAATTTTTAAACTATGGTTGTAATCTGTTCTGCATTTTACTCTGATGTATTTTGAACCCTATGAATGAATGTAATGAGATGGTTGGTTCCCGTTCCGTGAAATGATCCTCGATGGGACATTGCAGTGTTCGCGAGAGCACCCGATAGGGCTTCCGGAGTTATCAGGCTCCCGTGCATAGCAGTCGGAGATCGTTGGACTACGGCAGGTGCACGTGGGCCATGGTAATTCGGGAGGTTCTGTCACATAAGATTCCGAGCATTGTACAATTTGTAAAATCTTGAAATCAATAAAAGGACCCGAGTTCTACTCTTTTTACCTGATTTTTAGATTTTCGATCCGAGCCTACACTCGGGAGTGAAATGACCTTTTATTTCACCGCGCATTAAAAGAGAGAGGAGCGGTCTAACCTACGGAAATGCCGATCCTCCCTCGGGGGCTAGGACGGGGGGAACCCCTGGACTTTCCCGAGCCTCAACGATTTTGAAAACGCAAAAATTTCAAAACCCGTTGAAATCGTTTCTCCCTAAAGCATGCTTTCCTCCTAAAACCAAGCGTGAACTTATAAGACTCAGAAGAGTAAGAGAAGTCCCAGAGGACAGAGCCGGCCGAGTCAAGGAGACCGCTTACGCCCCTGGGCTACAGCATCTCCCCTCGCCACTCTGCGTTCGAAGGCTAACTCGCAGTCGGAAGAAAACTTATAGGATCTATGCTCGGCAAAGGGAGGAGGCTCGGGAAGAAACAACTAAGCCTTTTTTCTAAGGATTCTTTCTGCCAAAGCTCCTAGGACATCGGCTGCGTCTACGCCGCTAAAGCTACGACACCCGAAAAAAGTCCCCCGAGGCTCGATGGCCCGGGCACAGGATCGGCAAGAAAAAAATGCCTAAAGAAAAAGCACGAAACAAATTGAAAACAAACATGCAGCAAATATTTACATAAATATTACGGCCACGAAGGGCCACATGTTTGTTTCCTCCCAACCGCTCACGAAAAGCAATTTTTTACAAGGGCACTATGGCCCGGCTGTTCTTTATGGCAGGTCCAGTGGAGGGAGTTCAACTTCGGCTTCGAAGAGGCCCGCCAGCGCTTCTCCGGGCTCCTTCATCGAGTCCTCCAGCGCCAGGAGCTCGGCATCGTCGGCCTCAAGGAAGCCTTCGCTGACATGGCCGGCGTCAAAGTTCCCATAATGGGACTTCACGACCGCCAATGCCTTCTGGACGCCCGTCAGTAAGGCCTCGTAAAGTGCCTCCAGTCAGCTCCGGAGCGAGACCCCCGAGGGTTCCCCACCGGTGCCAATGGAGTCACACAGCGCGCGCTGCCTTCTGCAATTCCAGGTGATCGGCTGCCTCGCCGTCATAGGCCGCCTGCAGAACTGCGGTAGCAAAGCATGGAGGTGAACAAAGACGCAACGAGCAACCAAAACGAACAAAACAAAAAGCACAACACTGCACATACTGCCAGCCTCCTCCCGACCCTTCTGTGCCTCCTCCCGGGCCGAGTCCGCCGCGCCAACCGCCAGACGCAATGCCGCCTGAGTTTCACTCAGGTCGAGAGCCAAGGCCTCAGCGGCAAAAGTCTTTTCGGCGGCAAGCTGTCGGGTGGCGTCGCTCTCTCTTGTCGCCTCGGCCAGGGCGCCCTCCATCTCCTGCACCCGTGTTGCCGAGGCAGCGGCTCGATCCTTCGCCTCTGTGACCTCCCCTATCAAGATAGTGTTGTCAATACCTACTTCGGCGAACTTGGAGGTCACGGCGGCGAGCTCGCTCTGGGCACGGGTAAGGGCTTTTCCCTTAAGGTCAAGCTGCTTCCAGAGCCTGAGCCCATCGCGGAGGAAGCGGGACTTGTCCCGGGAGATATGCATGAGGTCCTGGAAAGGAGAGAGGAGCGGAGACGGTAAAAATGACGCTCATACACAGATAAAGTTATGAAACACGGAGGCTCACCTGAAGCTGGGCCGGGAGCTCCATCTCGAGGACGTCGGCGATCGCGCAGAGACCCGCCGCCGAGCTGCACCCGAGCTCTTGAACGGCGTCCCATTTGGCAGCCTTGAGGTCATCCCGGAGCGAGAAGACGTGCGGTGCTTGAGGATCAACTCGGTCTGCCTACTCGATCCGGGAGGCGGTCAACTTCCGAGGCCGCGGCTGCCTCAATGCCAACGCCCAGGGACCTTCCTCACGAGAGGAAGGAGCTCCTGCGTCGACATCCACAACCATCGAACCCGCTGCGGCAGGCTCCGTGGGGGCGGTATCGGCTGACGCTCTCGTGGCGCCTCCAGAGCTGACGACCGAGGCCTCGGGAGTCCGCGCTGGCGTTGCCTCCACGTCAGCAACGGGCGCGACAATGGCGGCCACAGCCGGAACGACCCCTCCCGAGGGAGGAACCTCGGTCGCCACGACCGGACCCGTGGGGGATGGATTTCCTCATCCGTCGACCAGGCGTTTCCCCCGGCCGTGTCGTGGCCCTGCACCTTCAGGTGCGACACCTGGAGGTCAGACCCCGACCGCTTCCTGAAGCAGAGAAGGAAGAAAGGAACGTTTGTAACAAGATCTCTGACGAAAGGAATAACAGGAAAATACACCTACCTCGTCTTCGGAACCACCCTCTTCTTCTTCGCAGCCCCCGCGCTCGGCGAGACGATGGACGGCGTGGGCTGCGCCGGCAGTGGAGGAGGGGGCGCCACCACAGCGTCTGGGCCGGCACCGCCCTGAGGCGAGGGCCCTGCCTGGGCGCCAGGGGTCGCCTCGACGACGCCGCCCCTCGGCGGGGAAGCTTGAGTCTGGGAGGGCCCCAGCTCAAGTTCCGACGTCTTGGCGCGGGTCGGCTCCGGCTCCGACGGTTTTCGCTCACCGCTCCCTCCACCTTCGGCCGTCGCGCCGATCAATGACGCGTCGGAGGGGTGGGTGCGCGGAAGCAGGATCCCCCCGGTCCCGCGAGCAGCAACCAGGCTTGGCTCGGGCGCCGGGTCCGGGCCCGTTGCCGGCCTCTCCATCGAGCCCTCGCGGCCGCTGGAAGGAGGAGCTGTGGCTCCAATAGTCACGCTGCCAGAGACCGCGCCTTCAGACGCGGTCTCCGGCAGTTTTGCCTGGGGGCTCGGGTCACAAGCCCCGGCACTTCCGCCGGCGGACGTCGACATCGGAGCCTTCCCAGGCTCTTTGGCGCCCACCGCGGGCTTTGTGGCCACGAAGGGCCGATCCAACACCGTGAAATCATAAAAATCTTCTTCTTCTTCATCCTCCTCGTCATCTTCGTCGGAGAGGGTGTCCTCCTCCGGCTCCCCGCCTCCTGACGACGACGACGGCGCTGGGAGGATTCCTCCATCTTTCGAGCCCTCTTCTGCTTCAGCGCAGTCTTCTGGTCCTTCTCCACCTTCGCCGCCTCGTCCCGAAGGCGGTTCTGGGTTCGCTGAACCTTGTCCTCCGGGACAGGTGGAAGGGAAGGTTTTCCGGTCCTTGAAAGACCCTGTGACGAACGAAGAAGGAAGTTAGGAAGAAGACGGAGGAGCTACAAACTCGACAGAGCAGATGACGCTCACCAGCGCGATGAAGCCCGTGCGGGGGCACATGGGTATCAGGTTCAGCTCGTCCTAGGTATGGTAACCGCCCACCATGTACTTAACACGGCGCATGATCTCATGTCGGCCGATGTCCTGGGGCAGCATCGTCGTGCCCTCCCGCGACGTCCCGATGAGCATCTGGTTCAGCGCTAGACGGCGGTCCATCAGTGGCAGCACCGTCCGCGCATGGAACTGCGCCGCCACGGCGGCTCCCGTGAGACCCCGGTCGCGCAGCGTCTGGAGCGCGCCGAAGTAGGCATCAAGGTGCTTGGCCTCCTTAGCCGGGCACCCCCACTCCCACTGAGGGAGGGGAGCGATGAACGCCCTTCCCGTATACTTGGGGAAGGCATCCCCGTCGTTGCGGAGGTAGAACCAGCCGTGATGCTAGCCCTTGTTGGAGGAGGAGGCCTTGCAGGGGATGTACATGCCGGAGCGGACCACGAAACCACAGCCCCCCGTGCGCGGGATCTCCCGCGGCATCTTCGAACCGGGCGCCTTGGTGTACCAGTCGACGGGGAGATACGGCGCCACAAGTTCCAGTGCGGGGGTACCCCGAGGTAACCCTCGCACAGGGCGGCGTAAATCGACGCCTGCGTGATGGAGTTGGGGGTGAGGTTGTGGAGCTCCAGCTCGAGCAGCGCCCAGCAGAAGCCGCTCGGCGGCGACCCGAGCCCGCGCTCGTGGTAAGCGATGAAGCTCACCACGTACCCCTCGTCGGGTTTTGGCTCGTCGTGGTCCTCCGACGGCACGACCCACTCTGGACGCTCCGCGTCGGTGCGGGGACGTAGGAGCTCCAGCTCCACGAGCCGCTCCAGATCCTCCTCCTCCACGGTGCTGCGCGGCCACGGCTCCAGCCTGAGAATGCCGATGGCGGCGGCGGCAGCGGTGGGAACCGGGGAGGAAGCCATGGCGAACTGGGGAAGAAGAGCGGCGGAGAGACAACGATGTCGGCCGCGGCGGCGCTTCTCACTCGAGCGAGCAACGAAGGCGAGAGGGTGGACGGCGAAAGCATGAAGGCGAATGGCTGCGCGAGCGAATGGCTAGGGTAGAAAGAAAAAATCATGAGTTTTTCTTATATACCCAGGCGGCGGATCGTGAGAAATGCGGAGAATCCGCCGCATTAACTGCGCGGGGCCCGCCATGATCCCAGCATCGCCGCCAGCCTCGCGCACGCAACCGTTTGACTGCCCTGAACCGTCGCGTCCATCAGTCTACGCGCCTCAAAAGGTGAGCCGAATCATTACGCCCGCCGGCCTCGATCCCGCCGATACATTCTCCTTCTCGACGAAGGAACCTCGGGTTCGGACGCCCGTTACATTCCTAGGGGATCGAAGACTGGCCCACAGTGGCTCGAACAGTCGCCCCAGGGAAACCGAGTTAAGGACAGCTACAGGATGGGTCACGAAAACGGCCAGTATCCCGACGCCCGAGCATCACAAGGGACATCCCGTGCTGTGTCCAAGTCCCAGTAGTGAGTCGATTACGTGGAATCCCTCCGTGGGAGGCATCAGGCCCTCGGGACCCGTCGAAGGGACCCGACATCCACTAATTGACTCTCGGGAAACATTTGGAGTGTGCTCAGTCCACTAGCCGACCCCCAACGAACGGGGCATGGACCTCCACTATACCAACCCGTTTGTAGCTCACCGGAAATGCCGACTCGTGCCCCAACGGGGAAGTCGAGCAGGACCAAACCTTCCTCTTCCCGAAAAGAGAGCGTGAAGGTCGAATTAAAAAGACAGGAAAGAACCCGATCGATCTCCGATACGAAAACGGAGGCTCGGGAACTTACCCTGGACCTTGGAAAGACCACCAAACGACCTCCCTTTCACGATGGGAGGCTCGGGGGCTCCGCTTCCAAGGGAATAACTCCCCTAAATAAATAAAAAAAACACCCGAGGACCAATAATCACGATTTTTAGCCTTTCGAAGGATATAACATCCCTCCAAAGCCTCGGGGGCTACACCCGGCGGGTGCGCTGGCGCGCACCCCCCGGAAAAAACAAACTGTACTTCATCTCCTCGACAGAAAGAACCAGCTTGAACCTGTGGAGGAGTGCCTTCACTCCGCCACAGGCTCGGAGGCTACTGTCGGGTACCAAAGTATGGGGTACCCAACTTCGATGCAAAAACGCACGTTCCCAACACGGCCTGGCCCAACAACACCAGCCTACTCTGGGAAAAGCGGCACCCTCGGGCGCCAATTCTCCGATTCGCCCGACCCCCCTGAGAGAGCTCGGGAAAGCGGCACCCTCGGGCGCCAATTCTCAGATTCGCCCGAGCCTCCCCGAGACAGCTCGGGAAAGCGGCACCCTCGGGCGCCAATTCTCCGATTCGCCCGAGCCTCCCTGAGAAAGCTCGGGAAAGCGGCACCCTCGGGCGCTCAAAACCATCCAATGCACAGTTGACGTCAGCGGAGCAATCTTGGACCACAAGAGACCTCTCTGACCACTTTACAAGCACTGTCCCGTCAGGCGAGATTCGCGACGCGACTGTGCTTCGCACGCGCACGACGACCATACCACCTGTCAGGATTTCCCTGGCAATGGATTTGATAGGCCCACTATGGCCGTCCCCTCCCCGGTATGGTCTACGGTGCTCCGCCCCGTTTTTCGCCGGGATCTACCAACTACGACTACGACGGTTCAAGCGCCTAACGAACGGGCTACGCAAAACCGGGAAAGGCACCTCCTGCACTGTCCACTCGAAAGGACGAGCATGCCTTCCATCCGGGCCTATCTGACCCTCGGTAAACACTGTCCGAAAGCCGAAAATGCGCCTGAGGGAAGATATCGCCCTGCTCCATTCCATCACCCCTCCAGGAGTCCCGAGCCTCGGAAGACAACGCCCCGAGGTGACTCTCCCTCTTGTCACATCGTGCAGAAGGACAGCCATCAGGTGTGCCCGGTATGACACTACGCCATGCCGTAATCCTGACGACTATTGCCGCCTTAGAACTCACCAAGATCGTACGAACCACTACGGCCATACCCCCGGGACGTGGAGACAAGACCGTAGCTAACGACAGTCAAACAGAGACAACAACTCCCCATGTAACATGCATAGCAATGTACGCGCTGCCCTCTCCCCTCCCTTGTGACTATAAAAGGGAGAGCAGAGGCCAGCCTTAGACTGGGTTCTAAGTTCTCAAGCTCTCACACACTCCACACCACGAACAACAACAAGCAATTTGTAAACGCTTAGACACTCACAAGAGACTTGGGAGCACTTCCCTCTCTCGCTTAGCTTGTAACCCCCTACTACAAGCACCCCGGTGCAAGGCAACACGACTCTTCTCTCCATTGGACGTAGGGCCCACTTGGCCTGAACCTAGTATAACCCTGTGTTCCCCCTTGCACACCATCTGGAGCCTCAACCGCAAAACACAAAATCACTAGCCGGTATTAGTACCCGCTAAAACTAGCACCAACAATAGGGTTATTACTGACAGATTCCACGAGTTTTGGTGAATTGTCTATTTTTCAGGGGATTTTCCAGAAAAGCTTAAAAGAAGGATTAAAGAGCATAATTACCACGAAACTTAACCGCCAAGGAAACATCTTCATGAGAACGCTAGAAGCATCTAGAACTACACCCGAAGCACCGGAGCCCGAAACCCCATAGGGTGGGGCCGGCCGGCGCCCCCCAAGGGTTTCCCCCCGCGCCGCCTTCTGGAGTCTTCTACCACCGCCTATTAGAAGTCATCTGGGCCCTCGTTTCAAGTCGGTTTGATCCTACGGCATACGCGCATCCCACCGGCCTATAAATAGAGGCATACCCCCATGGAGGAGAGCCAGATCAAGAGATGAAGACCCTGAAGCATTAGATAGATATCCACTAGATCTAGGCTAGCAATCAAGAGAGAGATTAGAGAGATAGAGTAGATGAGTAGAGATTTGGAGGAATCCCATCCTGTCGGAGCTTCTTCGTAGCTGTGTTCGTCTGGATTCAGCTCCCTCGCCCGGAGTTGCGTTCTGAGGTACTTTTGTATTCAACATCCTGATTCAAGTAAGCATTTGTTCTTATTCGTTCTTAAGTTTACAACTCTATTTGAGTGCTTTGGTCTTGGTAGCTCCTTGGTTGAAGTAGTAGTTTGTAGTGTAGATGTGGTGTCTGGGCTATAATTACTTGTGAATGTCCCCTGATTAGCCGGATAGTGGTAGATCGCGTAGGTGACAGCTGCGTTGAGTCCTCTGTAGTCCACTTCCCGTTGATAGGATCGATAGGTGTATAAGTGTCTGGTAGAAGGGAACTCTGATTTCGCCTCTTATTCATGTCACTGCCCGATTAGAGTGATATTATTCAATTACCGGTTGTCGGATCTAGATAATCATTTGTTAACTCCTCATTCTTGATATTCTCTGTATTGATTGTATTATCGGGTTAAGAGCCAATAGACTTAGTCAGTATCACCTACTGTTCTTTTGGGTTCGATATTAAAACCGGGATTGTCTGGTGAAGTGCTACATCGGTTGTTTTATCTGTGCGCTTGCGGATACCTTGATAATAATAATCTTTAATAGAGTGCAGTTAATTTATACCAACAATAAGTTGAAAATCCTCAAATACAAAAGTTGTTCTATTTGTTAAGCTCTACAACTTTCATTAAATGAGTTTGGTCATATTCTTGATAGTTTTTAAAATAGTATTTCAAATTTAAATTCGTAAAACACTCATTAGGGTTTAATTTGAAATCTCAATGCATAAGTTCAAAATCCCCAAATATAAAAGTTGTTCAACTTGAAAAGCTTTACAACTTTCATTAAACGAGTTTGTCCAAATTCTTGATAGTTTTTGAAAGGGCATTTTAAATTTGAATAAACAAACACTAATTGGGGTTTAATTTAAATTTCCACTGGTAAACTTTAAAATCTCCAAAAATGAAAGTTGTCCCATATTAAAAGATCTATAATTTTTGTTAAATTACTTTCATCAGATTCCTTTTTTTTTTGAAACTGAGTTTCAACTCTAAACCTTAAAGCATGAATTGAGGTTTTATTTGAAATTATTTTCAATAACTTCAAAATTGCCCAAAATAGAAGTTGCTCAACTTTTAAAGATTTACAACTTTTGTTTAAGACCCAACACCTAATTCCTTTTAGTTTTTAAAATAGGGTTTCGAGTCCGACGTAGGGTTTATAAATAATTTTCTTTTTATTTTCTAATTGGATTTAGGTAATTATACACCAATACCAACATTTATATAATAAAACACTCTAAATCACCTATGCACAATCACAAGTGGAAATAAAAATTATTTTAGTGATGCACAGTAATAATGAGTTTATGCGAGATGATTTGCATGCAATCATGATGACATGGCAGGTTTTAGTTATCGTAACACCAAGGGTGTTACAATTGTTCAATACCTATGACTAATAAAACTTACTTATTATGTTAAATGGTATGTTTTTTGTCTTTTTGTTTATTTTCTAACACAATAGGCACAATGATATGTGGTGTCTACCTGTCTACCCAATTTTGATAACTTTATCAATTACTGATGTATATGTTCTTCCATCTATATCCATAGGTTTTTCTTTACATGACATCTCTGTGTATCTTCAGTACATTTTAGTTAAAAACTATGCCTAAACTGTGGTGGCATTGTCTCTTGTAGTCTTATTGCAGCCCATATCTTCATGAATCCAAATTTTCACCCGGCCTTGAGCTCAGCCGGTGCTCTTTGTGGTTGATTCACCATTTATGTTTAGCGTTAGCCAAAGCGAGTTGCCATCCAGGGACAGACCAACAGTGGTATTAATCAATTCATGAATGAACAGGGCTTTGGGGTAGGGTGAAGTTAAGGTTGAAGGAGAGTGAGCTAGCGTGGATGGAAATGGATGGCCGGGATCAAGAAGCAGTAGTACGAGGGCATAAGCAGGACAAGACAGAGGAAGGAGGGACGAGAGCTCATTCTCACTCCGGCCATGTTATGTTATTTGGGTGTGATGTGCTTTGGGAAGAAAGATGATCATATACTCCTATTCCAAATTGTAAATCGTTCTGGCTTTTTTTAGTGAGACATAGATTTTACTATGTATATGTAGACATAAGGTATATCTAGATGCGTAGAATAACTTACAATTATAAATGGAGGGAGTATCTCTAAACGAGTAAGAGTATATACCACGGACTACTCTATATGACTACACTATCACTATATGATCGAGAGTAATGGCGAGCCGAATTTTCGGGATGGTTTCCTGGGAAGAACCTTCCTAGTTAGTAACAGTGGCCCAGACAGAGAGAAAGAAAAAAGATTTGACCAAAGCATTATCGGAAGCACACAGAAACAGCACTACCAGTGGCAGTGCTTTAGGCAGCTGACTGCAAAAGACTTGACCATAATGTAGTCCTCTAACAATACGGATAGGAGTATTGGATACATTCCGACATACTTTACGTTATTATTCTTAAAAAAGACAGACAATAGGATACAAGGCACGATATTTTTAACAAACATTTCCTCTGTTCTAAATTACAAGTTTGCTATGACTTTTCTTAGATATATAGTTTTTATTATGTATTTAGATATAGCCTAAATATGTCTCAAGTAGATGATAAGAAAAATGTCACTTAAAAAGGTGCAAATTACAACCTACTAGTATTAGACTACTCGAACTAACAATGCAGAGAACAAACTACACTCTATTAGACTACTCGTACTTACTGATAAATAAAGCAGAGAAAAGTACGGATATTAGATCGGGCAACGTAGTACTGCAGGGAAAAGACACGTCGATCAGAGAAGCTTATTTGAGCTTGCAGGCCTCGGCGCCAAGGGATTCTTATCTTGCCGGAGTCTGTACTGGGTCTCGACGGCGGCGAGGGCGAGGGACCGGATTTGGGTTCGCCGAGAAAGACAAGCCGGGAGGGGCCGAATGCTGCCGAACGGAGCAGTGTCGAGGTCCATGCCATCCGATTCTCTCGCCGGAGACGGAGGCCGGACCTCGCCACCGCGCCGCCGGCCGCCGGCCGCCGGCTCTAGGGGGGGTAAAAGAGCCAATAGTGGGGTGCACGGGGAAGTGGGCACATCCGGCCGATTGCGGCTTGGTCACGAATCACGATGTCTGGGTGTGGAATTGCGGTAAGGAGTTGTTTACTTGGGCTTGGGCCGTACCCAATCTAGCCCCAAACGTATCTGGTACGAGCATCGGATCCAATACGTGTCTAAATTTGTAGAAACGGCCTGTATACGTATATATACAGAGGTGTATTTGGCCGTATCCGTGCATTATTTGAGGTACACGTGAAGATACCTTCATTTTCCACGGATAAGGTTGATCTGGCCACTTGTCGAGGACTTGCCAATTCCTGGAACAGGTCAAAAAGCATGAAGAAAAAATTGTTTTACACGGATCCTTTCAGTCTTTGTTCTTCAGCCAGCAAAGGAGGACAAACATATGGAGAATGTCGCCTAATGGACAGTATTTCGCCAAGTCAGCCTATGAGAGTTTCTTCTTGGGTTCGACCCTCTTTGCTCCATGGGAAAAAAATCTGGAAGCCCTGGGCGCCTCCTAACTATCGGTTCTTCATGTGGCTGATTGCGCAAAGTGCTGGACAACAGATCGACTTGCACGTCGAGGGCTGCCCTGCCCTGAATGTTGTCCGCTTTGTGATCAAGAGGATGAAACCATCAACCATATCCTCGTCAGCTGCGTCTTTGCTAGGGAATTTTAGGTTCCTATTGCTAAGATAGGTCAGGTCTTCATACCTTATCTCCACAACATAGAGAAAACTCATTTTTTGATTGGTGGGACAGAGCTAGTAGTGCTAACTCTGTTTTTTGTGAGACAAGGCGTTAATTCCCTTATCATACTTGGTGCCTGACTGCCTGGGTACTCTGGAATCATGGTAATCGTTGTGTTTTCAATGGGTTGACTCCAAGTGTTGCTGGGGCTTTAATCTTGGCTGGACAGGAGCGGCAGCTGTGGATTTCAGCCGGGCCCGAGGATTATCCCTCCTTTTTGCCCCCCTCCCTGGTGGTTAGTGATGCTGGTGGTCAGCCTCTAGTTGCTTCCTGAGGCGTGTTAGGCTGTGAGTGTGTGGTGTTGTGTTTGTGTTGGTGTGTTGGGTGTTTGGTGTATTTGCTTATTGGGTTTCTTCACCCTCTTACTTCTTAATATAATAATGAGGCGTAGATCTCCTGCGATTTTCGAGGAAAAAAAAAACAACTCACCACCTAGCCACCGACTGATACACTTAACAGTAATCACCATCTCAAGTACAGTATAAACTAATAAGTACTCCTCCGTCCTAAATTATAAAATATCTTAGCATAGCTTTTGCTATGTATTTAGACATATATTATCTAAGTGCTTAGAGAAACTATTAAATCTGAAAATACCAAATCGTCTTACAATTTGAAATGGAGGAACGGAGGAAGTGATATAACTGAAGTCAACGAATCCAACCAACTTGGATGAATCCACGTTATGCAAGATGTTTTGTCACCCAAAGTAAAGATAGGGCGTTGTGTGGCAAAGCAATTTTAGATTGTGACACGCGACATAAAAGTCCAGGAACCAAAACAAATCCCTTTCAGCTTGCAAAGGCTCTCCTGTCAGAAAGCAAGTTTGGCCTGATCAGTAGATAACCACTGGAGAGATTCGTTCCAAATGGCACAGCCCAGGTTAAACAAGTAGGTCGCATTTCTAGTTAAATAAAAATAGCCCTGGTTCCAAATGAGGTGGAAGAATCATGAATTACACTGCAAGACTTCCATCAACAGTAGTCACGGCCCTAGGTTGAACACTGGGCAACAGTCCCGCCTATTCTCAGCTCTCACCAGATCACAAAAGCCTCCCAATATGACTTCTTTGACAAATCAAATACTTGCAGATTAATTATATTAATAAAGATCTGCCTTTTCTTTTCTTAGAAAAAAGAAAATTAGCATATACAGCCATATTTCTTCCTGTGGTTTCAGCTCAATAGCACCAACATATTTCCTACCGGCCACCATAAACAATCGCAGCAGGAATGAAGGATACAGCTGCCAGCTAAACATAGCACTGTGTAACTCTACGCTAGAATGCCATACCGGCAGGCGAAACAATAAACGACAGCTTCAGCCACGCTGTTTCTTCGAGCTAGGTAAATCATCATCGTAGTGGCCACCATCTCCTGCCCCATCTTTCTCGCCCTTCTTCCTAGCCAGGATCTTGTTGATCTTGTGGAGGTCATTCGTGATCTTCTGGTCCTTGTTCTGTTTCCTGGTCTTCCTGCCGTCCTGCATCTTCACCCCAAACTGGAAGGCGGCCTTTGGCATGGCTTCTTTCTGATCGTTGTACTTGGCCCACTCCTCTTCAGTCTCAAAGTCCCACCTGTGAAGACGGCCCTTCGCCTGCTCAAGAATCGTATATCAGAATACACTACAGAGATGGTCCAAAAGAGTCAATGATAAAGGTTGCTCTATCATTCCACAAAAGATGTGATCATGGACTTCAGTAAACCATTTCAAACCAAAAGTCACAATTGGTATCTCAACTGAACAACAGAAGATGTACATGCTAAACAACCAGAAGAAAGTAATATCAGGACAACAGTCTTGTGATATGCTCAAATACTAGACTCAACAGTAACTAAAAAGCTCTCACAAAAAAACAGCTAGAATACTTCACTGTTAGTTTTCAGAATATTCAGATACAAAATGAAGAAAAATGATGCAGAAATGAGTTATCAGTGCAAATCAATTCAAAAGCAAATGCAACATAATAAACATAAACTAAGTGGTGCCTAGCCTATCCATTCAAAAGCAAATGCAACATAATCCAAAAACCCTTGCCACAAGCATAGGCTTGCAGTTGCAAGGGAATTTTTGTGCATAAGATCTAAATCATTTCACTTACCCGCCCACCCATATCCATCTTTGATAAATCATCTTCAGTCATCGCTTCCTGCAATCTCATTATTGTACTCCTGGTAACCAGGATAACACTCTGAGTAACTATCTGAAATAAAATTTGGATCTCTCTCCCGTGCATCTTTTTCCCTCAGCTGATTAAGCCTTTGATCATCACGTTTGAAAACAGAACCTAAACCCCGATCCTTGTCTGCTTGAGTCATGAACCTTGGATCCTGGGATATACTAGGGTCAGCTAACACATCGTATTCCTGGGTGCTTTGCTGCACATACTGTTCAGGATAACCCAACTGCTGTTCTGCATACACATAGCTTGACCAGTCACCTTGATATCCAGCAGCTGCCATCTGAGCTTGAACAGCATCGTACCCGTTCTGGCACCAGAAAAGACACCAAATATTATGACCAAGTTTATATAAAACTAAAAATAGGTTATAGCAGGCCATGAACATTGAGAGATAATAAATACACCGTCAGCCTCTAACATTCGAAGTGCACAGCTAAGTCACTCAACATTTATAGGCTTATACCTGCTGTTGCCAAGCTTGAGCAGGTTCAGATGGTGGTACTGGACCATACATGGGTTCAGTGAAATTGGACTGCTTCTGATGGTTATGTGGGGATTCATCCATATCAGAAACAGGGCTCTGACTCATTTCCTTGTTAGGAACTGAATAGTCAACTCCATCTCCAACAAAAATGTCATCATCATCTGCTCTTGCAACAGGGACTGGTTGTTTCTCCTTTCCATTGAAATTATTGTTCCGAGGGGGTGGAGCTGGTGGTGGCGGCATATCTGATTGATGTTTCAGAGTAGAACCATTAATTTGGGAAGGTTTTACTGATTCATCATAGTCACCACTTGCCAAATTGCTCCTCCCTGCATTGTAGCAAACATAGTACAATAACAAGCAAGCACCCCAAGATAATTCTAAAAAGAATACTAGCAATACGATTGAAACAAAACTCATGAACCCTGACAAAACTAACAACTTACTTAGTTCAGTTGTGCTGTCCTAACACCATGTTATCATGACCGGATGGAGTATATAATATAATAAAAAATGTGTTAGTTCTTCCAAACAAAACAAAACACTTTATCATATTTGAAGATGTATTTATCATGAAAGTTCTCCTATTCTCAGATTCTAACTCAACAAGATCCCTAGTATATTATTTATTCTCATGAACAAACCTTTTATATCTCTCTCCTTTTTCTTTTTCTTCAAGACCTTCCCTGATGATCCAAGCCGAAGGTATGTCATAATTTTAGCAATCCTGTCAAGTACAGAACCATCCACACTGACAGTTACCATCTCCTGCATAAGTAAGGTCGTCAAGAAAAGTTACAAAACAATCCAACATACGATATGTCATCATATTGTCAGAATACCTCTGGAACCGGGCAATCAGCTTTGCTCCTATGAAGAGTAGTTGGAATATCATTGGTTACTCCCTGTTCCTGATTGGATTATAAAAGGATAGTTACTGTGCTTTATAAACAAAAAAGTTCAAACCCAAAATAAAAGGAGACAGATGAAATGATACAACAAAAGTTGGAATGCAAATGAAAAAAAATGACAATTCTGGCAACTTCATGAGAATAAGCTGTTCTAAGACCACCCATAATCTTCTAAAAAAATCTATGGAAAATTGGAAAGGTCAAAGGATATGATTTCTTTTTTGTGATTCGTGGTTGCTATGATGCTGTTGGAATCAGGGATCCTGCGTAGGTTGTAGACAAAGGAGATGGGAGTCTGGGGCTTCGGTACCCAGCGGAGCGGCGGCGAGGCTGAGACGTCTCTCTGTGCGTGTAGGCGTGTGGAAAGGCAGTTGTGTGCCCCTCTCAACCTCTGCATGCTGTGCCTGAACTAATTAACTGTAATCCTATAGTCCTCGGCCACTGCATGCTGGTGAACAGGGCCAAGTCCAGGCGCCTCTCATACATGCTGGTGACAAGAACCAGGTCCAGGCGCCTCTCATGCATGCTGGTGACAAGGACCAGGTCCAGGCACCTCTCAGCCATGCAGGCTGGTGACCAGGACTTCAGGTCACAACAACAGGTGCAGCACTTCACCGGAGGGCTACCCGAACACATCCGCATTGACGGCGAGCTCCACGACCCGTAGGACCTCCAACGCCCGATGAGTTCAGCGCGCACCATTGAGCTCCGCAACGCTGCTCCAGCTGCAGTGCCTTCAGCACTGGCACCTAGGCTGGCCGCCTGCTGCACCACCAGTTGCCTCAGCTGCTCGCGCTGCCTGCTCTGCCCTGGCTCCACCGCGCCCATTCTGTAGTCTATCGCCACCCAAGCTTGCCGAAAGTCACCGGCAAGGACCTCTGTTACAACTGTGATGAGCAGTATGTGCGTGCCACAAGTGAGTGCCTCTTCTACTTGGAGGTGACCGACTACGACGACAACTCTCAGGACGACAGGGCCGATGATGGCACAACTGGGACTGCCTGAGGAGGGGGCCTGTCGACACCTTCCGCGACGCATTCCGGATGTTTCAGCTCAAGGCCGAGCTGTTTGTCGAGGGAGGGAGAGATGTTATGGTAGGCGAAGTATGCCAGTGGGCCGGCTGAGAGGTGCTCAACAGGCTCCCATGTAGCCTCCGCCTCATGCAGTCATGTCGGTGCCATCAGTCGGCACCCTCATCCTGAGAGTCGTCGTCATAGTCGGTCACCTCCAAGTAGAAGAGGCGATGGCAGTTGTGGCCGTGTATATGCTGTGTGTGTGGAAGGGGTGACAAGGAGGGAGCGGGAGCAGTGGCGGAGCCAGAAACCAATCGTAAGGGGGGCCAATTTACTATTGAAGCCGAATGTAAAGGGGTGGGAAAAAAATAGTCTCGGTACTTATAAGTACTCCCTCCGTCCCAATAAATATACAATTCTCACATATCGAGGAGTCAACGATCGCAAAGTTTAACTAGAATTATATGAAAAATATTAAATCTTATGAGACAAAATAAGTACCATTAGATTGGTTACGAAATATATTTTCATAATAAATTTATTTTGAGACATAAATGTTAATACTTTTTGTTATAAACTTGGTCAAATTTGACACAGTTTGACCGACACGCTTCCCATAATTGCATATTCAACCGGACGAGGGGGAGTATATCATATTTTATTACAAAATACAAGTGATTTTGGTGATTTATTTTGCTGAACACGGTCACATTGTCTCCACATCACACTATCAAAGTAATATTATATGTATATATACACTACATATAACATACATAGCTAAAAAATAGCCTCATATATTTTACAGATTAAATAGTTTGAAAGTAAAAAAACAAAAAACAACGAGAACTAGAAAGTAAGTCTGTAGGGTTGTACGTTGTATGAAAAGTGAAAGCAATAAGGATTGCGTGAAATATTAGATTAGATTAGATTGAGAGACCTATGTACATATATATAGGGGAGAGGAGATCTCGTGGTTTATGGAAACAGGACCAAACCGAGATCTCCTCATATCTCTTTATCTATCTACAGGGCCGGCCGGCTATAATCACAGCCCAGGCCCATGCCATATACACGCACAGCACAAATACAATTCTAACACCCCCCCGCAGTCGCATCGTCGAGTAGTCGGACGTTGAGACTGGACGGAAACTCTGTGAAGACCGAAGTGGGCAGTCCTTTGGTAAAGATATCGGCGAATTGAGACGTCGTGGGGACGTGCAAGACGTGGACAGCTCCAAGGGCCACACGTTCTCGAACAAAGTGAAGATCAATCTCAATGTGCTTAGTACGTTGATGCTGAACGGGATTGGAAGACATGTATACCGTGCTAATGTTGTCACAATAGACCAATGTAGCTTGCCGCATTGGAGTATGCAACTCAGTAAGCAACTGCCGGATCCAGGAAGCCTCGGCCACAGCATTGGCAACTGCGCGATACTCCGCTTCAGCACTTGAACGGGAAACTGTATTTTGGCGCTTGGATGACCAGGAGACCAAATTATCACTAAGAAACACAGCATAACCAGAAGTAGACCTGCGGGTGTCAGGGCAGCCAGCCCAATCTGCATCTGAGTATACCACAAGATCAGACTGGGAAGAGGCGCGCAGATGAAGGCCCAAGTCTAAAGTGCCCTGGACGTAGCGCAGGATGCGCTTGAGTGCTGCAAGATGAGGCTGACAGGGATCATGCATGTAGAGACAAACTTGCTGAACTGCATAGGCAATGTCTGGTCGTGTGAAAGTGAGATATTGCAGAGCACCAGCAAGACTGCGAAAATCTGTTGGGTCTGAAATAGGATCACCATCAGCTGAGAGCTTGGGGTTGAGGTCGACCGGTGTGGAGCACGGTTTGCAGTCAGCCATGCCAGCACGATCTAGGATGTCCAAAGGATGTCCAACATATACTGATGTTGCGAGAGGAACAACCCTATAGGAGTGCGCTGGACCTGCATACCCAAAAAATGATGAAGCTCTCCCAAATCCTTCATTGAAAACTCCTGCTGAAGTGCTGAAATAATGCGCCGAAGCAAGGCCATGGAGGATGCAGCTAACACAATGTCATCCACATAGAGCAGAAGGTAAGCTGTCCCGCTGCCGCGGTGAAACACAAACAATGAAGTGTCGGTCTTGGCCTCCACAAAACCAAGCTTGACCAGGAAGGTGGCAAAACGGCTTGTACCATGCACGAGGCACTTGCTTCAATCCATAGAGAGAACGATTCAGGCGACAAACATAATCGGGACGAGTTGGGTCCTCAAATCCTGAAGGCTGTGCACAGTAGACTGTCTCGGAGAGATGTCCGTGAAGAAAGGCATTCTTCACATCGAGCTGATGCACTGGCCAGTGACGTGAGACAGCGAGTGAGAGGACTGTCCGGACGGTAGCAGGCTTCACAACGGGGCTGAATGTCTCATCATAATCAAGGCCCGATCGCTGTGTGAATCCCCGTAGAACCCAGCGCGCCTTGTAGCGCTCAAGAGAACCATCGGCCTTGAACTTGTGCTTGAAAATCCACTTGCCAGTCACCACATTGGAACCAGGGGGCCGCTGAACAAGGTCCCAGGTGTGGTTGGCAAGAAGAGTAGAGAACTCCTCCTGCATAGCCTCACGCCAAAGAGGATCAGCGAGAGCAGCACGATAGGACCTCGGAACGGGTGACAGCGTCGACGTCTGGTAGAGGGCAGGAAGGCGAAAGCCCGCCTTGCTGCGTGTCGTCATGGCATGCTGATTGGTCGGCGGAGCAACAGGCACTGCTCTTGCTAGGGAGGGAAACTGGAGCAATAGCCGAAGTAGTCGGTGTTGAAGGCAGAGGAGCCAGTCGAGGGCGCCGGCTGTAGACCAGACCAAAACGGCCAGCAACTGGGCTGGCAGGAGGAGCTGGAGAAGCAGGGCGCCGTCGGTACACCGAGCCGAAGCGGACAGCGGCAGGATCAGCTGCTGCTGCTGGGGAACCGACTGCTGTTGTTGTTGGTGAGCCAGCTTGGACAACAGCAGGGGGACGGCCAGCTGTAGAGGGCGAGCAGCCGGCCATGGAGGGCGGGCTGCTGGCCACACCGGAGACCGTCACTGGAGGTGAGACCACGGGAGCAGCAGCAACCAAAGGTTGTGTGCTGCCCCCTGGAGCAGTGGCCGCACGTGGCTGTGCGGAGGCGCCAGAGTGTCCTGCAGGAAGTAAAAAACGTGATGGCACTGGAGGAGCCACCACAGGGTCAGTAGATAAAAAATCAAACTCCTCGCGTGCGGGTGGGGAAGGATCCTTCGAGAAGGGGAAGGATGTCTCATCAAAGACAACATGCCAGGAGATGATGATCCTATTGGAGGATCGATCAAGATAGCAGTAGCCCTTGTGGTGAGGGGAGTAACCAAGGAAGACGCACAGAGAGGAGCGAGGAGCGAGTTTGTGGGAAGCGGTGGCGGAAAGGTTGGGGTAGCACCGGCAACCGAAAACACGAAGGTGGTCATAGGAGGGAGGGGATCCATAGAGGACGAAGTGAGGAGTGGAGAATCCGAGAGTCTTGGTGGGTAGGATGTTGAGAAGGATAGTGGCGGTGGACAGAGCCTCAACCCAATATACAGGAGGGACACTAGCCTGAAAAAGCAGGGAGCGAACGACATTGTTGATGGTACGAATCATGCGTTCAGCTTTACCGTTTTGAGGTGAGGTGTAGGGACAAGACATACGGAGGTGGACACCGTGGGAGAGAAAGAAAGAGCGGGCGCTGGTATTGTCAAACTCGCGACCATTATCGCACTGGATACCCTGAATGGTGACACTGAACTGCATGGCAACATAGGCAAAAAAGTTGGATAAATTGGGAAAGGTGTCAGATTTCAAGCGTAGTGGAAAGGTCCAAAGATAGTGCGAGAAGTCATCAAGTAACACCTAGATAATACTTGCAACCGGACACACTGATAATGGGGGAGGTCCACAAATCACAATGTATTAATTGGAAAACATGTGTGGTGCGAGACAACGACTCATGAAAAGGGAGACGCGTATGGCGTCCTAACTGACATGCATGACATAGAGTATGACTAGTACGCTTATTACAAGGAATAGCGGATGACTGTGCTAGCCTAGACAAAACTTCATGACCAGGATGACCGAGACGCTGATGCCAAAGGGAAGGACTAGTGGTGGCAAGGAAGGTGGATGCAGAGTCCGGAAACCGCAGCGGGTAGAGGGGTCCGGAGCTGTCACACCTGACGATCTCTCTCCGAGAATGAAGATCCTTCACAGAACAACCAAGAGGGTCAAACTCCACAGAGCAATTGTTATCGGAAGTAAACTGGCGTACTGAAATAAGATTCTTAATAAGCCCAGGAGAAACGAGGACGTTATTAAGATGTAGATGGTGTGGGAGGGTGGTAATGCCAGTGGAAGTAACAGGAAGGAGATTGCCATTGCCGACAACAATAGTAGAGGGAAGTGAACGTGCAAGGGAGTGGATAGAGAGTATACCAGCGTCAGATGCCATGTGATTGGTTGCACCAGAGTCAAAATACCAGTTGCTCGACGGTGGCTGTTGGAGCGTCATGGTTTGGAAGTTGGAGGCGAGACTCTGTGTGTCCCAACCAAGGTGGAGGAAGAGCGGGGCTATACAGCCCAGGGGAGGTAGTGCCCACTGTTGGGCACCAGGATGAACGCCCCACCCCTGCTGAGCGCCATGCAGGAGGGCGTGGGGAGGCTGCTGCTGTGGCTGTCCCCCCGCGAAGAGCTGGGCCGGGTGGCCTGGCCAGGAGTGCATGTGGATGCGGGAGCATCGGAGGCCGCGGACCAGGCCACATGTTGATGTTCCCGGTCCACGGTTGATGGAGACTGGGCCACGCAGTAGACGGCAGGGCCGCCTGCAGGAGTGCCGGTGGTGGTCGTCTGGGAGCCACGGCTGCCACGCTTGCCACGCTTGCCGCGCCTGCCACCGCCCCCGCTGTTGGTGGAGGGTTGCTGTGGGAGCGGTGGGCGTGGCTGAGGGGCTGGGGGCAGCGGGGCAAGTGGCGGAGTGGCCGGGGCTGATGGCCGAGTCCCGCCGGAGGAGGTGGTACTAGCAACCAGCGCGGCGGCGGGGGCAGCAGCCGCCATGTTCAGCTCCTCGAGAAGAAGGTCGTTGCGTGCCTGCAAAAAGGTAGGGAAGGGGCGCCCACGACGAAGATGACGGCCAATGGCCTCAAAGCGGCCATTGAGACCGCGCAGGAGGTTGAGGACGAGAGTCCGATCAGTGATGGTCTCGCCGAGGTCGCGAAGGGCGTCCGCCATACTCTTGAGCTTGCTGCAGTAGTCGGTGATGTTGAGGTCCCCTTGGGTGAAGGTACGGAAGGCGGTGTCGAGGTAGAGGGCGCGAGTCTCCCGGTTGCCATGAAACTGGGACTCGATGGCAAGCCAAGTCGTTCGGGCAGTGGCGCCACGCTCGACAACAGCCTCGGCGAGTTCGTCAGAGGTGGAGCCGGTCAGCTAGGAGCGAACGACACAATCCATGCGTACCCAATCGGGGGAGTCTGGAGCAGCAACATCGGAGAGGACATGGTGTGTCAGGGAGTACCGGCCGACGGCGAGGAGGAAGGACTCGCGCCAGCGGGCGTAGAAAGTCGAGGCGACGTCGAGGACGAGCAGGGACAAGAGCACGAACGTTCTGCACTAGCCACTGCCTGGGCGTGCAGATTGATAAGTGCAGCCGCCTCGTGTTGAAGGAGAGCGTCGCGGAGGTCCGGTTCGTCGGTGGCAGAGGCATCATCCTCAGGGTCAGCGC
The DNA here is from genome assembly GCA_038502445.1 of Eremochloa ophiuroides. Classification (NCBI taxonomy): domain Eukaryota; kingdom Viridiplantae; phylum Streptophyta; class Magnoliopsida; order Poales; family Poaceae; genus Eremochloa; species Eremochloa ophiuroides. The sequence goes on from JAHLJS010000003.1 coordinate 89,241,524, forward strand.
CTCTGGGAGCTCCAATCGGCGGAGGCGGCTCAGCGGCCGCTACACGCTCGAGGGCGGCGCGGTCGAGGGCAGCGCGATGGCGGGCGTCGGCGGCATCGCGTTCCTGCTGGGCGATGGTGGCGTCGCGCTCAGCGGCTGCGGCGTGGGCTGCAGCGGCGTCGCGGGCAGCCTTGGCCTCGCGCTCGCGAGCCTCCTTGGCGAGGCGGGCAGCGTCGGCCTGGTCCCACTGCAGAGCAGCGGCGGCGGCAGCGGCGGCGTCGTCTTTATCGCTGGTGAGGGCGCCGGCGCCTGGAGTGCTAGTAGAGGGAGGTGGGTCGGCAGCCATGGTGGTAGGTGCAGCGGCGGACGCGCACGTGAAGCGGCGGCGGCGACCAGGTGCGGAAGGAAAGGATTAACCTAGGCATGTGATACCATGAAAGCAATAAGGATTGCGTGAAATATTAGATTAGATTATATTGAGAGACCTATGTACATATATATAGGGGAGAGGAGATCTCGTGGTTTATGGAAACAGGACCTAACCGAGATCTCCTCATATCTCTCTATCTATCTACAGGGCCGGCCGGCTATAATCACAGCCCAGGCCCATGCCATATACATGCACAGCACAAATACAATTCTAACAAAAAGAAGCAAAGAAATAAGACGAGGAGCACGCCTGCACAGCAGGCCTATAGGGGCGGATCGGGCTAATCTTCAGGCCAGGGGCTCGATCTACAAGCCTGGTGACTTACTGTTACAGAGGACAACTGCGGAGTCTCAAACATCAAGCGAAACAACAGCCTGAACAGCATGCGGCCTTTGAAAAATTGCAAAGACAAAGGGGGGCCACTGCCCCATATGGCCCATACGTGCCTCCGCCAGTGAGATGGAGAGATCATTCAATCTCCAGCTCGTCTTTATTAACAATAGAGTCTAGGCTTTATAGCCAAATCCTAACAAGCACTTGACTAATCCAACTTGCTGAGAGCTTATCGTTTAGGAAGTCTGGTGGCCAAGACCAGGCCGCCTCACTCAGCCACTGCATGCTGCGCCTGAACTAATTGACTGAGATCCTATAGTCCTCAGCCATTGCATGATGGTGATCAAGGCCAATTGCAGGCGCCTCTCAACCATGCATGCTGGTGACAAGGACCAGGTCCAGGCACTTCTCAGCCACAGGTATACTTAGCCTACCATACCATAACAGATGCACCGCAATGACAATCAAATTCACATGAACTGTAAATCATGCCATCAGAGATAAAGTAAATTAACACACTTGAATATAAAGAAGCATAATAAAATCACGAGACAAAACTATTCAGTTCCCAAGTGAGAAATTCAGAAAACGATTGAAGTTCTGCAGTCAGGTGATTAGCAGAGGAATAGACAATTTCTTATCATAGAATGAAATATAATCATGTATTTCATATACTGCAAAAGGCAACAAAAAAAATCATATGATACACGTGTTAAATTCTCAGAATAAGAAGGTTAAAATATGAATATCTAAGTAAAAACATAATCTCAATTTCTCAGAATGCTTTGGACATTTATACATAATACCATGTCTGTAAGTATAAATGAACACTGATGGGTGATCAAAATAAAATAATGCAGGCATCTCGTCATTTATGTGGAGACAAATAAGGAAACTTTCCATGCCTGTAGTTTGTGATTTACAACGCATGAATATTCTAAAATGTATCATAACAAACTCCATATGCAATGAAGCAAATATATTACTATAGAAATACTAAGGGAATTACCATGTTGTAAATAAATGACATCCGACCAGGAAGAAACAATTCGTTCTCTTTAATTATGCTTTGAGGCTTTATCATCCATTGGTAGACAGACTGCAACCAACAAAGAATGAAATCAATAGCCAACCACTAATGTATGGAGGGGAAAAAAACTCACTGAAAAGTGATAAATGAAAAAGAAACATACCTTTGCAGTTGCAGTGCGGAAGGAGACAGCCTGATCTTCATTTGTTGCCCTGAACAACAAAACTGAAAGATAAGTGTTATGCTCCCAAAGCACTAGGTGCATCCGGAGTAGAAACATGAGGCTGTTAACAAGTGTTGTTATATCTGAAACTGGAGATGGATGAATATTATATTTACATTGTAGCACATTATAGGTTACATTGTAGCACATGGTGGTGCTAATGATGGCAGGAAATGAAATATGGCTGAGATAATATCTAGTTGCTTACACACATTCCAAATGGAACACAATCACACATCATTAATCTAAGTAAGCATGCCAACAAACCAGTTGTGCACAATGGCTTCAGGACTGCTAGCAAAGTTATGTAGAGGCAAAAAAAATGGAGGCACAGCCCCTTTCTTAATTTACAGTACCAGTTTACAGGAACAAGAAATTTATTCACATATAAGACTCTTCTAAAATTCAAGAGGAAAGAAATTGGATCTCTTAATAAATCAACTCAAATTCCAAAACTAGGAGCTAACCGGAAAAGGTTTGGTCAATATAATCGAGTCATCATGGAAAAAAAAATTTGTGCTGACTTGCATTCTGTACAGGTGAATAGCTGAATATCAAGCACATTCAGTACTGACTTGCTTTCTGTACTATTATCAGCATACTACAACATTCAAAATACAAACTGCATACAGTGAATTTTTCAATCCCTAATCGATGTTACGATCATATAAGGTGAAAATTGTGATAACATGACATCAGACTGCGAATTACCTTGCCTTTGCATCCTTCCCATCCTCTACCTCAGGTTTCTTTTCGATTTCACTCCGTACTTTGTGAAGTAGAGCATAGTCCAATCCCTTGACCAGATGTGTATGCTCCAAATCACCTTAAAAGCATAAAGTGGAAATGGAATGTCAATCCAAGAGCAACTCATAAGATGGAAACATCAAGAGAGGCATCTGAAACTCTGAGTCACCAGCCAATATCAAATATGTAGTGTCACCTTCTCTGCCTTTACTTTCTATTACAAGAATTCATGAATGGTTGATTTCTTAGGTTAAAGGATCAAGTTGGTGCTAACTCTTTATATTTCGCTTGGAGAAAATGATGTTCTGGACATCAGGCATTGCCAATTTACCAAATTTATAAGATTCTGTTAAACAGCTCTCATTTTTAAAGAAGTCATGATTCAGACAGCTTGTTCACAGGTATGCTCAATTGCTCATACACATAGAAAGCTGTACAAAACAGAAGTAAAAAGTAGACATGCCATGGGAGTTTCGCCACAAAAAGGAAATTATCTCCTTGAAGAAAGTATAGAATCACAACCAACCTCCGAGATATTTGCTTTTCTCAATTGAAATCTTGTGGGCATCTGCCAACCTGTGACACAAACATTGCAGAGATTAGGATTCCAGGAAATATAGAAAAATAAACTAAGCACAGATGGAAGTGTCAGATAGATGAACATGTGATCTATAACCTCAAATCAGTCCCAGGAGGTGCCACTGCATGAAATGAACCAAGTTCTGTAGGTTCATAATCTGGGTTTTGATCTTCACGGCGCTCCTTAGCACGATCACGATACCTGGGTGTTTCTGGTTCTTCTTTTTTCTCCTCTCTGAATGGAAGACAGGAGGTATTTAGGTTCGCCAAATCACTTACAGTAAGAAACATGAGTCTTAGTTTGCATCTTTAGCAGTTACTACTTTAGCATGATTACAGGTTCTGCTAAGGCTGAAAACGTGTACAAATTCTATCCAAGACCATACTCCCTGAGTCTGGGATCCTGAATATTTTCATAGCTCCGTTGCTTCAGCACTTTAGGCACTTCAATGCAGTTCCTCTGCATCAACAGCTTGTGACATGTATGCAATAGAATTTCACAGAGATGGATAGTGTATTGCAGTTGCAGATACACACATAATGTTAGCTATTTGGGCTTTTGCAAAAGAGTACAAGTAACAGTTAATCACCATCAAAAGGTGAAGGTAATCCAAGTAATATAACAGATGGATTAGGTGAGTGAGTAGAGGGTTAAGCTACAACAGCAGTCGTGGTTGCATTAAGTTCCAGATATTCATGTAATCATGTTACAACAAGAGTAAGAAACTAACGGTACCACCAAGAGCCGTTGATTTCACGGATGATTTTTTTTTTTCTGCATAACAAGCTCCAGACATATGAAATACAAATAAGCTTTCCCCTTCAGTCTCATTCAAAAAGTGTTTGGTATGAATAGAAAGACAGCTATCATTGGGGGGACAATTTGGCAAGAACTAACTACAGTAGGTTCCTTCTTCCAAAGAGGCAGATTCCCTTAATTCTACTGCCCAATCCCCAATCACACGACGTTAAGCCATGCGCCGAACAAATGAAAGCAAATGTGCTGTGGAGCGCTTACTTCCGCCGCATCATCTTCTCCTTATAGTAGTTCTTCTTCGACGACATCTTCTCTATTCTCTTCTGTATCCCTAGAATCATTCGGGGTTAAATTAGAACCTCGACAAACATTATAGGCGCGGCTCACAGACTCGCCCGGAGACTCGGTTTTAGGGTACCTGCTCACAGCAGCTACGGCGACGGAAGATGGCAAGGATCGGGGCAACGGAGCTTGACAGACGGGATGCAGACGGCGGCGGCGGACGGCAACGAGACGGGAAGCGAAGTGGCGGAGGAGAGCCGGGCCGTGGCCGGTGGTAAACCCGAGCGTGTGTGGGAGACGAGACGAGACGAGACGAAAGGAGACGGTCGGGGATTGAAGTGGAGGAGGCTGGAGGCGGCGGGAGATGGCAGACGGTGCGGCGGTGCCGGAGCGAATTCTTCGATTTGGCCCTCGGATTCAGCTGGCGTTTGCAGCTCCAAGAGCGGAGCACGGGACGGGATCAGGAATTCAGGATGGCTGTGTTGGTGAGCCACCTGACGACACGGTTTCTAGTGTGCTGGATCGAGATCAGACGGTCCAAATAAAAACAAGTGAGGAATGAAATATACTCTCTGACAAATTTGTCGTTCACATAATATAAAAACCGTACGTGCGATGTTTTTTCTGCTGCAAGTGCAAGTAGAGACATGACCACCTCCACCCCACGGCTCCACCTGACGATCCAGCAATTGATTACTTTGTGTACTGCATCTTCGGCGGACTGGCCATGTCTCTGCTCTCGAGCTCTTCCGTGCCAGATGCAACAGGAACCGGAAGCACGCCCGTGCCAGAGGCAAGTCAGGAGCCGGAAAAGCAACAGGATGATCCGGTGCAGGGATAAACATACAATCCCAATCCCTCTCTGCTCTGCCAGACTGCCACGAATCGGATCGACCAAGACACTGATTAGCAGCAAGTAGTTTGGTCATCTGTTCCAACAAGAGTTGCGGTGTGAAAGAACATCTTTACCTTTCCTTCAATGTCAATCAAACCAAAGCTAACAAGAAAGAAGCACAGTGCTATTCATGGAGTTTTAAGCGTGTAGATGGGCATGCATGAACAGGGCAGCCATAAACACATGTACAGCCGGTTCCATGTCAAATTCCGTGGCAAAAATTACCCAAGGGGAGGCCTAGGCAATACAGAGTCTTGCCTACTTTTTCTATGTCAAAGATTAAACAGAGCAACCATGCAAAGCTATGAACTATATATACTGAAGAAACATGAACAATCTTGTAGTGCAGAAGTGCTCTGGCCGGAAAACTGAATCAGTCTTTTGCATCCATGATTCCACCTGACGTAACCTGGAAAACGTGCTATTGGTCAAGGGAAACAAGTTACATGTATATCGCATTGGTAATTTGTATCATCTAATACATCCAGTCATGGCAGTTAGCAATTAACAGGTAAGGTTCACTATCACTGGAGTTTGCTATGCAGGTCCAAGGCAAGGCAATTTACCTAGACTTTAGCAAGCTGTGAAAGTAAGGTGAGATCATTAGCGCAAGCAGTAAGCATGGACCACCATCAAAGCAAAAGGATATAGCTTCTCCTTCAGGAAGGTTAGGGGCATCGAAGATCTTGCAGATACGCTGCTCGCCTTTGCCTTTCCTCAGCATCAATCTGATAGTGGCAGCATGCGCTAACACATGGCCGCCTGCTGGTTTCTTTGGATCGGTTATGAACATGCCGCCACCTGGATCAGCAATCACTGCAACACAAAGGGAGACAGCTTAGAATTTGGAATTCATTGATCTGCAAACCTCTTGGAGTTGATACAGTGCTACAAAATACAAATAACAAAGCCCACCTTGGTTGGTGATGTACACTGCAACATTGAACTCCTCAGCAATCTTGGTAAGACGGGACAGCATCTGTGCTAGCTTTTGCTGCAATTTCACAGCGGATACACATAAGCAAGCAGATAAAACGGCACCCTTCAACATTTTTACGAGGTGCCTACTGCCATTTAAATGAATTGACGAGAATACCTGACGCTCTGCCAGTTCACCCCTGCCACTGAAATCAACACGAAATAGTGCAATCACAGAATCCACAATCTGTTTCCAGGACGATAGAAATACCATATGAGCACAACTGAGACTATCAAAACTCAAACAACTGAGACTATCAAAACTCAATGGACATTGCAGTTTCATGCCTACCAGAAGCCTGAAAGGTTCTTCAGCCATCTTGGCAGCAAGGCCCAGTAGCAAGTTGTACTGGTGCTCATAGGTGTATGCACGAGCATATATGATCTAACGAGAAACAGACGTAAAATTAAACAGACAACTTGATCTATTGGTCATGATATGGGCTAATAGGAACGGGAAATGATAAGTGCATTGAATTCGTACATTGTCGAGAACAGCATTGGCATCCATCCCAAATCTCTCAGCAATTGGCACAATGCGTTCAGGTCGGCTGAAAACTTCATTAAGGAAATAATTTGGAGATGATAGGGATAAATATAAACACTTGAGAGGATCAGCTTGACAAATTACTCATGAAATTCCAAAGATACAAGGTTCCCTCAGTGTCAATGTAGGCAACCTTCCCATTCCCCCCATGCATGTGGACTGGAAGCTGCATTTTCATCATCAATCAGAAATAAGAAAGTGGTTTTGCTGCTTTTTTTGTTTTCTCAAATTCTATTGCTTCTATACTTCCATGGTCTATGTGCTATCTACGAAATTTGATACGAGGGATGAACCTGAGTGGAGACACAGAGAGTATGAGCCAACTGGGTCTTCCCTGACCTGCAAGACAACCAGATGACATATGTTTCAAACTAAAAAGCTAGAACTCAACTCAGAAATACAGTTACAAAAGTGCATCATAAGTCAACATTCACTGCTGACTATTCTCAGTAAATACTTGAGACGTTTCTTTCATTTGCATGTAAGAGGTTTGTGTGCGATTGTGTGTCATATACAATGGCAAAATTGCTCCCAGTCCCAGCAATAGTATACAACAAATAGTTGTTTCATATACTGTTCACTTTAGAGAAAACAGATATCCCACCTTAGTGCTAGCAATTAACAAATCACTTCGCATTAAGCAAAAGCATGATTAGAAATTATAAGCACTGCTGGTGCTAGCAATACCTCTGGAAAATGAGACAACAGAAAAGTGCAGTACAAGAGGGTTGGGAAGGTTGTATCGTCAATCTAAATACACTAATACATAACTGAACTAGACCTCACTTCGCATTAAGCAAAAGCATGATTAGAAAAATACCTCTGGAAAATGAGACAACAGAAAAGTGCAGTACAAGAGGGTTGGGAAGGTTGTATCGTCAATCTAAATACACTAATACATAACTGAACTAGACCTAAATACATTTATTACAAGTGTGGCCCCATATCATAAATATCAACTATACACATAATATGGCTCCTGCAGCAGATTCAGAGAAAAAGAAACAAATGGAACAAGAACATACCGAAACTCCCCGAATGCCTCTGTGATGCAAAGTGTTTCAATCCCTCCTTCAAATTTAAACATGTCGATATATTAGACTAATATAATAACATGACTGACATATGACAGATTTCAGATATATTACCGCCAAGCAGCTCATCAAGTGCCTGGCTCCCAGTTGTAATCCGAACAACAGACTTCCGCTTCAAATAAGCCAAAATAAATCAAACGGCCCTAAAAGGACAAAACATATGAAAAGTAAAAGTGCTCAACCAAATTCAATAACTAATCAACCTTTGCCAGGTAGTTTACATACTACAAGCAGTCTAAGCATTGGTTATCACTCATCGGACACACCAAACTAGTAAACCATACACTGATTAGCATCTTAAATGCAATTTTCTTACCTTAAGAAGGAGATCATTTCCTGTCATGAAGCCCTGGTTCTGTCACAAACAAACAAAAAGAGAATTTCAAGATACCATATCACACAGAACTGATTGCGTGGAAGGTTAGTAAGCAAAACCAACATAAAGGATCATACCAGAAGTTTTTCAGCTGCCTCGCAGATCTTATCAACTTTTGCTTCAGATAAACCTTTGATTCCTGTAAGGTTCTGCAAGACAATCCACAAATTAGAATGACAGTCATATGTTCAAAATATTAAACAAATGAAAGCAAGCATGCAAGTGCCACAGGCCCACAGACAATATCAATTTAAGCAATGTGCAACAAGAATTCAGACAGACAGAGGAAAGATGTAGGTATTGGGATGCACAGTCTAGAACCTTCTTGGTATGCATCATTAGGCCATTGCAAGTGTAAATCCCTGCATCCTGCAGCTTCTTCACGTCTCCTGCATTTATCCCCTGAGAAATCACTGTGCCAAACAGATGCATGGACCACAAATTAGCTTGAAAGCAGGAATTATATATGCTGAGAACTCAAAATGATAGCGTGGAACGACTCAAATGGAAAATACAACACAACGTGAATCCTGTTTCCGAACAAAATATGAACCCAAGACTATAAAACCCTGAGTACCAGTGCAACGGTCGCGCACACACACCACACCAATTTATGCCATGATGCAACACTAGTTTATTCCCAAAACTGTCGAAAATTTTGGTGAATCGCGCGCAAAACCCAACAAAAAAACAAATGCAGAGGCCAAGCTCAAATCATCACAACTTAATTTCGAAGCAGCACCAGTACGGTCCGAAATTCCCGAACCCAAAAGTGAAACGGCAGAAGGCAGAAGCGATCCACCGTGCTCGGCGACTGGAGCATCGATCGATCAGCGAGGTACGACACAAACGGAAATAATAATTGCTAGAAAAAAGTATCCACACAAAAGTCCCAGGATAGGAGGAGCTAATTTCGAATTCCTCTGCGAAATCAGACTCAGGCTAAATTCAGAACAATCTAGGAGTATGAAGAAGCAAGGGTACCACACACTGATTAAAACGAACTAGCAGCAGGATTTCGATCATACGTGGGGAATACTAGAACCCCACGAACTCACGCCACGATGCAACACTAGTTGATTCACAAAACACTCGAAATTTTGGGGGAATCAGAAGGAACGCAATTAAAAACCCCGACTCTCCGCGCACCCAACAAAAACAAACAAATGCCGATCCCAACCACAAATCCCACGAACTGCACTTCGAAACAACACCAACTCGGACCGAAATTTGCGAACCCAAAAGTGAAACGTCAGAAGGCGGAAGCGATCCGCCCGCCGTGGGAGGCGACTGAAGCACCGATGATCAGGGTGGTAGGATAGGAAGCCGCGCGGCGCGGACGGAACAAGTAATGCGGTAGGCGAGGCGGGAAGGGAGGGCGCGACTTACGCTTGTCGATGGACTCGAAGCACTCCTCCTCGTCCTCGACCCTGTCGGCGTCTATGAGCTGCAGCTGCCCGCCCTCGTCCGCGTGCCTGGACGGCGCCATGTGCCTGCGCTGCAATAGTAGTGCGATCGGGAGACGGTGGAGGAGTTAAGCGCGAGCGCGGCGAGTGCAGGACACGCGACGGCGGCGAGAGCGAAGGTGGGAGGAGTGGCACCGCGTACCTGCGGCAGGAGGAGGCGCGGCGGTACGGTGGCCTCGAGCGAGCTCGTGGTCGTGGGGTGGGGCTTGGTTTGGAGGAGAAAAGCAGAAGAACGAGAGACTGTTGGGTGCTGTGTGCCGCTATGCCGATGCGTGCGGTACTTGAAGTAGGCTGCCTGCCCGGGACCTTCTCGCTCTTTCGATTCACGAACAGGTCGGGCTCGGCACATCGTTGGGCTGGGCTAGGGACTGGTTGATGGGTCCCACAAACCAAGTTCAGCCCAGAGAAGTTGCTGTCGCCGACGCCGTTCTCCCAGACATGAGATGGGCCGACACGATGAAGCGGACCTGGACTTTGCGGCCCAGAGGAGACTTCACGCCCGCAGTCTATTGAACTTTGCAGTGTTTCCATTGAACTTTGCAGTGTTCTCTACTTCGTCGCTGTTAAGATATAGGCCTAGCCCATACTCTCTTGGCCCATATGGCCCATGTGCCCTAATATATACACACTGCACTCAGCAGCTCTACACAAGCTTCTAGTTCAATCTTCCGCAAAAGGTAACATGGTACCAGAGCAGGACTGGGGTTAGGGTTCCGCTGCCCGCCCGTCCTCGTCCGTCGTCGTCGCGCCCATTCCGCCGCCCGCCCGTGCTTGTCCGTCGTCGTCGCGCCTCCGTCGCGTCAGGCCGCCGTCGCGGTCGTTCTTCATCAGGCCGCCGTTCTTCATCAGGCAGCCATCGCGCGCCCGCCCGTCCATCCGCGCCGCCCTTCGCGCGCGGCTCGTCGTCGCCCTTTGCGCGCGGATTGGCGTCGCCCCTTCGCGCGCGGGGTCCATGCCTCTTGTTCGCGAGGCCTCTCTGTCTCCGTTGTCTGCTTCTGTCTTTGTCCGATCTTCTCAAGCAGTCTGTGCACTTCGTCCGAACAGAGGATTTCTGCTTCTGCAACGGTGAGCAGCCTTTCCAATCATGTCAACACCACAGCTCAATGCAATTGTTATCAACATCACTCTTGATGGTTCAAATTATCCGGAATGGTCTTTTTGTATTGAAACTGCTTTGCGGGGTCATGGTCTTTATTCCCATTTGACTGATAATCCACCTAAGCTCAAATCTGATGGTAGTAATGCTAGTGCTGTCACCACATGGCAAACTAATGATGGGAAAGTGATGGCTGCCATGGTTAATAGTATTAAACCATCTATGATTATGAGTCTCAGAAAGTTTAAAACCGCTAAGGCAATATTGTCTGCCTTAAAGAAGCGTTATGTTCAGGACAGTAGTGCTCTTCTCCATAATCTCATGCAGCAAATTCATGACATTGAGCAAGCCGATATGTCTATTGATGATTACTATTCTTCTTATGATCGTTTGATGGGTTCATTGACCTCCATGGTGCCTGATTGCACAGCTGATGACTGTCCAGCACACAAATTCATTGAAAAATTTCTGACATATCGTTTTGTCATGGGAGTCAAGCCAGAATTTGATTCTATTCGTACACGGTTACTTCACAATGCTTCTAATCTAACTATGGACCAAGCCTTGGCTGAATTGCTTGCTGAAGAGACACGTCTCAAGTCTCTATCTTCCTTTTCCTCTATGACAGTGTCTCACAGTGTGTTGGCAGCCTCTCAGCGGAACACTGTACCCAAAGGTTTCTTCAGAGCCATGTAAACATTGTGGCAAGACCACACATATATCAGAAAATTGTTTTTCTGCACATCCGGAGAAGTTAGCTGAGTATCGTGCACGCCGAGCAGCTCGTGCTACTCGTGGCCGTGGTACTTCTTCCATTGCTAGAGGTGGTTCTATCTCTATTGCTGCTGCTTCACCCACTGGTGCCTCTCAGCCAGCTTGGGTTCTGGATTCAGGGGCTTCCTTTCATGTGACATCAAATAAGTCTCAATTGGTTTCCTCCAAGCCAATCACCGGTGGTGCCTCTATTCAGACAGCTGATGGTACATCTTGCTATATCACTCATCAGGGTACTCTTTGTAGTACCAATTTTTCTGTACCTGATGTTTCATTTGTACCTCAGTTGTCCATGAATCTTCTTTCAGTGGGTCAAATTGCTGATCATAATTGCTTTATTGGATTTGATGACTCATCATGTTTTATTCAGGATCGTCAAAGCAGGACTGTGATTGGGACTGGCCGTCGCCGTAGAGGTTCTCCTAGCCTCTACATTTTGGACACCTTGCGTCTTCCTTCTTCCGCTGCTTGTGTGTCAACTGTTGCATCATCATCTACGTCATCCTTCGCCAAGTGGCATCATCGGCTTGGTCACCTCTGTGGGTCTCGCTTGTCCACATTAATATATCAGGGCTATCTAGGTCATACATCTGTCGAGTCTAACTTTCATTGTAAGGGTTGTAAGCTTGGCAAACAAATTCAGCTTCCCTATCCTTCTAGTGTATCTCACGCAGCTAGACCCTTTGATCTTATTCACTTTGATATCTGGGGCCCTGCTCCTTTTGCTACTAAAGGTGGCCATAAATATTATGTTATCTTTGTTGATGATTATTCTCGATACACTTGGCTTTATTTTATGAAACACCAGTCTCAGTCGTGTTCAATTTATCAGTCTTACTCGCATGGTTCATACTCAATTTTCCACCTCTATTAAAATTTTTCAGTTCTGACTCTGGTGGAGAATATTTGTCTGATCGTTTTCGCCAGTTTTTGACCTCTGAGGGCACTCTTCCACAGCTCTCATGTCCTGGTGCCCATTCACAAAATGGCGTAGCTGAACGCAAACATCGCCATATCATTGAAACTGCTCGGACCCTTTTAATTGCCTCCTTTGTTCCCTCTCACTTTTGGGGGGAAGCGGTCTCAACATCTGTTTATCTTATCAATCGACAACCGTCATCCAAACTATTTGGTAAGTGTCCTGGTGAAGTCCTTTTTGGTACACCTCCTCATTATGATCATCTTCGGGTTTTCGGGTGTACTTGCTATGTTCTGCTTCCACCTCGTGAGCGAACTAAGTTGACGGCTCAGTCGGTTGAATGTGTTTTTCTGGGATATAGTCTTGAGCATAAGGGTTATCGTTGTTATGATCCTTCCACTTGTCGCATGCGTATCTCTCGTGATGTCACATTTGTTGAGGACCGTCCTTTCTTTTATAACCCATCTACCTAATCATCCTCCTCTCCTATAGAGTCCACGTCTTTTCTTTATCTTCCTCCTATTTTGTCTAGTGATGATGTTCCCTGTTCTACATCATCTCCTTCTCATGACCCTCCACCAATCCTAGCTCCTCAGTCTCCACCACCCAGGGCTCCATCATGTAAACCACCCATCACACGTGTTTACATTCGTCGTTCCACCAATCCCATAGAGCCTCCATCTAATTCTTCTTCTTTGGCCAGTCCCGATGCTCCTGTTTTGGTTGATTCTAATGTTTCTGATGAGTTACAGGTTCGACCGAGATACAATTTGCGTGATCGCACCACTATTGCGCCCCCTGATAAATTGGGATTTCCACGTGCAAGTGCTATTCTTGATGAGCCATCCACTTATCATGAGGCTTCTCTCATTCCGGAATGGCAGGCTGCTATGTCTGAGGAGCTCGCTGCACTTGAGCGCACAGGTACTTGGGATATTGTTCCATTACCACCTCATACAGTTCCTATCACATGTAAATGGGTGTTCAAAGTTAAAACCAAATCCGATGGTTCTATTGAGCGACACAAAGCTCGTCTAGTTGCCAAAGGCTTTCAACAGACTCAGGGCCGTGATTATGATGAAACATTTGCTCCTGTTGCTCACATGACCACGGTTCGTACTTTGATTGCTGTGGCTGCTTCTAGGTCCTGGAATATCTCTCAGATGGATGTTAAGAATGCTTTTCTTCATGGTGATTTACATGAGGAAGTTTATATGCAGCCACCACCAGGCGTTGATGTCCCTTTAGGACATGTTTGCCGTTTTCGTCATGCCTTATATGGTCTTAAATAGGCTCCCCGTGCTTGGTTTGAGCGTTTTGTATCGGTGATACAGGATGCTGGTTTTTCACTGAGTGATCATGATCCTGCCTTATTTATTCATCTCTCTCCACGAGGACGTACCTTGCTCCTTCTATATGTTGATGATATGCTAATCACGGGAGATGATATGGACCACATTTCTCATGTGAAGGAACAACTTAGCAAGCAAGTTCCAGATGTCTGATCTCGGTCCCCTTAGTTATTTTCTAGGGATTGAGGTGTTACATTCTTCAAAGGGTTATTATCTCTCTCAATTCAAGTATGTACATGATCTTATTGCTCGCTCTGGCATTTCTGATAATCGGACGGCTGCAACACCCATGGATCTTCACTTGCACTGATGGCACTCCTCTGGAGGATCCCTCTCGATATAGACTTATTGTGGGCAGCCTTGTTTATCTCACCGTTACCAGACCCGACATTGCTCATGCAGTTCATATCTTACGCCAGTTTGTTAGTGCTCCTACCTCAGTTCACTTTGGGCACTTGCTCGGTGTGCTAAGATACTTAAGGGGGACATCATCTCAGTGTTTGTTCTATGCTCGTGATAGTCCACTTCATCTTTATGCCTACTCGGACTCCACTTGGGCGAGTGATCCTACAGATCGTTGTTCTGTCACTGGTTATTGCATCTTTCTTGGCTCTTCTCCCCTTGTATGGAAGTCCAAGAAGCAATCAGCTGTATCCCGATCCAGTACAGAGGCAGAACTTCGAGCACTTGCTACTACCACCGCAGAGATTATATGGCTTCGATGGCTGCTAGCTGATTTTGGTGTTTCGTGTGATGCTCCAACACCTCTTCTTTGTGATAATACGGGAGCTATACAGATTGCCAATGATCCTGTGAAACATGAGCTTACAAAGCATATTGGTGTTGATGCCTTCTTCACCCGGTCTCATTGTCATCAAAAGACAATTGCTCTTCAGTATGTGCCATCCGAACAACAAGTGGCTGATTTGTTTACCAAAGCACAAACTCGCGAGCAACATCGGCTTCATATGCTCAAACTCAATGCTTCACATCCTCCACCTCCGCCTTGAGTTTGAAGGGGGGGGGGGGGGGGGTGTTAAGATATAGGCCTAGCCCATACTCTCTTGGCCCATATGGCCCATGTGCCCTAGTATATACACACTACACTCAGCAGCTCTACATAATCTTCTAGTTTCAATCTTCCACAAAAGGTAACAGTCACGTCCGTGCACGGCAGCCATGCATCCATGATGTCATACCATGAGACTGACAGAGAGACATTCTCAGTCTGGTCGCGAATTTCCTTTGATTTCCATCTTAGGGGGTGTTTACTTCCCAATTTTTTTTTCACTTTTCCCATCACATCGATTGTGCTTTCCGTCTACATGGAGCAATAAATGAAGTACCAGTGTTGCATGTTTGTACTTTTTGTCTGGCTAGCTCGAAATGAATCTTTTGAGTCTACTTGGGACCATGATTGGACAAAAGTTATCAAATACAGACTGAAAGTGCTACACTGCACTTTTCACCCCTTTTCACCCAACTAAACACCCCCTCAGTCATTAGTCTTGCACAGTTCTAATTCCAACAGAAAGGCGCCTTGTATTCGTCAGCTTCCTTCCCGTTCCGATCAACTAGCAATGCAACAGGCCAACAACACACCGTGATGTTGAACTGTGTCGATATATAGGAAAAAGGAAAATAGCAAGTATTATTGCTATACAATCTAAGAGACATTCTTATACAGTTCGCAATGAACTGTTTACGTTACATTTACAGAATATTTTCTTTTCTATTTAGTATCTTTCATTGAGACTAATGTCAGTAATGTGGCCTGGCACGTTGGACAAGGGCGAAAAAATTTCGTGTGCTCGGCATTCAGTTTTAAGTACATAATAACGAGAACCATCTATTTATTCTGCAGCAAGCACTGCCTCCTGACTCTTTCTGACCATGGCATGAAACGTTATTTGCTGCACCAGTAAAAGATTATGTTATTTTGCACACGGTCTGTAAGCCTGTATAAATCACTTTTTCCTTCTGACCATTACACGGGTGATTACAACTTCGACTTGGGTGCCTCTGCCTCCCTCAACTCTGCATACATATCTGAAATTTCCTTTGCAAAGTACGTCTTAGCTTGTGGTCTTTTGACCTGCAAAAGTATTGGGTTGGGAGGGTAAGCCATAGCCACTCAGCATTTCAGTTTGTGAAGGATATAATGCAAGCCACTCAGCATTTCAGTCTGTAATTTTCCTCCAGAGCACCAGTGGGGCCTACCTTGAATGTTGGGGTGAGGAGACCATTCTCCACTGTGAATGGCTCAGCAACAAGCCGAACAGCTTTAGCAAATTCAAAACCTCTTAGCTGGTACAGTACAGCAGGCACAGAAAATCAATAAATGATCAAAGCACAACAGTTTCACTTGGATTGAACGTTAGAATTTGCTACGTAGGTCAGAGCAGAAGAGAGAAACCTGGGCTTCCTTCCCAACAGAATCCATATCAGCCAGGACAGCAGCTCTTGCTCTAGGGTCAGCACAAAGCTGTCTCAAGTCTTCACACTACATGTTTGAAAGGACAGTTTAGAGCATAAAAAAGCCTGTGCTAACGTTAAAGACTTGCTTGAAGGTCTATCCGTGCTGAATTTTACTGTGACAAACAGTGGACAACATATGGAAATTGTAGGCATGAAAACATTGAAGGAATGTGCAAGTGACAATAACAAGGATAGTAGGATAATATTTTCTCTAGTGGAATATATTGGGTGGCAAAATTGTTGAAAAGTTGGCTATTTAGGATGGCAACTAATAAACAGGCCGCAGCTGAAAACAGAGGATTTAGTGTTCAACAGCCATGCTAAGAGCGAGTGGAAGAGACTGCAACAGTTCCATTCAATATATGATTCAACCAAAGCATAAGATGGAAAATGAACGCCAGTTTTCAAAATTATAAGTTGGATCAGTGTCAAACTACGGTAAATGAATGCCAGTTTTCATAATTATAAGTTGGATCAGTGTCAAACTACTTACAGACATTTTCTTCAAGGATGAAATAAATAGATGGCAAGCGTCGCGGTTAAAATCTTTTACCTGGATCCCTTCAGATGTAGCCCAAGCCTTCAAAACCTCTGGTTCAACTGCAATAATACCAACTAAGGAAGAGTTTAAACTATCACCTGCATCCGAAAGAAGAGATTTAGAACAAGCTTGGCCATAATTGATGGTCATATCGCCAACATAGAATCATAAATATTACCATATATAAAACATTGGGCAATAAACTTGCATTTGGCATAAACATTTTCAATCTTCTCTGGAGCTATGTATTCTCCTTGAGCTAACTTGAATATGTTCTTTTTCCTAGATTCAGGAGAAAATGTAAGGCATTAGTAATACATGAAGAAAAATAGTGAGATCAAACAGCGCCTCGGGAAAATGTATATCAACCATATAGCCAAGGAGAAGTGTTCTGCAAAAACATAAGTTCTGAATGGATAATGAGGTTGATTCCTTGGTCATTCAGTTGTACAGAAAAGCTTGCAAGAGTAAAATGAAGGAATCTTCAATAATTCTGTTATTTTTTGTATGGGCTGCACCATTCATATTCCAATTCAGTTATGTAGCTTTGCAAGGCTATATATGTTTAGCTTTGTCATTTGGATCTATTTGAATTATGCTACTAAAATTATTGCTATTAATTTGTTATCAAGTACATTATAATAGAAAATGCATGGACATGAAAGCAAAGAAAAAAAGAAGAAGGCCTCCTAATGAAGAACTAGTCCAAACTTGGAACGTCACACCAAATAGTGGTCTGTTCTATCCCTAGATTCAAAAGGCTGTCGAGATTATTTTATGATGATTTTAATGGATGTTGTGTGGAGGGTTTGCAAATTATCGTGGCTTAATGAGAGCAAAACATTTGCGTTCAAACAAAATGAGAGCAAAACATTGTAATCTTAATTATTACCAAAAGAAAAACTAAAATATAAAACAGTGCGCATTTTTACCTATCAATAATCTTTAAACGCCCTCCAGGTAGCCACAGACCTATGTCTCCAGTGTGCAACCAACCATCTTCGTCAATGACTTCTTTTCTGTAGTTTTTAAATGTATTAATTGATAAAATGTAATTGAAGCTCATTCAGTACAAAGGTAAGTTTAAGTGAAGGATAGAAATTTACGTTTGAACTTCATCTTTATAGTAACCATGGAATATTATAGGTCCTCTAACACAAATTTCTCCACGAGGATAAGGTTGATCATCGGACGTATAATTCATTTCTGGGACATCCACAAGTTTCACCTCTGAAAATGGAAAGACAGATATCTATATTACGAAACTGTGAGAACAATGCAAAAGCACAAAGGCACACCCAATTATTTTGGATATGCATGTCATTTGATTAGCGTCATGGGAAAGAATATTGACATCTTTCTCAAAAAACAGGCTGCTTTTATTCCAGAAACATGACCCATTCAACATGGTGACTACAGGACCTTGCTAAATGGATGACCTCAAGCACGTTAAAAATAACCTTGAAAATATTGGGTGAAACGGCATAGAAATAATAATTTAGGATAAGTTTCCTCAATGCAACTAATTTCAGCAAACATTTATTAGATTTTCAATGTACCACATCATGGCATCATCAATATAAGATAAGTAACATCCAAAAGGTTTGAAAAACAAATAAAAACCTCCTAACTTTAGCACGGCTTCTCTATGTATATTATTATATTATAAGTTGAATTCATGGACAACATTTTCAACACAAGTGCAAGTGCTATCTAATCAAATTTATTATACCCTTGAAATTGAAACACAGAGCTTACCACAAGATGCAATTGGGGATCCAACATGACCAATTGATCTGTCACCAATATCCATTGCAGATATGATACAGGATGTCTCCGTCATTCCATAGCCTTCAAGAACTTCACCACCAAAGCATCTATAGAAATTTAAACAGTAATTGTCACTAAGCCAAGATCCAAAAGAATCATCCAAGAGAGCTCAGAAGAAGACAACTTACATCCTCAGGAATTCCATGACATCTGCTGACAGTGGAGAAGCACCTGAACTCATAAGTCTCACTCGTCCACCAAGCCTAGCTTTTATTTTGTTAAATACCAACTTATCCCACACTGGGGATGGATTTTTCCCTGATAGCACAAAGTATAAAAGTGAATTTTATTGCTCACACATGTGACGATGAAAACTGGATTAAAAGACGGCATTAAAATGTAAAATTAGACTGATTCAGTTTTTCCCAATTAATAGCAATAAAAAAACCAAGAAGATTACTATTTGAAGTTTTGAAAGACATGCTACGACTATGTGATACTGCTATATAATGAATTTTCTGCAAGGAGAAAATTTCTGCACAATAAAAAAAGGTTTCTGCAAGGAGAAGCTTTGACCCAATTTCTTCTGCATCCATAATGAAGTTTTTGCAAGGAAAAAGAAACCTAACTACCCAGCAGATCTCCTTTCTACCCAGGAGATCTTACCATTTAATTTAATAAGTTCTGCAAGTAATCAATCATCCATGCAACAAATCCGCATCAGCCAAAATCAACGCTTCTTTTCAACCAGTTCAATGAACTGCATATTGTTTTCTTACCATTAAGTATGGCTTGTCTCTTGGCATTGTATGCAGTATGAAACAATTTTTCTTTCAGCCCACCAGACTCCTTCACAGCATTTGTAATTCTACCCATCGAATAAGCAACTAGTAGTTAGCAGTATGAACAGAACACATCACTTTAAGAATTGAATTTATACAGAACATAGAAGTTAGAGTGGTATAGTTTTATTACGCAGTATAAATTCTGTTATATAACCGGGGAACACTAGCGAATATTGTCGGCCTCAAAGCAGCCAGATCATCCATGAGCTTCAAATTATCCTGGAATCCAACGTAGTAAGTAAAGATGAAAGAGTCATAACGATAGATTTGTAGGTAAAAAATTATGGGATGCAAGTACAGAGGCATAACTTAGAAATGCCATAAAAAATGTTTGCTTCATACAGACCAGCAAACAAACAGCAGATAACCATGCATTGGTATAGTTAACTGGTGTGGTGTGGACACAGAAAGTCCACAGCAGGAAAAGCAGATGGTGGGGGGAGGGTTACAGTGACCACCAAGGGGACATAGCAACTGCTACGAGCGAATTTAAATTGATAAAAAATTATATTGACGATGAAAGATCCTTCACACCGGTCTACAGCTAGTCTCTGAATTGTCCAATTGTCCAAAACTTTATAAAAAGGTCATCCGGAGCAACTCTGTGCAATAGATGATCATATTTCTAGAACTACAGGCACCAACTTATAGATGAACCCTTAGTAGTTTAGTGTTAATTAATTCTCAGAATGCACATCAAAATTGTTCTGTAGTTACGTAGTTAATATAGATACCATTCCAAATAAAGTTGAATCTGCATACCCCTTGGTAGAATCCAATGGCAACACCACAGTGCAGTGCTGCAATCTGGTTAACCCTCTCGTAGATGTGAGCCAAAGGTAGATATGAGATATACCTAAGGAGAGTGATCCATGAAGTAATTGTCACAAATGTTAAGAGCTGATGTGAATTGGATAAGTTGATCAAGCACCAAAAAAAAAAAAAAAAAAAAAATTTGAGTGTATATGCAAAATACTAACACATCGGAGGGGTAAAACTTAATGTTCAGGCTTGATCCTGCTACATTTGCAATTAAGTTCTCATGAGAAAGAACAACTCCCTGGGAAAAATGATATCCAACATCAGAGATCTGATATGTACAACTGGACAAGTAAAAGAATTTTGCTGATGAAGCAAAGAACAATCAGAAGGATGGCTGATTTACCTTTGGCGTGCCAGTAGTGCCACTAGTGTAACAGACAGTGGCAACATCTTCAGGTTTTGGCGGACGAAAATGTTGAGGACTAGCCTTTCCCTGAGTAGAAGAATTGAAGGATTACAGAAAACAGGGGTGCACAATACATAGGAGCAAGTGGAAAACAGAAGGTGATGTGCCCTTCTTTATTCAAAATTTAAACACCAATGACAATGTATTAACAACTTAAACATTCAAATTCCATAAATAAAAAAATAATATGGAAATGCATATGCATTTTTATATATGCAAAGTAAGGTAATTTCCAGCTTGAGCATGCTATGTATGCCTATAACCATCAAATGCATGGATGCCTATAAGGCTATAACCATCAAGGAGAACATTTGATCTGTAATCTCACGTGTACTTTGCATACAACAAGTAAAATGAGAACTCCCCTAAAAAAACAAGTAAAACAAAAACAACTGACCTCTGCAGCCAGTGGTGGAGGACTCAATATGGCTAGGTAGGGCCTCTGCCATACCTTGATTTTTGTGCATCATCTTCTCCTCTTTTATATCTTAGTTTTATCTAGTGCTTTTTTCTATGTTTCACCGTAAATTTGAGTTATGACAAGTTATTTCTCTAATTGTGCCACACCTCAGTTTATATCCGCCCTCCGCCACAGTCTGCAGCCATACAGGCATGCAGATACAAAAAGTTCAGGTTAATCTGAACTGGAAGATTCAGTTTTGCATTATAGATAGATCTAACTTCCACCCAACAAAGGATGGAAAAGAAGTCATGGCATCCCACGTATAAAATCTAGGAACATAACATAGGACTATAACATAAGTACATATGTGCCGCTTAGGTGTTAAATCACATAAACTTTGTAAGGGCCAGACTCTTGAAGCATATAGGCAAGGAAAAAGAACAGGAAGAAAACAGGGAACCAAAAGGACATGGGGTACTTATTGTTGAGTGCAACAAATCTGACTTAGGCAATTCTAGACTAAAGACAATGAAAATGGCTGCCATGTGGCTGTATCAAAATTTCTTTAAGTTCAAGTACATTGAGAAATAAAGGTATCCACTTGACTTCAGTAAAATCATGCAATTTATGAAGGCAACCTCTACCATGGTAGCCTTTATGTAGTGTTTGAAATAATTAAAAGAAAAAAATCATCATGAACAAAACTCAAGGATGAGCACCAAAAAAAAAAAGAACCTGGATGAGTAGCTTGGAGTAAGTTATGATTTCCACTCCAGTAATTACTGGCGTTGATAGCATATTTGCATCGTCTCCACCAACTACCTAGAAAAAAATTAAGGAGGAAAGGTCCTTGAATAATCATGACTGTTACATTGTGTCTGTCAACAGTAAGCAGTCCAGACTTACCACTATAAGCCGAACACATGGCATTTGAGCTATAAAACTTAACAGCTGCAATCAATAGATAACCATGAGTAAAATAATAGTCATAAGTTCAGTCTACGTCTTTTGTAGAATGACATAATAATATAATGATGTGAAATTGAAAGCTAAACAGCATCAATATACCAATATAGCTTTTCAAAATAAGAACAAAAAATTAATTCTTTAAATATCAGGCCTCAGTATCCACAAGATTAACCATATCTTTCATGTTTCATGTATATGGGCCCGCAAAGAAGTTGGCATGCCTGCCACTTGCACATTTGTACCATGCTATATGATGTTTTTTTATGCTAGAGAAACCTGTTATCAGAGTTATACCAGTACAAATAAAGAATGGCCCGAATCCCTGGAGCAGTTCCAGCCTCACTAGTTAGGGCTTAGGTGACTTCTGACATGCAGCCTCATCATAGGCTTCATTTGCAAATTTTATTTTAGCAACTAGTAATTGTCGAATGTTGAAAGAGAGAAATGATTAAAGCTCACAATGCTTAGAGTTTGAGGCACACAGAATATAACTTCCACCGCTGCATGGTTCACGATGAATTGAACAGCATCTGGGCCTGAAGATACAAATGTACAATGAACAAAAACTGTCACTAGACAAATCATGAACTGACCAAGAGACCTATAGTATAGTCATTCTGTGTTGTGAACATACCAAGAGTGTCATACAGTGGCACAGATACATATGAATATGCAGAACAAGCATGGTCAACTATAACCCACTCGGGTCTGTTTATAAAATACAGACCAATGCATGCACCCTGATTCCAAACAGAAATATGTTTGAAGTAAGCTCAAATATACTTTACTCGCAACATATCTGTTTTGTTAAGAACAAAAGGACCAAGTGGTTGCTCAGATCATGATGACTCACTTCACGAACTCCATGATAGATAAGACCAGAACCTATTGCAGTCCTGCTCGTGCTAGCTTCTCCATATGTCATCCATTTGTAGCTACAAAATTATTTGTTACTTGCACGAATCAGTCTGGATAAAAAGGACGCTGCAGGCAATAATAAGGCGTGTATTAGATAGCTAATCCTTACTCTCCAATTGTTCCATCTGTCCTGATTCTTGTTCCCAGGTATCTGCAGTCTGTAAATGTCTCAACTGCATACCTGCAAAATAAATGGGTTTATTTCTAGTGTGCCTTCAGTAATAATCTAAACAACTACGTCGCACCATTTCACACAAATGGGTTTGCAAACAAAATGGCAACAGTAAATTGATCACGATGTCGGTAACAACAGAACTATTCACAAAAGTTTTAGATGTAAAATACAGAGATAAAGGTCAGACTGAAGAGAGGTGGTCCTGGCTTCTTACGTGAAATTATCATGCAGCGTTCCAATGTCTGGGGTGTCAGGATATCTACTTATCAACCTTAGAGGTGAACGCGCGGACCTGCGAGGCAGCAACAGGACTCACGAGCCAGCACAGTAGCCGCAGAACAACAATGCACGCAGCTTATGACAACACGAAGCACGTACCGGTACACGTTCCACTTGCCGGTTTGCAATTTCTCAGGGAGAACAACACTGTAGCCCTGCGCTGAAAAGATTTTGTAGAGTGGTCAGTAACGGTAATCTGCTGTTTTTCTAAGGACACTGTTTCTGAAACTGGAAATGTACGTTGTTATTCTGGGATGGGAGGACAATGCCAACTGCATCGTCAACCCCAACCCCAAGCAAGCGCAATTTGAAATGGAGCAGAGATAGGGTGGCAGTGGGTACTGGGAAGGGACGAACGAACTGTGTATGAAACAGGTAGCAGCAATATCGTATACTAATAGCATACAGAGAGAGCGGTTGTGAAAGCATGTGTATTATTTATTTATTTTTACTGGTATACAGACAGTTCAATTTGCATGCAAAAACTTATTCTCATTCTCGTTAGGATAAATGCGCAGAGATCTTCACGCAGCTTTGCCTGTCGGTCAACAGGGATGGGTAGGAGATACTAGGATGCACCGCAGGACGAGCACAGCTGAAACTAAACTCCCCCCCGGTTGGCTGAATGAGTTGACTGGGATCCTGATGCTGATAGAGTAATAATGAGTAAATAAAATAAAGCGAAGACTCCGTGCTGCAATCAGGCGCAACATCTCTGTATCCCCCGAATTCAGGAGCAGGGCCCCAATCCATTCGTATTCTCCGTTGTCAATCGTGGTGAGGAAGCGAAGTCTGGACGGGTCGCGTCGCGCGGCGGCGACCGTGGCCAACAAAACCACCAGGCGGCGGGAACGAAGCTGGAAGGGAAGGGAAGGTAGGGAGGCAGAGCGACGCACCGTGGACGTACTCGGCGGCGGTGGGGTTGACGGTGAGGCCGCAGCCCCCGGCGCCGGCGGGCGGCGTCAACGGGCGCTCGAGGTGGGCGGTGGCCATTGCGCGCGGTCGGTTGGTGGCTGGGCGGTGGGGATTTGGCGGCTCTGCGACGGGCGGATGGCTCTCGGTGGGGTGCTCAACTCAACAGCTCAAGTCGGTTTTGATTTCCTATCCGCCCCGCTGCTTGGGTTGCGTTGCGTGGGATGGGAGGCAACCAAGCCGGGAAGGAAGGGAGGACGGTGAGCACCACACCCGTCTCCGTCTGTCTCAAGCTGACGCCTAGGCTGGGCTGACTACGCGAGGGGACACCGCGGGAGTCGGAGAGCTCAGTCTCAGCTGAAGAAAAGAGTCGTCGATTTTCTCGGTGGGAGATGACAGATGGGGACCAAATCTCTGGTTCCGGTGGCGTCGCTTTTTTTTCCCGTTCCCGACGCTTTTCGGAGCCGTTTTGGAGCGGGGTGCGGATGTTAATCGCTATCTATCAGGCCCTGTTTAGATCCACTGCAAATTATAATTGCAACTAGTCACATTAACATTGCAAAACATGTATGGAGCATTAAATGTAGATGAAATATTTACATGTTTGTACTTTTGGTATGTACATCACGAGACGAATCTTTTAAGGCTAATTGGGTCATGATTAGACAAAAGTTGTCAAATACATACGAACGTGCTACAATGCAAAATTGCAACTGCAACTGGAATCTAAACACACCCTATATGTCTGCTATTGCTGATGATGACTGAATGATGGTAGTAGATAGATATTTTTTTGAATTTATATTCATTTTTTTTGTTTGTGTGTGTGTGACGGAAAGATATTCGTTCTTCTTATCTGGATATGGCCATGTTTAGTTACACCGCAAATTACAATTGTAATTAGTTACATCAACGTTATGGCACATGCATGGAGTATTAAATGTAGACGAAATGTTTACATGTTTATACTTTTTACATGTACATCATGAAACGAATCTTTTAAATCTATTTAGACCATAATTAAATAAAAATTATTAAATACAAACGAACTGCAGCTGCTGACTAAACGCAGCCTATATCTTGCGTCGTGGGCGTCTCGTTCTCGTCCGCCGAGTGGCATGGGCCGGCCCGGCACGCCAACCCAAAGCCTGTCGTCGCCTACCGGTGTGGAAACCATAGCGGCGGGCCCGTCAAGTTTGTTGGTTGTATCGCTCGGAGGCTCTTCCCGGTGTATCATTAAAAAAAGTTCGTGCTTCCTATATACCACTGAAAAAGTTTAAATTTTCCTCTGTACCATGACACTTTTCGGTTTTACCTTACAAGTCATTCCATCCAGTTTTACCTCTAACGATGTCAAACATTGATAGAAAAAGTCTAAAATGTCCTCAGGTCTAAATGTGAAGAAAAACTCATTTTCCTCTCATGCCACTGAGTGGTTCTAGTGCATGTCATCTGTGAGCCTGGATACTTCGCATGGCCATTAAAGCACTCCACAAAAACCACACCGATTAAACTAATTCCATAAAGCACTCCACAAAAGCTAGAAAACGGTGCTGACTAAAATCCAATACATAACCGATTTGGGATTCAAGCTGGCTGCGACGAGCGTGGCCGCTGGACCTCCCGTGCTGTGCTCTTCCGTGCCATGCGCTGACGCAGCGCTCTGTGCCGTGCACAGCCTCCCGTGCCTCCCTCGTGGCTGTGGGGTCGGAAGCCAAGCCGGCCAGGAGAAAATGAAGCTCACGCTGGTCGTGCATGCACACAAAACTGGCCGTGAGCTCGCTACGCTGGCCACGCACGTTCACCGTGCAGCCCTCCGCGATGGCAGCACGCTCGCCGCATCCCATGTCGCGACGGCCGCTGCTTGCTCTCGGAGGAAGCCATGGTCCGGAACGACTCGAGAACATCCCAGTCCAGCACGCACGGCGCGAGTGCATGGCGCGGACACAGGCCGGCCTATCCGCAGCTCGGCTAGGGGCCATGGCCTTGGTAAGCACGTAGGAGTTAGGACGGCTCGTCGCCAGGGCCTGGGAGGACCTCCTCTCCATGTTCTCGCAGTCGCAAGGCGAGGCGCTCCTCGATGCGCGACGAGGCGAGCAGGGCACGGCGTGCGACACCCTCGCTGCCTCGCGAGACCGCGACGCCCTCGCCAGACTGCGACACCACGGCCTCCTCCTCACCACGCGACGGACTTCCTCGTGTGCCTCCGACCCGCGGCCTCTGCCCTGTGCGCCGCTCCTTCGCCTCCGACAGCCGGCAGCGCAGGGCGGATGCGGCTACGGCAGCACGGGGCGGCCAACGCAGCAGTGCGCGAGGACACGTGGAGACGAGAAGGCACGCTGGCTGGGACCGCGGGGCCGTGGCGGCGGAGGCGCACGATTCTCCATTGCAGGTGGCCGCAGCAGGGCATTCAGGGACGGCGGGAGTTGGCGCGCGGACGCGGGTGGCCGGCGCCGGGCCGCGCAGGCGCAAGGTCGTGCAAGCCGACGCGGAGGCGACGTGGTCATGACGGCGCCTCGGACAGCTATGTGGCCGGCGAGGAGGAGACGCTGTTGCGGTTCCCCGGTAGCGAGGCGCTCATGGTGGCCATGATCCTCGAGGCGCCCGAAGAGGCGGTGGCCAAGTCTTTGCAAAGCACGCTCTACCGTTCCGAGATCAGCGACGGGGAGGCCGGGGCTGGGCTCGTCGGGGTCTCGGGGACCTAACATGATCGAGGCGGCGTCGGGGCGCGAAGAGGAAGACGCGGAGGCGGGGCAAGTACATAGAAGGGTATTTGGACATTTTGACATGTGGGACCCACCTGTCAGGGCTGGTTAACGGTAGAAAAGAGATGGAAGATGGATGGAACGGCGTGTAGGGCAAAACTGAAAAATATCATGGCACAGAGGGAAGTTTGAACTTTTCAGTGACACACAGAAAACACCAACTTTTTAATGGCACACAGGGAAAAGCCTCCCGCTCTTTTCCTTTGGTTCTCACTTCCCACACCGTCCACACCCCACCAACTCGACGTGTGGTGTTGTAAAAAAAAATTTTAAAAAAAAAACACTCGACGTGTGGAGCAAGAGCAACATAACCAAAACGCCGCCACTCCTTGTATATTTGTATCGGACCCCTCCCCTTTACAAAATCACCGGATCAGATTCTCCGACAGAACCAAAACGCCTCCACTTTTATATGTCGTGCCATGAGTTCTCCGTGCTGGATCAACTTCAAGTAATAACCGTGCGCCCCAAAATTTATTGGTGACGCCCACAAATCGGGTGTTTTTAACAACCCGGCACACACGTATTCATCGTCATAAATGGCCCTTAGTGTATGGTTCTTTTTTTTTACTTTGCTCCATGGTCCTTGAACGAATTTTGATGGTCTCTATGACCTTTTGTCAAGTCCGTATTCTGTTAGTTTGTCCACTTCTTAACATGCGAAAAGATAAAAGTGTCCTTTAGTGTTTCTGCCTACCGCCGCCCGTGACCGAGAGACGACCGTTTTAGCTGGTTGCAGTTGCTTCCAATTGATTTCAGCTAGTTCCAATTGATACTAACTCGTTGATGCTACTTGCAATTTCTTCGGCTGCTGTGGTTGCAACTGCTTGCTGCTACTTATAATTGCTTCATATGCTGTTTCTAAAAGCATGCAACTGATTTCTTTTAGTTTCAATTGGTTGCAACTACTTGCTGCTATTTATAATTGTTTTAGCTGCTATTTCCAAAAGCTTGCAACTGCTTTTCTTCTAATTATGAATGTTGAGATCCATTCCTTATATCCTCTTCGTTTTGGCTTCACAGCTTTAATATTCATCTCGATGTTCGACAATGTTTGTTACTCAAGAGGATACGCTCAGTATAGTGCTTGTCCTGGTAGGTGTTGTTTTATGTACCGTGACCAATATATGTTCAATTCCTACTTTCATGTGAACTGAAACTATGGTGGATTTGTGAACATTTGATGTGACCTTATGTATATGAAAATTAAACTGTGGTTTAATTGCATTGGATAAGCTTATTTTATTGCAATATATATGTCTACTTGATTATATGTGGTCATGTAAGAATTTATTTACTTAATGTTACTCCTCATATACAACAAACAAACAGAACTATGCATTTTATTTTTTTGTCAGGGGTAAAATAGTCTTTTTAGCCTTGAGCTAACACTGTTAAGTGCCCAAAACTAACAGGCCACAGAGGCAATCAAAATTCGTTCCGGGGCCATAGAGTGAAGTTAAAAAAAAAGGACCATACATCAGAGAGCTAATTTTTTCTAGGACCATGTAGCTAATTCTCTCTGCTCTAAATCTATTGGTGCGTAAATAAATAAATTTAGGAGTCTCAATGGGAGTTTGATTTGTATTTAATGAGCTGCCATATAAAGCTCTTTTGATGATATAGCAATGTTTTTAAGAAGAGAGAGAATAAATGAGTTTCATGAGGATGAAACTCTCTTGGCACGATTACTGACTCTCAATGAGTTACGGAATTAAATGCCTATGAAATTATAAAATGAAGCTCTCCATTGAGTATACATGATATGACAGTCTAAACAACAGCATGATACTCTTCACTGAGACTGGCCTTACGACGATAAGGTCAATACTTGAAATAATTGTATACATTGTAAATAGAGAGCTCAACGGAGAGAAGGAAGAGCATAGGAAGAAAGAGGAGGAAGAAGATAAAAGAATGTCAAAAGTTTTGGATCTAGCCTCTTACGAAGACAAATCTTTTATTAAAATTGTAGAACTCAACATGATCTAAAACATTATAGTTGAAATTTTTTTATTTTAGATCATTTAGGGGTCTAAATAATAAAAAACTAAGTTTTTAAACACTATGGGATCGAGATATGTTCTATATGAAAGTTGTAATGCTCAACGAGATCTACAAATTTGTAGTTGACATTTTCTTTACTTAAGAATATTTGGAGAGCTAATACACGCAATATGAAGTTCAAAGAGTGGAGTAAAAAAGGTAACATTAGTTAAAACTTAAATCTTGGTGTTCTTTGTAATCCTCACCATCTTGGTGTTCTTTGTTGTTTGATTGCATTCATAAACTTGACTAACGTCAGTTGAATTTTTTTCTTAAGTTTTAGACAACCGTCTCGCATGGCCCAGTCGAAACTCCAAAGAGGGCCGGTCCTGCTAGGTGCCAGCTAAAATCCCAAGCGGAGGTCATCTCCCTCAACTCAACTCAACTATTCTCCTCCCAAATTCTCCTCTCTCCCCCTCGCTTTTTGTCCCTGTCATCACCGCCGATCAAATCGAGAACACTCACCAACGAGGGTTGGATGGAGCAAACTACCCAACTCTTCCGCATCACTGTCACCGACTATCAAG
Organism: Eremochloa ophiuroides; assembly: GCA_038502445.1. Taxonomy (NCBI): domain Eukaryota; kingdom Viridiplantae; phylum Streptophyta; class Magnoliopsida; order Poales; family Poaceae; genus Eremochloa; species Eremochloa ophiuroides. The sequence continues at coordinate 89,271,237 of JAHLJS010000003.1, forward strand.
AATTCATTGGCCGCGCTTTACCCATGTCGCCATCACCGTGAACGTCCTCACCGAGCAAGGGTTGAGCGGCCGCACCAGAAGCTAGGTGAACAGTATCTTAGGAGATCGTCATGGTTGCACAGGATATTAGAATACCATGCTGGAGTACCAAGAACTGATTGCCTCCATGGAGTGAGGGTTAGGTGGCCTCGCCGGATCGCAAGGCCTTCACATCTCATGATCACACAGCTGCGCAATCCTAAAGGAGCAAGAATTAGCAGGAGCAATACACGGATCTCTATGCATAGACGACCCATGTATGTATGATTCGCCGCTAAGGAGCTTCTCTCCGGTCAGAAAGCACAGCTACCCTTATGGAATAAGTTGACAGGAATGATACGTGCACGCCTAACAGTAGTCGATTCTAATCGTTGTCTTGTACCCAACATGCATGAAGAAAGAGTTTAATAGCATTTAAATAGTTGTACAAACACTTCGTGCCTGTGGCCTCTGGAAGCAGATCTACGAGACGGAAATGAAATGATTGTGAGGGGATGAACCGATGTCTAGAGCACTTTCTCCAGCCTCGCTTGCATCGCCTCGTCGTACTTTGTCACAAAAACCTACGAACAAAAAGCTACATATCTGTGTTCCCCTCTCATGTATCCAATTTTACAAAAACGGAAAACCATCAAATCATAATAACTTCCTACACATCATATCCTCCACTACAATATCCAATATTGGACAAAAACATTGCACGAATGACTTTTCGTATACCATTTTCTTCTTCAGACGTCCAATCTACCTGGTCATAACAAATACATAACCCACCATACCTTCCACGGGGTCTTCTTGTTGACGTAAGCATAAAAAAATGAGTTCATCGACTCACTACGCTGCGTTGTCGACATGTGTTCTTGGACTGGAGGTTGTGACAAGCTGGGACACTGGTTTGAGACCCTATCTGCCAAACAAGTTTGGGAACTTGTGGTCATAAAGTTATACAATTCAAGTCATCGAATGCACGTACTGCAGCATAGGATTGGGTTATGTGGCGGCTGTCTGCGCATGTTTGAGGTGTTTGGTCATTGAACGCTCACGTGAAGTCAATTTCACAGAGCCTAGTATCAATTCAAAATTTGGAATCACATGAATTTTTTCTTCAGGATTGATTATGCGCCCAAGCTCCTCATACTTGCAATACGAATCAGACTAAAAGGACTAAACTCTGCAATGATTTTAGTGAAATACATTAAAGCATTGACTGAAATCAATCATTCTGATGCTTCCCTTTCATGATTTCAGCCAGTGACGGATCTAGGATTTCAGTATAGGTTATGCCGCATCAGAATAATCATATATATTTCGGTATACACCAAATTTGGCCTTACGATTCTATATACATAACCTTTAATTTATACTATTTGATTACTAACGTAACGAAAACCTTTTTTAGAGAAATAAATAATATTATTTAAATGAAAAAAAGTTACAACACGTTCTTCTGAATATGAGTAAAAAAGAATGACTTAGCATGTTTGAAACTTTTGTTTTTACAAATAGTACTCTTATGATAAACGCTAGCTATATAAGTTCTTAATTAATGAAACAAAATGGGTAGTGTTAGTTTGCATAATAGAAATGGAAGAGCAAATGAGAGGGAAAGGTAAAGAGCCAAACTACTTATCGTAAAGCCTTCCTCTCCACCTTCCTTTTTCCTCTTTTATAGAGAAAGTTGGAAGAGAGATTTTTACCATTTCCCCTAGGTGAAGCATATATTAAAAAAAGCCCTAGCACTACTACATAAACGTTTTTTATGGCAGGCATTTTGCATTTTTGGAGGTGGGCAAAGCAATCGTTAATCAATGATTAACAGAGGCGGTTCCATTGCCCGCCTCGTTTATTACATTAACCGAGGCGGACATATTACAAGTGCCCCCCTCAATAAATGGATTAAAAAACAAAAAAACCATAGCCCACCGGCAAGCCCGTTTCCGAACCCGTCAGTGAGCCCACTCCTAGCCCACTCTGAGCCCGTCGCCACCTCGGATCACCCGCTCGCGCGCCGCTCGCCCACGCAGCCACATCGTGTTGACAACTTCGCAAAATGTTGCGAGACTAATCTTTTACGTCTAATTAAGTAATGATTGGACACTTATTGTAAAAGTTAGAACGTTGTCGGTGCTAGTTTTAGCGGGGCTAACACCGGCTAGTAAATATGTGTTTTGCGGTTGAGGTTACGGATGGTGTGCAAAGTGGAACACAGGAATTATACTGGTTCAGGCCAAGCAAGCCCTATGTCCAGTGGAGAGGAGAGTCGTGTTGCCTTGCACCGAGGTGCTTGTAGTAGGGGGTTACGAGCTAGGCGAGAGAGGGAAGTGCTCTCAGGTCTCTTGTGAGTGTCTAAGTGTTTGCAAGTCGTTTGCTGTTGGTGTGTATGTGTGAGTGAGAGCTTAGGACTTCTGGGGTCGTCCCCTAAAGCTGGCATCTGCTCTCCCTTTTATAGTCGCAAGGGAGAGGCAAGGGCAATGCTTACAATGCTATGTATGTTACAGTGAGGAGTTGTTGTTCATCGTTTGACTATCGTTGGCTACGGTCTTTTCTCCGCATCTCCGGGGTATGGCCGTAGTGGTTCGCACAATCTTGGTGAGTTCCGAGGCAGCAACAGTCGTCGGATTACGGCATGCCGTAGGGTCACACCTGATGGCTATCCTTCCGCACGATGTGACAAGAAGGCGAGTCGTCTCGGGGCGTTGTCTCGTGAGGCTCGGGACTCCTGAAGGCGTGATGGGATGGAGCAGGGTGATATCTCCCCTCGAGCGTATTTCCAGCCTTTGGACAGTACTTCCCGAGGGTTAGGTAGGGCCCGGATGGAAGGTGTGCTCGTCCTTTTGAGTGGACAGTGCAGTGGGCGCTTTTCCCGTTCTTGCGTAGCCCATCGTCAGGCGCTCGGACTGTCGCAGTCGTAGTTGGTAGACCCCGGCGGAAAATGGGACGGCGCACCGTAGATCATACCGTGGAGAGGACGGCCGTAGTGGGCCTATCAATTCCGCTGCCAGGGAAATCCTGACAGGTGGTATGGCCGTCAGGGGCGTGCGAAGCACAGTCGCGTCAAGAATCTCGCCTGATGGAACAGTGCTTGTAAAGTGGTCAGAGAGATCTCTTGTGGTCCAAGATTGCTCCGCTGACATCACCTGTGCCTTGGATGCCTTTGTGAGATTGCGCTCGAGGGGGATGGGGAAGCTCGGGCGAATCGAAGAATGGGCACCGAGGGCGCCGCTCTCCCGAGCTCTCCTGGGGAGGCTCGGGCGAACCGGAGAATGGGCGCCGAGGGCGCCGCTCTCCTGAGCTCTCCTGGGGAGGCTCGGGCGAATCGGAGAATTGGCGCCGAGGGTGCCGCTCTCCCAAGCTCTTCCAGGGAGGTTCGGGCGAATCGGAGAATTAGCGCGGAGGGTGTCACTCTCCCGAGGGTTGGCTGTCATTGGTGCAATGACATCGTGGGCCTCCGTAGACGCGGCCTTCGTGGGCTTCGGGCGCGGCCTTCGTGGGCTTCTACTGGCCTTATTTGGGCTAGGCCACGTTTGGAATGAGCGTTTTTGCATCGAAATTGGGTACCCCTAACTTTGGTACCCGACAAACGTTGCTACAGTAAAAAAAATTAAAAAAATGGGCACCATAATTCAACTTTGATATTACTGCTTCATTCCAAAGAATAATGATGAATTGTTTTACTGTTCTATCAGAGGAGGGTAACAATAAAACATGTATTTCATAAAAAGAAATCCCAACTTCCAACTCGAATGTGCAGTTTGCTAGAGATTAAAGTAAAAAAGGACTCGCCTAAATGGCTGGAAGTGCCGAAGGTGTAGGGAACGGATATTCACTGGAAATATTCGCGGCGTTGCCACTTATGGCCATTGTATGGGCTATTGACAGCGGGTAGATTATTTTTAGTAAAATTTTTTGTCAAATGTAGGGCACCAAGTGAGAGTAGATATATTAAAGATGAATGGTCACATTGTTTAGTTCATTCATATCTTATCCATCCAACAAGCATGGACAACAGATAAAGAAATAGTATTTGAAAATTATTATCTGTGAATGACTGTATATGTTAGCCGTAGATTTTCCATTTTGTTGTATATATATTTCAGGTCCTATAAAGATCAAGGATGAAACCCCTTTTTAATTTTTTATTTATTGAGCATGGGGTAATAATTGTTGAAACATTTTAAATTTGTTTCCAAATTTTTATAGCGGCTGAAAACATTGCAAAGCAGCCACAAAACAAAATTTATAATTTTTTGTTTAATATTTTAATATGTAGAAACTATGAAAAGTATATTTATTATTCGAAAGAGGTTATTTTAAATCATTTAAAAATTCCTTATTTCTCAAGTTTAATATTTTTATTTGCAAAGTACATAATGGAGAGCGTACACAAGAATTTTTATGATTTTAGGAGCTTTAATTATTTTTTATATGGAATGAACAAAATCAGCATGTCATGGGATTTAATAAAAGGCAAAAAAATGAGATGGCCATTTGGGCCGAATCTGGCCCAGCTCGGCCCATGTCCAGCGTGGGCGTGGTGGCAGGACGACCCATTAAACAGCCTGGATGGTGGGTTGATTTCCAAAAACGTGAAGGGCTTCTTTGCAAAAATTTCTGAGATAGGAGGATGGACTGCGGGTTGATTTCGTTAGAGGTTAAGGACTGTTTTGCAAATTGGCCGAGATTCGCCCGATCTAGGCCATCCGACTGTCCGATTGGACGGCCGCGCTTTGCCTGCGACATGGCCACATTATGTGGCCAGAGAATGGTGCATGTTTCCTTTTGTATAGATATAGATTACACAAGGGGCACAAAGCCTGCAAACTCATATGTTAGATCTGATTGGCCAAAAAGAAGCAAGTTTTTGGCCATGTTTAAATACCCTGTAACTTCCAATTGCAACTAGTCATATCAATATTGTGGCACATGTATGGAACATTAAATATAAAAGACATGTTTGCATATTTGCACAATTTGCATGTTCACCACAAGATGAATCTTTTAAGACCATAATTGGATAATTATTGAAAAAGATTCCCCGCTGCTATAGTGTCAAAATTCTAAATTTCAAATGAATCTAAATGTAGCCTTACAAGATTGACATACCTGTGTTTGCGTGGGCGGCGATAAATACAAGGACATATAAGAATCCCGTGCGTACAGGCGTACAACTGGATTGGGTTTAGGTCAGGCGACTTAACTTTGCAATCGGGAAGCAACTTCTTCACACCGGTCACAAAGTAGAAGTATAGTAACATAGGTTTATTGACGCAATGTCACAACAAGCCTGTCAATTTTATGTCGTGTCTCACACGTCACAAACGATGCTAAGGTTTAGTCTGGTTATTACGCAGCGAAATCCTGTTTCAATTTTTAATTAATTAGAACTTTGAATATTATACTTAGATGAATCGCAAGCAACCGTCGATATGTCCGAGTGGTTAAGGAGACAGACTTGAAATCTGTTGGGCTTCGCCCGCGCAGGTTCGAACCCTGCTGTCGACGATTTTTACCCTTTTTTTTGGCTTTACAGGTGCTTAGCAGAATCAGGCCTCCACGTCTGCCAGCTCCGTTCTCTCTCTCTCGGCGGAATACATCGAGGAACTCTAACGAAACTGTTGTGTGTCTTCTCGCGCATGGCATCACGGAAACAAAACCAAATTAACTAGTGCTACACAATAAACATACAGTAGAAACCTTCTCATTTTCTACCATTTTCGTTAGCAACTAAGTAATCATTTGGAATGAAAGGAGTCGTCGGGTCACTTATTTGGCGGCAGCACTAGGTTACGCCTCAGGTGGACAAAATTAAACGACGAGCTTAACGTTATTTATCCATTTGTTACAGTCTAGGGCAGACCGATTGAGATTGACGTTAGACCGATTGAGATTGACGTCAACAGGTGACTCACATGGACACTCAAAATTAAAATAGGCTCTCTCCTACGGATCCATTTGTAAAAAGGATTTTCTTTTAGGTCTTGTTAAAGAAGACCAAAATGAGTATTAAACTCTTTGATTCTAGCGCTACTAAAAAGTGGAATTACTCTCTCCGTCTCAAAATAGATGTCATTAAGTCAAAGCCTTTTAACTTTTGAGTTTTGACCAAATATATATATATATATATATATATATATATATATATATATATATATATATATGTGTGTGTGTGTGTGTGTGTATATATATATATGAAAATATTAATATCTATAATATATAATTATTATCATTAGATAGATCGTTGAATATACTTTTATAATAAATTTATTTGAAGGTATAAATGTTACACGTATTTTCTATAAATTTAATCAAAGTTGAGAAAATTTGATCTACACGTATCCTATAACGACATTTATTTTGGGATGAAAGGAGTACTCTTGTATTTTAATTAGGTGTGTTGTTAGAGATGGTATCCCTTTACCGAGCGTAATTGGCTTTTTGCCGAGTATAAAAACACTCGGCAAAGCCGCGGCTGCAGTAGTGCTAGGTATTTATCGGGAGAGAAATGCATGTGCTTGCATGCATATGCTTCGGTATATGTTAACAACGAGAAGGGCAAGCGTTTTTTTAGGCCTGCAACGTGCTCGCCATTGGAGATGCAATTACTTATCATAGTAGCTAGCAGCAAGTAAACCGATGTGAATGGAACACTGGTAGAGAACTTACCTTTAGTTCCCTAACTCCCTTTAGTCCCGATTTGCCTAACCTTTAGTCCCCTAACTCTTTTTAGTCCCGGTTTGTCCAACTAGAACTAGGAATCCGGGATTAAAGAGGCTATAAACCCTTTAACAATCAGGACTAAAAGTCTCATGAGACTAAAAAAATAAATAAAGACCGGTTTGAACCTAAGACCTAATGCATGACATCGTGTGTAGCTCACCACCCCACCTATATCCTTTCACCAGTGGAAGAGGCCAGTGAAAATAAATCTTTCCACTAGCGGTTGCTTGTGAACCGCGAGTGGAAATACATTTCCACTGGCGGTTGGTTAAGTGAACCGCCGGTGTAAATCATGTTTCCACTGGCGGTTTTCTTAAGCAACCGCCAGTGAAAATGTATTTCCACTGGTGGTTCACAGGTAGCCACCAGTAGAGATTGCCGCCCTGTTTAGGCAATTTTAGCCCTACGCCCCCATATATATTTATTTATTTATATATTGTATATATTAAGCTGTATTAGATCATGATCGAATATAGCAAAATAAAAATTAATTATTATACAATATATTTATATACATCAAAGGATTGTGCTCATAATATATACACATATATGTTCATCTCAAAGTTACATGTGATAACCATCTCAAATTTACACATCTAATTAATAAACCTCTCGGGTAAGTCCTAGTACGGAGACTTTTGTTAGTTCTCTGAACTCTTCGCTTCCTAGAGCGTCGTGCTTATCGTGATAATTCCCGTTGCTTGGAATAACATGTTTTATGATGAACGAGCACATGTCCTCAACTATATTATATAAAGTCTGCGTGCTCATGTTCTGCGCCTTTGAATTTTTTATATTTTTTCAACTGTAGTCAATGTATAAACATCATATATACATTTGTAACTTTAAGGGTATAATTTCATACGTGAATAATACTTATCAAATCAACGTTCTTGATGTATCGTTCGGATTCCCTCATAAATTCGCAGATATAGAATCCGCAGTGGACCGATCCGGGTGGTTATTTGTGGCACTATATATATAACAGGTAAGAGTGAATATTTAATTAGTTGCAACATCGTCTTATGTGTTGTACATGTATGTGATATATATGTACTCATAAATAACTAACATACTGGCCACTTGTAATTTATTGATAATGGCCCAGTTTTATTCTCGTGCTTTTCGCCTTGTATTTTATACCACCTATATGCCCTATGATTTCGATAGAATCACCAAGTTATATATTCTCAAACTCTCATCGAGAAAAGAATTAATGCAAGCATTTCTCGGCTTACCTCTCTAATAAGGTCAAGAATGGCGTATACGTAGTGGGATCATAATCTGCAGAGTCAAAGATAAGCACCCTTCTCTGCCTTGGATAAATATAAAAATAAATCCAATGGTCCCTGCACGAATCAAGTTCGTGATGCATGGGCCGGGGCCACATATATATATGGATTAGACAATAACATTGCTAAAAGAAAATCGAGCGTACCTAAAGTTGTATGGGGCCACTATGACTTGTCTATCTTGAAATTGAAGCATTGAATTTCCTAAGTATAGGCAGTATTTGTCCTCCATCTCATTTTTTAGCTTACTTATAATCTGTTGAACTTCTTCCTCTGTCTTGTCCTTCAATTTGTCATTATTCTTTCTGTAACAGAACCGCCTAAATTACATGGCCCACAGGCGACTGTTATTATCATTAATGACTCTGACAGCCGGGCCCATGTTCCATATAATCTAGACCGATCTGTCGGGCTACATCAGCGCCCAAATTTTTTTTTCTTCCGCAGGATCACATTGCGAATACATTACAAGATTACAACATTTCACAGTAAAATACATCAGAGTACAGGAGCGGAATATTACATAACTTTATGTTACAAACCAGTTGTCCAAATAGAGTTCCAGTACGATTATTACAATCCATAAGTAGTGGCAGTAGCAGTTGAATAATTATACAACATTATACATGAGGTAACTCGAACCCTGCCCACAGGTTCCACTTCACTCTTCCTCGCTACCCTCCTGGATGATGGTCATACAGCACGGAGCAAAACAGACATCTGAAGGCGGATCTCCTGCAGCAAGGGTTAACAAACCCTGAGTACTAGGGGTACTCCGCAAGACTTACCCGACTAAAGGTGTAAGATGAGACTCAGGAATGCAGGGTCAAAGGTGAGGCTAGCAGGAGGTAAAAGATTTGCAGAAAAGCATCACTATCCAATTTTATTTCATCATTATCATCATCATATATCTATAGTTCCAATATTCAAACTCATAGATCGTCATTTTTCCACTTACTTCCTTTATTCAGAAAACACCTAGTTGAGAACCACTTTTCGGGGTAGGGAAGTGGATTGAGTCTCCATTGACCGAGGAGCACGTCGATTCGAATCCAGAAGTATACCCAGCTGGGGATTCTAACCACACTGCATATGCAGCACGCCGGCATACATATACCAACCTATCATCTAGGTCTTTCTATCCCGGAACCGGTCCTGCGCCACCCGGGAGCACAGTACTCCACTCGTCTCCAGGCACGACGGCCACGTGGGTACAAGCTACTCCCGCCATCTCTCCACTCCCAGTGCGTGGTTGTCGGTTCCAGCAATAGAGCCACCTGACTCTAGGCTTTCCACAAAGGTATGTGGCTAGGCTGTTCATCTCGATCCAGCACGCCTACAACGAACGGTCCCTATAGTTTTGAAAACCGTGTCTGCCGGTGAGAAGTCATGGGAAACGCCGTCCCACGAGCACGTCAGCCGAGCGAAACACCTTACAGTGATATCGACCAGCTTTGAACTATTCCGAAGGTGATCGTGCATTGGGACTCTAACGCAATACACATCGACCAACGGATCACAAGTTCTCCACTAATCATAAAGTATGTATACATTCATAGCACAGAAAATAGTTTTTTTTTATAAAATTCTAATTTTATTAAGCATGCCTAAGCATTTTTGTTTAAACCATTTCATTTAAATCAGGTTTCAGGATAATTATTTGGGACAATGCATCTGGATAGGTAACAATCAACTCCTATCAACTTAATGCAATAGATTGACTCGAATTATAAAGAATTTCACAACAGAGGGTTAATGCACCGGGGCTTGCCTTGGAGTGAAAAGAGGGTCGGGTTGGGATCGGTCCCGCAGATGTCGAAACCCTGGATCACCTCCGGAGCTGTCTCCTCAGCAGTGGCCTCGACTTTCACTTCCTCGCTCCCGGTCACTACACGGGTGCAATGATGCATGCTTACATGATGCAACAGTCTTTATAGGAATGCAATAATCAATGATTAACATCTTGAGTACAACTTTCCTTCACGGAAAAGTTGTAAACGGAGATCAAAAATTATACAGCAATTATTAAAGAGATGATTTAGCAGTCATGGAAAGCCGTTGCACGACTTTTACGACTTTGACCTTACACTAACATCTTTTATTGCCAAGGATCATATAGGGGTGGATCCTTGAGCTTCAATCAATCCAAAATCCACACAAAACCCTAAATCCATTTCTTCCACTCATTTTATTTATTTTTCCTAATTTCACATATATTTACTAACTGACCAAACTAATTCCAATTGTGACCAAATTTCACCAACAGCTAGATATCATCATTAAACAGAGCCACAATTAATTTCATGATTTTTGGAGTTACCTTCAATTTATTAAAAATCAACAAAGTTGCATTATCCATTTATTTGGCTGATTTTTACCCCTAACAGAAAAGGTCTAAAATGAACTTATGATATTTTTATTAAATTCTATACATCACAGAGAGCCACCACAAAATTTTTCATGATTTTTCAGGCCACAGATTAATTCCTATGAAATTGACAAACATCAGCACTATTCATAGAAATAAATTTGAAAAAGACTATTGAAAATCGCTGGAAAATGGGAAAAGCGAAACCGGCCCGAGGCGGCCCACACCACCGGCTCGGCCCGGCCACTCGCCCCCGCCGCGCTGCCCGCGCCCGCACCCGAACTGGGCCGGCCCACTATCACGCGCGTCGTCTCCCGCGCGCACGCGGCCCGCGCCTGCGCGAGCTGAGGCGCTGACAGGCGGGCCCCGCCTGTCAGCTCCTCCTCCTACCTCCCGCCAGCTCGCGCACGCACCGTCACGCGGCGGTCCGCCACGGGTATCGCCGCCGGCGACTTCAACAGCGAAACTGACCGCGTCAGTCCACGCCCTAGAGCTAAGGGAACACCCAGGCATGCCCAGCTCCTACCCTAATCGCCTACGACGAGCCGAAGCTCGCCCATGGCGGACGCGCAGCCCGGCGGATCTACGCCGCCCACGCCGGACCCGCGAGGTAATAACAGAGGGGTTGGGGAGGGTCATCAGCTCACCACGGGTCTCGGTGACAAGGTGGTGAAGGCAGAGGTGGCCCGAAGGGACGAGCTTGACGGTGACCGCAACGGCGGCGGCGTGCTCCGACGGTAACTCCCCCGTTCCGGCGACACTGGACCACCACAGAGCATACGGTCGCAAGCATGAGAAACTACAGGCTACATGGAGCCTCGGACACAAGCTAAGGATCCCCAGAACTCACCTAATCGGTCTCGACACCGCACGCGGCTCGCGGCGGCGCTCCGGGCACCCGCAGCGACGGCGACGAGTACACCGGCACCCTCGAGCCACTACAGCTTCCACCAGTGGGCTCGGGAGGTGCGCAAGAGAGTTGGCTAGATGCTCACGAGATGGAGAGAGTGATGGTGGTGCGGTGTGGGTGAATTTTGCCGGCGAACCGAGCGAACTCCGGCGAGCCGGGAAACGGGAAAAGAAGAAGGCGGCCCGCTCGTCGTATTTATAGGGCAGAGGACGAGAGGGAGAGGGAGAAGGAGAAGCCCGCGAGTCAATTTTGCCATCGTGGGAGCAGGAACGCGCAAGGACGGGCCGGCGTCACTCGGCCACGCCGGCGGCGTGCGAACAGGGGAGGGAGGACGAAGCCCATCCCCGGCTACTGTAGCTCTACATTCCCCACTTTTGTCTTTTGTACAAATATCTCCCAAATTTGTGTATAAAAATTAAAAACCACAAATACCAAAGTTGTAGCATTTTTCCTGCTGAACATTTTTGATTTTTGGATCTACCCCAAATTCGGCCAAATTTGAAAACTATGGAAAAGGGGATGAATAGGGTTTTTGAATTTCAAACTGTATTTTCAAAATTACTTTTGATTTTACACAACAACTTGAAAAATGGCTAAAATAGAAGTTGTTCCCCTCAGAGAGCTTTACAACTTTCATTAAGGAAGTTTTGTCAGATTCCAATTAATTTTTGAAATGGCATTTCAAATTCAATTTTTTATTCACTGTTTTGAGTTAAATTCAAATTTTCATAACAGAACTTCAAAATCTCCAAAAATAAAAGTTGTCACATCTAATTAGATCTACAACTTTCATTAAAGGATCACCCCTAGATTCCTTCTAGATTTTGAATTAGGGTTTTGGGGCTAAATCTAGGGTTATTTCAAATATGAAATTAGGATTTTAAATTTTCAATCCAATACTTTATCAATCCAAGCCACTCTAGGTCCCTAAGCACAATCATATGCAAATTAATTAAGTTAATTATGATGACATGGCAGGTTATTTATTCCGTAATACCCAGGGTATTACAGCCTTCCCCCCTAAAAGAAATCTCGTCCCGAGATTGCTAAACTAGACATTTGAAACAAAGTAATGGAAAAGAAAATACATAAGGTAAACTATACTTGCACTAGCTCACAAAATAAGTAGGAGGGTTTTTAACACAGGGAGTACTTGTCAGACTATTACAGTTACAGGGTGGCAAAGAATTCCGGAAAATTCTCCGCCAGGTAGTCCTCAGATTCCCAGGTGGCTTCGTCTTCGGAATGTTGACTCCATTGAATCTTGTACCATCTAGTTGTGGTCCTTCGAGTGACACGGTCCTTTATGTCCAAAACCCGTACTGGATATTCTGAGTATGTCAATTCGGGTTCCAGTACCACACCTTCCACATCGGTCACTTGGTCGGGAACTCGCAGACATTTCTTTAGCTGAGATACATGAAATACATTGTGCACTTCTGACAGATGATCTGGCAATTGCAACCGGTAGGCAACTTTTCCTACACGCTCGGTGATTACGAATGGTCCAATGTAGCGCGGGGCTAACTTCCCTTTGACCCCAAAACGGTTGACCCCTTTCATAGGCGAAACCTTCAAGTACACATAATCTCCAACCTTGAATGCTAATGGTCTACGCCGCTGATCGGCATAGCTTTTCTGTCGAGACTGAGCCACTTTCAGATTCTCTTGTATTAATCGAACCTTCTCTTCGGCTTCATTGACCAAGTCGACTCCATAAAACCATCTTTCACCGGGCTCGGACCAATTCAATGGAGTACGACATCTGCGGCCGTATACTGCCTCGAACGGAGCCATCTTGATGCTTTCTTGATAGCTGTTGTTGTACGAGAATTCAGCTAACGCCAAACACTTGTCCCACTTGTCAGGGTAATTCAATGCACAGGCTCTCAACATATCTTCAAGCACTTGGTTGACTCTCTCTGTCTGCCCGTCAGTCTGCGGATGATAAGCCATACTATGCAGAAGTTTTGTGCCCAATGATTCATGGAAAGATCTCCAAAACTTGGATATGAACTGAGTGCCTCGATCAGAAACAATGGTCTTCGGCACCCCATGGAGCTTCATCATATGCTCTATGTAGAGATTTGCATAAGTCGCTGCCGTGTATTTGAGCTTGACTGGCAAGAAGTGAGCTTGCTTAGTGAGGCGGTCGACGATTACCCAAATGGAATCATAACCGCTTGATGTTTTGGGCAATCCCACAACGAAATCCATGCTAATATCTTCCCATTTCCACGCGGGAACAGGCAATGGTTGTAGCTCTCCACCAGGCTTCATGTGCACAGCCTTGACCTTCTGACATGTGTCACATCTCGTCACGTACTGCGCAATTTCTATCTTCATCTTGGTCCACCAGAATTTCTGTTTCAAATCCTGGTACATCTTATTGCTTCCTGGGTGGATAGAGTATCTGGTCAGATGAGCTTCATCAAGAATTTTGCGACGTAGCTCCGGAACTTTTGGAACTACCAAACGATTCTTGAACCATACGACGCCCTCATCATCAATTCTGAAACAATCTGCCTTTCCTGCCTGGACTTTTTCTTTGATATGCTTGATGCCCTTGCTTCCCTTTTGAGCAACCACGATCTCATCACGGATAGAAGTTTCAATACTGATGTTTGCCAGACTGCCCCGTGGAACTATTTCTATGCCCAACTTTTCCAACTCACCGCACAACGACAGACTATAGGGCTTCACAGTCAGACAGTTGCAGTGAGCCTTCCGACTGAGTGCGTCAGCAACCACGTTAGCTTTGCCAGGGTGATAATGCACTTCAATATCATAATCTTTGATCAACTCAAGCCATCTTCGCTGCCTCATGTTCAGTTCTTCTTGTGTAAAGATGTACTTCAGGCTCTTGTGATCTGTATACACATTGCAGGTGCTGCCTAGCAAATAGTGGCGCCAGATTTTCAAGGCATGAACCACAGCTGCCAATTCTAAGTCATGAGTAGGATAATTTTCTTCATGAGGTCGGAGTTGTCGTGAAGCATAAGCAATAACTCTGCCCTCTTGCATCAAAACACAGCCGAGACCAGTACCGGATGCATCACAATACACATCAAATGGCTTTTCAATATCTGGCTGAGCTAGGACTGGTGCAGTAGTCAAACACTTCTTCAAGGTTTGAAACGCTGCCTCACATTCTGACGACCACACAAACTTGACTTGATGTTTCAACAAGTTGGTGATTGGTTTGGCTATTCTTGAGAAATCTGGGATGAAACGGCGGTAATATCCCGCCATGCCCATAAAACTGCGGACCTGATGAACAGTGGTTGGTGGCTTCCAATTTAAAATTTCCTCCACCTTACTCGGATCGACAGATACTCCTTCAGCTGAGAGAATATGTCCGAGAAAAGGAACTTTGTTCAACCAGAATTCACACTTGCTAAACTTTGCATAAAGCTGGTGCTCTCTCAAACGAGTTAGGACAATGCGAAGGTGGTTGGCATGTTCTTCGGGTGTTTTGGAATAGACAAGGATATCATCGATGAACACGACAACAAATTTGTCGCGCTCGGGCATGAAGACGGAGTTCATGAGATACATGAAGTAGGCAGGTGCGTTGGTTAGGCCAAAAGACATGACTAGATATTCATATAGGCCATATCTGGTAGTGAAAGCCGTTTTTGGAATGTCTTCAGGACGGATTTTGATTTGGTGGTAGCCGGACCTAAGGTCGATCTTAGAAAACACCCTAGCTCCAGCCAGTTGGTCAAAGAGTAGGTCAATACGAGGCAACGGATATTTGTTTTTGACAGTCACCTCGTTGAGTGGACGATAGTCGATACAGAGTCGAAGAGATTGGTCCTTCTTTTTAACAAAAATGGCAGGACAACCCCAAGGAGATGAACTAGGGCGGATAAAACCCTTATCAAGCAGCTCTTGCAACTGAATTTTAAGCTCTGCCAATTCCTTGGGAGGCATCCTATAAGCTCTACGAGAGATAGGAGCTGTTCCAGGCTTTAGCTCAATGGCAAATTCCACATCTCGATCAGGTGGCAAACCGGGCAACTCATCAGGAAACACGTCTGGGAATTCACATACCACAGGAATCTTCATCACTTCTTCCACTGAGGTAGCACACAACCTTTGCACGGTTTTCTCCACCTTTCTCATAGGTAGTGGAAGTTGGATAAGAAGTTGAGTTTGACTATTAGGTATGTTCACTCTTATAGTTCTATTCAGCACATCAATGAGAGCATTATGCTGGTACATCCAATTCATACCTAATATCACAGTCAATATCTTGATTCTTTAGCACTATCATAGTCGTAGGGAATTTATGCCCTCCCAACTCTATAGGCACTCCCTGAACTACCTCTTTAGTAGACATACGCCCCCCGGGCGAGTGTATAAGGAAATCTTCCTTTATTTCCCAAATTGGAATTTCATGCTTGACGACAAAGGTACGATTTATGAATGAATGCGATGCACCAGAATCGAAAAGCGTAAGTGCAGGATGATTGGCAACAGGGAACCTACCCATCATGACGGGCTCTCCCGCAGGGATATCATCAACTTGAGTGTAATAGACCTGACCTGCTTTCTTGACAACTTTGCCCTTCTGAGCATGATGTTGATGACCACGGTGCTGACTCTGCTGCTGCTGCTGATGTTGCTGCTGCTGACCACCAGGTGCATTCTGATTGTACCTCTTTGGGAAAGGGCAGTTGCGTGCCCAGTGCCCCATCTTACCACAGTTGTAGCAAGGATGATTGTAGGTGGTTTGAGGGGTATTAATACGAACGCCAGGGGCATTCGGTTGAGTGGCATTTTGTTGATTTGAGGTGTGGGAGGTGGCGGCGGTGCGCACAACCACCTGCTGTTGAGGATAAGATGGACGATTTTGGTGAGTGGGGTGGTAGATGAATTTCTGGCGCTTCTGACCACCAGAAAATGCAGGCCTCTTATTCTTTTTCTTCTCCTCCTGGAGCTGACGGTTGCTTTCTTCAAAAGCCAATGCACAGTCAACCGCTTCATGGAAAGTACATTTGAGGTTGTTGGACAAACTGCGCTGAATCTTGTAATTCAGCCCCCTGATGAAACAGGCCTTCTTCTTCTCATCGGTGTTGGTGTGCTCGGGTGCATACTGTGCCAGATGGTTAAACTGTCCCAAGTACTGAGTGACAGTGGACTCGTTCTGCTTCAGTGACAGGAATTGATCCAACTTCAGCCTCATCACACCCGCGGGGATATAATGAGCACGGAACGCCTCGCGGAACTCCTGCCAGGTGAGCTGGTGTCCTTCAGTCTGTGCTGCCAACAGGTTGGCATACCAGGTCGTTGCTGGACCACGGAGTTGTTGCGCTGTGAACAGAGGTTTCTGTACCTCTGTACAGTGGATCAAGCTGAACTTCTGTTCCATGGTACGAAGCCAATCGTCTGCCTCCAGAGGTTCATCTGCCTTGGTGAACACAGGCGGACGGGTGTCGGTGAAGTCAACATAGGTGGTTTCCTCATTGTCGCGGCGACCACGGCGTCCACCACGATCTTGCTGACTCTGAGCTAGCAGGGTTGCCACGTTCGTCAAAGCAGTGATGGCCTCTGCCAGAGTGGTTGGAAGTGGTGGCGGTGGAGGAGCACCAGTCCCATGACCAGAGTGATCTCCCATCTGTTAACAAGCAACCACTAAGGACTTATATTACATAAGCAGAGCATAGAAGCACACACAATTCTTACATTATTAATATTACAAGACTCGCACCCAAGCAAGAGTCACGCCCCATACTAAGGTTTTTTTTTCTAGCAAGCACCTATTTTACAAACTGGAAAGGCAACTAGCTGACAGCCCTAGGCCTACACTAGTCTAGTCCTCGTCGACTGCAGACGCGTAGGAAGCGTCACTGTCCACGAAGTCCTCCTCAAAGTCCTCGTCACTCTCCTCGGAGCCTGCCTCCTCGACCTCGATAGGCTCGATCTCCTCGTCAGTCTCCTCCATGTCCTCCTCACCAAGAACAACTCCAAGCTCCGGGTCCTCCTCCTCAGGTACCGGAATAGGGTAGAGCTGATCATTGAGCTGGTGCACCTCCTCGTGCAAGGCGATGTTGTCTTCCTCCAGCTGCGCGGTGCGCTGCTCTGCCCGCAACATCCTGTCCATGATCGCTCCCTCGCGATCCCAAGCCTCGTCCCGCTGCTTCGTCAGGCGGTCAATCTCCCGACGCAAGTCTCGGTTGGTCCTCACATCACGATAGTGATTGAGGCGAGCCACACGGTAGTCCTCCTCCCACTGACTCACTAGCCTCTGAAGTCTCCCAACCTCAGCCTCCAACTCCTCACTGCTGCGACAGGGTGGGCGACCCCCAGAAGCCTCGCCCTCCCCGGTACGTGGCGCCAGCTGGTGGCGCGGAACGCCACGTGGTCCCGTCATTTTCCTGGCAGTGAGCTTGCAACGAGCCATCTGGAGAAGGTAAGTGGATTTTATAAGATATACAAGTTAGCAAGAACAGGTTTGGTAACTTATCCCAAATACCCACTTTTAAGGAGGAAGTTATTATGATGTGATTAACATGATGCATGCACGTACTTACGAATTTAAATCATGCAAGTAAACACATACAAAAGTAAGTAAACTTTTCAACATAGGGCTAATAATAATAATATTATTCCACATGCTACCATAGCCACATGATATTAAATATAAATCACTTAAGACTACGGAATAAGATAAGAACAGAAGCAATTTGGACCCAAAATAATATATTAAGTTTTATGATCCAAAACATTTTGAAGTTTTTGAAAGGTAATCCGTAATGATTGGCAATGTAATGCTCTGGTACCAACTGTAACAGAACCGCCTAAATTACATGGCCCACAGGCGACTGTTATTATCATTAATGACTCTGACAGCCGGGCCCATGTTCCATATAACCTAGACCGATCTGTCGGGCTACATCAGCGCCCAAATTTTTTTTTCTTCCGCAGGATCACATTGCGAATACATTACAAGATTACAACATTTCACAGTAAAATACATCAGAGTACAGGAGCGGAATATTACATAACTTTATGTTACAAACCAGTTGTCCAAATAGAGTTCCAGTACGATTATTACAATCCATAAGTAGTGGCAGTAGCAGTTGAATAATTATACAACATTATACATGAGGTAACTCGAACCCTGCCCACAGGTTCCACTTCACTCTTCCTCGCTACCCTCCTGGATGATGGTCATACAGCACGGAGCAAAACAGACATCTGAAGGCGGATCTCCTGCAGCAAGGGTTAACAAACCCTGAGTACTAGGGGTACTCCGCAAGACTTACCCGACTAAAGGTGTAAGATGAGACTCAGGAATGCAGGGTCAAAGGTGAGGCTAGCAGGAGGTAAAAGATTTGCAGAAAAGCATCACTATCCAATTTTATTTCATCATTATCATCATCATATATCTATAGTTCCAATATTCAAACTCATAGATCGTCATTTTTCCACTTACTTCCTTTATTCAGAAAACACCTAGTTGAGAACCACTTTTCGGGGTAGGGAAGTGGATTGAGTCTCCATTGACCGAGGAGCACGTCGATTCGAATCCAGAAGTATACCCAGCTGGGGATTCTAACCACACTGCATATGCAGCACGCCGGCATACATATACCAACCTATCATCTAGGTCTTTCTATCCCGGAACCGGTCCTGCGCCACCCGGGAGCACAGTACTCCACTCGTCTCCAGGCACGACGGCCACGTGGGTACAAGCTACTCCCGCCATCTCTCCACTCCCAGTGCGTGGTTGTCGGTTCCAGCAATAGAGCCACCTGACTCTAGGCTTTCCACAAAGGTATGTGGCTAGGCTGTTCATCTCGATCCAGCACGCCTACAACGAACGGTCCCTATAGTTTTGAAAACCGTGTCTGCCGGTGAGAAGTCATGGGAAACGCCGTCCCACGAGCACGTCAGCCGAGCGAAACACCTTACAGTGATATCGACCAGCTTTGAACTATTCCGAAGGTGATCGTGCATTGGGACTCTAACGCAATACACATCGACCAACGGATCACAAGTTCTCCACTAATCATAAAGTATGTATACATTCATAGCACAGAAAATAGTTTTTTTTTATAAAATTCTAATTTTATTAAGCATGCCTAAGCATTTTTGTTTAAACCATTTCATTTAAATCAGGTTTCAGGATAATTATTTGGGACAATGCATCTGGATAGGTAACAATCAACTCCTATCAACTTAATGCAATAGATTGACTCGAATTATAAAGAATTTCACAACAGAGGGTTAATGCACCGGGGCTTGCCTTGGAGTGAAAAGAGGGTCGGGTTGGGATCGGTCCCGCAGATGTCGAAACCCTGGATCACCTCCGGAGCTGTCTCCTCAGCAGTGGCCTCGACTTTCACTTCCTCGCTCCCGGTCACTACACGGGTGCAATGATGCATGCTTACATGATGCAACAGTCTTTATAGGAATGCAATAATCAATGATTAACATCTTGAGTACAACTTTCCTTCACGGAAAAGTTGTAAACGGAGATCAAAAATTATACAGCAATTATTAAAGAGATGATTTAGCAGTCATGGAAAGCCGTTGCACGACTTTTACGACTTTGACCTTACACTAACATCTTTTATTGCCAAGGATCATATAGGGGTGGATCCTTGAGCTTCAATCAATCCAAAATCCACACAAAACCCTAAATCCATTTCTTCCACTCATTTTATTTATTTTTCCTAATTTCACATATATTTACTAACTGACCAAACTAATTCCAATTGTGACCAAATTTCACCAACAGCTAGATATCATCATTAAACAGAGCCACAATTAATTTCATGATTTTTGGAGTTACCTTCAATTTATTAAAAATCAACAAAGTTGCATTATCCATTTATTTGGCTGATTTTTACCCCTAACAGAAAAGGTCTAAAATGAACTTATGATATTTTTATTAAATTCTATACATCACAGAGAGCCACCACAAAATTTTTCATGATTTTTCAGGCCACAGATTAATTCCTATGAAATTGACAAACATCAGCACTATTCATAGAAATAAATTTGAAAAAGACTATTGAAAATCGCTGGAAAATGGGAAAAGCGAAACCGGCCCGAGGCGGCCCACACCACCGGCTCGGCCCGGCCACTCGCCCCCGCCGCGCTGCCCGCGCCCGCACCCGAACTGGGCCGGCCCACTATCACGCGCGTCGTCTCCCGCGCGCACGCGGCCCGTGCCTGCGCGAGCTGAGGCGCTGACAGGCGGGCCCCGCCTGTCAGCTCCTCCTCCTACCTCCCGCCAGCTCGCGCACGCACCGGCACGCGGCGGTCCGCCACGGGTATCGCCGCCGGCGACTTCAACAGCGAAACTGACCGCGTCAGTCCACGCCCTAGAGCTAAGGGAACACCCAGGCATGCCCAGCTCCTACCCTAATCGCCTACGACGAGCCGAAGCTCGCCCATGGCGGACGCGCAGCCCGGCGGATCTACGCCGCCCACGCCGGACCCGCGAGGTAATAACAGAGGGGTTGGGGAGGGTCATCAGCTCACCACGGGTCTCGGTGACAAGGTGGTGAAGGCAGAGGTGGCCCGAAGGGACGAGCTTGACGGTGACCGCAACGGCGGCGGCGTGCTCCGACGGTAACTCCCCCGTTCCGGCGACACTGGACCACCACAGAGCATACGGTCGCAAGCATGAGAAACTACAGGCTACATGGAGCCTCGGACACAAGCTAAGGATCCCCAGAACTCACCTAATCGGTCTCGACACCGCACGCGGCTCGCGGCGGCGCTCCGGGCACCCGCAGCGACGGCGACGAGTACACCGGCACCCTCGAGCCACTACAGCTTCCACCAGTGGGCTCGGGAGGTGCGCAAGAGAGTTGGCTAGATGCTCACGAGATAGAGAGAGTGATGGTGGTGCGGTGTGGGCGAATTTTGCCGGCGAACCGAGCGAACTCCGGCGAGCCGGGAAACGGGAAAAGAAGAAGGCGGCCCGCTCGTCGTATTTATAGGGCAGAGGACGAGAGGGAGAGGGAGAAGGAGAAGCCCGCGAGTCAATTTTGCCATCGTGGGAGCAGGAACGCGCAAGGACGGGCCGGCGTCACTCGGCCACGCCGGCGGCGTGCGAACAGGGGAGGGAGGACGAAGCCCATCCCCGGCTACTGTAGCTCTACATTCCCCACTTTTGTCTTTTGTACAAATATCTCCCAAATTTGTGTATAAAAATTAAAAACCACAAATACCAAAGTTGTAGCATTTTTCCTGCTGAACATTTTTGATTTTTGGATCTACCCCAAATTCGGCCAAATTTGAAAACTATGGAAAAGGGGATGAATAGGGTTTTTGAATTTCAAACTATATTTTCAAAATTACTTTTGATTTTACACAACAACTTGAAAAATGGCTAAAATAGAAGTTGTTCCCCTCAGAGAGCTTTACAACTTTCATTAAGGAAGTTTTGTCAGATTCCAATTAATTTTTGAAATGGCATTTCAAATTCAATTTTTTATTCACTGTTTTGAGTTAAATTCAAATTTCATAACAGAACTTCAAAATCTCCAAAAATAAAAGTTGTCACATCTAATTAGATCTACAACTTTCATTAAAGGATCACCCCTAGATTCCTTCTAGATTTTGAATTAGGGTTTTGGGGCTAAATCTAGGGTTATTTCAAATATGAAATTAGGATTTTAAATTTTCAATCCAATACTTTATCAATCCAAGCCACTCTAGGTCCCTAAGCACAATCATATGCAAATTAATTAAGTTAATTATGATGACATGGCAGGTTATTTATTCCGTAATACCCAGGGTATTACACTTTCCGATCCTGAATGTGTGCCGCTCCTCGGCTATTTCGGTTGGGTCGAGATAGTCAATCCTCTCTTCTACGTGTGAATAAGGATCGATACCAAATCTCTCCTCCTGCTAGTCATGTTGTAGTCTGCAAGGCACATGTGCAAGTAAATCTCAGAGACTGAAACGTGATACATCAAAATAATAATCAAGTGAGTCTGAGCGACACTTACAATGCCTACACTGTTATAAGCTGAACGTCGAGTCTCTGGAGGTTCATCATCAAGTGCATGTCCTCGAACGTAACCACAGCTTTACTTCGTCCGTTCATAAAAGCTCTTGGTGGTATACATATGCTTAGAGAGTCGATGCCAACAGAAGCTGCTCTCATGTACCAGTCATGCAGTCTTTTAATTAAAGATGGGATTTGTATTAGCTTTTCCCAAGTGAGAGGCGGCCTGCCCGGCACATATCTATCAGGGACATTTTCATAATCCTCTTTTGTTGGCTTCCTGATCTGTATGGTCTTCGAAGAAGATTTCCCTGATTTCTCAGTCTCAGCACAGCCAACAACACGACCTGTGCGGCTGCGTGCTATTCCTGACAACCACAGCATGGTCCCAGCAGTTTTTACCTTTGGCCGGTGTGGCGAGACCATTTTGGGAACAACTTTCCTCTTCTTTGGTGGTGGGGGGTTTTTTCTTTGGTGTCTGGGTTGACGGGGTCGATGTTTGCTCATGTTGTTTCTCTTGTGGGCCCGTTGGGATCGATGTTTCCTCAGGCTGTTTCTCTTTGCTTGCTGGGGAATTAGGTGGATAGTTGATAGGAGATGCTGGTGGCAGGGTTTCTGGAATTGGATGGACAGGCGAATTTGGTGAGCTAGGAAGAGGCCGGTTAGGTGATGACGACGGCGGTGGGTCATTAGGAATGGTATGCTCGGTAGCTGGTGGTGTCCCACTCAACCTGATGTCACGCCTAGGCCAAAGGATGAAATTCTTGATGGCTTGCCCCAGTGTCTCAATGCCCTTGGGTGCAGGGATGTCCAACATATCATCCTCATGTCCTTGCACTACGGTCACCAGTTCGACCCTGCAGTACTCATCTGGAATGTCTGTACCATGAAATGTGCGTTCAGGGATTGCGAAGCCAGTGCCTACTTCCCTAGTACGAACATTGGTAATGCCATAGCTTATGACTAGTGAGTAAGGAGTTGGCGTGTCAATGTCATCAACTAGATAGCGAACCTTGGCCGTAGACGCGACACTGCTTGGAGTATTTGGAGACTATGCTATCAACTGCTGAGCTCCCAAGGGCTGTGTCACCGGCACCAGCTGCATCTGCGGAGACTGTTGGGTGTTCGTCCTTTGTTGAACAGAAGACATGACACCCGCCAATTGGTGCATAAGCTCGGTATCAGGATTTACTACTAATTTAGTCACCATGTCTTTGAAGGCTTGCTTTGCCTGCTCCTCAAAGAAATCTTTCAAGTTTTCCTTGTATTGATCACGCTTCTTGTACATTCCGGCCCACTCCTCGCCGAATCCTTCTTTCTATCTTAGCTTTGACGAGATGCCTCATACACGACCAGGGTGCTCAGGGTTACCAAGACCTAGAGTAAGGATGTCTCGCCCCCTTTGTGGCTTGGTACTTCCTTCCTTCACATGAGTTGCCGCCTCATAAATACTCTTCGCAGCTTCTTCAACCATTGGATCAGCAAACGATGCACTTGACTCAAATATTTCTCTTGGTTTGCGAGCACGAAGCCAGTTCGCGCTTCTTTCGCCAAGTTGCTCAGACAACACTGGCAACCCTGCTGCCTTCTTCGCAGCCTCTTCTTCCCTCCATTTCGGAACTTGCCGCTTGTAACCACCTGTGCCAAGGTGGTGGTGATACTTGTTCTTCTTAGCAAGTGCTGAGTTCGCTTGGCTCTGGGCCAAGAATTCTGGGTTAGTCTTCTACTCTTTGAAAATCGCCCACTGACCTTCTGTAATGTTGTACTTGCTGGTGGGGTCCAACCCTGTCTTCACATACTTGCTATTCAATTCGGACCTCCAGTTGCGAAACGTGATTGCCAACTGCCTCATTGCATAACCCTTTACAAGTTCCTCTGAACCCTGAGGCAGAACAAACTTCTTTGACAACTTTTGCCACATGTTTGTCTTGACCGAATTTGGCACATCTTTCTACTTAGATATTATGATATCAAGATTATCCCTAACTAAGAAACCAATCGCGTTTCGAAACTTAGCTTGCACCTCTTGTGGAGTTAAGGGCTCTCCTTTTACACTTACGTCTAGCACCCTATATGTGTTACCATCCCACTTGTTTGATTCCTTGTCACCTCGTTTTTGATCACTCAGTTTCCTCTTCCTTGATTCCTCAGTGCTCGTATCGGTAGGTTCTAGGCGCCTGGTCTTTGTGTTGCAGTTCTTCTTCTCTTAATTGTCACATTTGAGAAATGACCTCCTGTTCATAAAATTGGGCGCACACATGAGATCATGGACGAGTACATATATACATAGTGCGTGAAGGGATTCGTTAAACTCCGTGTATGTTACCTCGTCTTCTCGTGGATCGTAAGTAGGGTCGCGCTCCATTTCACGACGAGCATTTCTATCTACGCTGGGACACGGATCACTTGGACTTTAAATATTGTTGCTCACTCGGCTCGTTATGTTGAGACGACTCTGATGGTGAAGTCGTCATCGCGGTAATCTAACATAAAATATGAATTAATACCTCTCAATTTGCATATAAACACATATATCAGCGTGAAATACACATTTATAACCATGTAGTAAGGTCGCCCGTTTGTTTCCTTAGAATTGGAGGAATTGAAATACACATATCACATATATTGAAATACACATATAACAAAAACTCTAAGGGCATAATAAAAACGGGCGCTAAATTAAAATAAAATAACCTATATTAAAACAAAACCTAAACCCTAATTCAAACAAAACCTAAACTAAACCCTAAACCAAAATCTTAAATAAACCTAACTAAAGAATTAAATCCTAATTAAACAATATGAAAACCTAACTAATAAACTAAAACCTATTTTATTTAAACTAAAATCCTAATAAAACTATTAAACTAAAAATCTAATTAAACATTAAACAAAAAACTAATTAAAATGAAACCCTAAAGTAAACTAAAACATAAATACAAAACCTAATTAAAAAAAGTAAACCCACTAGCTAGCAGGCCGGCCCACTAGCCATGCCGGCCCACTAGCTAGCTAGCACACGCGCCGCCGCCGCCCGCCTGCCACCGACGAGGGCACGGCCGCCACCGCTCCCACCACCGCGCGTCCACCGCCGATGCCACCGGAGCTACTGGAGCAAGGAGGATCCACAGCGCCCGTGACCTCGCCGCCGTGCCACTCGCGTCGCCGCGCCACTCGCTGCCGCGCGCGCACCACACAGATCCACAGGAGAAGGGAAAGGAGCACCTGCACGTGTAGGGAGGAAGCTTGGCTGGCTTACCAGTCAACTCGTTCGGTGTCGCGGCGATGGACGATGATGGAGGCGCGGTGCGCGTGGGCCGGGCGACGGTGGCGTGGCCGTGGGGCGAGGCGGCCGGCACGGCTACGACGAGGCACGCGGTGGGGCGAGCACACGGCTGCGGCAAGGTCACAGCAGCGGCTAGGGCATGCGCGCGGCGAGGGAAAGGCTGCGGCGAGGGCACGGAAAAATCCAGCAGCCTGACGGCGTCGGGGAAGAAATGGTGGGCTCCTCCGGACTTAGCGAAATTTCGGATGGGGAGCGCACGTTATATACTAAAATGATTTATACTGGCGGTTGTCGTAAGGAACCGCCTATGTAAATGGTTTACACTGGCAGGTTCACATTATGAACCACAAGTGTAAATTGTTTCATACAGGCGGTTCACAATGTGAACCGCCAGTATAAATATTTTTAAATATTGATATTCCAATAATATGTCTTTATGTTTTATTAAACTAGGGTTTTAATTAGTTTACCTAGGGTTTAGGGTTTAGCTAGGGTTTTAAGGTTTAGGGTTTATGGTTTTGTTAGGGTTTAAGGTTTTTTAGGGTTTAGCTAAGGGTTTAGGGTTTAGCTAGGGTTTAGTTAAAATAGAGAAGTGTAAATATGTTAAAATAGAGAAATGTAAACATGTTAAAATAGAGAAATGTAAACATGTTAAAATACTTAAATGGTAGCATTAGATACATGTTGAAAAAGAAATGGATTACATGACAAATGACAAAATAGAATCTAGCCAACTACTGTTCTTTCTTGTCCATCGTAGCGCACCCATGGCAATGAACTTTGTGGGATGCTTCGCTCAACGTGTCTTATCTTCACTGGGTGGTCTACAAAGAGAGACATGTCGCTGAATTGGTTAAAATCCTCCAAATCAGTTACACCATCAACTCCTAGAGCTTGTTGCTTCCCAGGAAAAACTATGTGCTTCGGCTTGTCGGAACTTTTCTTCTCATTTTTAGAAAGGATTTGTGTAATACCCCTGGTATCACTGTTAATTAAAATGTCATGTCATCATATCATCATATGCAGTTGCTTGTCATTAGGGATAATAGTAGTGATTAGCTTGTTTAACTCTTGTATGTGCTTGAAGGAACCCTAATTGAGTTGTTATTGCATGTTGATTTTAATTTTCCTAAAACCCTAATCAAAGTCTTCAAAATGCACTTTCTAAATTTGATCAAATATGAGGTAGGTCCCTTAATAAAAGTTGTAGAGTTTTTATTGTAGAACAACTTCTATTTTGGGTGATTTTGAAGTTATGTTTAAAATTTTTGAATTAAGCTCAAAACAGTGTTTCAAAATTTGAATTTAAAACTGCTTTTCAAAAAATAATGAGAATTAGATAAAACTTCCTTAATAGAAGTTGTAGATCTCTCTGAGATGCACAACTTATATTTTGGCCAAATTTCAAGTTCTTTAGAAAAATAAAAAGTAATTTTAAATATTCAGTTTGAAATTCAAAACCCTAGTTAACCCCCTTTTGAATATTTTCAAATCTAGGCCGAATTTCAAATTGGTGCAAAAACAAAAGTTGTCCAGCACAAAAATATCTACAACTTTGCTTTTGGGCGTGGCCTCGGATTCGGTCGTTTGGCCGGTCAATTTGGGCGATTTTCTCTGAGCCAAGTACTGTGCCGGCGGCACTGTTCACCGCGTCACGCGCGCACGGCCGCGGCGCGCACGTCGCCGGCGTGCGCGATCGTGCAGCGCGTCCTCCGGCGCCGGGGCGCTGCCCGCGTCGCGCGCAGCACGGAGCCGAGCCCCCCCACGTCCTCTTTGGCCTGTTCCCCGGCTATTTAAGCCCCCGAACGCGCCTCCCCACCCATCCTTTTCCCCACCTCCATTTCCGGCGAGCTTTCGGTCTCCGACCAAATTCGTTGACCACCGTCCACCTCCACCCTCTCCATCTCACCGGTAGGTCGAGTACTTCCTGGCGCATCGATTGGTGCCTTTGGAACTAGCTCTAACCCTCTGTGTGTCGCAGGGTCGCCGTCGCCGCGCGTGCGCGTCCGGCGGAGCACCGCCGCGAGCTCACACCCGTCCACAGCTCTCTCCAGTGAGCCAATGCCTCGTCTGAGTATTCTTCCGTGCTCACTGACCTTCCTTGTTGCTCATGCGCCTGTTGGTTCTTCGTCTCTGACCGTAGGTTCACCGGAACGGAGTCCTCGCCGCCGTCGGAGGTCGTTGCAGCCGCGGCCACCGTTACCACCGTGCCTCTACACCATCTCGGGTCGTTCTCTCCGTACTAGTAAAGTCTCGGTGAGCTCACGAATCTTCCCATGCCTTAACCCGGCTTGATTAAGCCTTGGCCTCGCCGGAGTAGGTCCGGTCGCCGCCGCCGAGCCGCTGCGGAGGTGCCCGAGGGTGCTCCGGGTGTCTATCCTTGCCATTTAGTAGCTTGTTGGGTGCGGCTGGGAGCCCCGAGAGTCGTGGGAAGGTTGGTTTGGCCGTTGGGGTCACCGGCGGTGAGCCACGGGTGGCAAACCGCCGGCGCCTCACCTCTGTTCGGAAACAGAGGAGGTCCAGGGGTGTCGGGTTAGAAGGTGAATAGTTCCAGGGGGGTATTTGCAATGTCAAGTGACTCTGGTGAATAGTGTGAGTTGGTCCGCGGGTTGATATCTGTGTTTCCCAGGGGGTTTTGCGCAAAAGCGCAGGCGCCGGGCGCGGGCAGGCCAAGTGGGCCGGTCTGTTTCGCACTTGGGCCGAGTTGGGCCGGCTTCGGGCCGTTTTCGGTTTTTCTTTTTCCAGGTTTTTGCAATGCCTTTTCCATTTTATTTTCAAAGGAATAGTGCTGCAGTTTCATAATTTTGTTAGAATATTTTGGCTGATCCAAAATTCATGAGAATTTTTGTATGTTCTCTCTGAGTAGTGTAGAATTTTATAAAAATATTGTTTGTCATGTTTAAGTACTTTCTGCAGTAGGTAAAAATCCCTAAAATAAATGGAAAATGGATTTTTGCACATTTTTAATTAATTCTAGGTAACTCCAAAAATCACCAAAATTTATTTGTCTCTGTTTGGCATGAAAGGCTATCTGTTGGTGAAGTTTGGTCTCAAATGGGATTAGTTTGCTCTTGTATTAAATAGATATGGGTTTATTAAATAGTAAAAACAAAATGTAGAAAATGAATTTGGGTTAGAGTCCCAATGCATGGTCTCTGACGGAAAGCAGTAGGGACCGTTCGTTGTAAGGCCTGTTGTGATCATGATGAACAGCCTAGCCACATACCAATTCGGAAAGCCTAGGGTCAGGTCGCTCTATTGCTGGAACCGACAACCGCGCACTGGGAGTGGAGAGATGGCGAGAGTAGCGTGTACCCACGTGGCCGGCGTGCCTGGAGACTAGTGGAGTACTGTGCTCTCGGGTGGCGTAGGACCGGGTCCGGGATAGAAAAGCCGTGACAATGGGTTGGCATATGCAAGCTTCAGTGCTACATATGCAGTGTGGATAGAATCCCCAGCTGGGTATGCTTACTTGATTCGAATCGACGTGCTCCTCGGTTATGGAGACTTGATCCTCACGTCTACCTCGAAAAGTGGTTCGAAGAATAGGATGTTTTGAGAATAATGAAAAGAATAAAATAGATAGAAGTGATGAATGATGACTTATGATATTAATAAGGTTATTCAATGAGCAAAAATACTGAGACAGGATAGTAATGCTTTTCCGCTAAACCCCTTACCTCCTGCTAAGCCTTACCCCTAACCTTGCATTCCAAGAGTCAAATATTTTTCTTAGTCGGGTAAGTCTTGCGGAGTACCCAGTACTCAGGGTTTGTTAACCCCGTTGCAGGAGGGCCGCAGCCGGAGATTTGTCTCGACCCCTGCTGTGCTACAGTGATCGAAGAGGATAGTGGTGAGGAGTGAAGGACCCGTGGGCTGGGTTCGATTACCTACTATTTATTTATGTTGTATCGTTGTTCCAATGCCACTGCTACTGTTTTAAGTTGGTTTGTAATGACTACACTTATTTACTATTTGAACTCGGTTTGTAATTTAAGTACTAGTTAATCTTCCGCATTTACTCTGATGTATTTTAATTATGAAATGTTGTAACTCTGTAATGGCTTCGCAATGGAGATCCTGTCGGCATACGGGCACTGATGTAGCCCGGCAGGGCTGCCTCGATCATTTGGGACACGGGTACGACTGTCAGAGGTCATTAGTGACGATGACAGGTGCCTGTGGGCCATGTGATTAAGGCGGTTCTGTTACAAGTGGTATCAGAGCGATCTATTGCTAAATCATTACGGAGTTGTTTTCGAAAACCTTCAAAATAATTTGGATCTAAATTTAAGTTAACTATTTTGAGTCCAAAACTGCTTTTCTTGTCTTACTCTGTACTAGGAGTAGGGTGGCATGTGGAACAATATTATTACTATTATTATTGTTAAGCCCTATGTCTGAAGTATGTTATTAATATTTACTTACCTGCATTGATTTAAAAATTTGCGTAAGAACGAATGATGCATCATGTTGATTCACATGTTAATAACTTCCTCCCTAATGTTGGGTTTTGGGATAGGATTTACCAACCTGTTCATGCTAGCCTGTTCTATCTTGTCTTACCCTCACTTTGTCCAGCTGGCTCGCTCGAAGCTGACCGCACGCAAGATGGTTGGACCACGTGGCATTCCTCGTCACCAGCTCGCTCCTAGCCATGAGGAGGGCGAGGGCTCAGGCAGCCATCGCCGCAGCTGCAGGGAACTCAAAGAGGAGATCAGGGCACTCAAGGCCGAGGCAAGGCTGATGGAGGAGGACTTTGACCGAGCTGTGCGCAACCACTACAGGGATGTGCGCACCAACCGCGACCTGTACCGAGAGATTCACCAGGTCGAGGCCGAGGTGCAGGCGGCCATGGAGTGGGAGGCGGCAGCGCTGGAGCGTGAGCAGGTGGCTAGTCCAGCAGAGAGACGAGGCTTTGGGGCGCGAGCAGGCCGCCCTTGAGCGTGTGGAGTGGGTGGAAGCCCACAATGGCAACATGCAGGCGTACATCAACACCCTGCATGAGGAGGTGCACAGGCTTAACGACCTGCTTAACCCTATCTTGGTTCCCCGTGAGGAGGACCCGGAGGGTGGCGTGGTTGTCGGGCCTGAGGACGAGGAGAGCGAGTCCGAGGAGTTGGGCTACTTCGAGCCCGTACCACTCGCCGAGGACCCAGCAGAGCCCGAGGACCAGATGGTGGAGGACGACGTCGATGAGGAGATCGTGGTCATCGACGACTAGTTGCCCGTGCTGCAGCGTTGGCAGTTGCTTGTATCTCTATGTCGTAGTTTATGAGCCTTAGAATTTTAGTTGTGGTTGGGATCTATGTGCTGTATGTCGCTAAGACTATGTTTCTTGTGTTGATATAATTTTTAGTTTGTGCTGCTACTCCGTTTCTATTTAAGTAATGTCAAGTCCAAGTTCTGAGTCAAGTGTGCAATTCACAGATGGTTCAGACCCGTGGTCAGTCCAGCAACCAGGGAGAGGACGGTCTTCCTGAGGCACCACCCGTGCCACCAAGCCTCGCTGATGCCATTACCGCACTTGCTAATGCAGCAAATGCTTTCGCTCAGAATCAAGGTCAGCGTGGAGAGCGCCGTGGGCGCAATAATGGGAACCAGGAAACCACCTATGTGGACTTCACCGACACCCGTCCACCGGTGTTCACCAAGGCGGATGAGCCGCTTGAGGCGGATGACTGGCTCCGTACCATGGAGCAGAAGTTTGGTTTGATCCATTGCACCGAAGTCCAGAAGCCACAGTTCGCAGCACAGCAGCTGCGTGGTCCCGCAAGTGCCTGGTATGTTAACCTCCTGGCAGCACAACCCGAAGGACACCAGCTTACCTGGGCAGAGTTTCGCACTGCATTCCGTGCCCACTACATCCCTGAAGGGATAATGAGAATGAAGCTCGACCAGTTTCTGGCATTGCGGCAGGGGGACTCCACTGTGATGGAGTACGTGACCAAGTTCAACCAGTTGTCTCTGTATGCCCCAGAGTACGTGAATACTGATGGTAAGAAGAGGAGCTGCTTTGTCAGAGGCTTGAACTACAAGATCCAGCGCAGCTTATCCAACAACCGCCACTGCACCTATCATGAAGCTGTTGACAGCGCGCTCACTTTTGAAGAAAGTGACCGCCAACTTCAGGGAGAGAAGAAGAAGAAGAAAGCTGTTTTCTCTGGCAGCCAAAAACGCCAGAAAATCATCTACCATCCCACCCACCACAACCGCCCACAATACCCACAGCAGCAGGTAGTTGTGCGTACCGCCGCTACCTCCCACACCTCAAACCAGCAAAACACCACTCAGCCGAATGCCCCTGGCGTTCGTGTCACCTCACCACAGTTCACCTACAATCAACCATGCTACAACTATGGCCAGATGGGACACTGGTCCCGCAATTGTCCTTTCCCCAGACAGTCCAATCAGAATGCACAGAAGGGTGCTGGTGGACAGCAGCAGCAGCAGCAGGGACAGCACCGTGGACAGCAGCAGCAGGCCCAGAAGGGCAAGGTGGTCAAGAAGGCTGGCCAGGTGTACTACACCCAGATCGCTGATATCCCGGAAGGGGAGCCCGTCATGCTCGGTAGGTTCCCTATTGCTGATAACCCTGCAATTACACTCTTTGATTCTGGTGCATCACATTCATTCATCAATCGTAATTTTGTCGTCAAGCATGACATACAAATTGGGGAGGTTAATGAAAATTTTATCATACAATCGCCCGGGGGGCGTATCAGTACTAAGGAAGTGGTATTTCGGGTACCCATAGAATTGGGAGGGCATAAGTTCCCGACCTCTATGATAGTGCTAAAAGATCAGGACATAGATGCCATTTTGGGGATGAATTGGATGTATCAGCACAAGGCTGTGATTGATGTGCTGAATAGGACAATCAAAGTTAACATACCTGATAGTCAGTCCAAACTTCTTATCCAACTTCCGTTACCCCTGAGAACCGTGAAGCAAGTCAATGCTACCTCAGTTCAAGAAATCCTGAATATTCCAGTAGTTTGTGAATTCCCGGATGTCTTTCCTGATGACTTACCTGGTTTGCCTCCGGACCGTGATGTGGAGTTCGCCATAGAGCTTAAGCCTGGTACGGCACCTATATCTCGTAGGGCGTACAGGATGCCACCAAAAGAACTGGCAGAGTTGAAGGTTCAGTTGCAAGAATTGCTTGACAAGGGTTTTATCCGGCCCAGTTCGTCACCTTGGGGTTGTCCGGCCATTTTGGTGAAAAAGAAGGATAACTCTCTCAGACTGTGTATTGACTATCGTCCTCTCAACGAGGTCACCATCAAAAATAAATACCCTTTGCCCCGTATCGATCTTCTCTTTGACCAGCTTGCTGGGGCCAAAGTATTCTCTAAGATTGACCTTCGATCGGGGTACCACCAAATAAAAATCCGTCCACAAGATATTCCCAAAACCGCTTTCACCACCAGATATGGCCTATATGAATACCTAGTCATGTCTTTTGGCCTAACCAATGCTCCTGCCTATTTCATGTATCTGATGAACTCCGTGTTCATGCCTGAGCTTGACAAATTCGTAGTTGTTTTTATAGATGACATCCTTGTATACTCCAAAACCCCCGAAGAACATGCTAACCACCTTCGAATTGTCCTAAACCGTTTGAGAGATCACCAACTTTATGCCAAGTTCAGCAAATGTGAGTTTTGGTTGGACAGAGTTCCGTTCCTCGGTCATATTCTGTCTGCGAAAGGAGTGTCCGTGGATCCCAGCAAGGTCGAGGAGATTCTGAATTGGAAGCCGCCCACCACAGTGCATCAGGTCCGCAGTTTTATGGGTATGGCAGGTTACTATCGTCGTTTTATCCCAGATTTCTCCAGGATATCTAAACCCATCACCAACTTGCTGAAAAATCAAGTGAAGTTTGTTTGGTCATCAGATTGTGAGGAAGCTTTTCAGAAGTTGAAGGAATTGCTAACCACTGCACCAGTGTTGGCTCAGCCGAATATTGAGAAACCATTTGATGTGTACTGTGATGCTTCGGGAACCGGTCTTGGCTGTGTGTTGATGCAAGAGGGTCGTGTCATTGCTTATGCTTCACGGCAACTCAAGCGTCACGAAGAAAACTATCCTACTCATGATCTAGAGTTGGCAGCCGTGGTTCATGCTCTGAAAATATGGCGTCATTATCTGTTGGGAAGTACCTGCAATATTTACACAGATCACAAGAGTCTGAAGTACATTTTTACTCAAGAAGAGTTGAATATGAGGCAGAGAAGATGGCTCGAGTTGATCAAGGACTATGACATCGAAGTACATTACCATCCTGGTAAAGCAAATGTGGTAGCTGATGCATTGAGCCGCAAGGTTCACTGCAACTGCTTGAATGTGAAGTCATATACTCTGACCTTGTGTTGTGAGCTGGAGAGATTGGGTATTGAAATGGTGCCACGGGGCAGCATAGCCAACATTAGAATTGAAACTCCTATTCGAGAACAGATCATTGCCGCTCAAAAGAAAAGCAAAGGGATCAAGCACATCAAAGAAAAGATCCAAGCAGGCAAGGCTGACTATTTTAGGATTAATGATGATGGTGTGGTCTGGTTCAAGGGCAGATTAGTTGTCCCCAAGATTCCTGTGTTACGTCAAGCGATCCTCGATGAAGCGCACTCGACAAAATTCTCTATTCATCCAGGAAGCAATAAGATGTATCAGGACTTGAGGCAGAAATTCTGGTGGACCAAGATGAAGGTTGAAATTGCTCAGTATGTGGCAAGGTGTGACACATGTCAGAAAGTTAAGGCTGTTCACATGAGACCTGGTGGAGAGCTACAACCATTGCCTGTGCCAGCATGGAAGTGGAAAGATATCAGCATGGATTTCATTGTGGGATTGCCCAAGACTACTCGGGGTTTTGATTCTATCTGGGTTGTTGTGGACCGTCTTACGAAGCAAGCCCATTTCATGCCAGTCAAGAAGGACTTTAGAGCTCCAAGGTATGCTCAGTTGTATATTGAGAATCTGATGAAACTGCATGGAGTGCCAAAAACCATTGTCTCTGACCGTGGTACCCAGTTTGTCTCCAAGTTTTGGAAGGCATTTCATAAGTCCTTGAGGACAAAGCTTCTGCACAGCACTGCATATCATCCGCAAACCGATGGGCAGACTGAAAGAGTCAATCAAGTATTGGAAGACATGTTGAGAGCTTGCGCGTTGAATTACCCGGACAAGTGGGACGAGTGTTTGGCCTTGGCCGAATTCTCATATAACAACAGCTATCAAGAAAGCATCCAAATGGCTCCATTCGAGGCCGTGTATGGTAGAAGATGTCGCACACCTTTGAATTGGTCCGAACCAGGAGAAAGATGGTACTATGGGGTAGATCTGGTAAAAGAGGCTGAAGATAAGGTTCGAGTGCTACAAGAGAACTTAAAAATAGCCCAGTCTAGACAGAAAAGTTACGCTGATAAACGACGTCGTCCGCTAGAGTTTAAAGTGGGAGATTTTGTTTATCTGAAGGTATCACCAATGAAAGGAGTGAATCGTTTTGGAGTTAAAGGCAAACTAGCCCCGCGTTTCATTGGACCCTTTGAGATCATCAAACGTGTGGGAAAAGTGGCTTATAGGTTGCAGTTACCTAAGCACATATCAGAAGTACACAACGTATTCCATGTGTCGCAGCTGAAGCAATGTCTGCGAGTGCCAGATCAAGTGATCGATGTGGAAGGAGTTCAGTTGGAACCCGACATGACTACCTCCGAATATCCAGTTCGGATTCTGGATATTAAAGATCGTGTTACCCGCAGGACTACAACCAGGTGGTATAAAGTACAATGGAGTCAGCAATCTGAGGACGAAGCCACCTGGGAATCTGAAGACTTTTTGGCAGAAAAATTTCCCGAATTCTATGCTTCTATATAGGTATAACCACCCCCTGTATTTGATTTTTTCTAGTCCCTTGTTTTGAGTTTTTGTTTGGGTAGTTATGTTGGAAAATTTTCTGTTCCATTACTTTGTTTAAAAACAATGTTATCTACCTAATCTCGGGACGAGATTTCTTTTAGGGGGGAAGGCTGTAATACCGCTGGTATTACTGTTAATTAAAATGCCATGTCATCATATCATCATATGCAGTTGCTTGTCATTAGGGATAATAGTGTGATTAGCTTGTTTAACTCTTGTATGTGCTTGAAGGAACCCTAATTGAGTTGTTATTGCATGTTGATTTTAATTTTCCTAAAACCCTAATCAAAGTCTTCAAAATGCACTTTCTAAATTTTATCAAATATAAGGTAGGTCCCTTAATAAAAGTTGTAGAGTTTTTATTGTAGAACAACTTCTATTTTGGGTGATTTTGAAGTTATGTTGAAAATTTTTGAATTAAGCTCAAAACAGTGTTTCAAAATTTGAATTTAAAACTGCTTTTCAAAAAATAATGAGAATTAGATAAAACTTCCTTAATAGAAGTTGTAGATCTCTCTGAGATACACAACTTATATTTTGGCCAAATTTCAAGTTCTTTAGAAAAATAAAAAGTAATTTTAAATATTCAGTTTGAAATTCAAAACCCTAGTTTACCCCCTTTTGAATATTTTCAAATTTAGGCCGAATTTCAAATTGGTGCAAAAACAAAAGTTGTCTAGCACAAAAATATCTACAACTTTGCTTTTGGGCGTGGCCTCAGATTCGGTCGTTTGGCTGGTCAATTTGGGCGATTTTCTCTGAGCCAAGTACTGTACCGGCGGCACTGTTCACCGCGTCACGCGCGCACGGCCGCGGCGCGCACGTCGCCGGCGTGCGCGACCGTGCAGCGCGTCCTCCGGCGCCGGGGCGCTGCCCGCGTCGCGCGCAGCACGGAGCCGAGCCCCCCCACGTCCTCTTTGGCCTGTTCCCCGGCTATTTAAGCCCCCGAAGGCGCCTCCCCACCCATCCTTTTCCCCACCTCCATTGCCGGCGAGCTTTCGGTCTCCGACCAAATTCGTCGACCACCGTCCACCTCCACCCTCTCCATCTCACCGGTAGGTCGAGTACTTCCTGGCGCATCGATTGGTGCCTTTGGAACTAGCTCTAACCCTCTGTGTGTCGCAGGGTCGCCGTCGCCGCGCGTGCGCGTCCGGCGGAGCACCGCCGCGAGCTCACACCCGTCCACAGCTCTCTCCAGTGAGCCAATGCCTCGTCTGAGTATTCTTCCGTGCTCACTGACCTTCCTTGTTGCTCATGCGCCTGTTGGTTCTTCGTCTCTGACCGTAGGTTCACCGGAACGGAGTCCTCGCCGCCGTCGGAGGTCGTTGCAGCCGCGGCCACCGTTACCACCGTGCCTCTACACCATCTCGGGTCGTTCTCTCCGTACTAGTAAAGTCTCGGTGAGCTCACGAATCTTCCCATGCCTTAACCCGGCTTGATTAAGCCTTGGCCTCGCCGGAGTAGGTCCGGTCGCCGCCGCCGAGCCGCTGCGGAGGTGCCCGAGGGTGCTCCGGGTGTCTATCCTTGCCATTTAGTAGCTTGTTGGGTGCGGCTGGGAGCCCCGAGAGTCGTGGGAAGGTTGGTTTGGCCGTTGGGGTCACCGGCGGTGAGCCACGGGTGGCAAACCGCCGGCGCCTCA
Organism: Eremochloa ophiuroides; assembly: GCA_038502445.1. NCBI lineage: Eukaryota > Viridiplantae > Streptophyta > Magnoliopsida > Poales > Poaceae > Eremochloa > Eremochloa ophiuroides. The sequence continues at coordinate 89,308,393 of JAHLJS010000003.1, forward strand.
CCTCTGTTCGGAAACAGAGGAGGTCCAGGGGTGTCGGGTTAGAAGGTGAATAGTTCCAGGGGGGTATTTGCAATGTCAGTGACTCTGGTGAATAGTGTGAGTTGGTCCGCGGGTTGATATCTGTGTTTCCCAGGGGGTTTTGCGCAAAAGCGCAGGCGCCGGGCGCGGGCAGGCCAAGTGGGCCGGTCTGTTTCGCACTTGGGCCGAGTTGGGCCGGCTTCGGGCCGTTTTCGGTTTTTCTTTTTCCAGGTTTTTGCAATGCCTTTTCCATTTTATTTTCAAAGGAATAGTGCTGCAGTTTCATAATTTTGTTAGAATATTTTGGCTGATCCAAAATTCATGAGAATTTTTGTATGTTCTCTCTGAGTAGTGTAGAATTTTATAAAAATATTGTTTGTCATGTTTAAGTACTTTCTGCAGTAGGTAAAAATCCCTAAAATAAATGGAAAATGGATTTTTGCACATTTTTAATTAATTCTAGGTAACTCCAAAAATCACCAAAATTTATTTGTCTCTGTTTGGCATGAAAGGCTATCTGTTGGTGAAGTTTGGTCTCAAATGGGATTAGTTTGCTCTTGTATTAAATAGATATGGATTTATTAAATAGTAAAAACAAAATGTAGAAAATGAATTTAGGGTTTGTGTGACCTTGGAATTGATTGTGGTTCTAGGTCAAACCCATTTAAGACCTAGAACACCCTAGTGATGTCGTTTTATGCTTGTCATATGTTTAGTTCTTGATTTCTTGCATATGCTCTTTTCCGCATCGCATTCATACATGCATTGTTGCACACGTGTAGTGCCGGTAAACGAGGAAGTCAAAGTCGAGGTGCCTGGAGGAGAAGGTTCCGAGGTGGTTCTTGAACCTGAAAGCTGTGGTGCTCCTGCCCCGACTGTTTTTGCGCTGCAAGGCAAGCCCCGGTGCATTTAACCCTCTATTTATAAATACTTTTATCACTGGAGTTAATCAACTGCATTAAGTTGTTAGGAGTTGCGTGATAAAACAATTGATGCATTTACCATCCTTGACTACTTGTTATCCAAGGAACCTAATGATTTGAAATGAGTTGAAAAATGCTTAGTCATGCTTAAATATTAGAGTTGCAAAAATGCTATTTAAAACTTGATATTTGGAATGAAGATTTATCAAGGGATGGGTATGAGTCCATGTATGATGGCAGGGTCCTTTGGCCGGGACACTGTTATTGTAATGGATGGGTTTCCCGAGTGGTCGGCCATCTGTTTGGGTTAGAGTCCCAACTGATCGTCATCATCGGGAAGGGATTTGAAAACCGGGCAGAATCCAGGGTATTTGGGTTAGAGTCCCAATGCATGGTTTCTGACGGAAAGCAGTAGGGACCGTTCGTTGTAAGGCCTGTTGTGATCATGATGAACAGCCTAGCCACATACCAATTCGGGAAGCCTAGAGTCAGGTCACTCTATTGCTGGAACCGACAACCGCGCACTGGGAGTGGAGAGATGGCGAGAGTAGCGTGTACCCACGTGGCCAGCGTGCCTGGAGACTAGTGGAGTACTGTGCACTCGGGTGGCGTAGGACCGGGTCCGGGATAGAAAAGCCGTGACAATGGGTTGGCATATGCAAGCTTCAGTGCTACATATGCAGTGTGGATAGAATCCCCAGCTGGGTATGCTTACTTGATTCGAATCAACGTGCTCCTCGGTTATGGAGACTTGATCCTCACGTCTACCTCGAAAAGTGGTTCGAAGAATAGGATGTTTTGAGAATAATGAAAAGAATAAAATAGATGGAAGTGATGAATGATGACTTATGATATTAATATGGTTATTCAATGAGCAAAAATACTGAGACAGGATAGTAATGCTTTTCCGCTAAACCCCTTACCTCCTGCTAAGCCTTACCCCTAACCTTGCATTCCAAGAGTCAAATATTTTTCTTAGTCGGGTAAGTCTTGCGGAGTACCCAGTACTCAGGGTTTGTTAACCCCGTTGCAGGAGGGCCGCAGCCGGAGATTTGTCTCGACCCCTGCTGTGCTACAGTGATCGAAGAGGATAGTGGTGAGGAGTGAAGGACCCGTGGGCTGGGTTCGATTACCTACTATTTATTTATGTTGTATCGTTGTTCCAATGCCACTGCTACTGTTTTAAGTTGGTTTGTAATGACTACACTTATTTACTATTTGAACTCGGTTTGTAATTTAAGTACTAGTTAATCTTCCGCATTTACTCTGATGTATTTTAATTATGAAATGTTGTAACTCTGTAATGGCTTCGCAATGGAGATCCTGTCGGCATACGGGCACTGATGTAGCCCGGCAGGGCTGCCTCGATCATTTGGGACACGGGTACGACTGTCAGAGGTCATTAGTGACGATGACAGGTGCCTGTGGGCCATGTGATTAAGGCGGTTCTGTTACAATTTGTTCAGCATAGAAGACCTGTGCGGCACGGTTAGTAAGGATCCACGGGTCATCTTTGTAACCTACCTTACTTAGATCAAGAACTCTGAGCCCATAGTTGTCCATTATGACATGTTTGTCTTCAACCCATTGGCATCGAAACACAGGTATATGAAATGTACCATAGTCTAGTTCCCATATGTCCTCAACGAAGCCAAGGTATGTACTAATCTCACCAGTTGCATCATCTATGGCCTCGCATTGAACACCAGTGTTTTGTGCCATACTCTTTTTGTCTTTGGACTTGGTACAAAACGTGAAGCCACTGATGTCGTAGGTTTGCCATGTCGTGACCTGGCATGATGGTCCACACGATAACTTCTTGATGGTTTGTTCCTCAAACGTTTCCCCATTTGGAATGTCCTGCTCCCTTAGCCATGCGGTGAACCGATGCTTGTGTTCTGCATGACCCAATCGTCCGTGTGCCCACCATTATGTTGGCGAAGATCATTCATGTGTCGCTCGATCAAAGGATCCATTATCGAGAGCTGATGCAAGATGCTATAATGTGATTCGAGGACTACCTTGTAATCTGACGGGATAAAAGATTTCCGTCCAATCCTCCCACTTCCATGCAGCCTACCCTCGTGTCGTGACGGGGGCAAACCTATTGCAATCTAATCTTTCAGGACAGTATTGCAGAATGGGCCACCGAAAACAATGGCCTCTTTGGTACAGTACCCTTCTATCATGGACGCCTCAGGACGAGCACGAGTTGGTGCATAGCCATTCAGTACTAACATGAAATGCTCATAAGTTCACATCTCATGCAAATACATGGGCCTCAATGCCTCTATTTGCGGCACCAAGTGCGTCACAAGGTGAACCATTATATCAAAGAATGATAAGGGGAAACACATCTCAAGCTGTGACAAAGTCTCCACCGCGAATTCTTGAAGAGACGGCAGCTCATCGCGGTCAATAACCTTCTGTGAGACCTTGTTGAAAAAGTAGCACAACCTGGTGATTGCCATCTTTAATAACACCGGATTTATAGCCCTGATGGCAACAGGGAGGAAAGTAGTTAGCATGGCATGACAATCATGTGAGTTGTAGTTGGTCAGTATAAGGTCTTTCATTGACACAATACTCCTTATGTTAGAGTAGAATCCAGATGGAACTTTCAAATTTTTCCACCGACACATCGCATGTTGCTTCTCTGTGTTGATGTTGTAGCTTGCTGCTGGGAGGTGGTACTTCCCATTTTCTAGAAGAGCAAGGTGCAGTTCCTTTTTTATGCCCAAATTTACCATGTCCATACGTGAGTTGAGTCCATCCTTAGTCTCGCTCTTTATGTCAAACAACATGCCAATTACGCTTTCAAAGACGTTCTTCTGAACGTGCATATCGTCGATCGCGAGTTATACGTCTAACTCTTTCCAGTATGGCAAATACTTGAAGAAAATAGACATCTTCTTGAATGTAGCCCCTGAAGTTGGTTTCACTTCCTTTCTTGGTTTTCCATCTTTTGTCTTCTTCCCAAAAACAAATTTGATGTTGCTGACTATTCTGAAAACTCTTTGACTTTTACTGTTACCTGATGGAGCAGTAGAATGTAGTTCATCATTATTGTCGAAGTACTTATCCATCTTTCGCAAGCGGTACCTGTGCCCTTGCGATAAGAACCGTCTGTGCCGCATGTACACTATCTTCTTTGATGCATGAAGGAACACGTAAGCGGTTCCGTCTATGCAGATTACGCAACCAAGCTTTCCCTTGAACTGCCGTGATAATGTAAAGAGAGCAGGGTAATCGTTGATGGTCACAAAAATAATTGCATACAGTGTGAAAGTTTCTTGGCGGTACTCGTCCAATATTTCGACTCCTGTTTCCCATAATACTTTTATGTCCTGCATTAACGGCTCCAAAAATACATCCATGCCAACGCTGGGTTGCTTAGATCCAGAAATAAGAATGGTTAGCATAAGTTATTTACACTTATGCATCAACCACGACGGAAAGTTGTAGATGGTGAGGATCACCGGCCATGTGCTGTGCTTACTGCTCCTCTCGGCAAATGGATTCATTTCGTCCGTACTCAGAGCAAGCCTAACATTTCTTGGCTCCTTAGCAAATTCTGGATGGTTGGCATTGAAATCTTGCCATTTGTCGGGCCCCTACTTTTGGGGTCCACTGTACATCCGTATCAGTCCCTGGATCAGTAGCTGATACGTACAGGCTAAACAAGATTGATATCAAAATAACCATACTTTTATTGCTAACGTGGAAAACATATTTACAAGGTTTATATTTACAAAAATGGGCCATTGGCCTACAACAAACATCAGAGTCTAACACAGCGTTCCTACGACATCGTGGTTCCATTCCGACAGGCAACTTGGAGTGCGGACGAAAACCTCAGTCTTCAGCTCATTCTTGTGATCCATCACTTGTAGTCTCTCTTGCTTGAATCTCCTTAGTCGCGGTGGCATATCTCCATCCTTAGGTATGACCTTGTAGATCCATCCATGCGCGAATTCCATCCTGGTGTGTACTCCTGCTGTTCCATCCTCGCGTAGATCCTGCGGCTGCATCCTTGCGTATACTCCCGTTGCTAGATCCCTGAGAACATAGTATCGAGTGGGTTGAGTACATAAAGTACTCAGCAAGCCTAAAAGAAAGGAAGGGAAATGTGGAAAAAAGAGAAGGTGGGATTATAGTGGCATAGATGGTGAATGGTAGGAGTTAAGTTATAATGTATATATAATGAAGGTTTGGGCCCTAGGAGAGCATTAACCCTTCTCGCTAGTTCCCGGGTTAGTTATTATCATCAGTCATTATCATCAGTCATCAGAATTCATACCTTTTATTATAGTGTTTATCCCTACACATAAGTGACCTCATCCCGGCGGTTGCCCATGACCAAGGACGTGGCTATTCGAATAGGATTTGGTAAACTCTGCAGAGGTGTACAAATTTCCCCACACGATAGTTCAATCCCGTCCGTGGCCAACGGTAAGGAAAGAACTAACAAGCGTCCGTACCCGGATGGAGCTACCTAAGGATCCATATAACACCATCACGAATTAATCAGGGGTCGAAAAACCACACAGCGACTTGCATGAACCCTATCATGCAATAAACAGAATTAAGCGGCCCAATGGCCCAGAAATTAATAAGCGGCTCGAACTCGGCCGAACAGAAATATTATGTGGGGCCAGTATCCCCACGCCGACCGGACATGGGGCCAGCATCCCCATTCGGCTCCTGACAACCCGTTGCACCTCCGGCCTCCAGATAGATGTTATACTTCAACCTTACGGGGTGTGGAACACAGGTCTACCCATATAGACATGTGGCTGTACGAGTTTCTGACCAGGCGAGAGTGGCTTATGACTAATCAATTTATGACCAAGACAAGCATCTCCAAGTAGGAACCCACTCCGGGCGAACCTACCCAAAGGTAATTTCACACCGCATGAAATCACCTCCCACTTGCTCAGTCGAATAATTTTAGTTATTACAGTATATCAGGATTCATTCATATATCAGGATTCATGTTCACAGGTTTAATCATAGCATAATTATTATTTAAACATTTACACAAATATCATGAAATAAATTAGGTTTATTTAGTTCAGGTGGTAGAATGGGAGGTGTAGGTTTGGTGGTGGAGGTTGTGAATATGGTGGTAGTAGGAGGGCAGTTGGGATGGTAGTGGCATGACATGTGGAGTGGAGGGGATGGAAGGTATGGATGGGTGGTGATGGTTTATATGGTAGGCTTTTGGTGGAGAGGATATTTATGAGGTTTCGAGGTAGGGGAAATGTAGGTGGCAAGGTGGAAGGGAAGTTATGGTTTGTGGTGGTTTTGGTGGAGGGAGATATTTAAGGAGAGGGAAGTATTGGTATGGGAAAAACGGGGAAGGAGGGAAAGGGAAGTTAGACTTGCCTTCACTCGATGACGATCATATCCATGTTCTGGAGTCTTGATTTCTGACTTCCTTGTTCCTTTGTCTTCATGTACTATGCTTCGGGATTTCTCCATCTTTCCGCGGTTTGCTTCTGGGTGCCTTCAGGTTGTCTTCACGTCGTCTTCTATCCTACGCCGTCTAGCGTTGACGAACAAAGAAACTCCAAACAAAGGAAACAATACAGGCACAATCAAAACAATATAGAGAAGAGAGGAACGATCCTAACTAAACGTGTCCTAGCTAGTGGAGGGTTTTCTACTAAAGCTAACATTATTATGTGAATCTAAAGTAGAAAGCCTGACCAAGTCATCATAAATGATATGGCCGACTCTTACAGATCCACACGGGGGTTAGCAACACATACGCACATGCCTATGTATGTGCTTCGGGTTAGAGTGGTTAGGTACGTGTATATGGGTACATACAAAGGGTTAGCGGGGTTAGCGACATATACGCATACGCATATGTATATGCCTGGAGGTTATGTTAGCGACGCATACGCACATGCCTATGTATGCGCCTAGGGGCAATTAGGAAGATGGATGGAGAGGACGGTTAGCCATGCATAGCATGATACGGTGTATATATACATATATATTTATATGCGAGTTTATATATATATACACATACATCGCATATGCCTTTGCATGTGAGCGACTATGATTCTACGTGCATATGTATATTCGTGTATTCGTGTACGTGATATAGTGTATACGCCTATGCGAATATACGGTGCAAGTGTAGCTACGGGTTAGCGGAAAAATAAAAGAGAGCGAGGGAGTAAATAAATACAACTAGAATTTAAATGGGCACCAAAAATTAGGAAAACGGTATGAATAGGCAGGGTTGGATTTTAGAAGATTTGTGGTGGAAGAATTACGAAATTCGGAATTTGGATGGTGGAGATATGGACTTTAGAAGTTTAGCGAAAAAATGCGGTTAGAAGAAAAGGCTTGGGAAGTATTTCTAGAATTTTAGAGAATGGAAAATAAGTTGGAAGGATTTGGGTGGGATATGGAATGTACCTAGTTTATTTACGAATTTTCTAGGATTTTTCGGAAATGAGAAAGCCCTTTGTTTAATCCTCCGTGTACGTTCTCCAGGTGCACGTACCAATTTTCCAACGGACTGACGCGTGGTTCTGGCCTGCTGACCACGCTGACTGCATTGTGCTCGTGCCCATCTGTGGACTGCTCTCTTTCTATAGAGGAAAATGCACCCCGCTCCCTTAACTTGGCTCAAAGTATTATGTAGGTTCCTAAACTTTTAAAGTGATATCTATAGATCCCTAAAGTTGGCAAAAGATATCATTTAGATCCCAAACTTTCGAAGTGATCACCGTAAGTCCCTAAACTTGACACAGCGTGTTATCCAGGTCCCAAATACTGTAGATAATTCTAGCACCGAATTTTAAAAAAAGAAAATCTAATTTCGAGTACTGTAGCTATAATCTGTAAAATATTCCAAAAATTATATTTTTTTTCATACGATCTCCGATGAAGATGGGTTTTATATAAAAATTGTAGCTTGCGATATGATCTACAACTTTCTAGTTTTGAGTTTTTTAATTTGAGATGGTTAAGACACACAAAAAAAATTAAACAAAATTTTTCAGCAGTATATTAATCGCATACAAGCGCGTGTCGTCTTGAAAAAATCATATCTTTCTTATATACTATCAAATTAAGATACTTTTTATGTAAAAGTTATAGCGTTCGACGAGGTCTACAATTTTCTAGTTTTAACTTTTTTAATTTGATGTCGTTAAGATTCTCAAAAAATTTAAAATACAAAACCAGTGTGCAAGAACTAAAATTAGCGTTTTAATTTTTTTTAGAATCTTAACGACCTCAAATTAAAAAAGTTAAAACTAAAAAGTTGTAGATCTCGTCGAACGCTACAATTTTTATATAGAAAGCATCTTAATTTGATAGTATATAAGAAAGATATGATTTTTTCAAGGTGACACGAGCTTGTACGTGATTAATATACTGCTGAAAAGTTTTGTTTAATTTTTTTGAGCATCTTAAAAACCTCAAATTAAAAAACTCGAAACTAAAAAGTTATAGATCTCGTCGCAAACTACAATTTTTATATAAAAGTCATCTTTATCGAAGATCGTATGAAAAAAATATAATTTTTAAAATATTTTATAGATTATAGCTACAGTACCCGAAATTAGATTTTCTTTTTTTAAAATTCGGTGCTGAAATTATCTACAGTGTTTGGGACCTGGATGATACCCCGTGTCAAGTTTAAGGACCTACGATGATCACTTTAAAAGTTTAGGACCTAAATAACACCTTTTGTCAACTTTAAAGATTTATATATATCACTTTAAAAGTTTAAGGACCTATATGACACCTTGAGCTAAGTTGAAGGACTGAAGGTGCATTTACCTCTTCTCTGTATTTCAAATGAACCATGTCCACGCAAAAGAGGGAGTGGAGAGCTGCTGCTGTGGGGTCACGGGGCAACGTGGCCTGCTGCCATTGCATTGCCCAGACTGCTGTCTGCTCTCCCATTTCTCCCTTGCGTGTTCAAACAGAAAGGAAAAGAGAGAGAGAGAGAGGAGAGAGATGGAGAGGGAGAGAGACACGGCAGTGAGGGGAGAAGAGAGCAGAGCGGAGGGAAGGACAGGGGCAGCGCGGAGAGAGATGGAGATCGGGGAGCAACGGGTCGGCCACGGCTCCGGCGGAGAGGGAGCGAGCAAGCAGAGCAACGCGCGGCGCACGGCAGGCGGCTCGGTCCCGGCGAGCTGGCTGCGGCGAGCGCAGCAGCTACCTTGAGGCAGCAGCGACTCTGGTGGAGCGGAGCGCGCGGCGACGGCGGTGCGGCTCGGCGGCATCGGGTTCACGGCGTTCCTGCGGCGGTGCTTCCGCAGTAGCTGCAGGGCGCAGCAGCGAACGGCGGCTCCTGCTCTTGCGGCTCGGGGTCATCCTCGCGCGCGTCTAGGCGCGAACCGCTCGGCCTCCGGTAGCTGGGCGGCGACAGCGAGCAAGTAAAGCAGGGCACATGGCACGGGCGAGGGCGGTGCTCATCCTCAACATCCATGACGGCGGCCCCGGCTAGGAGGTGGTCCAGCTCCGTCGTGGCTGGCGGCTTGGCACCGGCGAGGCAGGGTCCGCGGCCGGACCGCGTCTGCGCGAGCATGGCGGCGTTCGGCACAGCTGTGGCTGCGACCTGGGTCGCGGCTCGGCTCTGGTGGCTGGGCGGCGGCAGTGCCGGCCATGGCTCCAGCGAGCTGGTCACGGCGGCGTCACGACGGTGCCTGGCCTCGACGCGGCAAGCGACGGCCTCAGCTGCGAGCGACTCGGCTTCGGCGAGTTCGCCTCCGTTAGCGACCCAAGCTTCTCCACCGCGTGCTCGAGTTCGGCTTCGTCCGTGCTCGGCCACGGCAGTCTTGCCGTCCTTTTATAGCCGAGTTATGGCGGTAACGCACAGTACGTCGGTTGGCAACAGTAGGTCGGTTCCCGTAGATATTTGCCGACATGGTCAGCGGCTTTACTGTGCCATGGTCGTCGCCACAGCGCTCTGGGCGCGCACGGTCGGCTGCGTTCCGTTGAGGGTATATGCTCCGTTCGGCTGGAGCTGAAAAGCGCTTAAAAGCGCTTATTTTTCAGCACTTCTACAGTACTTTCCTCTCACAATAAATCAGCACTTCTACAGTACTTTCAGCGCTTTTCAGCTTCACCGAACAGAGCCTTATTTTTCAGCACTTCAGCAGTATTTTTCTCTCACAAGATTTCAGCACTTCTATGGCACTTCAGCGCTTATCTACAGCACTTCAGCTTCACCGAACACAGCCGAAGAAGGAAGCAAGGTGGGAGACAGAGGTGACGGGTGGGACCCCCGTGTAAGTGAGAAAGGAGGGAGGAGGCTGCCTATTGGGCTGTGGGCGCCGGCCCACTCGGGAGGAAGGAGAGAGGCACGGGCTGGGCCAGCTGGGAGAGGGGAGAAGGTTACGCCCGCGAACCGATTCCTTTTTAAGAATTGATTTTTATTTCCCAGAAAATAAACTAAGGCACATCTAGATTTCAATTCGGGTTTCAAGGATTGGGAGGGAGGATATTTAAAGGATTAGAAGTCCGAGAAATATATTTGGTGGCAGATCCATTTTCAAGGAAGGGATGGAATGAGTATTCAAGTCCGAGAAATATATTTGGTGGCAGATGGGTTCCATTTTCAAGGAAGGGATGGAATGAGTATTCAAGGAAAATATTTTAGTGCCACAAATAAATTCTAGAAAGGCACACTAGCAACCAATCAATCAATCATTCCAGCAAACAACATTTCGATCATAAACACACGAATATTTGAAATGCAGAGAGCATGTGTATGGTGAATTTTTAATGCAAGGTTTTCAGAAAAAAGGTTTTCGAAAACGGTTTTGCGAGAAGTAATTAAAGTCGAATTTTAATTTGTTTGAAAATTCTAAAAAGTTCAAATTTTTAGTAGAATTTAAGATGGTTAAAAATACGGGTGTTACACCATTGCTTGCCATTGGCTGGATGTCGCAACTTTTCATCATTTTTGTGCTCATCTAAAACATGCCAGCTCATAAGTTGGTCATTCTCAGCGTTTGTGAACAAACACCTCAATCGATCAACCACGGGAAGGTACCACATCACCAGAGCAGGAATCTTCTTCTGCGCGTAGTAGTCTACTTCTTCTTTATCTTTCCTGGTGGGTTGGATCTTTTGTTGGCTCTTCTTTCGCTTCTTCCCCGTAGACACAGAGGTGGCACAATCTTCCTCTCAATAGTCTTTATTCGTCTTGTATCTACTTGCACGATAATTAGGAAAACTATCTAAGTCTGTGTATTTATCACCTCGATATAGCATACAATGGTTTCTACATGCGTGGATCTTTTCGACACCCATTATAAGCGGACTGATTAGCTCCTTTGCGTAGTATGTGTTAGCAGGAAATCTATTCTCCTTTGGAAGCATGTCTGCGAAAATACTCAAGAACGCATCGAAGCCAGCATCGCACAAACCATACCAGCCTTTTACCATCAATAACTTTAGCACTGACCGCAACGTCGTGAAATCTTTCGTGCAGCGCTTAGACTCATCGAAAAAAGGCTTTTGTGTTGCCTTTCTCATTTCCTTCATACCTTTCATGAAGAAGATAGATGGATCCAGATTACTACACAATATTGCATCTAAAAAGTCTGCATCTTCCTCAACACTAACATTTGGCGGACCATCAGTTCCGATGCCCCCATTTCCTCCAACGAAACCATGATTATTAGCATTAGGCACAACATGTTCACTCTGAGGACAAGGTGTTTGTCTCTCGTGTATAAAATGACATCCGTCAGCAAGCATATCTGCACCTTCGACACCGATGTTTACAGGAGTATCAGTTGTGTAAGCTGCAGAGCTATCCTCTCCATGCTTTATCCAAATCAAGTAATTCTCCATAAATCCTCGGCATACGAGATGAGAAAATATTGCTTTCGTATCATCAAATACGATAACATTCTTACAGTCTATGCATGGATAATATATGTGCTTCGTATTTGACCTCCAACCATGAATCTTAGCGACATCGATAAACCTCTGCACCTCAGATATGTATGATGAATCAACTCGTGATAAATTATACATCCAGAATGACCTCTCCGTCATTAACTGTAAAAATATAATGAATTTATTATGACCAATGCAAAATAAATATGATTGTTTATAGGTATTAATTAATTAACGAACCTTTTTTCCAGCAACATTGTTCGAAGAAATACAGATGAAAACCGTTCACTTGAGTATTTTTCAATTTGTAGACCTTTCGAACCTTAGTTCACTAAAATTTAGAAGAATAATGTGTGTTAAGACTCATTCTCAGTGTCAAAGATTGAATATTTTGCAATTAATAAACATAATTTATAAAAAACAAAATTAAAAAAACGCAATTAAACCCTATTAACATAATTAAAAAATAGAAAACTAATTAACAACCTATTAACATAATTAAAAAAATTTAGAAGAATATTGTGTGCTAAAAAAAGATTGAATATAGACACCCAATTAACATAATTAAAAAAATAGAAAAAGCTAAAAAAAACTAGCTCTCCCTACATGAATACACAAGAACACACACCATTCATGAAAACAACTGATATAACAAAAATTGAGAAGTAATTATGAAAAGGGAGAGAGGAAGAGACACTATCTAACCATCCTAAATAACCTAATTTAAAAAAAAAGGCAATAACCTAACAATCATTCTCTCTAACTCATGACAAATCCTAGATCCAAAAGGTGGCTTAAATTGAGCAAAGTTGATTAAATAGAGACAATAGATACATAAAATAACATTTCTTAGCAACCTGCTCCAAAGAAATGAAAAAGAAAACCTCCCCCTTGTATTTTGGCAGATCCGAGCCTGCATAAATGCTTCCAATGGCGGCTGGCTGCGAGTAACTGTTCGGTCGGGTGGAGAAGAACGGGTATTTATACCAGACTTCACACTGACGGTTGACCTAACGAACCGCCAGTGAAAATCACTTAATACTGGCGGTTTTCTTAAGCCAACCGCCAGTGAAAATGGTAACTTAATACTGGCGGTTGGTTTAGCTCAACCGCCAGTGTAAATGGTGTTTACACTGGCGATTGCTTTAAGCCAACCGTCAGTGTTAAGTTTCGATTTTCACTGACGGTTTGCTTAAGAAAACCGCCAGTGTTAGGTGATTTGCACTGGCGGTTTTTAACTCGGACCCACTATTTTATTTGCACTAGCGGCCGGTGAATGAAACCACTAGTAAAAAAAATACCAGGTGCCACTGTAAAGCTCCTGTGTACTAGTGCTCACCGTGGTAGTTGTTGTGTGAGAAACAAAAAAAAGGAAACAATAAGTGACAATTAGATGCCATGGGTTTTTATCTTTCCTAGGACGAGAACTAACAATGGATTGAAAATTTTTAATGCCATCTTTAGTTCTCGCTGGTCAACATCATTATACATGGAATGAGACGAATGCGAATCTATATATGGAGCACAGTTTAGTTCCTCCAGTCTTGGTAATGCATCAACCATACATCCGGCGATGGCGCGGTGAGCGGCGTTGCTGCGGCCCTGCATCCAGCGCGCGAAGGTTTGCAACAGCGCGCGGGGCTGTGGCAGGCAGAGCAGCGCGGCTTCCTGACCTCCATGGCTCCATGTCGTCGCGGTGCGCTGCGCACGCGTGCGTTTAGATGGTGAACCGCAACGTACGTACGTGGTGGGACGCAAGACGCGGTATGCATGCGAACCTGGATCGCACGATCCGTTGCTGCCGCTGCCTCTCCAGTCTCTCCACTATCGTTGCAAGCAAGGAAGGCGTTCACGATCGATTCTTTATATAGAAAACACTCTTGTGGGTTTCGACGCCGTCTTTTCATGCTGTATTTATTAATGTATAACCAAAAAAAAAAAATTGAGAGGGACCAAACTACTGAAAAGTGCAAACCATCTCATTTTCTACCTTTCACTAATCACTGGCACTGGCACCACGCACTGTCATTCTGCAAACCACGCAGCTAAACTGCCAAATAAATAACACTAGTACAAAACACATTTCTCTCGACGGTGGGTATTTTTTTTCAAACGGTTCCAAACCGCTTGTGTAAATCAATTTTAACTGACGGTTTCATTAAGGAACCGACAGCACCAATAATTTGAAATTGATTTTTTAACGTTTTTGTACTGGCGGTTTTATTAAGGAATCGACAACACAAATATTTTGAAATTGATTTTTTTTATAACGTTTTTAAATGATCTCGTATGAAAAAACCATCAAAATAAAAGTTGTAGATCTCGAAAAGTTATTAAAGTTTATAGTTGACAACTTTTTCATTTTAAATCATCGTGTCAACGAAAACTATGTTTAAATTTCTTAGATTTGAAATCTAAATTTTGCAAATGGATGGAGAACCTATTAAAATAAAAGCCTTAGATCTTGAAGTCACAGATCCCGGACGTGGAGAACCAAACTCTGATATAGATTGAAGTGACTGATGAATCGAGTGGTAGTTGAGGCTACGCGCGAGGCTGAGAACGCTAAGGTTGTGGGTTCGAACCCCATGGCCACGAAGCGCGCTTAAAATATCACGACTTACGATTAAATATTTATATCGATTGTATTCGGCGGTTCTCGAAAAACGCTAGTAAGCTCTACAACTGCCAATCTTGTGTGTACTAGTGTGCTCTGTGCCATCATATGTGGCAATTTTTTTTTGTCTTGCTAACACGGTAAACAACTCGCACGCATCGTGACGTGTAAACAATTCACAAGCATCAATTATTTGGCGGCAGCACGTGATTGCCCCGATTCTCAGATGGACAAGTTTTTCGTTAGCTAGCCGACCTAGGTGTTTATCGAGGAGAAAAAAAATAAAATAAAAAGGTCTAGTGGAGGTGCTTGATCCTCGACACATACGGCAGCAAGCAGCCGGATTTTGAGGGCTGCAAACGTGCAAGCACGTTCTCGCCATTGGAGCTGCAATTCTTTATCCACTAGCAGCAAATCGACGTGCATCGACCACCGTCCCAGCCCGTGACGAACTCCTAGCTAGGCCAGGTTTCTGCAATACAATAATAAGCTACCTTAAAACACTACTACCATGCTCAACAACTCCAATCACCACTGCTCACTCCACACCAGCACACACACCAACAACCCTTTGCTCCTTGCTTGCACCAAGAGCATCAATGGAGGTCGTGCTTGGGGCACTGCCAAGGCTCCTCCCCAAGCTCGGTGAGCTGCTTGCCGACGAGTACAACCTGCAAAAGGAGGTGAAAGGAGGGATCATGTTCCTCCAATCTGAGCTTGAGAGTATGAAGGCTGCCCTTGAGGACATCTCCAAGATTCCAGCTGACCAGCTTCCTTGCGGGGATAAGATTTGGGCCAGGAATGTAAGAGAGTTGTCCTATGACATAGCGGACAATATTGACACATTCATGGTGCAAGTCAAGGGCCATCATCAGCCGGCCAAAAAGCATGGCTTCAAGAAGTTCATCGACAAGACCCTTGGTTCCTTGATGCAGCCCAAGATTCGGCGCAAGATTGCAATTGACATCAGAGACATCAAGAGTCGTGTCAAGGAGGTGCATGAGCGGCGCTGCAGGTACGAGGTTAACTACAGTGCCGATAAGCCTGTCAAAGTTGATCCCCTTGCATTGGTTGCAGTGGTTCGGTATAAGAATCCAACAGAGCTAGTTGGCATTGAGGAGTCAAGGGATGAGGTAATCAAGATTCTGATGGAAGTCAATGAAGCGCCCAAGGAGCAAAACAAGATAGTTTCCATTGTGGGATTTGGAGGTTTAGGAAAGACAACTCTTGCTAATGTTGTGTATGAAAAGCTTAGATCACAGTTTGACTGCTCAGCTTTTGTATCGGTGTCTCAAATTCCTGATATGGATAGATTATTCAAGGACATGTTCTATCAACTAGCCAATTATGGTGCTGAAAGTATCAATGTTATTGATGAGCTAAGAGGATTCCTTCGGGAGAAGAGGTATGAATATATCACAAAAGCTAGTCACTAATTTAATTCTTGGAGTATTTGTTTAGAAAGTTTGACAAATATGACTTTGCTTCTAGCTCACTTTTGTGCCACTCAAGTTTATCTCTTTTCCTTTATATGTCATACCATCTCTTTCACATAGTTCGGCTGGGAGGGAGAAATACTGTATATTGGCTGGCTGACCACAGTGCCAGCAGCCAACACAGCAGGCAGCCAGCCACCAGCCATACAGTGAACATAGTTGAATTTGAATACGAAATTTCTTTCCCGCTATCACTGTTTAGTTCAACTAATCAGGAAAGCAGCCTACTGCTGCAAATATACCAAATCAGAGATACACACCGTCCTCAACAATAATGAACATTACATGCACAATACTTCATTAAGAGTCTTAACAGTTCATTAATCGGCATGGCCAATGGACACCCCCCCCCCCCCAAAACCACAACCACCCAAACCATCGTCCGCTGGACGGTTTCTCCAGCTAGCAAAAGAACCAGCCTCCACAAATCTGCTCCTTTCTCCAAGCCAAGCACACCTCAACCTTGTGTGCCATTAGAAACTACTTGCGTGCTCCAGTCTTCAAATACATCTTCCTCACCAAACCAGTCAACGTCGAATCCTCCATCACTGGCCCCGTCACCACCGCGTCCCTCCAGCGTTCATTTCAGCTTGACGCGCTGGCCTGCAACACAACAATGGTTAGCAGATGGTATATCCGCTGAGCCATTCCACTTCTCATCTACAAAATGACTCAGGTAGCACATACTTACTTTAGCACATTGCAGCTGCCGCTCAATCTTCTTCTAATGCTACACCAGAAGCTTCACCGGCCCAGTAGGAGAATGCTTGTTAGTCCCCAAACCAATCAACCTTCTCGCCAACTTGCTCACCGGCTTCTTCAACCGTACCAGCACACCCCTCATCTTCTGGTTCCTCCATTGCCTGTGCAACATGCTGTGCATGCGGACGTGGTGGCCTGCACCACAGCAACCATCAAGTACATTTGTCATGTTAGGCAATGGAAGGTACGATGTGAGCACTCAAGTACTAGATGCAATGCTCTGTCACTTACCTCGGCTCAAATGTCTGCGCCAATGGGTTTGCAATGCCCTCCCTCACCCATTTCATTTCTGCATCTGTGGTTGCAGCATTGGACTCCACCCATTCCGTGTTCAGAGGGGCCCTATTGGCTGCCAAGTTCGTGATCCCTTGGTGATAATCATCCATATCCTTAACGAAGTTGTTCAACGCAAAACATGATATGATAATCTTGGACTGTGTATCATGGTCATACTCAGGTACTTCCTTTAGCATCTTCCATTTCCTTTTGGCTTGACCAAACAACCTTTCTGTCACATTCCTAATTTTTGCTTGGTGATAGTTGAATACCTCATGCTTGTCCTCGGGCCCGTTGCCCCTAAACTCCTTGATATGCTTCCTGCCATCATGGAAAGGAGTCAGCACATGCTTCGTGAGTTGATAGCCTGCGTCCCCCATATAGTACCTTCCTGTCAAGGACAACACATGTCGAACATCCCAAATTAGTAGTGGCGCTACAACCAAAAAATGCCCTAAAAGTCCAGCTTCTTACAGTGTGGCGGGAAGGGGAAGGGTGTGTGCTGCTGGCAGTACTTCAACACTGCGCTGTCATGGCAAGCTCCTGACCGGCCAGCTCCAACATATGTGAACCGTTCGTCGAGGTCACAAACTACCAACACATTCTGGCTTGGGTACCCCTTCCTATTGATCCAATAAGGACGTTCCTCGGTGGGAACAATCACTTTGACATATGTTCCATCTAATGCCCTTATGCAGCCATCAAACAAAGGAGTATATCTTTCTAGTTTGGGGTGCCGCACATGCGCAGTTGAATGCCGCGGCCTAATAACTTGGTGCGAGAAAGCATACATGCAATCTACTGCCTCATGAAACTTCCGCGAAACTGTGCCCGGAGACCTACAGAATCTATTATGCATTTCCCTAACAGAGTCGCCATGCGCACACGCCCACACAAACATGGCAACCGTCTCCAGTGCTGTCATATTATGTGTGCTCTGGAGCCCAAATCTATTGACCAATGTCGAATGCAAGCAAGCAAAAGTATTTGGGTCCATGAGCAAGTTCTCATAACATTTGGTCGGATCATTCAGCAGAATCTGCAACCACTGACGACCACGTACCTCTTCTAGCACGATAGGTCTTGGGACAATGCTCTCGTTCACTTCGAGGTTTCGCGCAACCTCGCACCCATGGCAGCCACCATGGCCGCTGCCTCCAGCAACTCTCGCTGCCTCCTTGATGCGGCTTGTGACGCACAGAGCCCCCATTCGTCCCTCCAGCTCATGGACTTGTCCTACCTGCACACATGCAAAAACAAGCAAGGCATCAGCACGTGTGCTGCAGCAAAAGCTCCGAGATGGGATAGTAGGGAAGTTCAGACCAAAAGAATTGGTACAACCAACACAATTTATTACAAAACTTGGTACACAAAATATGAACGAATAGTAGTTCGAACTTTATGTCCATCGCAGCACACAAACATTATACAAGTTCACACTAACAAACAGGAAAATTAAAACAAACTCGTCGGTGTGACGCCTGTCTGCAACGATTCAAATCATGGGCGTCCAAGTCAAGAACGACAACCGGCCACCAGGGGTTGTCATGTCCATAAAAACATCCCGGTTGCTTGGATTCTTCAACAGGTAAATGGCCTTGTTGAACAACTCCGTCCCTTCTTCGATGCCATCTGCCTTCATAAGCTGCATGCAGTGTCGGATCTGGTTCTGCTCAACAACCTGCATCGGGTCATCTTGGGCAAGCTTCAACATGACACTATTGGACAGGTCCTCAAATGATGCTGCCAACCCCGAGCTCCTCTTCTTGGCGGGGCTTTCGTCGACACGCTCCAGCATGGGACGTTTGCCTTTGCGGCCAACCTCGGAGCACCCTATCCGGATGTCATCTAAGGGAAGAGGGGGTGGTGGGGTGTGGGTACTGTCTCCATCATTGAGGATAGGCTGGTCCCCTCCAGCGTAGATCACGTTTCCAGTGTCCTCTCTGGTTTCTGCCCACAGCTCATGGAGTTGGTCAAGGTATTGGGGTGGATCGCCAGACGACCTTCGACCTTTCCGGCCAGACTAGACACAAAAGCAGCACGTTAGATAACAGACGATTTAGGAAGGGTTGACAAATGGATGGGGTACAAGTTAGATGCTCACCGGCGCTCCTGAATCCCAAAACTCAGGATCTGCAGTTATGGATCCAGTGATCGTCCTTCCGAGGCCAGTGTGGTCGACAAGTTTACGCCATTCCCTGTAGCTGTTTCTCAGTGTGGTGATTTTGTTCTGAATGAATTTCTTCTTCAAAGAATATCCATTTTTCACAGCAAATTCTTTGTACAAAAGTGGCCACCCATGGTTGGTTGAAGTCCCCTTGCTCCAGTAACACCGTCGCTTAAGGTCAAGGAGAACCTCAAGCAGAGCAATGGTTTCGGTCGCTGTCCATTTGTGGTCGGTCATCTGTAGAGTTGGAGTGTACTTAATTTGGTAAAGCGGGGGAGAAAGACAGCAGGAGGATGGATAGGTTTGTGGGGGGGACTTGCCTTGTACTTGGGCGACGCGCGCCGGCGGGGACGAGGGCGCAGGTTGTAGTGCTTGCCTTCACTTGAGGCAGAACCAGTTCGGAGGTAATAAAAAAGCGGCAGATCCGGTGTGGTGGTAATGAAACATCGGCAGATCCGGTGGGTAGGGAAGGAAGAAGCGGCAGATCCGGTGCGAACAGACGCCGACGGGCCGACGGAGCCCGCAAGGAGGTACGAAGAGCCGAAGCAAGGCGGGGGCAACATGGAAGGCTGCTGCGGCCATGGCGTACGAATGAAAGGTGGCAGCTACGGGTGACGTAAGGGAAGCGCAGACGGCTACGAGCCGTCGGCACGAGCGGCGGTGGTGGAAGAGTGGCAGGAAGGCGGGCGCAGCAAGGGCTGCCGCAATGCGGCCGCGAAGACGGCTCATCAGGGAGGACGGCACAGAAAGTGGGGTACTTACCTCGACGACGTTGGAGGACGTATCGCCGTACACCTGCGGGCGGCGGGGCGCGGCCGGCGGCCGTGATTCACAGTGGAGCGGAGCCTAGGGTTACGGGGGGCACTGGATGGAGCGCGGCGGGTGTCGGCAGCGGCGCCCGCGCTATATCTGCGCGCCAATGGGCCAGAATAGGCCCACCGAACGGCTGGGCCGCCAACCAACAGTTGGGCAGCCAGCCAGCCCTTTTAGATGGCCCAGCCGAACAAGCTGTTTAAGTGGTTTTACTTGCAAGAAAAGAACACACAAGTGTGAAAATATGCGTTATTGGGCTACTTTATTACTATATTTTGGCATGTTGAGCCCACCTATTGCGTTGCATCGCTCACATACATGTTGAAGAACGAAGGTTTGGAATGATCAATGTTTGTAGACAGTAGGCAGGGGACACCTTGATGCTTTTACCTTCTTTCCCCTTGTTGATGTACGTTGTACCAATTAATGAACGTGTTTATTCCTCGGTTATTATATAGCATGCACAATGCATATAAGATTAGAATTTTCTTCCTTAGTTTGCTTAGTGACATACATGATACGACAGGGCCTTCCCTTGTTCAATATGTGCAGGTATTTAGTTATTATTGATGACATATGGGAAATCTCATACTGGGAAAGGATCAGATGTGCCCTGCCTGATAACACTGTTGAATACAGGATCATCACAACTACTCGTATTTTCACGGTTGCTAAAGAAATTGGTGGTCCTTACAAGATGAAGCCTCTTCCTTTGGAGAACTCTAGGATATTAATGTATGGAAGAATATTTGGCAAAGAAGACAAAGAAAAATGCCCTGATGAACACCTAGAAGAAGTATCAAATAGAATACTTAAGAAATGTGATGGTGTTCCCTTAGCGATTATTACGATCGCTAGTTTGCTGGTTAGTAAAGCAAGAAACAAATTAGACTGGTATGATGTGTGCAAATCAATTGGTGATGGACTAGAGAAGAATAATACTGTAGAGAATATGAGAAAGGTTTTATTACTCAGCTATTATGATATGCCATCTCATCTAAGGACTTGCTTGTTATATTTAAGTATGTTTCCAGAAGATTATGATATTGGAAAAGATCATTTGATATGGTTGTGGATAGCCGAAGGTTTTATTATCCAATATGAAAAGCAAGACAAGAGCTTATTTGAAATAGGGGAGAGTTACTTCAACGAGCTCGTAAATAGAAGCATGGTCCAACCAAGGCAAAACAAATGGACTGGCATGATTGAATCTTGTCGTGTACATGATATGTTGCTTGATCTTATTTGTTCCTTGTCAAGAGAAGAAAACTTTGTAACTGTACAGCACAACATGGTCATCAGCATCAAAAAAGGTTCGAAGGCTATCTCTTCAAAATGGCAATGATAGTCATGGTAAACCTAAGGCTACACAGAGCAAAGAGAATCATGTGAGGACAAGAGCAAAATGCACCATAGGTCATTAACCTTTGGCCGGTGTGTCATTTAGGTCCATCACCTTTGAAAGTGCAGTTTTAGATCCCTAACCTTTACTCTGTGTGTCATCTAAGTCCATCACCTTTGAAAGTGCAGTTTTATATCCCTAACCTTTGCGTGCAGTGCACCGGTAGTCCATTTCTACTGTAGCAGTGACGTCACCTTTTTTTTTCTCCAGATTTCTCCCAAATTTGTGTAATAACTTGAAAAAAATCCCAAAATAAAGGTTGTTGCAAATTTTATGCTCTACAACTTTGCTTTTTAAACTATTTTTAGAATATATCCAGTTTTTGAAATTTTAAATTGGGGCTAAATTGGCCATTTGAATTAAGGTTTGTAATTCAAATTTTTATTTAACAACTTTAAAATCTCCAAATATAAAAGCTGTTAAATAAAAATTTGAATTGCAAACCTTAAAAACTAGATAGAATAAGAAAATAGTTAAAAAAATAAGTTGTAGAACATAAAATTTGGAACAACTTTTATTTTGGGACTTTTTCAAGTTATTACACAGATTTGGGAGAAATCTGGAGAAAACAAAAAGGTGACATCATTGCTACAGTAGAAATGGACTACCAGTGAACTGAATGGAAAGTTAGGGACCTAAAACTACACTTTCAAAGGTGATGGACCTAGATAACACAGAGAGTAAAGGTTAGGAACCTAAAACTGCACTTTCAAAGGTGATGGATCTAAATGACACATCGGACAAAGGTTAGAGACCTATGGTGTATTTTGTTCTTATGACAATTATTGTCTTTCGGTCCGCCATTGACTACATACTGCTTGAGAAATTCAGTATTTTGCGTGTACTGGATTTAAACGGATGTCGTCTTTCACAAGGCTGTAGCCTTAAGTATCTTTGTAATTTAGTTCATTTGAGGTACCTAAGTCTAAGAGCTAAAGGGATTGATCAGCTCCCTGAAGAAATAAGGAACCTACAATTTCTACGAATGTTAGATGTAACACCAACTTGGACATCAATTTCTAGTTTGCCGTCGAGTATTGTTCAACTAACACAACCTATGTGCCTACGCATAAGTAAGAGAACAAGAGTGCCGGAAGGGATAGGGAGATTGATAGCTCTTGAAGAGCTTTCAGTTCTACGCATCGACGGTAATAAAGTTAAGATGCTAGAAGAGCTGGCCCGTCTAACAGAGCTGAGGGTGTTGAGTCTTATGTTCGTCACCAGCAATTCCGTGGACCAATCTCACTTGGAGAGCCACGACGGCGTGGACAAATCCTTGGTGGAGTGCCTAAACAAGCTCCAGAAAATCCACAGTCTAGCAATCTCTAATGGGGAATACGAACACTACTTGGATGATTGGGTCGTTACCGCCCCTGAAAACCTTCGTAGCTTGAAAGCATCGGGCCGTTACTGCTTTGCTACGCTGCCTGCTTGGTTGAAGGTGAATACCGCCCTCCTTATGAGCCTCTCTGTCCTCCAAATTGGAGTAAAGCGCGCGGCTGCAGCAGAATGATCTCGAAATCCTAGGTAGGTTGCCTACTCTCCGTTTTCTAGATCTGTATGTGGGCCATGAGGATCTAGGGATCCATGGGAAACTAGTCGTTGGTGCTTGCTCGTTCTCATGCCTCGTGGGCTGCAGATTGCGGGGATTTGGAGGGCACGTGGTGTTTGAGCAAGGAGCCATGCCAAGGCTAGTGGATCTTGACCTTGTACTCCCAGTGCAGTGTGTGTGAGAGAAATCGGCGGTAGTTTCAACATTGGATTCGGGAACCTGCAGTCATTGCAGAAGGTCTACGTTCAGTTACTACCAAATGGTGCAAGCGAGCAGGAGGTGGAGGAAGCACAGGCTGTGGTGAGGCGTGCTATTGAAGTCCGTCCCAATCATCCCGCCATTGAGGTAAACAACTTCTGATGTAAATGAGGCTTATGCTCTGCTTATAACTTCTCCATATATATCTCCTTTTCCCCTTTCTTCAAACCTAAATATCCTTTGTTTCTTCTCAGATTTCAAGTAGCGGTTGGATACCTGCGGGCTCGCAGATTTTGAACAGACAGAGACCTGATGCCGAGGAGGGGGAGGAAGCAAAGCCTGTGAATCTATGATCAGGATCAGTGATGAATCATGGACTGACGAAGATGAAGGTGCGCGTCTTCTCCTTTCCGCCTTTCTTCTTACGTAAATTTCCCCTGTCTTCTGTAGATGTTCTAGCTTCTCTGCTTTCCCCCTTTCTTCTCACAATTTTTTCACCTTCTTTACTTTTCAGGAATTGGATGTCTGTTGGACTAGATCAGACAAAGTATTTCAAGCTACTGCATAGTGTTGATTGCCAAGTCGAAGGAATTAAATGCTCACCCATTTGACCCTACCTATTTACACAGGTAATACTTACAATTTCTATAAAAGACCCTACCTTAATTATTTTACCACTATATCTTCTCAACAGTGATGTCAATGTTTTCTTTCAGTGGTTTCTTTGGCCATGGAAATGTTGTCGTCCTATTGTTATTACTTTAGTAAACTATATGCTAATGTAATATAGATTTGCATTCAAAAAGTACAAATAATGTCATCATCTGTACAGAAAACACTCTTCTTGACTTGTTTTAGGAGAACTGAAAAGGTAAAATGACCCCACAGGTTATATATATTGTCCAAAAATGTAAATATAAGAAATTAATTCCAAAGCTTATAGACATTGTTCTCGCCCCAAAATTTTTACACCCATCACATCGAATGTTTGACATATGCATAAAGTATTAAATATAGACGAAAAAATAACTAATTACACAGATTACGTGTAAATTGCGAGACGCATCTTTTAAATCTAATTAGTACATGATTTGACAATATTGTGCTACAGTAAACATTTGCTAATAATGAATTAATTATGCTTAGTAAATTCATCTCACAGTTTACAAGCGAGGTATGTAATTAGTTTTTTTTTTGTTATTATCTAAAAAATTCTTCTGATATTCTAAGAAACATTAGATGTGACACGCAAAATTTTTACAGGCTGAAACTAAACACAACCTTATATATGGTTTATCTTTGAATACCATTAACTAATAATGCTCTGCATGATTGTCAATCGTTAATCTGCTTTTTAATTTTGGGCATCATGAATGAAGCAGCCAAGCAGGTCGCCAATGGACATGTTGCAGAGGATTCTAGCGGTGGCAAGCATTTGGTCATCAAGCAGCTAACTGTTAGTCACCAAAACATTGCAAGTTCAAATGTTCAGAACTGAAAGAGAGGAAACTTGGCAACTCGTTAGTCTATGGTCATAAGGATCAGGTCAACCGATTCAGCTTATATTTCAACCATAGAACATGTTTTTCTCTCACAACAATTTAGCCGTACAATTCAGCCCAACCGAATTTTAGTTCAGCCGAACAGAGTGATACCAGGGAAGAATGCTGGCACACAAATTGCTTGCAAGGGATTGCCAAGGAAAACATGTCACTTTCAATAGTCAAGGAAGACATTGTAATCTTTAGTTTTCATTTTCAGTTTGTCGCTCCAATTGGGTGTTGCAAGCCTTCAATTCTTGAGCTAGCACTCATACTATCGTCGTTTCATGAGTACTCCCTCTGTCCCAAAATAGCTGTCACTATGAGATTCGTGCAGGTCAAACTTTCTTAACTTTGACTGAGTTGGTAGAAAATACATGCAACATTTTTACCTCTAAATAAATTTATTATGAAAGTATATTCACCGATATATCTAATGATATTAATTATATACTATAGATATTAATATTATATATATTTGGTAAAAAGTAAAAGTCTTTGGCTTCTTGAAAAATGAGAATGACATCTATTTTGTGACAGATGAAATACCTATCTGCTGAAACACCCGATTGTGTCTGTTTCCTTCTTCTCTTCAGTCTTCAGCAGGGAGGGAGGCACTGACTTGTAGGATGACACATCAACAAATCTGCAAAACATTTGATACAGCTAGTATTTCCAATTTGAAACTTTTCTTGATTTGCAAAGTTTCATTTCAAACATCGCTCACAACTGATACAGCACTAAGAACATACTATCACATCATGTTATGCACTTCTACTGAGTAGTGAGGCAAGAACAGCGCTGCGGATATGTACTCATCAGATGCACTCAACGCGACACTCCAGGGCGGCGACTTGCTCCTCATGGACCACAGCCAGGTCCGGATGCCCATACCTCGCAGCAACAGCGTAGCAGCCAAGCACGTAGACGAAGGCGAGGAACACGGTCCCAAACAGCTGGAATTTGGCCAGCTGCTCGGTGCGCTGCTCCGCGAGGCGGTTGCGGCAGTCGATTTGGTGGCCGTTGGCGTCCCGGTACAGTACTTGGGTAAATTGGCAACTCAAGAACCTGGAAGACACAACTACACTACATGGGAAAAATGTTGGCACACAAATTCTAGTGTTTAGTCTGGGTACAGTAGCGTGTCCAGTTGTGTGTTTCAGGCCTTCTTGAGCTAGCTGCAATTTAGGGCCTGTGTAGTTGCCAAAAAGTGATGCAAAAAGTTACAGTAGCGGTCGGGGAATTTTCCCAAGTGTCCAATCATGGTCCCTAGTAGACTCAGAAGATTCGTCTCAAGAAAGCCAAGTAAAAAGTACAAACATGCAACAACTGGCTACTTCATTTAATGCTCCATGCATACGTAAAGGACAATTGACATAACGGGAAAGATTCTCATTTTTTAGAAACTAAACACGCCCTCAGACGTGAATTACCAACTCAACAGCCTAGCAGAGGACACAATTCTGTCAAGAGATACATAACTGGTGAAACGATTGGAGAGGCTGTCAATAGCTGTATGGATAAAACACCTGACTATGAATTACCAAAGCGTTTCTGATCTATCAACAATTGCAGCCGCTGTTTTGTCTCTGTTTCCTACTTTTTTCTTCAGAAACGAGGGTGGCGGTGAGTCGGTGACTTGCAGGATGAACGATGAAGCATCAGGAAAGGCAGCAAAACATTTGATCCCGCTAGTATTTTCCATTTGAAACTTTTCTCGATTTCAAAGTTTCATTTCAAATGTTGCTCACATTGACACAGCACTGACAACAACATATCATGCAACCATCTTTTGCACTTGCCACCGAGTACTGAGGCAAGAACAGAGCTAGAGATATGTATGTACTCATCAGACGCCACTAGACCACGCACTCCTCAACGCGACCACCGCCGCCGCCGCGGCACTCCAGGGCGGCGACGTGCTTCTCATGCATCACCGCGAGGTCCGGGTGCCCGTACCTCGCCGCGGCGACGGCGTAGCAGCCAAGCACGTAGACGAACGCGAGGAACACGGCCCCAAACAGCTGGAAGTTGGCCAGCTGCTCGGCGCGCTCCTCCGCGGCGCGGCTGTGGCAGTCGACCTGGTCGCCGTCAGCGTTGCGGTCGCACCCGTCTGGGAGCATGGGGCCGTACAGCGTGAGCGCCGTCTGGTAGAACCACAGCCCCTGGAGCACCATGAGCGTGCCGGCGGCGACGTCGACGGGGAAGCTCGCCGGCAAGAGCGCGCCGAGGACGGTGGTGAGGATGCAGAGGCCGATGAGGATGACAAGGAGGTGGTGGTAGTACCCCTCCAGACCTGTGTGGGTGGCCGAGTGGTAGGAGAAGAGCAGGAACTCTGACATGAACGCCGTCGCCGCCACCAGGCACAGCTCGCCATCGGTCAAGGGCAGGTACCTGCGGTGATCGCCGGTGCAGTGAGCTTGTGACATTGGCTAAATTCTATCTGAAACTGGCTGATAACATACTGAAAGTAACGACGAATAAAATGTGTGTGAGATGACGATCGCAGTTGCAGAGAGTTCAGCTTAAACCGGGTGTTAACTGAAGACAAAATTTGGCTGTTTAACATAAACGAGATCGACCATTACCAAATTTATGCTTCAGTTCGATTGTCGGTGCTACGAATTTCACAATAAATCTAACGATTTCGAGCTACCTGAAGAATGGCACTACAATTTACACCAACTCAAGAAAAGAGTTGACAGATACACGGAGTATGGAGAACAATGAACAACGGCAACGCACCTGGTGCACTTGTGGTTCTGGGAGAGGAGGGCGAGCGCGCCGAAGAGGAAGAACATGAGGAGCATGCCGGCGTGCTCGAGGTAGATGAGGCTGGACCCCGGCGCGACGCCTCCGCCGCGGCCGGCGAGGACGCCGCCGCCGAGCTCCAGGCACATGTCGAGGAACGCGCCGCCGGCCACCACGTAGAGCTCCAGGAGGCGGGGCGCCCTGGGGAGCTCGAGCGGGCACCACGCGCGGACGCGGAACGCCGGCGGGTCGGCGGCGAAGCGCGCGACGGCGGACCACACCCGCCACAGGCCCACCGCCAGGAACAGCGTCCCTGGCAGCACGTGGCCGTTGAAGGACCCCATCTGGTCTCGGCTCTCGGCGGCCGAGAGCTGCCCTCGCTCGGGTCCCCGGCCGGGGCACGGGCACGGCAATGCCGCACCGCGCGGGGTCGGTTGTTGATCGGTGGATCAGAGGCTATGTGCGCCGGCAGCTAGCCTCCGATCCTGGCCCTGGGGAAGAGAAGAGGTTGCGGGGATCGATGGGTGGCCTGGCCAGATCTCGGCGAGGAGGATCCGAGACCGGGGGGGGCGGGGGTGGGGGGGAAAGCTAAAAGCTTCCGTCGTTAGGTGCCGGGGTCCAAGATTTGAGACAGAGACGGGACACCATAGTCGTATCCAGTCCGACAGTGTTGTGCTGCACCTGCACCTGCACCTGCACTGCACATCTTGCTCAGAGATTCAGAGCTCCGGCGGTGGCAAGCCCTATGCCTGCGTTTCTTGGCGTCCCAGCAGGATTTGATCTGAATGTCTGATCCCAGGTCTCTGCGTCGTGAAGATCCTTCGTTTGGTCAAACCCGTGATGTGACGTCCTCTTTGGATCAGGTCCACTACTACTACGGGCGTGTTTTTCATCTAAAGATGAGCAGCTTCTAAACTTCTGCCACTTAGTTTCACAAAATTTGAAAACATATTTCTAAGTCTCTAAAGGACAATTTAACAAGTTTAGGGCAAGCTTAGAACTCTAGAAATATGTTTTTGAAGTTTTTAACCTAAAACACCCCTTATAAGTTTAAGGACCTCATGCATTTAATTCTTTGATCTACTCCCTCTGTCCATAAATAAGCATCGTTCTTGTTTCATGATAAGTCAAACTCTTTCAATTTGACCAAATATACATCAGAAAAAATATTAATATTTCTAGCAGATAATCGATATCATTAGACAGATCTCTGAATCTATTTTCATAATAAACTTATCTGGATATACAAATATTATAAATACTTTCTATAAACCTAGTCGAACTTAAGAATGTTTGACAAGTACGAATACCATAGTAACACTTATGTAAGGAGTGATGGAGTATTAATTAAATAACTAAATCAGGCACATTTTAAAAAAAGCTAGCGGTTATAAGAATTTAGAGATAAAATTCTATTAAATTCATCGTTGTTTGAACGTTAGTAGTAGAACAACCCTTTGCTATTCCCACATAATGATAATCCTAAGGCCAGTCTTAATTTATTTAAAACCTCCACTAGAACGATTGTTGCAAGCCCAAAAAGGCACTATTTGCCCCCATTGTCATCTATATATATAGTTGCCTCATGCCTTGTTTGGAATGCAGAAAAAAGTTCTATTTATGCGTTTTTCTGTAAAATTGAAATATTGAATCGATTACTGTAAAATTTCTGTGCAATTTATGTGTTCTTAACAGGCCCTTGAGTTGTTTGTTGTTGGATTCCAGGACACACGGACAGCTATTGAAATGGAAAAAGTCCACTTTTTCTCCCTCAAATTTTGCGAAAGTCTGATTTTCCTCCCTGAACCGCAAAACCGGGTAAATCACCTCCCTCAGGTTTTGAAACCGTGCATTTTACCTCTCTAGTCCGATTATAAGTGGTTTTGAAGGCAGTTTTATCTTTTTCTTTTTTATTCAAAAGTTGAGTGGGAAAAAATGCACGGTTTCAAAAGTTGAGAGGGGTGATTTACCCGGTTTTGCGGTTTAGGGAGGAGAAGTAAACTTTCGCAAAAGTTGAGTGAGGAAAAGAGGACTTTTTCCTATTGGAATCCACAGGCTTTAAGGCCCAATATTACCATGTCCATTGTCACCATCTGTGTGACTAGTTGGGCCAGAGTACCAACGTGCGACCTTGCCGATATGGGCCGACTCTGCTGGTGATGAACTGCATGGCCCCTTTCTAGAAGATCTTGTCGACCTAGACTATCCATGTCACAAGAAAATTGTTATTGAGATTCAGTGAAATTTGGAGTTGATTTGAACAAGTTCTTGGAAAATTCAGGGACCAAACAGAATTCACGACGGCTCTGTTCGGCTGGATAGATTGTACGGCTGATTGGCTGATTGTTGTGAGAGAAAAACACTGCTGAATGGCTGGCTGATACTAGACGGTAAGCTCAAGCGAACAGAGCCTCAGGTGACGAGCTTCCTAGCAATAACCATTAGACAATCAGAGTTTGGTGGTTCGGTCTACACATGGCATATTGGCATGCTTCTAAGTTCGTCATGTCATTGTGCCTTTATGGCTTTATATCTAATGTAGTACTAGTATAGTACTCCATTCGTCATAAAATAAGTGTCGTTTTAAAATTTTGACTATCTCTTTTTATTATTCGTCTTATTTAAAAATTTTATGAAAAAATAATTATTTTATTATGAAATGATTCATTATTAGAAGTACTTTAATCTTGATTTATTTATTTTTATATTTTTATATTTTTTTAATAAGACGAATGGTCAAACGTTGATTTCAAAAAGTAAAAAACGACACTTTATTTTGGGACGGAGGGAGCAGTATGTATGCAACCTACTCCATTGTCCGAAGTGCCAGTCACATCCGGTGGTGAGTGTTTTTCCTCACGGCGTTCAAATTAGGTGCTTTCTTGGACAATACTCCAATCAGGCAGTGTCTTGTCCAGCATGTGCACCATACTTTCAAATGCTTGTTGTTGGCTGTACTGTTCAGCTGTCCACGATTTTGATTCTTCAGGTGGTGTCGATCTCTGGCCAGGTCATTTTCTATATGATGTGCTGGTGCACACCGAACCCTTCCGCTGTGTTGTCAAGGAGTTCTGATTCGTTTGCATTTGTTCTCGCTTCACTTTGGAGTTTCCTAGCATCGTTCCTTGGTTCGGTATATACATAGTACACACTGTAGTTATGGTTGTGTGGACTTACCGTCTGATCGATTTACGGGTGGATTTGGGACATAGACCTGATTCTTTTGGGAATACATTCTTTCTGTTCTAACAATATAGAGTACAATAATTCTAGAATAATAGTGCCTAGTCAAACTATCTTAAATTTAACTAAATTAATTATATCAAATATATTAATTATTGTCATCATACTAAATATAAGATTTGTTATGAAATATATTTTCACAATATACCTATATCTTGACTCTTAACTATTGATACTATTCTCCATAAACTCTATCCAAAATTGCAGCCATAATTTTAGGCTTATTTTCACTTCTTAATCTTTGTTTTGAGTAATTAAAATGTAGCAAGTTGGATCAACTTTGTTGTTTGCGACGAAATAACACCATCAATATGAACAAAAAAAAAACTAAGCAAAAGGAGCGGAAAAAAAAGATGAATATCAGCTTAGTAAATAAAAGTGGTGAAAGCGTCCGAGTCCAAAACTAACATTATTGTGTCAAGATAACTGTAGAGACACTACGTTTGACAGAGATTGGACTCCTATCGTACCCTAGCTAACCCCTATCCCCTCTGCATAAATAATAAAGCTGTAGTCTAGGCTCTAGCTAGTTTTGTTTTTTATTTTTATTTTACTTTTTCAGCTAAACCGGGCCGATCTATGCTACCAATATATATCTCCAGTTGCATTGTATAAAGATGGATATTTCTGATGTTAACACCATGGGAAAATTTGTTGAGGATAAAGATGATTTTTTCACGTAACACGCACAATTTTTTATATATGAAAAAAAATTCTGCTACACAAATTCATATATGTGAAACAAATTCTGCTAATTTATTTTTCTGATGAGACAAGTTTCACATAACATATTATAGTGATTAATTCCACGATGTTAGATTCTGATTTAATAAGCTTTTTCAATGAACTTATGCGGATATTCAAATGAAAATCTGTTTAAGAATGGGGCCAAAACATAAAATCTGCACCATGTATGGCTGCCTCTCGCCTAATTAACCAGCATGCAGATATATATAGTTATAGAAGCAGTCAATTGTGGTAAACATATACTAGTCTCTCTGAACAAAAGTATGCATACCTATCATCACCATTGATTAATTGATCAAGTCTACCATGTCACCACGAGAACTGATCAATTCTTATCGGTAGCCCACTCAATTTTTTCTGTTAATTAAATTAAACGACACAGGCGCATACGTATGTATAGTATATATGCTTGTTATTAATTAGTTCAGAGGAATTAATCTTGTCATGTCTAATACCAGTGATTCTCCATGCCGGAGAGTATCATCAAGTGGTTCGTGGCCTGATGCTTGCCTACTATAGACGATCTTGCCTACTTTAAACAACAAAAAAGGATGAAGTATACAAAAGGCAATACATTCATTATTGAAACAATCTGACATGTGAACAGGATACAACATAATGACTTCACAATTTTGCAGAAACAGAAATAAAAGCCGTGAAGATATGATGCTGAACGTGGCTGAAGAAAAAGACACGACATTCCAAAATCCCCTTAGTTAATCCTCCTGCAGTTCTTCCTTATCTCCCCAGCGGAGCCCGTCAACGGCGTAATGTCACCCAGATTGATCATGCCTGTCACAAAATCCGCAAAAAATGTGCTCTGGCTGCTAACATATGATTGTACTAGCGCATCTGTGGCTCCACCATTGAAGAGCTCTTGGTCAGAGTGCAAAAGCCCCTTCTTGCTAAGAAGGTTCTTGTAGTAATTGTTCTCAAACACGGTTGGGCTTTGAAAGTCCAAAGTTGCCAAGTTACTGTCACCTGTACCTGAGGTGATAGGACAGCCTAATTGCCTTCTCTTTGCAAACGAACCGTCGATGTTGGTGTCGTTGTATATATGGTCTCTGAAGTTGGTACAGCGTGCTAGGCCTATGGTGTGAGAACCTAGTACGTAGCAAAGTTAAGAAGCAACAAGTCAAGACAACATAATATATTAAGGACGACATAAACTATTTTTATCTCCAATATTTCAATTAGTGTATGACGACCTTTGCAAGAAGATTGGCCATCACGCGCGCTCCTCTTCTTAACAGAAAAAAAACGATTTTTTTCAAAACATTTGGTTCTTATTATGGCTCTGTAAATATATAAGACAGAAATATAAAAGGTAGTATGCAATTCTATTTGTGAAGCGACACAAAGGTACCAACATTATTTGTAGTGTACGTACTTGGCGAGGAGTATTATCGCCCGAACAACTTTATTTAGGTTTGATATATATGATGATGGGAAGTGATGTTTCAACCAGACGCACACAACTTTATTTATTTATAGGTTTATAACATGCAAAAGCATGAAGCTTTATTTTGTATACATATGCATGTGCACGTGTGTCACCTTTTGCAAAATTGATTTTATGTCATTTCATTCCATCCATATCTGTCTGTACCAGCTCTCTCATGCTATGTTATGCTGGTAACCGACATCTAATCTTTGGTGAATTCACCAATCAGAAGCCAGCGAAAGAGTAGTATGCATGTGAAGAAGAGAAGGTTAATCATCCAGCTCTCTCGAGTCAAAACTGAACTATCAATTCCGTTCGTGACAGTGTCTACCAGCTGTATTTATATGCGAAACATGCAGGTTCTTTATTCTCTCATTCCACACAGTACAGTTCATTCTTCAAAAAGATGTCACCTTTCCTTTGTTGAACATGTCGAAGTAGCAATTACAATTATTAAACAGTTCTCTATATTATTTGTTTGGAGAACGAAGATGGCAGAGAATCAATTTTTTTGTTCCAGAATGACATCAATCGACAAGAAATTAAATTTGCCAGACATGTTTGTTTTTGCAATCAGTCAGTTAGTTCATGAAGAAGTTGGGAATTTGCAGTATGTCTAGGTACGTACAGTAGTAGTATGATCATCACTATGTGACGTACCAGAGAGCGCGACCATGTCCTTCTGAGAGAGGCCCTGCGCGGCGAAGAGCGACGTGAGGTTGGCGAGGCCCGACGTCGGCGGCGGGATGTTGTTGTTGGCGCCGTTGAAGCTCGCCGTCGTGGAGTCCCTCCTCCCGACCTTGACGTCCCAGCTCGGCCCGCCGAGGATGACGACGCTGTCCCTGGCGGCGATGGCGAGGACGTCGGCGCAGGACACGACGCCGGGGCAGGCGCTCTCGACGGCGGCCTTGGCGGCGTCGATGACCTCGAGGCCCCTGACGGAGCCGTTGTTGGGCTTGGCCGTCTTCTCGCCCTGGAAGCTCGGCGTGTCGTCCAGCAGCAGCGAGGCGTCGCAGCCCTGGACGAAGCAGTCAGTGGAAGAAGAGGCGGATGATGGAGGCGCCGACGCGCTTCTCCTTGTCGATGGCGGACTGCACCGCCGCCTTCACGGCGCCGTACACGCCGGGGCAGGAGCTGGAGTAGAAGCCGGTCGACAGCTGCGCCGACGAGGTGCTGGCTAGCAGGGCCATCGTCGTCGTCACGATCAGCAAGAGACGCCGGAGAGCGGCTATACTGCGAGCAGCCATGGTGTACTGCTAGCTACTCACTCACGCGCAGCAAGAGCAGGGCCCTGAGCAAGAGATCGATATGCAGAGCAGAGCACGCAGAGTCCCTGGAGCTGTGTAGCTGGAGGACAGTGATATTTATAGCAGAAACACCTGAATTGGACTTGTGGCTACCTTATTGGATAATAGACTACAGTGGTATCGTATGTATTCATCAAATCGATCTGCATGATTAGCTAGCTAGACCCCGTACGTCGTCATGATGGATTTTTATATATATGGATATGGATGTATCACCTCCTCACCTGCTACTCCATTGTGTTGGACGCCATCGACGACCAAAGGCATATATATATATAGAATTATAGATCCGTGTTGGCCACACGGGGGATCATGCGTTTCACACCAGAAACAGATACATAGTAACTGCCCTAGCTATAGCTAGCTCGCTCTATTGGTTTCGTGGTATGCTCCGGGCCTGTTCGAAAAAGCCAAAATGGCTGCACTGCAGCTGCACACAGTACCTTTTATACGAGTACGTACACCTACGTACAGTAGAAGTTGCGCGACTGGTCATAAATATTAATTTAGCAGAAGCAACAATCGCCCTCCTGACCTAACAAGAGTGCTGTTTTTTTGCTATAACTCTAGACAAGTATTTGCCCATCCAGCTTACAGAAAAGTAATACGTACTCTTATATAATGGGACGAGAAGAGAGTAGTACATCATACCTGAGAGCTGAGATATATATATTGTAGCTAGAGTACTTGAAGCGCAACGGGGTGCAAGCAGCTAGGATGATGAGGCAGCTGAGGGGGTGTCGGTTGTATGACTAAAGTTTATCTATCACATCAAATGTTTTGATATTAATTATAAATATTAAATATAAATTAATTACAAAAATAACTATATTGTACATTTGTGATGATGATGCTTTATTTCACAAAGTCAGAGGCCGGTGGCCGGCCGGCAACCACTGTAGCTTCAACATAGAACTACTCCGTCGGTTATAAATTATAAGATGCTTTGAAATTTACTATATATCTAGACATATAATATTTCTGCTTGCTTGAACTAGTTTCAGCTTCTAGCCAATCACAGAACAGTATTTTCCTCTCACAACAAATCAGTTGTACAATTTAGCCAGCCGTTCAATCCAACCAGCCAAACACACCTG
This sequence comes from Eremochloa ophiuroides, assembly GCA_038502445.1. Classification (NCBI taxonomy): domain Eukaryota; kingdom Viridiplantae; phylum Streptophyta; class Magnoliopsida; order Poales; family Poaceae; genus Eremochloa; species Eremochloa ophiuroides. Next base: position 89,343,634 of record JAHLJS010000003.1, read on the forward strand.
TAGTCCAGGCAATACACGCAGCATGAAGTTCTGGTCCGTACGTGTGAGTGAGAACACTTGGACCTGTAGTGCCCAAGCAAGCAAGCTGCAAGCCAACACGGTCGGTTAAGTAAAAATCTACTCAGCCTGGCCTTATTAATTAGGAACCGTCGTGAAGCAAAGCGGCAGCTTCTGCTTGCTCAGTCCATTCATATATACTACTTGCATTGGGTTGCATGCTCATGTAAACACAAGCACTCACATAACAAACTACTACAGTAAGTAGACAATTACTTGAGCGTATATCAGAAGGGTACCCAACTACAATGAACCTAAGCAGGTAGCTGGTAATTTAGTTTTGGTATAAGCTGGAGGTTTTCTCATCAGCAGCACTCAAATTTGTTATATGACATCTGACAAGGTTTAGTTCGTTTATCCTGCCAAGTCAGTCGGCAGCTGGAATGGAAATGGAATGGTCATCCACATGCATGATGCATCACATATTCATATTATACATGCATGATACAGGCATAGGCATGCCACCATGTTGTTCAATTTTGTAGGGCCACGGACCCCTATTCAAATATAAAGTCTAGTTTCAACTTTTCAAAAATAAATAAAAAAAGTATATGTCTTAACTGTTAATTTACCCACTTACTATATAAGATAAAATATGCTACACGTCCCATCCATTTACTACGTATCTCCATTTGTTCGGCACAACATACATTATGATCAGGACTCTGATTGGGAGTCAACACTCTCTAGTCTAGGGGCTGTTTGGTTCAGACCTTGGCTCGCCACGCCACACTTGTGGCGGCCACCATGGATTTGGTCACTGTTTGGTCTGTGGGCCACACTTTTTCTGTGAGATAGATTCCTCCAGCGATGGCAGGTGGTGGTCTCCAACCAAATAGCCTCTAAGAATGCTTTCCTTCAAAGTTCAGTAACTTGTTGCGAATAAGACAAGCATATACATCCAAACCGTACTTCCAAAAGCTCAGAGCAGGAGCAGCTAGTCCAACCCTGTGAAGTTTCAACGATGCATTCCAGCTGCACCAAAATTATCAGCTACTTCATGCATTTGTTGGTCAAAACATATAAGAAAGTAATTAGTTACAGTTACCTATTCACACACAGGCCAAGAACGTACAACTCTCAGCTGCAGAGTCTCACTTGGAACTGCAAGTAGTGAGTCGGACTGGTACCTTCTAAATGGTGAGACTATAGGTACCAGTCTCCGCGAGCCCGAGCATGGTGAGGTCACTGCATCTGCCGATCTCCGGTGGCAACGGACCTTTGATCCCCTGGTTCCCGCCGGCGCGGAGCGCCTGCAGCTAGGCTGGTGAGGTTGCCAATGTCGTCCGGGATAGCTCCCCGCAGGGAGTTGGAGTTGAGCGCCAGCGACTCGAGCTTGGCGAGCCAGCACAGCTCGGCGGGGATCGCGTCAGTGAGCTTGGCGAGCCGGCACAGCTCGCCGTATCCGCCCATCTCCTTCGGTATTGCGCCGGTGCCGGTGAGGTTCGCGCCAGAGCTTCAGCATCTTGAGCGATGCTGCGAGCGGACCCGTCGACCCAGGTGATGCTCAGTCCGATGAGGTTGAGGTCGAGGCGGCGACGCCGCACGACGGCGAGGTCGAGGAGGCGGCGACACGCAACAACCAGCAATGGCAAGGTCGAGGAGGCTGGAGGCGGCAATTACCATACTATCCTTCTTGGCATAAATTTAATTTAGGCATCCGGAGTAATTAGGAGGTACCATCAACCGTTGTAAAAGAGCTCATTATATATATATATCATTCTTTATTTTAATTTAGTAGGTTTTAGAGCTACATCACAATATATATAAAAGTAATTTGCCTTTGGGTAATGGAACAATAAAGCTTCCATGCATTGTCTTAATAAAAGAAGTGATAATAAAGCTGCTTTGGGAAATAAAATGGAATATCATATTTGGTTTCGCATGCATATTGTACTAGATTTGTTGAAAATAAGAGAGATGGGAGCTAGCTTGTTGTGGTGGGGGTGGGGCCTTTAATTTTGATTTGATGGATGACACACTAAACTATAATGAAATAAAGTGAGGTGTCATGTTTCTGGTAGGACGTAATGGTACCTGTCTCCTTTTCTTCTGTTTGATCACGCTATCAAGAATAATTTTCTTGTAGCGCGATTAATGAACACAAGAGATGTCGCTTATCTGCACACATTTCATGTTGACATCGATTAGTTCATGAGTAGCCATCCCGTGCATCACGTATCACTGTAGCAGATCTCAAAAGTGGCGGGTTTAGTGATCAATACTGCAGATCACGAAGGACAATTTAATAAATAAATTAAAGTAAAATAAAGTTCATGTGTGTTGTATCCATGTGTATGTGCAAAATAAAATATGGCTACCAAACTACGTACGGTCATGAGTTAAAATAGAAAGGATGTAAAAAAAATGATCTCCCTTTATATTTATCTTAAGATCGAAAAGAGTTGTATCCGTCCTTCGATTTTAATTAATTTGATAATAGAGCAGGAGCACATATGCCATTAAAGAAGGAAGCAAACGAGTTTTAATTACATCCTTTGAATTTTTTTCCATTATTCTTGTGATGTTCCTTTAGTTTGTGGTTCAAAAGGATCGAAAGAGTAAATTAACAAAATAGTCTCTGCATATATAGCAACAAATTAGTGTGTGTTTATTACTAATAGTTAGGACAATGCAAGTATATTGCTACATGGCAGTGGTTCTCATGCTTCATCTCAAGCAGTACTACCTAGAATGTTTGCTTTGTTTCATGGATGAAAATTTAGGACTATGGGGCAGTATTATATATTGTATGAATTATTGTTGCCATGCAATTCACAATTTTACTTTTATTCTATCTATGCATAAACTAATTGAGTTAATATAAGACAACTTAATAAATAACAATAATTGTAAATATTATCTATTAAGCTATCTTAAAATAAGCTAGATGAGTCCGTCTACTAGAAAACACCAATATACTTGCCCTTGGAGGAAATTTAACTGGAGGGATACCGAGAGCCCTGGAAAGGACTGTTTTTCTCATATCATTTTTTTTTAAAAAAAATAGTCTCTCTGTCCAATGTAAAATTGAAGACAACTTAAGGTAACATTCTGATGATGCATGTATCAATGGATTAAACCCGGTTAAGAAGTTTCTTCCCAAATCATTGTTCTTAATAAACGCCTATATGTATATGCTAAATATGAGTCCGAGCTCCACACAGAATGCATTTTGTATTCCAGGACAGATGGAGTAGCTCCATCCAGCTGCTAATTAAATTATTCAAGTACAGCAGGCAAATGATATATCTCATGTATATAGACATATATATGTTGTGATTTCAAAGTAGAGATCTCAGCTGGTGCTTCAGGGAAAAAAATTACATTGATAATGCTGAATGATTGTACTTTTCTGAGCTGACAAACCTGACATGGATTGCATAACCCACCTAATTGTAAAAGATGATAAACAAAGTTGAGTAAGGTATGCTAGCTAACTCCACCAATCAAATCAAACTATATACGCGCGCGCGCGCAGAAATTAAGATAAGAACCTGCATGCAACTGCGCTACGTAGGAGCAGGAGCCAATTGTTAGTTACATATTCGAAAGATTCAGATTGGAGCTTAAACCTAAAACTGTGATGGACCCCGGCCGTCCATCCTTTAATTCCTCCATCAACAATACGTAGTATAGCTAGTGACGTTACATGTAGTGTGTGTGATGCTTACATTTCATAGCATGACATGACATGTGTACGTCGAAAAGTTAGCATTTTTACCACACCTAGAATGTATCTTTTTGACTGCGCTCTTTAGGTTGGCCACACTAGCGCAATTACTTAAAATATCCTAATCCAAAAAACAATACCCTAGTGTACCATATAACGTCTTGAAAAGACTAAGGCCGAACATCTTAGATTAACAAAGAAGTCACTGGACGTCTCCATGTGGATGGCCAAGTCATCTGCAGCTAAAAGAACAAAATAATCAAAACATCCAGACATAATACTAGTCTGATCTCTTCAACCAAGCAAGACACCATTTCAATAATGATTAATCAAACTATTTTGACTGCCCATACCTTGCTTCTCCTGTCCGCGTCGTCCGTGCGCCTGGGCGATACGGACGGCCCTGCCCCGCGCGCCGCCGGTCCCTTCCCTTGCCGCCCTCTCCCTCGCCGCCGCTAGAGCGCGCCGCAGGTGGCCTGCGCCAGCACAAGGAAGGCGGCGGCGGGGCCTTTCTTCCCCAGCGGGGGTGGTTCGAGCGGGTTCGCCCAGACCCTTGTCTCCAGCATGGCGGCGATTGGCAGCTTCGGCGGCCGGTTGGCGGCTTCGTTGACCGGATCTAGAGGTCCTAGGACCGGATCCGCGCGCCACCCATCTCCGGCTTTGGTTGTGCGGTTGCAGTTGCTCAAGAGGTCGCCCCCTCCTCGGTCGTTGGGTCTGGCAGGCCCGAGCTGAGATACAGCGTGGGCAGGGCTCCGCCCTGCGTCTGCGGCGATGGCAGCGGCCAGCCGGGCCGAGGCGGTCGGTTGCGCGGTGGTGGGTGACTCGGCCCCCGCGTCGCTCTCGGGCGACTCGGGCAGCGTCGCGGGATCCCTCCTCGAGACCCCTTCCCAGGCAACCTTCCCGGCCGTCGCCGGAGCCTGATGCCGCCGCCGGCCAAGGGCAAGGATGGCGGCGGTTGGGCCCAGCTCCTCCCATCTCCCATCTCCCCCTCCCTTTTCTCTCTCCTGGTGGTGCTCTCGTGGATCTTCTTGGAGCGGCGGCCGGCAGCGGGTCTCTCACCAGCTGGGCCCGGATGAGGCCTCCCCTTCACCGGATCCGGTCTGCCGGCGTGCAGTTCCGCGACGTGGGGGCGGACGGCGGCTGCGTCGGCACGGTGGTGCAGCGACAGGTGGACGGCGACGGTGTGGTGGAGCTGGGGCTCGCCGGAGCCGGCCGGTCCGCGGCCTGGCAGCCAAATCCAGCGCCCAGCTGGCCGGATCCGGTGGCCAGTGGCCAGCTCAGCCACCTCAGGCGTCGTGCCGGTGGAGGCCGGTGCGGGCGGCCTTGGGGCTGGCAGCGGCCCGTCCAAGCTGCCTGGGCACGGCTGGGGGCCAGCCATAGCCGGACACGGTCGGCTCTGGCGGCCTAGGCGCGGTTGGGGGTCGGCCACGGCCGGCCACGGGCCGCCACGGCGGCCTGGGCGCGGCTGGGGGCCGGCTCCGGCCTGCTCCGGTGGCCTGGGCACGCCGTTCTACCTGCCCGTGGTGCTGGCCTCCTTCTCCGGCCTTCTTGCCCCGTGAGCGTCCCGGGTCGTGCGGTGGTGGTGGTGGTGTGGCAGTTCGTCGGCCATCGTCGTGGTGGCGTGGCCGGCCGTGGCTCGGCTGGGTGTACTCTGGTGGCATCATGGTGGCGGTGCCTGGGGCAACCTGGTATTGGCATGCCCGCGGCGTCTTGGCGGCACGGCTGTCGTTGTCAGGCTATAGTAGTAGCTGCTCATCACCATCACCAGGGCTGGTTGGCAGCATCTCGGATTTACGGGTGAAAACCCTTCCCATCTTGGGCTGGCGTCGGCAGCACCTTCAGCGACGCAACCTTCTTGAAGGCGATGCCAGGCAATTCCGGCCAGCGACAGGGAGTGCTGCCTTTTCTCTTCCCTTTTTCTCCTTAAAAAATGGTATTTGTGCTGCCTTAGCTCGGGTTGTGCCGTGTCTCTAGAGGTTTTCGGTTCATACGGCAGTGGAGATTCCAGTAGTGGCACAACAAAGGTGAGGTTACGGAGTGGCTCGACTTCTATGTCATCCTAAATGGCGAAGCATGACTGGATTCTTGGGAGAAGTGGAGTGGTGTGCGGCGGTGGATGTGGTGAGGCCCCCACGCGTCGAGGCCTAGGTCGATGTCCCAATCCGACCAGAATGAGTTGTCTCAGAGCCATGATCCGGTGCGGTGCTTCCGTTTTTCTGGGGAGCATGGGGGTGCGCTCCTCTTTGACTTATGCCAACGTTGGTCGAGGTTGGGAGATCGACTGTGCGTGATCAGAAGACGATGATGGCACGGTGGAGTCGGCGTGGTGGCTACTTGCCTTGCAGCGGACTGCGCCAACAAGTTTCTGCTTGGCCATGGTTGGTTAGTGCGGGACATTGTTGGGATGACGGCGCTCGCGAGGTGGGCTGCTCGTCGACACCTCCTTGGGGGTGTGTGGCTTGGTAGTCTTGGTGTTAGAGTTGAGCTTTGCAACCGTGTCGATCTCCCAGTCCGATCAGTTGTGTTGTAAGTAGTGGTTTTGAGTTGTGTTATAGTTAGGTACATAATTGAGTAGTGTGTGGAGTTGTGCTCTCACGATGTATTCGGTGGATGCGCCGAGTTGTGCGAGATGAGCGTTGCTCTCTCCTTAGTTGTAATGATTTTTGGGCCCGGTTTCCATTCAAAAACTTGGGTCGACCCTTTATTTTCTTTTTCTTCGTCTAATAGAAATCGTGGCAAAGTTTTTGCCATCCCTTCGAAACAAACTATTTTGACTAAATTTAATATAAAACCATATTAATACTTGTCATACTCCTTCTGTACACTTGATTATGCAACTATGGGAATCGTGTCCGTCAAGTTGTATCAAATTTGACTAAATTTATAGAAAAAGTATTAGCATTTATGTCTCGAAATAAATTTATTATGAACACATATTTCATAACCAATCTAACGATACTTATTTTGTCTCATACGAGTTAGTATTTATTCATATAATTTTTAGTCAAAGTTTACGATGGTTGACTCCTCGAGAAGTGAGAATTGCATATTCATTTGGACGGAAGGAGTACAAAATAAGTGTCTCATTAAATTTGTCATGGAATATATTTTTCACAATTTTCTTATAAGCTTAGCTAAAATTAAGTTAGTTTGACTTTGACTAAATCCAAAATTACACTCTTTCTGAGACGGAGAGGTATACTAAATAGGATATTCCAATCTAAAAATAAAGTTTGTACCACGCAGGAAATCTAACCAACCTAACGGTGCGACTTTAGGCCCTTTTGATCCATTAGCTGCTATTACATAATTAGCTCGCTAATAGCTCTAGCTAACTAATTATTCACCGTCATTAGCTGGTTTTGTCAAAACTATTTAATATTATCAGCTGGGTATTACTAGTACCTAACACAATTAGCTGGACTATTAACTAGATCCGTTTAGATCTAAAGAAACTAATTATTGGTAGATACCATGTCGGTTTCAAAATATAAGACGCTTTGGTTTCTCTAAATATATTATTTTTATAATGTATCTATATATATAGTTTATATCAAGTATATATAGGAAAAGATAAAAACATATATATCGAGAAAAGTTAAAATATTATATATAGTTTAGAACGAAGGGAGTAACTATTAGCTCTGTAGGATGAAACAGGGCCCCCTCATCAGTTAGGTGGCTCCGATAGGATGCATGTGTTTGTTTGGGAAAAGGCTGAAGACAGAAGACTTGTGCATGCATATTTCAGTCCTGCCGAACAGGTGCGTGCGTGCATGGCAAGCAGCTGCATGATTTTGACGTAGGCGCTTGCATGCAGGCCTTTCAACCAAAAGCAAAACCGATGCTCATTTTTTCAACAATAGGTGGTTTGATAAACAGTGCAGCTACTAGCTAGCTAGCTGTATGCACACGTACGATCGATTTTATTTGACACCAATTTATTTTTCTACGCCGTTTTTGCTGTTGTAGTACTCTTGAGGACGTACGTACTCAACCGGGACAGCTAGCATTTTAGAGCTGACTGCATCTCTGTTCATGGCATATATAGACATGCAGCATGAGTTCGACAAAATTCCATCATCCTTTTTTATTTTGCGAGGAATATAAAATTTCCTTTTCGTTTCAACTCAAATTGATTATTACTAGCACCAGTTCTTTTTTTTTTTTTTTTTTTTTGAGAACACACAACTTCTTGTTATCGTTCTTTTCGCTCAGAACTGCACTGTAATTATTATTGTCATTCATCTTGGTGGCAAATTAAAGGTTATTAGTGAGTATAAATTATTGTATATTATCCGGTCATCATGTAATTAAATAGTTATTGACACGCTAGTTGTCAAATGTACAGATAAACTAAACTTTTTTTTAGAAAAATGCAAATAAACTAACTGAACTTCAACGGTTTAGTGTTGTAAAAACACTTGAGCAGTTTTCCTAACTCAAATGGGCCTTAACGAGCTCATATATATTTTTTAATCGGACTCGGGTAGCGCTCCAGCGAGATTACGGGGGTCTAGGCCTCGAACTTGGTGGACCGTCTACAGTCCGGATCAGCTTCTTTCGTTTTCTCGGCGAAGCTTTTAGGACATTACCTAGGCTGTGGCCCATTCATTGGCTAACTCATCGCACTGCAGAGGGAAATTGTCTCGTCTCCCGGCCGATCGCGCCTCCAACCTGGTACTGACGACTGACCTGGTCTGGACCATTGAAACACAAATTTATGCTCTTGTTCAGTACATGGCAGTCACTGTTGAAACTTGGCTAAGCCAAATTCAGTACATGGCATTCTACACTCAACGCAGCAGCATCCATACCAACATTTCCATGCTACTAGGCAGACCAAACAACTGTAATAGCTACACCCAAGTTCAGGATTGACAGCACTAGAGGAAACTTTGAAATAAAAACAGCTGCCACATTATATTATATAATAATATATCCAGAGCGAGCAACTGGTACCAAACAAACAGACTGAAAGATCGAGCGATTAGTGTTGTCTTAACTACCACCTCATTTTCTCATACAGTTCAGAACCTCCCCAGTCCTGATATCTCAGTATATCTGCCTTACTACTATACTGCAATTAAAAGCTTGGACAGTAGGAACATTAGTGGCCTATATATATTGTATTGAGGCATATTTAACAGTGATCGCCAACATGGTACACCGGTCTGCACCCCGTGTTACAGGCAGAGCTAAGCTTCAGTTTTTACTCCAGCTCAGATTCGGACGCCTCTTCCTCTACCAGCTATGAACGGTTGACATAATAAAAGGGTCAATGAAAATATGAAATTATGGGACTCTCACACTGGATGAGCATACAAGATGCAGCAGGACGTTAAGCATGGTAGAAGGTGATTCTTACTGATTATGATATCATTGTTCCCGTTTTAAGAAACAACTACTGATTCTCACAGGCAATAAGGTATATGCATTATGAAAAATAGGTGTACTTATCCGGCTTCTAGTTGGCACGCAAACTAAAGACAGTGATAGTGATAATTGGCCAATTCTAAAGGGAGGTCTCCATCACCCACAAAAGAACCTACTATTACACTAACAGGTTCCCAGTCACAATCAATTGCACAGCTTGACAGCCAAGAGGCACTAACACCGACGAAGCTGAATTGTACATACACCAACATACATGTGAATGGGCCTGTGGTCCAATGGTAGGACTGTCCAGTAGGACGCTACCCACCAGGGTTCAAATCCTGGTTGTCGCGCCTTTCCTGGATTTATTTCAGGATTTAACGGCGCTATGCTTTCAGTGGTAGGCGACGTTCCCGTCGACAGAGAGGCGCCTGTGGTGAGTTCGTCAATCTCGTGGTAGGCGACGTTCCCATCGACAGTGTCTGTATTGTATAATTCGCAAAAGAAAAAAAAACATACACTAACATAGATGACATGTACATGGTCCAGACAAGTAAAGTAATCTCACCTGCTGTGGGTCCTTGCAGATTTCCCAAGAGGCGGGCAGCTCGCCGTAGCAGTGACGGATTCTCAGACTTTATCATGAATTTATTTTATATATTGAAAGAACTCTGAACTCTCATAATCATAAGGCTGCTACCGCTATTGCTGTAATATATGCGATGTGAGCTGAGAGCTGTGTAATTGTCTTCAAATAAAAAATAAAAAAAAAGTAAGAGGTATGGCATGGCATTGAAGGCTGATCCGGTTATTGATAAATTGCTGCTCCTGACTCCTGAGTACGTACGTAGAGTGTACAGAGCCTACTTGGACTGAATTTGACAAGCAAAGCATCAAAAACAGCCTAATGAGTAGTAGTAGTAGCAAACAAAGAATCCAGTTTCCCGTCCTCGCTCAGTGCTAACTCGTAGCAGTGCTCAGTTAGGGTCTCCGTCTCAGTCTCACGGATCAGGACCTTTGCAAACTGGAAAACTTGTGGATGCAGCACGATGGAGTGACGATAGCACATCTCACAGACTTTGTGGGCATTGTCATGTCCAGTTGTCCACATTGAGGTTTCCTCTGAATGCCAGGATGCGGAAGATAAGAGCGATGGGAGCATGTCCTGCAAATGGTATCCAATTCGCCACTACGGCGTTCAGAACACCCAAGAGGGAAACCCAAGGCGCAGTAGGCTTCAGTAACCGGTTCATCTACTAACGGGGTGCATGTGACAAGCTCACGGGAATCTTTGCTACTATGGATCTCGAAGAAAAAAGAGAGAGTCCGTGGAGCAGGCTGCAGGAATGAGCAACAACAACCAGATGTCCAGATTAGCATTCAGAGACGGAGCCAATGCAAGCCTACAAAATCGTTACTCCTTTCGACCGACTAGTATTCAGAGATAGCACCGCGCCACTAGAAATGGCACTCTCTTCTTTATACATACGAAGAAACATGAATTAACCTTCTGTTTGATTGACTCTACAGTACAGATCAATGTGTTTTGAACTCTAGGAACACAAGAGGTGCAGCTCTGTATCTCCTGTCGATCGGATCAGGACAGTGATGCCTAGTGCTTCGACATTCTACAATCATTTTCCATACTGACATTTTCCATGACATTAATTGTGCTAGGCCATACAATTGTAATAGCTTTGCCAACACAAGCACAAACCCATCTCCAGGATTAACAACGCTAGATTAAACTTCTTTTTTTACCAAAATACAGTACACTATATAATATATCCAGAGCAACAAGTTCCAAACAGACGAAATATCGAGCGCTTAGTGCTGTCTTAACTACAACCTCATTTTCCCATACACTTGGGTCCAGAGATCTTAGTATCCGCCGACTACTATGCTGCAACTAGAAGCTTTGCCAGTAGGAACATCAGTGGCCTATCGAGACATTCATTCACCGGTGATCACTGCACCAAGGTACACCGGTCTGCCCCCGTGTTACAAGAAGAGCTACCTATACATTACTATCATACCTCACCTCTGCATCGCATCGTAAACATGATTCCAGTAAATTACTTCTGTACAGAAAAAAAGAGACACATCTTCTGAGACCAGCTTTGGTTTTTACTCCAGCTCAGATTCCGACACCTCTTCCTCTAACAGCTCAAAGGCATCGATTTCTGCAAAGTATGCTCTCTGCTTCTCCAAAAGGTCCTCTAGTAAGTTGGGTGTGCTTGCAATGGCCCGTTTCTGTTTCAGAAATAGGAAGCAAATCAGAGAGTTGCAAGTTATGGCCACCATCAGGACAAGAGTTGATGCAGCTTTAAGGTGTACTGTGAAAAACAGCATCCAACCTTAAAATATTTATCTAATCAAATTTATTTATATATGGCTCACATAATTGTTCTAGAATGGATGCACTTATGCAAAGGAGAACGGTAGTGAAACTTTAACAGATCACATCAAGACCCGGCTAAATACTAGCACATGAAAGTTTGAACAAAATCACGAGTTTGTGACTGCAAGCAGAATGTCATTTCATTGTGTAGACGCATGAAGAAAGCACAATGGTACATGACTTAATAACATGAAACTTGGTAGGGTCATTATGAGGAATGCACTTAGATTGTGGCCCTGCTTTACCTTTTTAACTTCATGACAAGGAGCTGATGCAGAGATGGCCCGAGTATCCTTTTTCCTGAAAGATTAATGTTCAATATTTCAGTAAATGAAACGCACTCAGACTGTATAGGTACAGTGAAACAAGATGGACTAAAGGATCCCTAGAGTCCTGACAACTGAATATCCTGTGCATGTGAGTTCTGACACTATATGATATATGATAAGTTTGTTGTGTCCGAAATGCATCACAACATTTCTTCTAGTCTATCACTATAGTATGTCATTTTGCAACAAGCAATGCATGGAATGCAAGCATTTAAGAGACTGAGATTACAGGAATTCAATCCTATGAAAACAATAAGAATGGAAAGGTTTCGTATCAGTCTAGGAGGACTAGGGCTTGAACTCTTGTTACCAACAAGTGCATTGGAACTGAATGTTGTACATAGTAAAAGGTCAACGAAAATATGAAATTATGCGACTCGCATATTGGATGAGCATACAGGATGCAGCATGACGTTAAGCGTGGTGGACGGTGATTGTCACTGATTATGATGTCCTTTTGCCCGTTTTAAGAAACAACTAGTAACAGAGTATTGATTCTCACAAGCAATCAGGAATGTGCATTATGAAAAATAGGTGTACTCATCTGGCTTCTAGTTGGCACACAAACTACAGACAATGATAGTGACAGTTGGGCAATGCTGAAGGGAGGTCTCTATCACCCACAAAAGAACCTATTACTACATTTAACAGGTTCCCAGTCAGTCACAATCAATTGCACAGCGTGACAGCCAAGAGGCAACTGGCGAGGCTGAATTGAACATACACCAACGCGGATGACATGTACTGGGGGGTCTGGGGCCAGGCAAGGCAAGGCAAGTAACCACACCTGTTGCTGGCCCTTGCAGGTTTCCCAAGAGGGAGGCAGCTCGGCGTTGCAGAGACGGGTTCCTTGCCCTTGCTGTCGGCGGCGGCGGGGTCCCTCTTCCACCTCCCTTGAACCTCGGTGGTCCTGCGGTGAGCTGCAGAGACGGTCCGCGCTTTGAGCACACCGCGCTCCTCCTCGAGGACTGCAAACGAAGAGGAGGCAGGATTAGAAATCCCAGCCCAATGCGGATCGAAGAGCTGGCGCTACCAGTCTACCACTACCACAGCCAATTGCAGCGGATCGAGCACGAATCGGTGCCGTAGCTTCACTCACCGGCGGCGGAGGAAAGCTTGCGCGCGGGCGTAACCGAGGCGGCGGTTGAAGGCCTGGGCGCGGGGGGCGGGACGGAGGCGGCCGAGGAAGGCTTGCGAGCGGGCGTGACGCAGGCGGCGGCGGAAGGCTTGGGCGCGGGCGTGACCGAGGCGGAGGAGGAGCAGGCGGAGGAGACAGCCGAGGCGTCGGAGAGCGCGGGGAGGGGCTGGCGTGCGGTCCTCCTGGGCTCGCTCAGGGTCGGGGTCCCAGCGAGGAGGTGGAGGTTGGTGACGTCGCCCAGCGGCGCCGCGGCCGTCGCCTTCCGCTGCCGCTTTGCTGGCGCCGAGCTTCGGGCTTGCCAGCGACGCCGGGGGCATTGCCGCGGCGCTCTTGGAGGGCCTCATCGTCGGGGTCTGGACCGCGTGCGGGAAATGGGAGAGCGGGAAGGGGAGCCAGGGGGAGAGGGGAACGCGCGGAGGCGGTGATGGATGGAAATGGAATGGAAAGGCTTGCAGGGGAAGGTTGGAGACGAAGAGAGAGTCTTGTGTTCGTGGACCGACGTGGGCTTCTACTCTATGGATTGAGGTGGGCTATGACGTAACGCGTTAGTTCCCATGGTTTTGGGGCTTTATGAATGTTTTCTGGGCCTATTTAAGCCAGCTGCTTCTCATTTTTTTTAATTTTTTTTTCCGAATTTGAAAGACAAACTTAAGCTGGATAATAAAATACTCCCTTCCGTACCGATATTACTTATCGTTTTGGGAACAACACGGTCTCCAAAGCATAACTTTGACTTTATATTTCTATAAAAAAATATTTATTGAAAAGTGATATATGTATATTTTTATAAAAATATATTTCAAGACAAATACATTTATATAGTTTTTTTTATTTTCAAACTCAATAACTTAATTTTTTTATTTTCAAACTCAACAACTTAAAAGTTATTTATGATTTATATTATCAATATTTGACCAAACCTTATTCAAAACGACAAGTAATATGTGTATGAAGGGAGTATGAAAAAAAATAGGCCTATGCAGAGTGCGCCAGTTTGCCTTTGTCCAACCAATATCTGTTGGACTGTAGGAGACCAAACATAATCCGAGGGTCCTGTATCTGCTGGACTGTAGGAGACCAAACATAATCTAAGGGTCCTGTCAAAAAAGAACATAATCTGAGGGGGAAAACATGTTTATGATTTGTGAATGCTATAGTAGTAGTGGCAGATCTGCAGATACTTCCTCTCTGTTCCAAATTATAATATATTTTATCTTTTCTAGTTATATTATTTTTACTATGATCCGAAAAAAGGTTATATCTAAGCACATAGCAAAAGCTAGTATCTTGAAAAGCCAAATCGTTTTATAATTTGAAACGAGGAATAGTACTGTTCATGAGCAGCAACAATGAAAACAAGCTAATTAAAATCACAAATGGAGGAGCACATAATGAAAATAATCTGTATAAGCACCATCCATAAACTCATGATGGTTTAATATGATGGATATAATCTGAATAAGCAGAAAATTCTATAAAAAGGTGCCATCCATCTCTAGAAATGGTACTCGCTAGAGTTTGTAGTGGTTGACGGTTAGCGATGGAGAGTCAGAGATTGCTTGACTGCTAATGACGACAGTGTGACAGTGCCCCGGAGATCAGGGTCTTGGAAAATTCTTGCACTCACGCAGTGACTAAGCAAGCTAGTCGTAGTCTACTCGCGGGTCGTGCACGGCAGACTAAATTTGCTATACCTTTATTGCACGGCGGGCTAGCTGCAGACACACTAATATACTACTCACCCAACAAACACAAGCAAGTTAGCAAGTACCGTCAATCATTGCACACAAATAATACTCGTAATTAAGCAGATCAAGAAGCTATCAAAATGGCAGCGCATCTGCTGCTGCGTCTCCATGGAGTTGCTGCAGCCATCCTCTCCTTCCTTATCATGGCCCAGGCGCTGTCCTCGTCGCCCTCCGTTCATGCAAGGCCGCCGGCGGTCATCTCAGGTGGCAGGGGCTGCGTCGCAAGCGATCGGGAGGCGCTGCTCTCCTTCAAGCAGAGCTTCTTCGACCCCAGCGGCCGTCTCTCGTCATGGCAGGGTGAGGAGTGCTGCTCCTGGAGGGGAATCCGGTGCGACAACCGAACCGGCCATGCCGTCAAGCTTGACCTGCGTAACCAGGACTGTTACTCTGAGGAAGCGATCACGCTGGGAGATGGAGTCAAGACGATGGTTAGCTCTTCCATTTCCGCCTTACACCATCTCAGGTACTTGGATCTAAGCTGCAATGACTTCAACTTCATAAGCATACCTCTGTTCTTGGGTACCCTCAACAGCCTAAGGTATCTGAACCTCTCCAATGCAAATTTTGGAGGAGTAAGTGTGCCATCACAGCTTGGTAACCTCTCTTGCTTGCAATACCTTGATCTCGGTGGTAATCTTCTGAACGTGCCGGACCTTTCATGGCTGACACGTCTCTCTTCACTCAAGATGTCTAGTAATGGATTACGTGGACCTCAGTTCTATATGGGATTGGGTTCACAAGGTCAACATGCTTCCTGGTCTCCAAGTTCTCTCCCTGAAAGAATGTAATCTTCATAGCGCGATATCTACAACTGATGTATCCCATTCCAACCTCACACATCTTGAGGTTCTTGATCTGTCAGGGAATCCACCAACCAGCCCTACTCTTAGACGGAATTGGTTCTGGGAACTCACTAGCCTCAAGGAGCTTATTCTCCCTATGGGTGGTCTGGGCCCATCCCTGACGCATTGGGAAACATGTCCTCCCTTAAGGTATTAGATTTATCTCTCAACGATCTATCTGGCAACATACCTGCAACCTTGCAAAACCTATGTAATTTACAGCTGCTAGATTTAAGCCAAAACAGCCATCTCAGTGTGGACGTAGATATGTTGATGGAGAGGTTACCAAAGTGTTCGTGGGACAACTTGCGCGTGCTAAATTTACAGGCTGCAAATTTGACAGGGCAGCTACCTTTATGGATTGGCAATCTGATCAATCTCAGTTATCTTGATGTATCTCACAATATGATAGATGGTTGTGTACCTTCAGGAATAGGGAACATGACAAGCCTAAGGTATCTTGATCTCTCTTACAACAAGCTGGATGGGCATTTGCCTGTCGGGATCGGGATGCTTACCAACTTAAATTCTTTCATTGTTGGCTTCAATAACTTCAGTGGCGTGCTTTCAGAAGAACATTTTGCAAGTCTAGTGAACCTTGAATTTCTTGACCTTTCACAAACCTCCCTGAAACTGAAGTTGGGCGAAGATTGGATTCCTCCATTTAGACTAAAGTGGGGATATTTTGGGTCATGTGACATGGGGCCTTGGTTCCCAAGATGGCTGAGATGGCAAACTAGCTTAGAGTACCTCAATATTTCTGGCGCAAACATAAATGATGTTTTGCCAAAATGGTTTTGGGTTGTGTCTTCTAATGTTGAAACCTTGGACTTGTCAACAAATGGACTGAATGGGAATTTACCAGCAAGGTTGGAGCTGCCATTCATACAAGTAGTGGATCTATCTGGAAACAATTTGTCAGGACATCTTCCAGCAAATCTCACAGCTCCCAATCTAACGGCACTCCATCTTTTTAACAATCATCTTACAGGCACCATTCCAGCATATGTGTGTCACATAGATGGTTTACAAGAAATAAACCTTTCAGAAAATCAACTGACAGGGGACTTTCCACGGTGTCATTGGAACAGTTCATTGTTTGGTACTAATTCAACAAAGCAGCTTGGTTCTTCGTTATATATGGTAGATTTGAAGAAAAACAATCTGTCTGGTGAATTCCCTCCTTTTCTTCGGAATGCTGCACTATTAACCTTTCTTGACCTTTCGCAAAACAAGCTATCTGGAAGTGTACCAACATGGATAGCAGAGAAAATGCCCAAGCTAGAGGTGTTGATTCTTAGGTCAAATATGTTTTCTGGGCCTCTTCCCAAGAATTTAACGAAGCTTGCTGGACTTCATTTTTTGGATGTAGCACACAACAAGATATCAGGAACTATACCTTCATCATTAGAAAGCTTGAGAGCCATGAAAATGACACGTTCATTTGACCGACTTGGAAGAAACTACAGTAGTGACAGCACACCAACGTTCATAAAAGGTCGAGAGCTCAATTACTCCTCTGAATTTACAAATAGCGCGATGCTTATTGACTTGTCAAATAACAGTTTAACTGGACATATTCCAAAGGAATTATCTTCACTCATGGGACTGCAATTCTTGAATCTCTCTAGCAACCAGCTAAGTGGACCAATTCCCGTTGATATTGGTGTTCTAAATAGATTGGAATCCCTTGACCTTTCTTACAATTATTTCTCCGGTGAGATCCCCTCAAGTTTATCGAATCTCAACTTTTTGAGTTCGCTAAACTTGTCATACAATGATTTATCTGGAAGGATCCCGAACGGGCTACAACTACAAACACTCAATAATGTGTATATGTACATCGGTAATCCAGGACTTTGTTGGCCTCCTCTTCTCAACAATTGCTCGACAAATGAAACGAAGCACAATATCCATCTAGAAAATGATGGTACATCGTCACGTGATAGAGCATCCTTCAACTTCGGCATGAGCACGGGTTTTGTGATGGGTCTTTGGACAGTGTTTTGCTGCATGTTGTTCAAGAAAAAATGGAGGATTGCTTATTTTCAGCTCTTTGACCAGATATATGACAAGGTTTATGTGCAAATAGCTATCAGAAATGCCGTATTTGAGAGAAAAATCAGAGAGACAAAACAGTGAAGGTCTTCACATCTGCAGAATAAACTTCTACACAGTTTCCATTTACCCTTTATGGATGTCGCGTCATGTGTAAAACATAATTAAACTAAGTGAGACCTTATAATAAGCACTCATGCATGAGCAAGCTTCTCGGCCTGCTTACTACTTGTCTCTTTCTATATGTGTAATAATGGTATTTCGAACAAGTCATACTAGCTTGCTTAGTATCACTTTTTAATTTGTTATTACACGACAATCTGGCTCTTCGACGCTGCTGACACTCAAGCTTCAAGCGTCAACCAATAGAATTTTAATGAGTTTATGCAGCGCTTGTTTCAATTGGTCAAGTTTATCCTCTCACATGTTTAGATTAATTAATAGTCATTACGTTTGTGTGGCTATTCCCTTTTGGTGGCCATGTGTTTTTTGTCAAGCAAAAGCCAGGAAATAGTTTTTTAAACGTTTCGTATCAACTTATTTTAGTTGCATTTCTCTCAGAAAAACTTATTTTAGGTGCAGTTAATTTGTTGTGAGAGAAAAATATAGTTTCATAGCTGAAAATAAACTAAAAGTAACTCAAACAAACATGGTATTAATGTATTGTATTTGAGAAAGTATGTAAAGTACGTAATAAGTTTGCCAAAAATTACTCATTTTAGTTTTTAAAAATATATCTAGTAATAACATTTATAAGAGAAATTTTATAATAGTTGAAAAAAATCATCAAAAGAAAATTCCTTATCTTCTCACAACTGAGAGACCATAAAACAAGAAAAAAAAAAGCTTAAGTACTTACTTAAGAAAAGAGCTAGATAGAGTTTCGGAAGTTCTTCTCTATCCTTGCTTTTAACATGTTTTGTCTGTGTGTAGAAAGAACTATAGTATGGACCTCACATGTCTCAAACAAAGAGATGAAGACAAACTCCGACCTGTCAAATCTAAAATTGCAAATCATTTTCTACCTTGCACAAACATGTGTATTTATATATATACTGCTATATATATAACTATTTATCTGTAGTTGACTATAGAATATATTGTTTTTGTAGGCTGTAGCCAAACCTAAACTAGCTAGCGCATTAGTCCACGTCCATGCACAATCAGACTGATCCATCCACGCCTATCCATGCAAGATGCAATGCTTGGCTCAAATCCTGCAATGAATGACTCGGCACACCATAATTTGTTCAAAGCAAACCAACTAAATAATACCGAATTTGTTTGGTGCTGAGTTTTAAAACTAACCGATCAGTATCCGTTTGTAGATGGCTGAAGTTTCAAAAAATGACAAAAAGAACCATAAACAAATCAGCATGCTGTATATTATAAATAGTTTTATATACAGGTTTAATCTAAAAACTGAAACGGGCGTTTGGTCTAGTGGTATGATTCTCGCTTCGGGTGCGAGAGGTCGCGAGTTCGATTCTCGCAACACCCCTTTACTTATTATCAAGTTATCCTTTTAAATTCTGCTCCCCTGCAATTGTTTTTTTAGTTCGTAAGCTTTTTTTGGTTTTTTTTTTCTTCGTAAGTTTATTATAACTGTATGAAAAAAGACTGCAATTCCACGGATCTGAAACGAAGCTCAATAAGCCACATCCATATTCATTAGCTTGGCTACTGAACAAGTAGCTCATTCATTTCGGAAAGAAAAATCTAGCGCGTTCACTACGGGGAAGCGGAGGCGCTTGCTGTAATTGTTTTTTTAGTTCGTAAGCTTTTTTTTTGTTTTTTGTTTTTCGTAAGTTTATTATAACTGTATGAAAAAAGACTGCAATTCCACGGATCTGAAACGAAGCTCAATAAGCCACATCCATATTCATTAGCTTGGCTACTGAACAAGTAGCTCATTCGTTTCGGAAAGAAAAATCTAGCGCGTTCACTACGGGGAAGCGGAGGCGCTCGCTGTACCACGGGAAAACCGTCACAACACAGTTTTTAGAGTTATTTGAAATTCACAACACAGTTTTTAGCTGAAAAATGGATAATGAACAACTAGAAACCATGACCCTTTTTTTTTTTTGCGACACTAGAAACCATGACCTATGAAAAGTTGTAAACACCTACATAATTTAGAAGCACTAACAGCTGCAACATGATTAAACATTGAACAACCAAGACAAACATGACATCTAAAGTACAGCATCATGGCAGCTGCAAGGCTCTAAAACTTGCAGCTTCACTGTGGAGGGGACCCTAGGCTCAATAATATATACCTTCTGATAGCCAAGATTCCCCTGTATCCTTCCGTGAGAATATCGCTTTCAAGTGGGAAGCATTTGCCAGATTTATTGCCACGGTCAGAACACCTGAGAACGCTCTGAGGGGACTCCAAAGTCAAGCACTCAAGTGATGTTATACTCTCAAGAATATTGCATGTCAGCTCAATCAAGCTCTTCACAGAGCTAAATCCTGTGATCCTCAAACTCCTAAGGTAGTGATGCTGCAGTTCTCGCATCTGCCTCAGATCTGTAGGATCTACAAAAACCGAAGCATTCTCCATGTATCGCTGCCACAGCTACGATTCAGAAGGAAAAATTTAAGTCATGCTCAAGCACCACTATAATAATATCGTAATGGTATGAATGGAAACTGACATGCAAGTCGAAAGTCTCCAGAGAAGGAGCAGCATCTAAAAAGGAAGCCAAGGACAAATAGTCATAGATCAGGTAAAGGAGTGCTCCACTAAGAACCATGTTCAAATGCCTGAGGTGGATGAATTTGCTACACAGCATTGGTGCATGGGCCATCTGCATAAATAGGTCAGAATAATTATGCCCCAAACCATAGACTCATTCTTTTTATAAGACAACCATAGGCTTGTATTTTTTTTATATGTATATTAACCTATTAAACTATAGACTTGTAATATGCCTAACACAAGTCAGCAGTAAGCTAAAGTCCCCATACCTCTTCCTGTGAATATATGGTAAGTGCTTCGAGATTTGGCATGCTGGATGGAATCGAGCATAAAAAACTGAACCGGGGCGGTTCATACTTAGGCTCTTCATTTGCAAAGTTTCTCCAAGTGAAAAATGTACATTGTTTGCTCCTCCGAATACAAAACTAGAAACATTCGGTGCTTCATTGTCTATCAATTTCAGATTGAGACACCCTGTCACCTCCAGGTAGCTGAGCCGCTGCAGTAGGCGAGGTACCTTCAGGCGAACTAACTTACTGCAGCGCTTGAGTTCCAACCGCTCCAAAGCAAGAGAATGGGAAAGAAAGAACCCTAGCTCGTCCCCCGTAGTGCGCACATGACAAAGATGCAATCTTGTGAGACTTCTTAAGCCGCCAAAGGTGACTGTTGGGCGTAAGGAACAGTTACCAAGGTGAAGATGTATCTTGTGAGACTTCTTAAGCCGTCAAAGGTGACCGTTGGGCGTAAGGAACAGTTACCAAGGTGAAGATGTTGGATTGAGTCCCCACGTCCATTTGACAAAACTGAGCATGGGAAATTGTACTTTGCATCATTTGGTATCAGTATAAGTGTGAGCTCTTCAATCCCTGGTGTAACAACAGTCTGAAGCCAATTGTTGAGATAACACGAGTCCTTTGCACTGTAATCTGAATCAATCTGGATCTTGAGTTTCTTCACACCGCCTAAGTGCTTTTGCAGAATGTCGTCAACTTTAATATAGAAAACTCGAGCAGATTCATCCTCTTGACATGCATTTTTATTCAAGCCCAATGTGTTCTTGCTGAAACTGAGGTTGGGATGGCATCTCCAGGAATGTAGAAAGGAACGAGAGACACAGGCAGCTCGGGCAGCATCTCGCATTGGCATCAGGGAATGTATATGATGCCAGATGTCCTACATGTACAAGCATGGGAGAGAAGTTCAGCATTGGAACTGTAAAGGCAAATAGTTGACTTACATGGAAGGAAAAAAAGTATGAGTAAGACTTTTACTAGAAAATTATACTCTTGCCCAAATCAGGAATGAGATGTTCAGTGTTTAATGCCAAATAAGATACAATAGCTATACCAACCAAGGAGAAGCTAGGTGACTTTCTAATGAAGAAGCAATAGGAACCCAAATTCTGCCTTGAACAGAATGATGATTAATCTTCTAATAGCATGTTAAATAGATGGTAGCAAAGGAATAGAAATGAACATGCACTATGCGTAGGGTACCAATAGGGACATCTGAATATTTAAACAAACAGAAAGCCTAGGTAATGACAAAATAAACAAAATCAAATAATTTGGCAGGTACAATTTAGAGTAAGTTGACATAAACCTCAGCGTGCAGAGATGATCAAAAAATACCATACAAGTTTATGCAGCTCACAGATTACCATATACAGACTGCAATGGTCTAGTGCCTGAGAACCTCCCAGTCAAAAACAGCTTTATGCATTCGAGACCCAAAGACGATTATTATGCTTAGCAGAAAACATTATATTTAGACAATTTGTAATGGAAAGTTAATTATATGCAAAGAAAGAGAGAAGCTTTCAGTGCATCAGTGCTAGAGGGTTACAGCATTAAGGTATCTGTTTCTAAGTTTTATCTAGCTAGCTGTGTTTCATAATTTGTGCAATCCATGCAGTCCTCGTGGTATTTAACTTGTACTAAGCCCTCCCACCATCAGCATTTTTATGCCATACCTCTGGAAGGCTTGGTACTGAATGTATCTCTTTCTTTTAGGCCGTGAAGTGATAGATCCATCTGCAGGGCAATATGCATGGTTAAATATATATACATTTAAGGGATGAAACAGCAAAGCTCAAGCGCACCATCGCAGACCAAGCAATCCATTTTTCTGTTTGCCAACTTTTGTTCAACGACACTAACAATTTGTAAGAAAAATTAACTTGTTTACATTTTAGAGTGGATACTCGGTTTAGCATGCTTCTTTCCTTTTTCTTTTGCATAGCAGAGCAATCTGTTCCAAAAGTACGTAAGGGCATGTTTCGATAGACATGGCTAGTTACTAGTTGGGGCTAAAAAATAACCCAAATTAGCTACGGTTGGCTAGCTAGTTATGAAACGACTAGTTCAAGACTTTTGCTACAAAATTAGCTCACCTATTAGGAATTAGCCATACTATTTGGATGCACTAGAGCTATTTTTGGCTAATTTTCAGCTAGGTAGAAATTAGCCCTTGCATCCTCTAGATTAGGATCTTACTGTTATTTTTTCTGCATAAAAAAAAAAGAAATTAGCTTCCCTGCTAATCTGATTCTCTTTGCACCCAATAAAAACATGCTCTCTTTTTTTTTTTTTTGAGATGGATACAGCAAAACGAAACAAAAGGGAGATGGACCACGAAACAGACACAACATTTGTATCCATTGATTACTACAAGCATGAGACTAAAGAGCAACAAGCTGTGCAAGTGGGGGAGGAAGCTAATCAAATGGAGAGTGATTACCACGGGCTTGGGCCTGGGCTTGCCGGCGGCGGCGCTGCTGGTCTCGCCGGCGCTTCATGGGCATGAGGCGCATCAGATCCAGCGGCCCCATGGCGGACGATGCTTCCATCTATCTCGCAGGAGATGCAAGGAGAAAGGGACGAGAAATCAGGCTGAGCGTCCCTTCCTGTCGGTTCTCTCTCCGCCGGTCTCTCTTCTGTCCTTGTCCTGCTCCTCTCCCACCTCGCCGTTTGGTACGGATGAGTCTTCTCTTCTTCGGTTAAGGCTAATCCAACTCCAAACCAGCGCGGGCTCCCCGCGAATAACAATTTCGATTTGGATTCGAGTCCCGAGGGAAGTCGAGTCGCGACTCGACACCTTGCGTCGTTGCCTTCCGTTTCCGTGGACATGATCTGGGCCGGACCTGACCAAACACAATTTTGGCTCTGTTCGGTTGACCTTACAACCATTTTTTTTTTCAGTCATTCTACAATATTTTTCTCTAGCAAGAAATTAGCAGCAGCGTTTATTTTCAACGGTTTTCAGCTTCATCGAAGAGAGCCTTTCTCAGAAAATTCCTTATCTTCTCGCTGAAAAACACGCTGTATCTATATCAATATCTATTTATAGGGTTTTTTTATTCATACTATTGTAATTTTTGAAGTTTAGAGTAACGCTATTATAATTCATCTATTTTGAACCGTACCATTACAATTCTTCGTTTCTTAAAAAAATACCACGGGATACGTATGAATATGACTCGGACCCAGCTGCAGGCGTATATGACGACGTATACTTCGTTGAAGCACCTCTTCACCCCTGACGCATGGTCCCCACATGTCATATGCTTCTTCCTCCTCTGTGCATCTTTCCTTGTTGAGCAGCGTCGATGGCGAGCTGGGAGCTCCAAGACGGCTGGGGGCTTCGCGCGCCGCCCAGGCTGCGAGCTGCGCCCAGGTCGTATGCTTTGTCAACCGCGGCAAGGCGCGTGCTCGGTTCTCCATGCAGGCGCGAGCTCCATGCATGTCGCGTGATCCACGAGCCGCCCAGCTAGGAGCCTGCGAGCTCCGTGCGCTACCTGGTCGCGAACTCTGTCGGCCGCATGCTCCGCACGCCACTCGGGGCATGAGCTCCGCGAGCTACGTGGCAACCGCACGCTGCCACCAACCACGAGCTCCACTAGCTGTTGGATTTAATATGGATTTGTTCATATTTTATTCAATTAAATCAAATAAATCGTAAGGTCGTATAAATGCTGGTGCAAATGGTGGAGTGAATATAGTTGATGACTAACTGGTAGCGGTCATGTTTATGATGGGGTTACTAGTAACTCTCATGATTATGGTAATTGTTACTGATAATTCTCCTATGGTAATGGTGGGAGTTACTGGTGATTAATGAACGCTTCATGACATTTAGGTTCTCTATTATTTATCCTTCACGCTCCGACGTCTATATATATATAGGCGTTGGTGTTCATCCACAAAGTGACGAGAAATCAAATAAGCACCATATTTCTCTGTTGAGTTGTTCCTGAGTTTTTTCGTCCCATAACTCTGCGCGCACGGAGTGTCGGGAGAGCAGGTGCCTCTGGAACCCTTGTCCACGTGACATCCTTGCACGGGGTGCGCGGCGATTAGGTTTTGGGGAGCGACTCCGCGACTGCTTGTCTTGATCGGCTTTTCGCTTCATCGACTAATTCGCGCGATCGACATCAACTAAGTCGCGCGATTGTCATCGACTAATTGGAGACAATCGGATATTCCCGGCGGGTGGCGATCAGCTATTCATGGCGAGCGCAGATCTACTGTCTACATTGGCTACTTCCTGATGACCGTTCGTGGGACTGAACTGCGATCCTTTACCTGCACCGACTGTGGTCCACGACTTCGAGCAACGCACTATGTCGACTAGTGCGAATAGAGCCTCCGATGCCCTCGGCATTGGACCCTCCGCTGCGTACATATTTCTATCTACAGTAATTCGTGTATTTATTGTTTCGAGCAGTATGTCGTTCTTACATGCTATAGTTTTTTTAAGTGTAATATACATACACATATTTGTCATTATAAATCTGCTATTTTATATCTAGATTAAATTAACTCGGAAACTGTCTAAATTTTCTAAGGAAAAAGTTTACATCACCCCCAAACTATAGGGTGGTGACCACTTAACCCCCGAACTATGAAACGGTCTAATTTACCTCCTGAACTATCCAAAACCGTTGGGGGGGTTTGAATGGTTTTGGATAGTTCAGGGGATAAATTAGACCGTTTCATAGTTCGGGGGTTAAGTGGTCACCACCCCATAGTTGGGGGGGTTGATGTGGACTTTTTCCAATTTTCTAACACCGGCGACGTGCGCTCAACCAACGGCCGCTCGCTCGCATGCTGTTGTTGCTCGCCGTCCGTGCCCGCTCGCGTGCGCTGCTGCTGCTTGCTCGCCGTCGACGCCCGCGCTCCCGCGTGCACTACTGCCTCTCGCTATGGATGCCCGCGTCATGCGCTGCTATCCTACGCTACCGCTGCTGCTGCTGCTGCTCGCCATCTACGCCCGCGGCTCGTGTCGTGCACTGTTGTTGCTACGCTCGCCAATGACGCTCACCCGTATGCTCCTGCTGCTCACCATCAACGACGGGCCTGCTCTCAGCAAGGAAAGATGATAAGAGGAGGAAGAAGAATATGACAGG
The DNA here is from genome assembly GCA_038502445.1 of Eremochloa ophiuroides. Taxonomy (NCBI): domain Eukaryota; kingdom Viridiplantae; phylum Streptophyta; class Magnoliopsida; order Poales; family Poaceae; genus Eremochloa; species Eremochloa ophiuroides. The sequence goes on from JAHLJS010000003.1 coordinate 89,369,367, forward strand.
CTGGGCCCGAATGTTAGTGAGAGTGAAAAGGGGGCTGCAATGAAGTATAAATCGTCATATACGTCTACGTCTGTAGCTGGGCCCGAGTCATATTCATACGTATCCCATGGTATTTTTTCCAGGAAACGAAGAATTGTAATGTTACGCTTCAAAATGAATGAATTATAATGGCGTTTCTTCAAACTTTAAAAATTACAATGGTATGAATCTAAATAACCCCTATTTATATACTATATATATCTAACTATATTTATAGCTAGAACTATATCTATACCTAATAATAAAATAGTAAAATTTCTTCTAATTTTTTAGCATATTTTTCCTCTGCTTCTTCCTAACTATCTTACCCCTAAATAGACTCCACTCTCACACAACTACTCTACAAAGTCTAAATCGCTAAAAATATAGTAGAACAAAATGTTTCGAGTTTTTTTCACTATCAGCCGTAAAGATCTTGTCTTTGTCAGTCACGAATTTTGTTGCCGTTATTTTTTTTTCTTTTTTCCCACAGAGAGATTGTGTCTTTATCGCCCACAAACTTGAGGAAATGCGTGCGTGGTGGTTAACAACTTTGCGGACCTCAAGGAAGGGTTCGTAACTTCCTATAAGTCAACAAACCTGTGTGGACGCTTAGTCCGATTTGAAAAAAAAAATTATAAAAAGAGAAAAAAACATAAATAATTATGTAATACTTTTTATCCAATTACGAGTGCACAACCATTTTTATCATTACACACTAAGAAACAAATAAGGGTATCGCCTGTATCATAGCCCCGCTCCCACGCCGGCATGCGTGTCACCTCGTCCCAATGTGGAGACCGCATAGGCGATACAATATAGAACATGGAGTATTAAATATAAATAAACAAAATAAGTAATTACATATATTGTATGTAAATTGTGAGACGAATGTTTTAAGTCTAATTATGTGTTTAACAATATTATCCTATTGTTTAATAAATTTGTCGAAAGTTTTATAAATAAAACCATTCTAACATCTTATGAAATATCTGACAAGATATGAAAAAATTTTACCCTGGATTTAAACACAAGATGGGGATTTCAATTCGATGGTGGGGGTGGTCGGCTGCGTTGCGTTGGAACTGCCGCGGGACCCCGCTGGTGTTGAGTCAGCAAGAAAATGGTTGGCGATGAGATGGTTGTAGATGCACTGTAAATTACAATTGTAACTAGTCACATCAACATTACGGCACATGTATGAAAGTATTAAATATAAACGAAATGTTTATATGTTTATACTTTTTTATGTACATCACGAGACGAATCTTTTAAGTTTAGTTGGGTCATGATTAGACAAAAATTATCAAATACAAACAAATATATTATAGTGCAGAATTACAACTATAACTGGAATCTAAACACAACCTAATTTTTGGATGGGTTGGGTTGCTTACCTTCAGCTGGGCTAACTGATCGACGTGTGTTTTATAGTGTTGACGTTTGTGCACAACCAATCGCTCCCAGGTCCTGCCCTGACGGAAGGTGTTCTAGAGCCACCGTCACCGCCGTCGTCTCTCCCCATCCACCACCGTTGATCCTCTTTCTTTCTCTCCGACATCTTACCAATGGTTGAAAGGAGCGGTGATTCATTGTTTTTAATAAATTTTTTGGAAGATTTAATTTATTGCCATCCTTACGGTGGCACCAAAATATGTGCCACTGACATGTGAGGCCAGTGACACAAATGTAAACACTCCATGCTACTCTGGTGGCAACACATTAAATATTCCAAGTTTTTCCTAATAGATCAAGTTATTAGGGTTAATGTCTCTCCATGCCAAAGTTCTTGGTATTGAAGTTTTATTTCCTCCTTCCTCTCTTCTCCGGCGACGGCGAAAGAGAAGGATAGAACTGTCTTCTCCATGGCGGCTTTGTTGAAGATGAGGGCGGCAACTTCGGCGTCGGCATTTTCATCAACGCGACGACATGGAGACCTTTGTTTCTGGACGGCGGCATCGAGGCGGAGATGATGTCGTCGCCATGGAATAATTTTTTCCAGTCTCTTCTCCATTTTGTTATGGTTAGATCTGGCCACAATGAAAGACTAGGGAGAACAAGTTTTAGATCAGTCTTCTTCATTCTTCGGTGGCAGAAAGAAGAAGAAGGAAGACGCCAGAAAGAAGAATTTCCTCAATTCCGCCTACAGGAATGTTGGCCGTCGTTCGTTGGGCATTTGTTCTCATGAAATTGCCAAGTATTTGCCTGTGCGGTCATCTATACTGTAAAGCATCAAACATGTTAGATTTTGAGTTGTGCTATTCACAGATTGGGTATTTTTCTGCGATTCAGAGTGCTTGTAACACATTGATGTACGCAGCTATCATATAATATAATTCTTCTTCCATTGAAAAACAAGTGAATTTTGTATTGTGATGTTATTGTTTTTACATTTTTTGTTAATATTTCAATTATTTTGGAAAAAAAAAGAATTATATATCCTTTTTTTATTGAACTCACATTGTACATATCCTTTTTGTAAAGTGTGAACCAAGGTGTAGCAGCAAGGAGAGAGCGGAAGCGGCCATTGCTCTGTCGCCTGATCTGCTGCCAGCCTCCAGCGCTCTGCCTGGACTTATCTCCTCGTCCGTCGGATACCATGCGCAGTAATCCTAAAGCACGAAGGAATAGCTAGAAGTGATAGTGAGAAAGGAAGAAAGCAGAAGCGACGCGCCGACGCGGGGGTTTAACCCTACCCAACCGCCGGCCATGGCGTCTGCGGCCGCCGGCGAGGCGTCCACCTCGGAGCCCGCGGCGAGGGAGAAACCCATCGTCGTCCGGGTCAAGCGCAAGCCATCGCAGACCCGCCCGGACGCCTTCTGTGAGCTCCCTTCCTTTCCTTTCTCAACGCCCCGCCCACCAATTTCCCCTTGAAATTTCCCACTGAAGAAGTGTTTTGAAATCCTTTATTCGGCTCTATTATCAGGGCTAGAAATTAATGAGAGGCCGTCGAAGAAGGCGATGCTCGATTTCTCCCGCCTCTCCATCTCTGAACCCTCCTCCTCTGCAAGCGCCGAAGGTACACAAGCCAAAAAGAGTTGTAACCTGTCACTGATACTGAAGGATGGTTCGTTCCATACATTGTCAGTAGCTTGCACATGCGAAATTACCCCCCGGAAGAATGTAAAGATTGTCCTGTGGGTCTTTTACATTTTTACCATTATTAACAATGGCGCTCATCCGATTAGCACTCTTAGGATGACTCTTACATATTTACCATCCTTAAGAAAAAAAAAAACTTACAACTTTACTAGAAACTGGCATTTTTACGTGCGCAGCGTGGAGGCACACTGCAAAAAGACAAAGGTGCCCTATCCTGCTCCTCTATGACAGTTGGGTCCGCAGCCTCTGCTCACTGCCAGGTAGGCCCACTCGTCAACTTCGTCTCCTACCTTGAGCACATGGATGCGGCCTCCACAAAGAGAAGCACGACATGGCCGTGTATGTGCAGGGCCACAGGGGGCGAGGAGGAGCTTCCGTTCAGGCCATCTAGCCCATGGAAAGCGCTGTTGTTGGTCTTCAGTGTTCTTCGTCGTGTACGCGATGGCGCCGCCATCGTTATCCCAGATCGCCGAGGAAGACTGTGCGCCCGCCATGACGCTGGTAATTGCAATCTTTGAGCTCGTCGGGAAGCATCGGGAGGTGGAGCTCGCTGCCGACCTGCCGTTCGCCACCAGGAGCAGCACGACAACGGCAAGGACAGCGTCGCGGCAGCAGGCCGCGTGGGCGTAGGCGAGGCGCGCAGCGAGCGGAGGCGGATGCGGAGCAGTATCGAGCGGCTGGCCGCCATGCCGCCCACCCCGCTGGCCACGAACTCGCACCCGCCGCTGGTCGACAGGAACTCCGGCCAGAACTCCATGGAGCGGCAGTCATTGCTGTCGTCACTATACATGCCTCGGTGCCTGCTAGTGGGCGGTGACCATCCGAGGACTCGACGAGCGACGACAAGCCGTGCTGGATCGACTCGATCGATCGGCCACACCCTGCTCCTCTTCATGCCGTGGAGGCAGCATCCAGTTGTCGGAGGTGGAAGACGAAGCTGACGAGTGGGACCCACTTGGCGGTGAGAGAGATATGGAGGACCCAGCTGTCAGATAGGGGAAGAGAGGAGCAGAGCAAGGGCAGCTGTGTCTTTTTGCAGTGTGCCTCCACGCTGGCATTGTGACCTGGCACGCCACGCACGCAAAAATGCTAGTTCTGGTAAAGTCGTAAGTTTTTTTCGCTTAAGGATGGTAAATATGTAAGAGTCATCCTAAGAGTGCTAATCAGGACAAGTGACATTCTTAATAATGGTAAAAATGTAAAAGACCCGTTGTCCTGTGTGCTGCTTGCTGATGCAAATAGCTAGACGAGAAATGAAAGTTCCTTCATACCATCCATGATAATTGGCATACAAATTTGTCACCTTATATTGATACTATGGCTGATATTATACCATTTTCAGCTCATTCAGACGAACAATTGTAGACCAAACTTTTTTTTTTAAAGCATAGCAGTGCCTCCTCACCTGCAAATTGATTCACTTGCTTCTCATGCACACAGCTTCAGAGGAACCACGAGTTAAGAAGCTTCTTGTCCAACACATCGAGACCGTACACCATTCTCAAGCTGTTGAAGATGTTTTACAGTCTCTTCTGGTAATATAGCTCTCCTTTTTAATTTCTTATTTCTTTCTTTATTTCTTGTTATAAGCTGCATTAGCATCCAGATTCGGCATTTGGCATGGCATAGTTGTTTCTTAGTCTGTGGTTACATTTCAGTTGATGTTTCATTTCTCCTATGTGTTCAGTGATACTGCTTGTGTCATTGGACTTCGTCTTTAATATGGATTCTAATATAAATCACAAGTAATCTTTATCATAGCATCTTTAGTGCATTTCTGGAGTTTAAATACTGCAACTGAACAGCTTCTTTGAAATACAAGAGTGTTGCCATTTGTACCTTCAGAATTCATCATCATTTAAATGGAAAACAGGAGTCTGTTTCTGTTATGCACTCAAACATGGTTACACAATGGATGGCCATTACTTCTTCTTTATGTCAGATGCATAACCTTCAGAATTCAATATCATTTTAATGGAGAAACAGAAGTCTGTTTCTGTTATGCACTCAAACATGGTTCCACAATGGATGGGCATTACTTGTTTTTTATATCAGATGCATAACGCTTATATGTGAAGTACTCCATTTGTTTCTGCAGCTTGCTGACTCTAAGGAGATAAAGAGCAAGACAAAGGAGTGGAATGACAGAATCAAGCAAGACAATGTAAGCTAAATTGATGGTGCCTACTGCATTATTTTGTGTTCACTGGTTCCCATAATGATTGTGTAATAATTGAGCCTTTTAATTTTCTTCTGGAACATTGTTGGCACTAACATCTGCTATTAAGCAAATAGCGCTTTTCATATTTACAGCTGTTGAGTTGATTAAATACTAAAGTGGACCCTCTTTATGCGAACAGAAACCAGAGCAGCTACGATCAGCAGCCAGACAAAAGCATGAGGTACACATCATATTATTCTGAGTTTCTGACTGCACTGCAGTCAATTCCTTCTTAAGTTTCTGCAAGTACTAAAGGGACAATGGATTTGATATTTGGTTCATATCATGAAATGGCTATAACCCAAGCATAGAACTAATTATAGGAGGAAACTAAGGGTTCATGTAATCTGCTTCACAGATTTTAAGTACATCATTCACTAATAACTATTTTTAACTTGCAAAGCATTTCCCTATTCTATTTCATCAGGGTTAAATTGTGTTTTCTATTAGGTGCTTCGCTTTGTTCTGCATAATCTAGTATCATGTTTTTTTTCACGTACTCTTATTAGTGCATAATTTATTGGCTAGTTCAAGAGTGCTCCCACAATAATGATTTAGTGTGCATGTTTTTAAGTGCTTACATCATTGGCTACATTCTTGTTTGAATTTTGTATGTTACACCTGCGAGTATATGTGAATTAGAATCACACTACAGATTGATCCATGTTGAGCCTGATTGCTATCTTGTAGTAACTATTTGTGTTAATGTTAAATAATGTGGTGGTCAGGTTCTTTAGGAGCAACGTATTTGATTGTTGCAAGCAAGCGGGTTTGGTCCATTACAGAGTATTGCTAGTTTTCAGGAGTTGCTATAGCATGTGCCTTTTAGTGTTAGATTGTGTATTAGGATTTCACGAGGGAATTGTTATTCCCTAAGTATCCTGAGACTAGAAGCCTGTGATGGTATTTTATTTTTAAATATTTTGTAAATTCCATAGTGTTCTTTTTCATTCAGTCTTATTCATGGTTTTGTTCATTGACCATGTATAGGATATGGGAAGAAGTGCTCGCTTTGCACAAATATGGAAGAGTCGAAAAGGAGAAAAGAATGATGCTGATGACTCATTGAGAGAAATATGCCATCTTTATGATGCTGTCCAAGTAGATGCCGATGATGAGAAGCATCCAGCAGAACCACGGTAAGTCTTGATTTCTGACAATTTATTAGGTCATTTGGAACGTGGAGTTGTATTGTTGCATACTTGCATGTTTCCTTACAATATTCCCTGCAGGATTACCTCTTTCGAAGAGGGTGCTGTTCTATGCAACTTTCTTCCGCTTATCCGGGAGTACTTGCCATCAACTGCAGAGGAAATTGAGGCGGATATAATTTCATTGGCACAATCAGAAGGTATTGAGATTGAGGCTTCTTGCCTTGAGATGCTCTCAACAGTAATGGAAGGGTTCTTGACGCTTTCTTTATTAACTGTAATAGAAAGTGATTTCAAACTCTAGTCTTAGTACTGCGCCCGAGTAGTAATGGTGAGCAGTCTCCAGCATTAGTTTTGACGAGTTTAAATTTGCTGTTTAGCAGATTCTGAAGTTTATGATATCTATACTGTCAAGGAAGTGGATGATGCAATGGAGGCTATGTCAGCAGCTTCATATCCAAGGTGAATAACTAAATATGAATTGCATGTGTTTTATTCAATTCAGCTCATTTGAGAGCTTCTTCTTAATGGGTAGTCTTTGTTACATAAGGTTACAAGTGGATGACGGAGAAGATGAATGCTACGAAGATTGTCCGTATGACACAGATGATTCAAATGGTAATCATACCATCAGTATTTTTCTCTTACTAACCAGTGATATCTATAGCTACTTGGATTAGCTGAAGCTCTTTCCATATCGAATGTGCAGCCGAAGACAATCCACTTTTTGATTATCCTGATGAATTTTCCGAGGACGAGGATGATGGTAGCAACAATGAGGATCCTTTTGGAGATGAAGAAGTTTCCGACTCCGATTACGAGAAGGAAGAAGTAGAGGTGGAAAAGGATGAGTGATGCTGTAATGGTGAATGGAAGTTGTGATGAAATGCGCGGTTGTAGTTGTAGATGTAGGGCTGTGCGGTACTGTTGGATGATGAGATAGGTTGGGAGCTGACTGATGAGTGTTTGTGTTGCTTATGCTGACTAAGAAATGGACTTGTCTCGATGCTGTGTACCAGTTAGCATTGCGCATTGCTACATCATGAAGAATTGGGGAAAAAAAAACATTTGGAAGTGTCAGCTGGACACAGGCACATATTATGTGTTCTTGCTTTGTTATTATATATTATATATGGAAAACTATCGATTTGTACAAAGGTGGTGTTTGATAGGCAGTGGATTTGGGATAAGTAAATATAGGTTAGGGATACGAGAATACAATACCAAACCATTGTGATGATCTGTGGAGTTTTCTCTGGAAATTCGAAATATCCAACAGGATTAAACATTTACTATGGAGGGTCAATCCCCTGGGGGCAAACCGCAAACCTAGCTTTCAGAGCAATGGAAATAGAGACCTGTTGTGTGGTTTGACCGTTGAGGATGGTGGTCACCTGTACTTCAAGTGTCCAATGGCTGACAGGTTTTGGTCGGATTTGGGGATGGAAATCATAGAAAGCATTTTGGCAAGAACTGTATGTGCAAGGGAGGCAGTCCGCTACATTCTGCTGCAGAAAAAAAAAAAAGAAACTCAATGCAGGCTAGCCATTGGGATGTGGACGTGGTGGAGTGAACGGAATAATATCAGGAAGGAAAGAGAATATCGATACTCATAGTGGCAAGATTATTCGATGGTTGTGCGGCAGAATTCTTGCAATTGATGAAGAAAGCAGATATAGTTCCAGAATTCGAAGCGAACAAAAATGGAGTAAACCGGAGGAACCTTTGGGCACCTCAAAATCAACAGTGATGCCTCTTTCTGCCGGCTACCGGCCCATCAACTACCGGATTACCGGCCCACTACCGCTCTATTTTCCTCGGGCTGGCGGCAGCGGCGGCGAAAGAAGAACAGTCAGAACAAGGAAAGAAGAAAAAAAAAATCAACAGAAACGTGGGAAAAAAAAACGGGGAAAAAATAGAGCGGGGCGGCGGCGCGTCGAGAGAGACTCTGCGACGCGGCGCGGGAAGGAGAGGGGCTGCCTCTACGCGATCCCGCTATCCTGGCAGCATCCACGACTCCGATCTCCGGTAAATCCATATCATCTTTTGATCTTCTTCCTGCCCCCTTCATGTTCTAGTCGATATTGTTCGATCGCATCTCCTGATGTGATTCGGTTCCACGATTACCATCTCGCACCAGTAAGTTCGGCTACCTCGGGCAAGAATTCGCACCTTCCTTTATCTAGAGGAACCTAGCTTTTAATACTAGGCCCTGGCTTTTTTTTATGGTATATCTTGTAGCAAGAAAGAGAGAAATCAAAAGAAATTAGCTTCAGACGTCATGTCAAGGCACCTGCTGGAAGTGTCTATCCCTTTGGTGATTGGAGCCTGGATGATGCTTTGATACCTATCCTTCTTGTATGATAAGAATAACCACCTTTTTGTTACTTGTGCAGTTGTGCTTCCTTTGCTCTAAAAGGACCTCATGACTTGCTCTTCAGTTGTCTGTCTTTCTCAGTTCCATATGTCATAGCCAGATAGCCTTCTAACCTTATTTTCCTGCTTTACTTAGGCCACGTTCAGTTCCCAGGGAACGACGCCCTGGAACCTGTTCCAGCCAGGAGCCCAGGAACGCTATGTAAATTTATGTAACAAGCTCTCACTGGAACCGTTCCTAGTCGTTCCTGTCCCTAAACGAACGAGGCCTTAAGGGGATTCATTGCTATATTTTTCTGTTACTTTTACCTAAGGGATTCATTCCTAGTTCATTGCACATTGGTTATCCTAATTCCTAACAAATGGGAGCATTACCAGCAGGTTTTCTCTTCTCTGGATAGCCACATCAATCATGAGGGAATCGCCTCCAACGCAGGGGGAGCCATCTACATCTTCTGCGGTGTGTGCACTTTCTGAATTCTCCCTTTTGTTATCCAATATGCCCTGAATTGCCATAACTTTGTTCAACTTGCATGGATTTGTATTTACTATATATCATAGTCATTTTCCTGTCATGTTATGATGAACCAATCAACCATGAACCTCTTTTATGAAGCATACTCGATTATTGCATCACGTACACGGATATGTCTACTAGGTGTCCTTGGAACCGCTGTCCTACGAATACCAAATTTCGGAAGTTGAATTTTAAAGGCTTTGTTGGTATGATTCTTATAATACCGCATTCCACTTATGTTAGTGATTTCTATGATGCTTGAAACATAAGAAGAATAGCATAACTAAATCTCATTAAATGATTTTGTATGTAAAGGTAGAATATAGGCAAATTTATAGCTGTACTTTAGTCTCTTTGGTTAATTTATTTATTTTATTTAACGGCTGTTTAATTAATACAGGTTGATGATAGTTACTCAGCCGACAGGGTTGAAGATTCACAACTATTCCTCTCTGTACCAGCTTTAAACCAAGCTGCATCTTATCTTGCTCAGACAGCTTCATTCCTCACCCAATGTCTCCCTGTACCTGGTTATGTGGGTTAGTTCTTTTAATTACTCTGGGAAAATAATTCCCTCATGTCAATTGTGTAAGAGATGTCAACTCTTATGATAATTTGATTTAACTGCTAGGTCATGTTTACCATCTTAATGCAGGTCTATCTGAGGAGGGCCAAGAATTAGTAACACTACCGTCTGCATCGGCCTCAGGCAGGCTTTCTGTTCAGACTTCTTCAGTAGAGCCTGCTGGCACCAATTTATCGCTTGGTCAGGCAGATTGTGGTGGAAGCCCCTCTCAAGAAAACACAGGACAAATGGTGCCTTCACATGTTTTTCAGAACGGAGCTTCAATGTTCCAAGGGTACAAGATTGCTCTGTCATCTTTATGTTTTTCTCCTAGCATGCAAATCCTACTAGAATTTGACACACAGTGGGTCTATCTTTCCCATACTAAATAGTAAAACTGTATGTTATGAGTTAAAACTGGATACTATTCTGATCCATTTTCTATCAAATTTGGATGGTAGATCACTAGATCCAACTCTAGTGGATGTAATAGTGTCCCCTAAGATGTCCCTGATACCTTATGCAGCCTTGTTGAGCGTGCTCGTAAAACGGTCCGTGGTTCAGCAGATGATATTGGCTGGCTCCAGCGGGATCAAAGCTTACCTACAACTGAGGATGGGACAGCCAGATTCTTGGAGATTTTGGACTCTGTGAGGTCAGCATACCAAATTCAAACTCAATGCTGATGATATCTAAACCTGCTTTTAATGATAGATTTAATATGAGCTTTATCTCATATGAACCATTTGATTTCTCTTCAGAAAAAATGAGCACAAGCTACCTGATTCAGTGGTTTACTTGTTGGTTCCAGGTTAGTCAGCTACCTCTCCTATTATGAGCTATCAGTTTCCAACTTTTTATGATAGCATTATATTTCTGGCTGTTTATAGGTCTATTTAGTAACCATGGACCGCTTTACTTTGTCAAGACAAAGGCATATTTCTCCAAGATGGGTCTAGCTTGCCATATTGCCAAAATTCATAGTGAGGTACTACCATACATTAACCTGAACTTTGCTCTGAACACTTAATTTCACAAAGCAGTACATTAAAAAGATACTTTGCAGTCTTCAGTGAGTAAAAATGCACGAGAGATAAAGGAATACATAGAAGAAATATACTGGGGATCAAGGAAACGTGTGCTACTTCTTGGTCACAGCAAGGGCGGTGTTGATGCGGCTGCAGCCCTCTCCCTCTACTGGCCACAACTCAAAGACAAAGTCGCAGGTTTAGCATTAGCCCAAAGTCCATACGGAGGAAGCCCCGTTGCTTCAGATATCCTGCGAGAGGGGCAGCTTGGTGACTATGTCAGGTTGCGTAAGATCATGGAGATCTTGGTATCCAAGGTCCTTAAGGTATTTGCCCTGATCATTCCAGCCACTAACAAGCTTGCCTATTGAATGACAGTGTTCTTGACTCTATTCGTTGCCATGTCTTCAGGGTGATCTGCAGGCTCTAGAAGATCTGACTTATGAAAAGCGGAAAGAATTCCTGCGACAGCACCCATTACCTCAGGATGTTCCAATTGTTTCGTTCCACACAGAGGCAAGCATCACTCCCAGTGTGCTCACAGCGCTCTCTCACGTTGCGCACCTGGAGCTCCCGATTGCAGGCTGATGGCAATTCCACCAGGATCCCAGTTGTAATGCCGCTTTCAGCTGCGATGGCAGCATGCTCTCAACTGCTTGTGGCAAGATATGGCGAGAAGAGCGACGGTCTTGTGACGAGGAAGGACGCTGAGGTTCCTGGATCAGTGGTGGTCCGTCCAGAGCGGAAGCTAGACCACGCATGGATGGTGTATTCGTCGCTGAAAGAAGAGCCTAGGGGATCAGGCGGACACGTCGCAGGTATGCGAAGCACTGCTGACTCTGCTTGTTGAGGTGGCACAGAAGAGGAGGCATGAGATGGCCATGAAAGACGAGTGAAAGTAGCTTTTGGTAGTTCAGCCAGAGATAGTGAAATGTGTGTCCTCCCTGTAATAGTAGACTGGTTGTTGTCTGCTGTACAGAGTTGTGCTGCTCAAAATGCTTCGGGACGTTATTTTGTTAACAAAAGCTTGTGAATAATGATCTTTTGCATATCAAAGTTCAGAGGTGGATGGAGAAGGTTCTACTGTAAATTGTTGGTTCCTGGCATTCCTTGGATCAGATTGTAGGTCCGTTTGAGCTTATTCTTTGAATAACGAACAATACAATCCGTTTGAGCTTATTCTTTGAATCTATACCTATTAATAAAACGAGAAGATTTCTCCACCAAAATTTTCGTCAAGCTCTATCGTGGGTCGCTTGGACTCTGCGAATTTTTTTGTCAAGCGTTTTTGGTTCAGTCTTTTATTTTGCCGTGACTCTGCCCTCCCTCGTGTCTGGAGGGTCTCTTCTTTTTTATGCATACGCAATGAAAAGATAGATCAATACTCTCGGCGGCGGCGGCGGCGCAGCAGACATGCACGATGGGTGTGCGCAGCAGGTCGACGATGCAGGGAAGGGATAGGGACGGAGACGGACCTCGCGCGGTCATCGCCGCCGTCAAGAACATAACTTGTGCAGCTGGCACCGTTGCCGCAGATGGAGTCGTGCAGCGCTTATAGATCTCCCACTCGGCCGGCTTCCAACGGGGGCTTGACCATGCTGCAACGGCACGCCTCAGTCAGCGCTACCTGGAAGTCCTCTTCGTAGCGCTGACACTGACGTCGCTTGGCACCCTCAGATTCACTGCTACGAGTCCACACCGAGCATCGACATCGTGGCCTTCGCGGCCACTAGATGTCGCATCGCAGAGAGAGAGGAGGCACTGAGCGTCACAGCTTGGAGCAGACTGAGCGGAGCTCCTGCCGCCGTTACGCCCCCGGGGCCCGCCACAGGTATCCGCTCAGCGCCTCAGCTCAAACCATGCTTCGCTCGGCGGCGCTCGCCCGAACAGTTTTGGTGATTTTTTTTTGAAACTACAGTTTTAGTGATCGGTATGCAGCAAAGCTGGAGCCGGACAGCATACCTCCTCGCTTGATGCTCTAGACCCGGTGAACAGATAAGGCCACAAGGTAACCTTCATTGGTGAATGGAGATAGACAGTGTGAATTTTACGGTATGTGGTCATGGAATGACGGATGGAAGAGTGTGCTTTATATTTTTATCCCATTGGTTTTTTTCCCAATGTTTTTAATTAATATAAAAGCACGTGGCACCCAAACCATATCATCGTCATAGGTCTCAAAACCTCTTTTTACTTTTCATAACACTGCTCTTTATATCTCATTCTATATCTATATTTTTATTTTATATCTATACCAAATACTAAAGAGTCAAAGTTTCTCCCCTGGATTTTTTATCTGGCCTTTGCTAATCCTGTGCACCTACGACTATGACTATGGTCCTCGCAACGTTCGCACGTGTCCACGTATTACCTTTTGCTCACCTGTTATGTCTCCGTGTTGAACACGATTTTTAGAAGGACTACTACTCGATTGAGATAAAACCGTCACAATTCATATCTTTCTTATCGTGAATTGATCGAGCGCGACCACAAAGCCAGGGTCAGGCGTTGACCGTGGACCACGATGGCGACGCCGACGTGGAACATCGGCCCACCAACGCCGCCACTGCTCGTTTTGCTTGAACCATGTCGGGATGACGAGCGCGAACTGGTGTGCTCGCACAGCTAAACGGCGTCGTGGCGCGGCGAGAAGCAGAGCTGCTCGTGCCCGTGGGGACGGCTGGGAGCTGAGCAGCTCGACGTGTACGTACGGGCAGCGGGCGAGTGGATCTGCAGCACAACAACCATCGTAGATGTACCCCCAATAGCTGCGCTCAGTGCTCAACTCTACTAGATGCGGCAGCAATGGCGCTTTCAGACCGCAGAACACCTTCACGAAGCGTTGCAGTTATGCTCACAGAGGCGGTACCTGAATGGCGCTCAAGCAGAAGTACATACAAAACAATACACTAACCTTAGAGATCCCCTCCATGTTCCCATTTATTTTAATTCCTTTGAATCAATATCCACCGATATTTGCATTAGACCTTAAAAATCACGCACGCAGGAATAACAAAGCAAAACTGGCTGAACTGAAAGACTAGCACGGGTGAATTGTACATTTGCACTTTTAACTTGTGAATGAATGATTTTTAAGTTGATGAAATTTAGACTAATTTAGACTACTTAGTAAAAATAGTGTTTAACTTCATATATTTTTTAGTATATAGTCACCCGTAGCAACGTACGGACATTTTTCCTAGTAACGAACAATACAAGATGATATACATACGTACTCCAATAACATGGAAAGCAAAATGGACTGGAACAGGACAGATAAGGGCATGTTTGGTTGGCCGGATGCAGTCATCCGTGGCTCCCGGGATGCAGTTTCAGCGTGTTTGGTTCCCTAGATGCCCACTTGAACCTAGTTCCGGGGATGCAGCGCCCTCCCTAGCCTGGCTCGCTAAAAATGGATTTGGAATCCGTTTTCTCCGAGCCTAGCTCGTGTGGGCGTCAATGGCGTGCACGCACGCGCGCGGGCGATGCAGGCGGGAGCGCGGTCGATTCGCGCGGGAATGCTAGGGTTACCTCCCGTTTTGGCGCGAGATCATCGCCGCCCTCCGCAGCTCGTCCACTCCGCTCTCTCCACTCACGCATTGTCGGAAATTCACTCCCCACCTCCTCAACGCCGCTCTCTCTACTGTCGGCACCCTCGCCGGTGAGCCATGGGTAGTCCCCAACCTACCTCCCCTTCCCTCGTCTTCTCTCCACCCCGCCTCATCTTCTCCTCTCCTCTGTGTATGCGGTGACATTTTTTCTCATTGCATTAGGTTTTGAGGTGGGGAATCACTGGTGAGCCGAGGCAATCTTAAACGGTACTGTCGATTCTATGGTGGATCTGTTGTTCCCCATTCTCAATCTCCCCGATCCACATGTTTGATTTATCTGTTGCCTCTGATCTGCTGTTCCCCACTCTCAATCACACCGATCTACATGTTTGATTGAAGTTTGTTGAACTGAGTCCCCCTAGCATGATAACATTTTTAGCCTAAGATCTGAGAACATGAGAATGCCAATGATAAGCTCTATAGCATTTGACTGAGTACATGTCCAAGACAATGTTGATTTTTTTTCAGTACATCCAAAGCACATGTCCAAACCAATGTACATTGTGAGCACAGGTCCAGAGCAATGAAATTTGTTCTATGTACATTCTGAGCACTTGTCCTAAACAGTGAAATTATGCGTTGTATGTCTGAGTACTTGTACATTTGATAACCACTTAAATTGTAATATGGGCATTGTCATTCTTTGTTGGTTTTGCAATAGATGGATTGGAGGGAACACAGACATTTTATTGATGTTAAGGCCACTGCCGTTGTTACTGTTATGTATGCATATTTCACTGGAGGTAAATTGTGAAGCTATCCATGTTTAGTTGCTGCTATGTAATCTTATTTAATTTGGACAAGTGCTATGATACATACATACAACATAAGCCTTTTGTCCCAAGCGAGTTGGGGTAGGCTAGAGATGAAACCCACAAGAGACCAAGATTAGAGAAACACAAAACGGACACAAGACGAAAGGTAGAGTTAGGGATAAACAGAAAAGGAAGCAAAGGTCACGGTTCAGGCACACTGATTGCTAACCTCCAGGCGCTCCTATCCATAGCTAATTCCTTGGAGATATTCCACTCTTTAAGGTCTCTCTTAACCGACTCGTCCCAAGTCAGTTTAGGCCGACCTCTACCTCTCTTAACATCGTCGACCCGCTTTAGAACCCCGCTGCGCACCGGCGCATCGGGAGGCCTTCGTTGAACATGTCCAAACCATCTCAACCGATGTTGAATCAGTTTTTCCTCAATTGGTGCCACCCCGACCCTCTCCCGAATGTCCTCGTTCCGGATTCTATCCCTTCTTATGTGCCCACAAAACCAACGTAGCATACGCATCTCTGCTACACTCAGTTGTTGGACATGTCGTCTTTTTGTAGGCCAGCATTCAGCACCGTACAGCATCGCCGGGCGAATCGCTGTCCTATAAAACTTACCTTTTAGTTTTTGTGGCACCCTCTTGTCACAGAGGACGCCAGAAGCTTGACGCCATTTCAGCCAACCGGCTGAAATTCTATGCCTAACATCTTCATCAATGTCGCCATCCTTTTGAAGCATCGATCCTAGATACAGGAAGGTATCCCTCTTGGCCACCACTTGTCCATCGAGGCTAACGTCACCATCCTCATGTCTAGCCGCGCTGAAACTACACATCATGTACTCGGTCTTGGTCCTACTAAGGCTGAATCCTTTCGACTCTAATGTGTGCCTCCACAGCTCTAACTTACTATCAACCCCTGCCCTACTCTCGTCAACTAGCACCACATCATCAGCGAAGAGCATACACCAAGGGATATCACCTTGTATGTCCCTTGTGACCTCATCCATCACCAAAGCAAATAGATAAGGGCTCAATGCTGACCCCTGATGTAGCCCTATTTTAATTGGGAAGTCACTAGTGTCGCCATCACATGTTCGTACACACGTCATCGCGTCCTTGTACATATCCTTGATGAGGGTAATGTACTTAGCTGGGGCCTTGTGCTTTTCCAATGCCCACCACATGACGTTTCTTGGTACTTTGTCATACGCCTTCTCGAGGTCAATAAAGACCAAGTGCAAGTCCTTCTTCTGCTCCCTGTATCTCTCCATCAACTGGCGTATTAAGAAAATCGCCTCCATGGTCCACCTTCCAGGCATGAACCCAAACTGGTTTTGGGTCACACTTGTCACTCTTCTTAAGCGATGTTCGATAACCCTTTCCCAGAGCTTCATCGTATGGACAAGTGCTATGATAATTGAAATAATTATTTAGCTGGACATGTGCTTTGATGACTAAATCAATGTATAATTAGTTGCTGGATATGTGCTATGATGAAATAATTAATGATGGGATATGCTTTTTTCTTGTTCACTGAGACATTGCTCTTGTTCAATGATGAATCAACTGTTATCTGTTGAAATTATTTGTTGTTGCAATTTTTTTTATGGGATAGGTTGTTGCAATGGTGAGATCCAATGTGCTTGGTTGTTTACTAAGGCTTTGGTCACAAGCAATGATGACATTGATCGGTGACTACTTTATCTTAATTGTTCACTGATGACATGCCTATTCCAAATGATTTTTTTTGGCTAGTCTCATTGAATCAGTCTGACCATTGCCATGCTTCTTTGATTCTTCCCACCTTCAATTGATTTTTGGGTTATTGGTATTTGGTTACAAATGCCCCAGCTAGCTGCAAATTGTTGCAACCTTGCAGATTCTCTGGCTCATGTTTTGTGTCTACCTTTGATTCATCTCTTACTTGGTTATGCTGATTAGACTTGTGACCCGGTACCTATGAGGTGACAAAATGATATGAATTGCAGCCTGTTGAAAGGTCCTTGTTTGGTTTTGGTAATTGAGTGACAACTTAGGTGTACTAATATGTGTCTAAGTGTTGATTACACAGGTGATTAGTCCACAGGTACATGTGTGTGAGCAACTATGCCATGGAGGTGGATATGGCGTGTTGAGTGTTGCTTAGCTCACACACATGGAGATGAAGGAGCTAAACGCATGAGACATGACATGGAGTCATGTGGCTAGGTGGAGAAGATCAAGACGAGGCTTCGCGTCGATGGACCGGTTGCAAGTGTGAAGGGCAAGTCGGGTGATGGCTTGGCGCCGATGGACCAACGCAACGGTGAAGAGCAAGCAAGTCAAGGATCGATGAACCAAAAGCCACGTGATGATATGAAGTGGATCATATCATTCATGAGGTGTTGGCGCATGTGTTGCACCGGCATCGATGGTGTCGGAGACGGTGATGAAGACGGTGATCGAAATGGAAAGCGCAAGGCAAAGGTATAACCTAGGGCATTTCCATTTCACCGGTCTAAGGTTGAGTAGAGAAGTGCTTGACCGGATTTAGGATAGATGGCCGTACTATCAAGAGGGGCAAACTTGTTTGCATATCGGTCATCTAGTGCCACTTGAGCGATCTAACTTGCATACGTTACTAGGATCGAGTGGCGTGGTGAAAAGAGTGAAAAATCCTTTGGAAAATGTTTGTGAAAAGCTAACACACATGCACATGAGGTGTACACTTGTTGGTGTTAGCACATTTGCAAAGGTGGTGAAGTTTGGAGTTGAAAGGAGCTCAAAAGGAGCGTCAGACGCTGGGTTGGACAAGGCGTCGGACCATTGGTGTGAAGGGTCCGACGGTCCCAGGCCTCTGTGCAGTTGAGTGCAAGCGTCGGACGCTGTCTGCAGTGATAGCGTCGGACCATCCTCGTGCGTCCGACGGTGGTTGGCCTGTGAGCGTCGGACGCTGAAGTATGTGGGCGTCGGACTTTTTGTCCGAACGTCCGACGGTGCAGATCGTGCGAGGGCTGACACGTGGCGAGCTCTGAGAGCGTCGGACTCTTGTGTTTAGTCCGACGGCGAGCGTCGGACGACCGTCCGACGGTTTTCAGCGCTCGGGGAGCTCTCTGGAAGCGTCGGACCGTGGTGATCGTTTGTCCGATGGCTAACCGCGCGAGAGTCCGACGGTGGCCGAGCTGTGGCCCGTCTGTGAGAGTCGGACGGTCCGACACCTGGAGCTGTGCGCGCGTCGGACCATCGGCTTGAGCGTCCGACGGTTGGAAAAACGGCGCGAGAAATAGCCGTTGAGATCCAGCGGCTACGGTTGAATCGAGCTGACACGTGGCAGCCATCGAGAGCGTCGGACCATGGGCTTTGGTCCGACGGTGGCGCGCTGGTTCGGTCCGACGGTCGGTCCGACGGCCGTTTTCAATTGGCAACGGCTCTTTTGAGCTGAGGGCTATAAATAGAGGGTTGTGGCCGGCTGTTGGATGGGTCTTGCACCTTGAGAATGTGTCTCCCTTGTTTGTGCATGGCTTAGTGCTCTCCAACTCACTTGTGCTCATAGAATTCACATTCGAGGAGTGAGTGATCGATCGATAGTGCGTTGCATTGAGAGATTGCATCGTGTGGCACTAGGTGATCGAGTTGCAAGCCGGTGGTGCTTGTTACTCTTGGAGGTCGCCACCTCCTAGACGGCTTGGTGGCGAGAGGCTCCGTGGAAGCAAGCAAGAAGATTGTGCTTGGCTCCGGAGCAAGCTTGTGAGAGGTTGGAGCTCACCTCGCGGGAGATCGCAAAGAGCATCGCTAGTAGAGCGAGACGTGAAGAGCGACAAGTGGTCCGGCCGGATCAAAGAGCTTGAGCTTGCGGGCGCCCCACGTGGGGGTAGTGACTTGTGGTGGGTCACTCAAGCTAGAGGATCGGCGGCAACCTTGGAGCTTGTCTCAACGGAGGACGTAGCTTGTGGCGACAAGTGAACCTCCGGGAAATAAATCACCGCGTCAACATCTTCCCATCCTTCGCGGTGGTTTGCTCCCTTCTACACAAATCCCTTTTTACTTTGTGCATTACTTTACTTGTATAGTTGTAGTTGCTCTTGTGAGACCGGTTAGCTTGTGTAGCTTGCCACTCACCTTCTTAGCTTGTGTAGCTTAGAAGTAGTTCTCACTTAGTTTGTGTAGCTAAAGTGAGTTGCGCTCTTTGATTTGGATTGTGTATCCTTGTCATTGAGCAAGTAGTGAACTTTGGTGCTTAGTGCTCTTTTGCTTGCTAGTTGGTAGGAGTTTCCCCTGTACTTAAAGGACTAGTGCTTAGGTTTGTGTGACCTTGCGCTAGAACGGTTTAGGAAAGCTCAAGCTAGACTTGCACCTTTGCTTCTCGCTAGGATCTTTGGCAAGGTGTTTAGAGTCTTAGTTAGAGGGGTGAATTGTCGCTAGAACCGATTAGGTTTTATTCCGCTGCGTTTAGTTGTTATAAAGGACTATTCACCCCCTCTAGTCCACCATCTCGACCCTACACGTGGTATCGGGCTTGGTCTCTCAATTGCGGTCTTAACCGACCCGAGAGGATGGCGACTTATGGGCTAGATGTTGATTGTACATACACATTTGATGGCACACACTTTGCACGTTGGAGAAATTGGATGGAATGTAATATTAAATTTATTTCTCCCCAAATGTGGTGGATCGTAGATGTAGGCTTTTCCCATGCGATTGATGAGGACAATCCTACCGAAGCGCAAGGGAAATGCTTACAACTCGGTTACCAAGCTACTAACATGTTTTATAGAGCTTTGGATGATAGCATCTTCGGAAGGATCATGCACTTTGAAACCGCTCATGAAATTTGGGTGTATCTCAATGAAAACTACGGCGCGCTCCCCGAAGATGAAGATGATGCCAATGACATGAAGCTTGGTGATCAAGAGCACCTTTACAACTCCGTGATTGTGAAGAGTTGTTCCTCCTCTTCGTCAAGTGATGATGTTGATACTACCACAAGAGCACTTGACAAGGGAGTTGATAAAGCCACAAGTGATGCACATGATAATTCTACCTCAAGCTCACTTGATGATGGCTATGAGAGTGATGCATCCATAAGCTCTTCATCCTCATCGCATTGCTACACATCACTTGGTGATGGCAAGGTATCAATTGGCAATGTGGTTATTAATTGTGATGATCCAAATTTCGAGCTTGTGCGCAAACTCTTTAATGCTTTAGAAAATGAGATGAATAAAACAAAGAATTTGACTAATGAAAACTCTTTTCTAAAGGACACATGTGAACAACAAAAGCATCTACTTTATGTCATGAGTTGTTCACATGAGGAGCTAAAATTGACTCATGAGGAGCTTAGTGTTGCTTATGAGAATTTGGTAAAAGACCATGCTTTTCTCACTAAGGAGCTTTCCAATGAAAAATCTAAAACTTGTGAGAGCTCATCACTTGGGTCAAATGATCAATCACATATTGCAACTAACCCTTGTGATGTAGGCATGAAGAGTGTATCCATCTCTTGTGATGATTTATTGGATATGCCTTGTTCTTCATTTTTACATACTTGTTCTACTTCTATGTCTTGTGAGACTAACCTTTTGAAGGAGAACAATGAGCTCAAAAGTCAAGTGAAGAACATGAGTGACAAAATAGAAAGGTGGAACAACTCAAGTGTCACCCTCAATAACATGTTAAAGAATACAAAAATTATCGGTGACAAGAGTGGCCTTGGGTACATCAAAAAGAAATGAGACATGACCAAAGGTGAAAGAAAGAGAGCTAGAAAAGAGAAGAAGCAAGAGCGAGAAAAACTTGCTCATTTCATGTGCTTTATATGCCATGAAATGGGTCATCTAGCTTTGTCATGCCCTACCAAAGAGAAGCCCAAGAAGAAAGAAGAAGTGAGGCTCACACATCCACAATGTCCCAAGTGTAGCAATAGAAGTGATATCCCTTCTACGTGCCTATACAAGAGATTTGTGAGGCCTCAACAAAAGCCACAAGACAAGACACCCCAAGATCAAGTCAAGACCAACCATGAAGTATGCTATGGTGACTTGAAGAAGAAGAAGACAAGAAGGGGTAATGGAAGAGGAAGGCATCCAACTCATATTCATGATGCCAAGTTGATGATGAGCAAGACTCAAGAGAAGAACAAGATGGCTCACATCAAGTGTTTCAAATGTGAAGACATGGGTCACTTTGCCTCGAAGTGTCCTAACAAGCTTGAGAAGAAGGCTCAAGCAACTCAAGAGAGGCGAGGCAATGAGAAGCACAACATGAGCAAGAAAGAGAAGGCTCAAGCAAAGCAAAAGTGCTACTCATGCCGGGAAAGGGGACACATGGCTAATTCATGTCCCCTAGGTAACACTCCTAAGCCTATTTCAATTCATGCAAATAATTTGCTTAGGAAGGATGACAATGGTACCTCATCGGTTGCTATTGCAAAACATCCCGCTATCCATACTAAGGCAATGCCTAAGTATGTTGCTCCTAACTTGAGAGGACCCAAACTAGTTTGGGTACCATCAAAAAGTGGATGATTGCGTGTAGGTACCATGGCATTGGAGGCTTGATTCAATTGGCATTCTTATTGATCATCATATATTGAGTCATGTCATGAAACCTAGTGCAAATCCAAACCAATGCCAAGTCAAATAAAGTGATGTCCAAGTGCTATAACATACAGGTGCAAAAGTTCATGTTGTGGGTGATTTTTTGGTTAATTATTTGATGACTTGCAAACAATTGAGTTGAAGCTTGAAAATGGATAATCATGAACTATCAAGGTATATCATTTGTTGATCAAACTTATTTGGATGCATATGAGTTGATTGAATTGGATAAATATGCATATGTTGCTTGCAATAAGAAGTTTGAATGGAATAATTGCCTAGTGATCAAATTTGAGTAGATTTGGTTGGATATAATCACAAGATGACATTTGGTAAGTGGCTTGAATGGATTTATGTCTTGTGAAAGTATTCAAGCAAGTTTAGTTCAAGTTTGGTTCAATTTGATGAAGATTAGCTCAATTGATCAAAATCTGTCCAAAATTGTGAAACTGAGCTAGCTGAGAACAAAGCCATGTTTGAGTAATCAAAACTATTTGGATTAGCTTGAAAATTGATATACATGCTCTAGACTTATGGTACAAGTTGCTGTGAAGATCTCATAAGAATTGGATAAGGATTACTTTGGTTTTGGAGTAGTTCTTGTCAACTATAGTGCAACAGTTTTTGAGCATGTAGCAGTGTAGAGAAAAATAATGGTTGGCAGTCCATACTTGGTCAAATAAAGCTCAAATTTTTATGGCTGCTAGTAGACTCAAATAAAGTCATCTCCACAAAATTTCATGGCAATTGGACATGTACATTGGGAGATATAGCATATTCTTTAAAAGGTACAGAATCTGTCCATAAGAGAGAATTATTGAAAATATTTGGTATCTCTTGCATTGAAAGGCTCTCAAGTTGGAATTATGATTACAAGTGGTTGAGAGTTTCAATTGTTTGGTTTTGGATCATGAAGATTGGTTCTCAAGTGAAGGTCAAGACCAAGCAAAGAGAAGATGAAGCTTAAGTCCTAGTGATGATTAGAGAACAATTGGATAGAAAGAAATAGAAAGAAAAGGACTTAAAGAAGTAGAAAGAAAAGGACTTAAAGAAGGAATTCAAGTTGATTATCATGTTAAGTCCTTAGATCAATCAAGGAAAGGCAATTCAAATAAGTATTGAAGATGTTTCTTTGGAGAGATGTCACTTCTCCCGATTGTCGGGGCGTGCCGCCTTATGTAGGTAAACCAAGTGGGTGATGCTTGGATGGCTAATATGGAAGTGGTGATCCGGAGAATCATTGGAGATGCTTAGTTGAAGCAATCAAAAGGGTTGATCTAGAGAGCAAGCAACAAACCAAATAAGAAAATCCATATACATACACATGGTATTAATGATTACTCAAGTGGTATTCTCTCATCTAAGCTTGATCAAGAAAGGAAGCAAGTCAACCACAACATTGAAGCTAGCACTTGATCATATGGGTGAAGAATAGAATTCATGATGATAATTGGTCTTCACCAAGCTCTCCAAATGGACTTCACTATTGCTATTTTTGAGATTGATTGAAAATGACTATTCTCTACTCCGAGATAGCAAAGGTATCATTGTATGGCATATGCATCCATATTTTGATAAGGACTTGATTAGAGCATATAGTCATACATAGATGAGCATTCATAAAAAAAAATCAAATGATTTTGAGTTCATATTATGCCACTATTGCTTCTATGTTTTGTTGGATCTAGTGGCTAAATATGACTTGTTCATGAGCATGTGAACCTAGTGTTTAATCTAGTTAAATAAGCAAAAAGGATCTAATTCAACATAGGCAAGATAACCCCTAGTGGAGTGAAGAAGCTTATCTTTGGTTCAAACCGAGTTAGATTACTTGTGCAAGTTTGCTAGTTTGAACTAATCAAGAAAGAAGCTCTTGGAAACAATCTAAGTTCAAGAAGCACAAGACAACAATAAAAATGGATATCAAGTTATTTCTTCACGTGATATTCATCTACACGTGATATTTTCAAGTGGTATCCGACAAGATGTGCAATTGATCCTCAACTTTTAGTGATCATCAAGATGAAGACTTCCCACACCAAAAGAGCTCAAGTTCAAGTGGATGACCGATCATATGACATAGGGGAGATACTTATTCATTTGGTATCAAGAGATGCAAGGTCCTACATGTGGTATCTCATTCTTTGGATGGTTTTCAAGTGGTGTCATTCCAATTCAAAATGGTGGTGTCCATCAAATGTGTAAGAATCTACCCTCAACATCCCTACCACACATCTTTGTCACAATAGAGCATTGACTTTTATGAAAATTGATGACAAAGGGGGAGAGATTTGGACAAAGATATGAAATTGTGTGATAAGGAAGAGATATTGGATTACATGATCATAGGGGAGAGATAATCAAGATGGATGGAAGTACGCAATGAACCATCATGGAGGCCGATGATGGGAGAGCAATAGGCCAACAAGAAGGATGATCCACAAGATTGAAGATTATAAGGGGATCAAAATTCTTGGACAAGAGAAGCACACAAGTAGGGGGAGCAAGCTCATGGACATGGTTGATTGCATTTGAAATGTGCATATTCATATGCTTGCTTGCATTTGCACTTAGTTTCCTACACATGGTATCTTACTTGTATGGTGTATACTAGTATAAGTTTGAATGATGATTTGATAACTAGCATGCATAGGTTGTTAGCTAGACTTGTATTTTCAAGTATTTACTAGAACCTTGCTCTTAATGTTGATCTCACGGGGTATCTAGTATTTTTTCTTGTCTAGCTAATCTTGATGCTAAGGGTGAACTTAATAGTGCAACTTCAATTGACATGAAGCAATTGGTATCAAGCACGATCATTGCCAATTTACATGTGATATCGAGCTTCAAAGGTTTATTCTAAACACCTTAGCATCACTTAGTAGTATTGGCACTCCCACAAGTTTCATATTTATGCATGTGTGAAAATTTGAAACCAAACGATTTAAGCACACATGTAGGGGGAGTTAACACTACCAAGTCGGGTTTTATGGAGCTTATCCAAGTCTAAAGATTTGAGCTTAAAGATGGATAAGTAACATAAAATCTAACCCAAGTTAGTAATTTACACTTGTGTGAAGAGCTAACTTGGTTAATGCGCTAAATTTCCATATCTTTGTAGAGTTGTCATCAATTACCAAAAAGGGGGAGATTGAAAGGTCCTTGTTTGGTTTTGGTAATTGAGTGACAACTTAGGTGGACTAATATGTGTCTAAGTGTTGATTACACAGGTGATTAGTCCACAGGTACATGTGTGTGAGCAACTATGCCATGGAGGTGGATATGGCGTGTTGAGTGTTGCTTAGCTCACACACATGGAGATGAAGGAGCTAAACGCATGAGACATGACATGGAGTCATGTGGCTAGGTGGAGAAGATCAAGACGAGGCTTCGCGTCGATGGACCGGTTGCAAGTGTGAAGGGCAAGTCGGGTGATGGCTTGGCGCCGATGGACCAACGCAACGGTGAAGAGCAAGCAAGTCAAGGATCGATGAACCAAAAGCCACGTGATGATATGAAGTGGATCATATCATTCATGAGGTGTTGGTGCATGTGTTGCTCCGGCATCGATGGTGTCGGAGACGGTGATGAAGACGGTGATCGAAATGGAAAGCGCAAGGCAAAGGTATAACCTAGGGCATTTTCATTTCACCGGTCTAAGGTTGAGTAGAGAAGTGCTTGACCGGATTTAGGATAGATGGCCGTACTATCAAGAGGGGCAAACTTGTTTGCATATCGGTCATCTAGTGCCACTTGAGCGATCTAACTTGCATACGTTGCTAGGATCGAGTGGCGTGGCGAAAAGAGTGAAAAATCCTTTGGAAAATGTTCGTGAAAAGCTAACACACATGCACATGAGGTGTACACTTGTTGGTGTTAGCACATTTGCAAAGGTGGTGAAGTTTGGAGTTGAAAGGAGCTCAAAAGGAGCGTCGGACGCTGGGTTGGACAAGGCGTCGGACCATTGGTGTGAAGGGTCCGACGGTCCCAGGCCTCTGTGCAGTTGAGTGCGAGCGTCGGACGCTGTCTGCAGTGATAGCGTCGGACCATCCTCGTGCGTCCGACGGTGGTTGGCCTGTAAGCGTCGGACGCTGAAGTATGTGGGCGTCGGACTTTTTGTCCGAGCGTCCGACGGTGCAGATCGTGCGAGGGCTGACACGTGGCGAGCTCTGAGAGCGTCGGACTCTTGTGTTTAGTCCGACGGCGAGCGTCGGACGACCGTCCGACGGTTTTCAGCGCTCGGGGAGCTCTCTGGAAGCGTCGGACCGTGGTGATCATTGGTCCGACGGCTAACCACGCGAGAGTCCGACGGTGGCCGAGCTGTGGCCCGTCTGTGAGAGTCGGACGGTCCGACACCTGGAGCTGTGCGCGCGTCGGACCATCGGCTTGAGCGTCCGACGGTTGGAAAAACGGCGCGAGAAATAGCCGTTGAGATCCAGCGGCTACGGTTGAATCGAGCTGACACGTGGCGGCCATCGAGAGCGACGGACCGTGGGCTTTGGTCCGACGGTGGCGCGCTGGTTCGGTCCGACGGTCGGTCCGACGGCCGTTTTCAATTGGCAACGGCACTTTTGAGCTGAGGGCTATAAATAGAGGGTTGTGGCCGGCTGTTGGATGGGTCTTGCACCTTGAGAATGTGTCTCCCTTGTTTGTGCATGGCTTAGTGCTCTCCAACTCACTTGTGCTCATAGAATTCACATTCGAGGAGTGAGTGATCGATCGATAGTGCGTTGCATTGAGAGATTGCATCGTGTGGCACTAGGTGATCGAGTTGCAAGCCGGTGGTGCTTGTTACTCTTGGAGGTCGCCACCTCCTAGACGGCTTGGTGGCGAGAGGCTCCGTGGAAGCAAGCAAGAAGATTGTGCTTGGCTCCGGAGCAAGCTTGTGAGAGGTTGGAGCTCACCTCGCGGGAGATCGCAAAGAGCATCGCTAGTAGAGCGAGACGTGAAGAGCGACAAGTGGTCCGGCCGGATCAAAGAGCTTGAGCTTGCGGGCGCCCCACGTGGGGGTAGTGACTTGTGGTGGGTCACTCAAGCTAGAGGATCGGCGGCAACCTTGGAGCTTGTCTCAACGGAGGACGTAGCTTGTGGCGACAAGTGAACCTCCGGGAAATAAATCACCGCGTCAACATCTTCCCATCCTTCGCGGTGGTTTGCTCCCTTCTACACAAATCCCTTTTTACTTTGTGCATTACTTTACTTGTATAGTTGTAGTTGCTCTTGTGAGACCGGTTAGCTTGTGTAGCTTGCCACTCACCTTCTTAGCTTGTGTAGCTTAGAAGTAGTTCTCACTTAGTTTGTGTAGCTAAAGTGAGTTGCGCTCTTTGATTTGGATTGTGTATCCTTGTCATTGAGCAAGTAGTGAACTTTGGTGCTTAGTGCTCTTTTGCTTGCTAGTTGGTAGGAGTTTCCCCTGTACTTAAAGGACTAGTGCTTAGGTTTGTGTGACCTTGCGCTAGAACGGTTTAGGAAAGCTCAAGCTAGACTTGCACCTTTGCTTCTCGCTAGGATCTTTGGCAAGGTGTTTAGAGTCTTAGTTAGAGGGGTGAATTGTCGCTAGAACCGATTAGGTTTTATTCCGCTGCGTTTAGTTGTTATAAAGGACTATTCACCCCCTCTAGTCCACCATCTCGACCCTACACGTGGTATCGGGCTTGGTCTCTCAATTGCGGTCTTAACCGACCCGAGAGGATGGCGACTTATGGGCTAGATGTTGATTGTACATACACATTTGATGGCACACACTTTGCACGTTGGAGAAATTGGATGGAATGTAATATTAAATTTATTTCTCCCCAAATGTGGTGGATCGTAGATGTAGGCTTTTCCCATGCGATTGATGAGGACAATCCTACCGAAGCGCAAGGGAAATGCTTACAACTCGGTTACCAAGCTACTAACATGTTTTATAGAGCTTTGGATGATAGCATCTTCGGAAGGATCATGCACTTTGAAACCGCTCATGAAATTTGGGTGTATCTCAATGAAAACTACGGCGCGCTCCCCGAAGATGAAGATGATGCCAATGACATGAAGCTTGGTGATCAAGAGCACCTTTACAACTCCGTGATTGTGAAGAGTTGTTCCTCCTCTTCGTCAAGTGATGATGTTGATACTACCACAAGAGCACTTGACAAGGGAGTTGATAAAGCCACAAGTGATGCACATGATAATTCTACCTCAAGCTCACTTGATGATGGCTATGAGAGTGATGCATCCATAAGCTCTTCATCCTCATCGCATTGCTACACATCACTTGGTGATGGCAAGGTATCAATTGGCAATGTGGTTATTAATTGTGATGATCCAAATTTCGAGCTTGTGCGCAAACTCTTTAATGCTTTAGAAAATGAGATGAATAAAACAAAGAATTTGACTAATGAAAACTCTTTTCTAAAGGACACATGTGAACAACAAAAGCATCTACTTTATGTCATGAGTTGTTCACATGAGGAGCTAAAATTGACTCATGAGGAGCTTAGTGTTGCTTATGAGAATTTGGTAAAAGACCATGCTTTTCTCACTAAGGAGCTTTCCAATGAAAAATCTAAAACTTGTGAGAGCTCATCACTTGGGTCAAATGATCAATCACATATTGCAACTAACCCTTGTGATGTAGGCATGAAGAGTGTATCCATCTCTTGTGATGATTTATTGGATATGCCTTGTTCTTCATTTTTACATACTTGTTCTACTTCTATGTCTTGTGAGACTAACCTTTTGAAGGAGAACAATGAGCTCAAAAGTCAAGTGAAGAACATGAGTGACAAAATAGAAAGGTGGAACAACTCAAGTGTCACCCTCAATAACATGTTAAAGAATACAAAAATTGTCGGTGACAAGAGTGGCCTTGGGTACATCAAAAAGAAATGAGACATGACCAAAGGTGAAAGAAAGAGAGCTAGAAAAGAGAAGAAGCAAGAGCGAGAAAAACTTGCTCATTTCATGTGCTTTATATGCCATGAAATGGGTCATCTAGCTTTGTCATGCCCTACCAAAGAGAAGCCCAAGAAGAAAGAAGAAGTGAGGCTCACACATCCACAATGTCCCAAGTGTAGCAATAGAAGTGATATCCCTTCTACGTGCCTATACAAGAGATTTGTGAGGCCTCAACAAAAGCCACAAGACAAGACACCCCAAGATCAAGTCAAGACCAACCATGAAGTATGCTATGGTGACTTGAAGAAGAAGAAGACAAGAAGGGGTAATGGAAGAGGAAGGCATCCAACTCATATTCATGATGCCAAGTTGATGATGAGCAAGACTCAAGAGAAGAACAAGATGGCTCACATCAAGTGTTTCAAATGTGAAGACATGGGTCACTTTGCCTCGAAGTGTCCTAACAAGCTTGAGAAGAAGGCTCAAGCAACTCAAGAGAGGCGAGGCAATGAGAAGCACAACATGAGCAAGAAAGAGAAGGCTCAAGCAAAGCAAAAGTGCTACTCATGCCGGGAAAGGGGACACATGGCTAATTCATGTCCCCTAGGCAACACTCCTAAGCCTATTTCAATTCATGCAAATAATTTGCTTAGGAAGGATGACAATGGTACCTCATCGGTTGCTATTGCAAAACATCCCGCTATCCATACTAAGGCAATGCCTAAGTATGTTGCTCCTAACTTGAGAGGACCCAAACTAGTTTGGGTACCATCAAAAAGTGGATGATTGCGTGTAGGTACCATGGCATTGGAGGCTTGATTCAATTGGCATTCTTATTGATCATCATATATTGAGTCAAGTCATGAAACCTAGTGCAAATCCAAACCAATGCCAAGTCAAATAAAGTGATGTCCAAGTGCTATAACATACAGGTGCAAAAGTTCATGTTGTGGGTGATTTTTTGGTTAATTATTTGATGACTTGCAAACAATTGAGTTGAAGCTTGAAAATGGATAATCATGAACTATCAAGGTATATCATTTGTTGATCAAACTTATTTGGATGCATATGAGTTGATTGAATTGGATAAATATGCATATGTTGCTTGCAATAAGAAGTTTGAATGGAATAATTGCCTAGTGATCAAATTTGAGTAGATTTGGTTGGATATAATCACAAGATGACATTTGGTAAGTGGCTTGAATGGATTTATGTCTTGTGAAAGTATTCAAGCAAGTTTAGTTCAAGTTTGGTTCAATTTGATGAAGATTAGCTCAATTGATCAAAATCTGTCCAAAATTGTGAAACTGAGCTAGCTGAGAACAAAGCCATGTTTGAGTAATCAAAACTATTTGGATTAGCTTGAAAATTGATATACATGCTCTAGACTTATGGTACAAGTTGCTGTGAAGATCTCATAAGAATTGGATAAGGATTACTTTGGTTTTGGAGTAGTTCTTGTCAACTATAGTGCAACAGTTTTTGAGCATGTAGCAGTGTAGAGAAAAATAATGGTTGGCAGTCCATACTTGGTCAAATAAAGCTCAAATTTTTATGGCTGCTAGTAGACTCAAATAAAGTCATCTCCACAAAATTTCATGGCAATTGGACATGTACATTGGGAGATATAGCATATTCTTTAAAAGGTACAGAATCTGTCCATAAGAGAGAATTATTGAAAATATTTGGTATCTCTTGCATTGAAAGGCTCTCAAGTTGGAATTATGATTACAAGTGGTTGAGAGTTTCAATTGTTTGGTTTTGGATCATGAAGATTGGTTCTCAAGTGAAGGTCAAGACCAAGCAAAGAGAAGATGAAGCTTAAGTCCTAGTGATGATTAGAGAACAATTGGATAGAAAGAAATAGAAAGAAAAGGACTTAAAGAAGTAGAAAGAAAAGGACTTAAAGAAGGAATTCAAGTTGATTATCATGTTAAGTCCTTAGATCAATCAAGGAAAGGCAATTCAAATAAGTATTGAAGATGTTTCTTTGGAGAGATGTCACTTCTCCCGATTGTCGGGGCGTGCCGCCTTATGTAGGTAAACCAAGTGGGTGATGCTTGGATGGCTAATATGGAAGTGGTGATCCGGAGAATCATTGGAGATGCTTAGTTGAAGCAATCAAAAGGGTTGATCTAGAGAGCAAGCAACAAACCAAATAAGAAAATCCATATACATACACATGGTATTAATGATTACTCAAGTGGTATTCTCTCATCTAAGCTTGATCAAGAAAGGAAGCAAGTCAACCACAACATTGAAGCTAGCACTTGATCATATGGGTGAAGAATAGAATTCATGATGATAATTGGTCTTCACCAAGCTCTCCAAATGGACTTCACTATTGCTATTTTTGAGATTGATTGAAAATGACTATTCTCTACTCCGAGATAGCAAAGGTATCATTGTATGGCATATGCATCCATATTTTGATAAGGACTTGATTAGAGCATATAGTCATACATAGATGAGCATTCATAAAAAAAAATCAAATGATTTTGAGTTCATATTATGCCACTATTGCTTCTATGTTTTGTTGGATCTAGTGGCTAAATATGACTTGTTCATGAGCATGTGAACCTAGTGTTTAATCTAGTTAAATAAGCAAAAAGGATCTAATTCAACATAGGCAAGATAACCCCTAGTGGAGTGAAGAAGCTTATCTTTGGTTCAAACCGAGTTAGATTACTTGTGCAAGTTTGCTAGTTTGAACTAATCAAGAAAGAAGCTCTTGGAAACAATCTAAGTTCAAGAAGCACAAGACAACAATAAAAATGGATATCAAGTTATTTCTTCACGTGATATTCATCTACACGTGATATTTTCAAGTGGTATCCGACAAGATGTGCAATTGATCCTCAACTTTTAGTGATCATCAAGATGAAGACTTCCCACACCAAAAGAGCTCAAGTTCAAGTGGATGACCGATCATATGACATAGGGGAGATACTTATTCATTTGGTATCAAGAGATGCAAGGTCCTACATGTGGTATCTCATTCTTTGGATGGTTTTCAAGTGGTGTCATTCCAATTCAAAATGGTGGTGTCCATCAAATGTGTAAGAATCTACCCTCAACATCCCTACCACACATCTTTGTCACAATAGAGCATTGACTTTTATGGAAATTGATGACAAAGGGGGAGAGATTTGGACAAAGATATGAAATTGTGTGATAAGGAAGAGATATTGGATTACATGATCATAGGGGAGAGATAATCAAGATGGATGGAAGTACGCAATGAACCATCATGGAGGCCGATGATGGGAGAGCAATAGGCCAACAAGAAGGATGATCCACAAGATTGAAGATTATAAGGGGATCAAAATTCTTGGACAAGAGAAGCACACAAGTAGGGGGAGCAAGCTCATGGACATGGTTGATTGCATTTGAAATGTGCATATTCATATGCTTGCTTGCATTTGCACTTAGTTTCCTACACATGGTATCTTACTTGTATGGTGTATACTAGTATAAGTTTGAATGATGATTTGATAACTAGCATGCATAGGTTGTTAGCTAGACTTGTATTTTCAAGTATTTACTAGAACCTTGCTCTTAATGTTGATCTCACGGGGTATCTAGTATTTTTTCTTGTCTAGCTAATCTTGATGCTAAGGGTGAACTTAATAGTGCAACTTCAATTGACATGAAGCAATTGGTATCAAGCACGATCATTGCCAATTTACATGTGATATCGAGCTTCAAAGGTTTATTCTAAACACCTTAGCATCACTTAGTAGTATTGGCACTCCCACAAGTTTCATATTTATGCATGTGTGAAAATTTGAAACCAAACGATTTAAGCACACATGTAGGGGGAGTTAACACTACCAAGTCGGGTTTTATGGAGCTTATCCAAGTCTAAAGATTTGAGCTTAAAGATGGATAAGTAACATAAAATCTAACCCAAGTTAGTAATTTACACTTGTGTGAAGAGCTAACTTGGTTAATGCGCTAAATTTCCATATCTTTGTAGAGTTGTCATCAATTACCAAAAAGGGGGAGATTGAAAGGTCCTTGTTTGGTTTTGGTAATTGAGTGACAACTTAGGTGGACTAATATGTGTCTAAGTGTTGATTACACAGGTGATTAGTCCACAGGTACATGTGTGTGAGCAACTATGCCATGGAGGTGGATATGGCGTGTTGAGTGTTGCTTAGCTCACACACATGGAGATGAAGGAGCTAAACGCATGAGACATGACATGGAGTCATGTGGCTAGGTGGAGAAGATCAAGACGAGGCTTCGCGTCGATGGACCGGTTGCAAGTGTGAAGGGCAAGTCGGGTGATGGCTTGGCGCCGATGGACCAACGCAACGGTGAAGAGCAAGCAAGTCAAGGATCGATGAACCAAAAGCCACGTGATGATATGAAGTGGATCATATCATTCATGAGGTGTTGGTGCATGTGTTGCTCCGGCATCGATGGTGTCGGAGACGGTGATGAAGACGGTGATCGAAATGGAAAGCGCAAGGCAAAGGTATAACCTAGGGCATTTTCATTTCACCGGTCTAAGGTTGAGTAGAGAAGTGCTTGACCGGATTTAGGATAGATGGCCGTACTATCAAGAGGGGCAAACTTGTTTGCATATCGGTCATCTAGTGCCACTTGAGCGATCTAACTTGCATACGTTGCTAGGATCGAGTGGCGTGGCGAAAAGAGTGAAAAATCCTTTGGAAAATGTTCGTGAAAAGCTAACACACATGCACATGAGGTGTACACTTGTTGGTGTTAGCACATTTGCAAAGGTGGTGAAGTTTGGAGTTGAAAGGAGCTCAAAAGGAGCGTCGGACGCTGGGTTGGACAAGGCGTCGGACCATTGGTGTGAAGGGTCCGACGGTCCCAGGCCTCTGTGCAGTTGAGTGCGAGCGTCGGACGCTGTCTGCAGTGATAGCGTCGGACCATCCTCGTGCGTCCGACGGTGGTTGGCCTGTAAGCGTCGGACGCTGAAGTATGTGGGCGTCGGACTTTTTGTCCGAGCGTCCGACGGTGCAGATCGTGCGAGGGCTGACACGTGGCGAGCTCTGAGAGCGTCGGACTCTTGTGTTTAGTCCGACGGCGAGCGTCGGACGACCGTCCGACGGTTTTCAGCGCTCGGGGAGCTCTCTGGAAGCGTCGGACCGTGGTGATCATTGGTCCGACGGCTAACCACGCGAGAGTCCGACGGTGGCCGAGCTGTGGCCCGTCTGTGAGAGTCGGACGGTCCGACACCTGGAGCTGTGCGCGCGTCGGACCATCGGCTTGAGCGTCCGACGGTTGGAAAAACGGCGCGAGAAATAGCCGTTGAGATCCAGCGGCTACGGTTGAATCGAGCTGACACGTGGCGGCCATCGAGAGCGACGGACCGTGGGCTTTGGTCCGACGGTGGCGCGCTGGTTCGGTCCGACGGTCGGTCCGACGGCCGTTTTCAATTGGCAACGGCTCTTTTGAGCTGAGGGCTATAAATAGAGGGTTGTGGCCGGCTGTTGGATGGGTCTTGCACCTTGAGAATGTGTCTCCCTTGTTTGTGCATGGCTTAGTGCTCTCCAACTCACTTGTGCTCATAGAATTCACATTCGAGGAGTGAGTGATCGATCGATAGTGCGTTGCATTGAGAGATTGCATCGTGTGGCACTAGGTGATCGAGTTGCAAGCCGGTGGTGCTTGTTACTCTTGGAGGTCGCCACCTCCTAGACGGCTTGGTGGCGAGAGGCTCCGTGGAAGCAAGCAAGAAGATTGTGCTTGGCTCCGGAGCAAGCTTGTGAGAGGTTGGAGCTCACCTCGCGGGAGATCGCAAAGAGCATCGCTAGTAGAGCGAGACGTGAAGAGCGACAAGTGGTCCGGCCGGATCAAAGAGCTTGAGCTTGCGGGCGCCCCACGTGGGGGTAGTGACTTGTGGTGGGTCACTCAAGCTAGAGGATCGGCGGCAACCTTGGAGCTTGTCTCAACGGAGGACGTAGCTTGTGGCGACAAGTGAACCTCCGGGAAATAAATCACCGCGTCAACATCTTCCCATCCTTCGCGGTGGTTTGCTCCCTTCTACACAAATCCCTTTTTACTTTGTGCATTACTTTACTTGTGTAGTTGTAGTTGCTCTTGTGAGACCGGTTAGCTTGTGTAGCTTGCCACTCACCTTCTTAGCTTGTGTAGCTTAGAAGTAGTTCTCACTTAGTTTGTGTAGCTAAAGTGAGTTGCGCTCTTTGATTTGGATTGTGTATCCTTGTCATTGAGCAAGTAGTGAACTTTGGTGCTTAGTGCTCTTTTGCTTGCTAGTTGGTAGGAGTTTCCCCTGTACTTAAAGGACTAGTGCTTAGGTTTGTGTGACCTTGCGCTAGAACGGTTTAGGAAAGCTCAAGCTAGACTTGCACCTTTGCTTCTCGCTAGGATCTTTGGCAAGGTGTTTAGAGTCTTAGTTAGAGGGGTGAATTGTCGCTAGAACCGATTAGGTTTTATTCCGCTGCGATTAGTTGTTATAAAGGACTATTCACCCCCTCTAGTCCACCATCTCGACCCTACACGTGGTATCGGGGCTTGGTCTCTCAATTGCGGTCTTAACCGACCCGAGAGGATGGCGACTTATGGGCTAGATGTTGATTGTCCATACACATTTGATGGCACACACTTTGCACGTTGGAGAAATTGGATGGAATGTAATATTAAATTTATTTCTCCCCAAATGTGGTGGATCGTAGATGTAGGCTTTTCCCATGCGATTGATGAGGACAATCCTACCGAAGCGTAAGGGAAATGCTTACAACTCGGTTACCAAGCTACTAACATGTTTTATAGAGCTTTGGATGATAGCATCTTCGGAAGGATCATGCACTTTGAAACCGCTCATGAAATTTGGGTGTATCTCAATGAAAACTACGGCGCGCTCCCCGAAGATGAAGATGATGCCAATGACATGAAGCTTGGTGATCAAGAGCACCTTTACAACTCCGTGATTGTGAAGAGTTGTTCCTCCTCTTCGTCAAGTGATGATGTTGATACTACCACAAGAGCACTTGACAAGGGAGTTGATAAAGCCACAAGTGATGCACATGATAATTCTACCTCAAGCTCACTTGATGATGGCTATGAGAGTGATGCATCCATAAGCTCTTCATCCTCATCGCATTGCTACACATCACTTGGTGATGGCAAGGTATCAATTGGCAATGTGGTTATTAATTGTGATGATCCAAATTTCGAGCTTGTGCGCAAACTCTTTAATGCTTTAGAAAATGAGATGAATAAAACAAAGAATTTGACTAATGAAAACTCTTTTCTAAAGGACACATGTGAACAACAAAAGCATCTACTTTATGTCATGAGTTGTTCACATGAGGAGCTAAAATTGACTCATGAGGAGCTTAGTGTTGCTTATGAGAATTTGGTAAAAGACCATGCTTTTCTCACTAAGGAGCTTTCCAATGAAAAATCTAAAACTTGTGAGAGCTCATCACTTGGGTCAAATGATCAATCACATATTGCAACTAACCCTTGTGATGTAGGCATGAAGAGTGTATCCATCTCTTGTGATGATTTATTGGATATGCCTTGTTCTTCATTTTTACATACTTGTTCTACTTCTATGTCTTGTGAGACTAACCTTTTGAAGGAGAACAATGAGCTCAAAAGTCAAGTGAAGAACATGAGTGACAAAATAGAAAGGTGGAACAACTCAAGTGTCACCCTCAATAACATGTTAAAGAATACAAAAATTGTCGGTGACAAGAGTGGCCTTGGGTACATCAAAAAGAAATGAGACATGACCAAAGGTGAAAGAAAGAGAGCTAGAAAAGAGAAGAAGCAAGAGCGAGAAAAACTTGCTCATTTCATGTGCTTTATATGCCATGAAATGGGTCATCTAGCTTTGTCATGCCCTACCAAAGAGAAGCCCAAGAAGAAAGAAGAAGTGAGGCTCACACATCCACAATGTCCCAAGTGTAGCAATAGAAGTGATATCCCTTCTACGTGCCTATACAAGAGATTTGTGAGGCCTCAACAAAAGCCACAAGACAAGACACCCCAAGATCAAGTCAAGACCAACCATGAAGTATGCTATGGTGACTTGAAGAAGAAGAAGACAAGAAGGGGTAATGGAAGAGGAAGGCATCCAACTCATATTCATGATGCCAAGTTGATGATGAGCAAGACTCAAGAGAAGAACAAGATGGCTCACATCAAGTGTTTCAAATGTGAAGACATGGGTCACTTTGCCTCGAAGTGTCCTAACAAGCTTGAGAAGAAGGCTCAAGCAACTCAAGAGAGGCGAGGCAATGAGAAGCACAACATGAGCAAGAAAGAGAAGGCTCAA
Source organism: Eremochloa ophiuroides (assembly GCA_038502445.1). NCBI lineage: Eukaryota > Viridiplantae > Streptophyta > Magnoliopsida > Poales > Poaceae > Eremochloa > Eremochloa ophiuroides. The sequence continues at coordinate 89,406,465 of JAHLJS010000003.1, forward strand.
GCAAAGCAAAAGTGCTACTCATGCCGGGAAAGGGGACACATGGCTAATTCATGTCCCCTAGGTAACACTCCTAAGCCTATTTCAATTCATGCAAATAATTTGCTTAGGAAGGATGACAATGGTACCTCATCGGTTGCTATTGCAAAACATCCCGCTATCCATACTAAGGCAATGCCTAAGTATGTTGCTCCTAACTTGAGAGGACCCAAACTAGTTTGGGTACCATCAAAAAGTGGATGATTGCGTGTAGGTACCATGGCATTGGAGGCTTGATTCAATTGGCATTCTTATTGATCATCATATATTGAGTCAAGTCATGAAACCTAGTGCAAATCCAAACCAATGCCAAGTCAAATAAAGTGATGTCCAAGTGCTATAACATACAAGTGCAAAAGTTCATGTTGTGGGTGATTTTTTGGTTAATTATTTGATGACTTGCAAACAATTGAGTTGAAGCTTGAAAATGGATAATCATGAACTATCAAGGTATATCATTTGTTGATCAAACTTATTTGGATGCATATGAGTTGATTGAATTGGATAAATATGCATATGTTGCTTGCAATAAGAAGTTTGAATGGAATAATTGCCTAGTGATCAAATTTGAGTAGATTTGGTTGGATATAATCACAAGATGACATTTGGTAAGTGGCTTGAATGGATTTATGTCTTGTGAAAGTATTCAAGCAAGTTTAGTTCAAGTTTGGTTCAATTTGATGAAGATTAGCTCAATTGATCAAAATCTGTCCAAAATTGTGAAACTGAGCTAGCTGAGAACAAAGCCATGTTTGAGTAATCAAAACTATTTGGATTAGCTTGAAAATTGATATACATGCTCTAGACTTATGGTACAAGTTGCTGTGAAGATCTCATAAGAATTGGATAAGGATTACTTTGGTTTTGGAGTAGTTCTTGTCAACTATAGTGCAACAGTTTTTGAGCATGTAGCAGTGTAGAGAAAAATAATGGTTGGCAGTCCATACTTGGTCAAATAAAGCTCAAATTTTTATGGCTGCTAGTAGACTCAAATAAAGTCATCTCCACAAAATTTCATGGCAATTGGACATGTACATTGGGAGATATAGCATATTCTTTAAAAGGTACAGAATCTGTCCATAAGAGAGAATTATTGAAAATATTTGGTATCTCTTGCATTGAAAGGCTCTCAAGTTGGAATTATGATTACAAGTGGTTGAGAGTTTCAATTGTTTGGTTTTGGATCATGAAGATTGGTTCTCAAGTGAAGGTCAAGACCAAGCAAAGAGAAGATGAAGCTTAAGTCCTAGTGATGATTAGAGAACAATTGGATAGAAAGAAATAGAAAGAAAAGGACTTAAAGAAGTAGAAAGAAAAGGACTTAAAGAAGGAATTCAAGTTGATTATCATGTTAAGTCCTTAGATCAATCAAGGAAAGGCAATTCAAATAAGTATTGAAGATGTTTCTTTGGAGAGATGTCACTTCTCCCGATTGTCGGGGCGTGCCGCCTTATGTAGGTAAACCAAGTGGGTGATGCTTGGATGGCTAATATGGAAGTGGTGATCCGGAGAATCATTGGAGATGCTTAGTTGAAGCAATCAAAAGGGTTGATCTAGAGAGCAAGCAACAAACCAAATAAGAAAATCCATATACATACACATGGTATTAATGATTACTCAAGTGGTATTCTCTCATCTAAGCTTGATCAAGAAAGGAAGCAAGTCAACCACAACATTGAAGCTAGCACTTGATCATATGGGTGAAGAATAGAATTCATGATGATAATTGGTCTTCACCAAGCTCTCCAAATGGACTTCACTATTGCTATTTTTGAGATTGATTGAAAATGACTATTCTCTACTCCGAGATAGCAAAGGTATCATTGTATGGCATATGCATCCATATTTTGATAAGGACTTGATTAGAGCATATAGTCATACATAGATGAGCATTCATAAAAAAAAATCAAATGATTTTGAGTTCATATTATGCCACTATTGCTTCTATGTTTTGTTGGATCTAGTGGCTAAATATGACTTGTTCATGAGCATGTGAACCTAGTGTTTAATCTAGTTAAATAAGCAAAAAGGATCTAATTCAACATAGGCAAGATAACCCCTAGTGGAGTGAAGAAGCTTATCTTTGGTTCAAACCGAGTTAGATTACTTGTGCAAGTTTGCTAGTTTGAACTAATCAAGAAAGAAGCTCTTGGAAACAATCTAAGTTCAAGAAGCACAAGACAACAATAAAAATGGATATCAAGTTATTTCTTCACGTGATATTCATCTACACGTGATATTTTCAAGTGGTATCCGACAAGATGTGCAATTGATCCTCAACTTTTAGTGATCATCAAGATGAAGACTTCCCACACCAAAAGAGCTCAAGTTCAAGTGGATGACCGATCATATGACATAGGGGAGATACTTATTCATTTGGTATCAAGAGATGCAAGGTCCTACATGTGGTATCTCATTCTTTGGATGGTTTTCAAGTGGTGTCATTCCAATTCAAAATGGTGGTGTCCATCAAATGTGTAAGAATCTACCCTCAACATCCCTACCACACATCTTTGTCACAATAGAGCATTGACTTTTATGGAAATTGATGACAAAGGGGGAGAGATTTGGACAAAGATATGAAATTGTGTGATAAGGAAGAGATATTGGATTACATGATCATAGGGGAGAGATAATCAAGATGGATGGAAGTACGCAATGAACCATCATGGAGGCCGATGATGGGAGAGCAATAGGCCAACAAGAAGGATGATCCACAAGATTGAAGATTATAAGGGGATCAAAATTCTTGGACAAGAGAAGCACACAAGTAGGGGGAGCAAGCTCATGGACATGGTTGATTGCATTTGAAATGTGCATATTCATATGCTTGCTTGCATTTGCACTTAGTTTCCTACACATGGTATCTTACTTGTATGGTGTATACTAGTATAAGTTTGAATGATGATTTGATAACTAGCATGCATAGGTTGTTAGCTAGACTTGTATTTTCAAGTATTTACTAGAACCTTGCTCTTAATGTTGATCTCACGGGGTATCTAGTATTTTTTCTTGTCTAGCTAATCTTGATGCTAAGGGTGAACTTAATAGTGCAACTTCAATTGACATGAAGCAATTGGTATCAAGCACGATCATTGCCAATTTACATGTGATATCGAGCTTCAAAGGTTTATTCTAAACACCTTAGCATCACTTAGTAGTATTGGCACTCCCACAAGTTTCATATTTATGCATGTGTGAAAATTTGAAACCAAACGATTTAAGCACACATGTAGGGGGAGTTAACACTACCAAGTCGGGTTTTATGGAGCTTATCCAAGTCTAAAGATTTGAGCTTAAAGATGGATAAGTAACATAAAATCTAACCCAAGTTAGTAATTTACACTTGTGTGAAGAGCTAACTTGGTTAATGCGCTAAATTTCCATATCTTTGTAGAGTTGTCATCAATTACCAAAAAGGGGGAGATTGAAAGGTCCTTGTTTGGTTTTGGTAATTGAGTGACAACTTAGGTGGACTAATATGTGTCTAAGTGTTGATTACACAGGTGATTAGTCCACAGGTACATGTGTGTGAGCAACTATGCCATGGAGGTGGATATGGCGTGTTGAGTGTTGCTTAGCTCACACACATGGAGATGAAGGAGCTAAACGCATGAGACATGACATGGAGTCATGTGGCTAGGTGGAGAAGATCAAGACGAGGCTTCGCGTCGATGGACCGGTTGCAAGTGTGAAGGGCAAGTCGGGTGATGGCTTGGCGCCGATGGACCAACGTGTAACACCTTGAATTTTGCAAGATTTTAAAATTAGAGAATTTACTTAATTATGCAATTAATTGTTCATGCTAATATAGGGAAAATAGAATTTTTGGGGAAATTAAAATAAAAACCTAGTCAAAACATGGTTGTTGCACTCATGCTGCTGCATATTTATTTTGTGATGCTTGAATTATTATTTGGTCTCTCAAATATTTGAAAATTTCTTTTGAAAACTTGTTGGAAAATTAGAAAGGAAATAGAATAGAAAAGGAGAAGGCCTCCCTCTCCCTCTCCCTTTCTGTTTTAGCCTGAGGCCCAGTTGGCCGGTTTCCCCCTCCCTCTCTTTTCTCTCCTGGGCCGAGCCCAACCCCGCTAGCCCGGCTTGAATGACGCCCAGCGTGCAGGCCGGCCCAACCAGCCAGGAGAAGCCACTGGCGCCCTCCCTCCGTTCCTTTTGCGCCGACAGGTGGGCCCTGCCCTTGCTTTCACTGACGAGCCGGGCCCGCGTGGCAGCCTCACTTCCCACCTTCCCTCTTCTCCTCCTCCGGTTTCCTTTCGCAGAGGAGCAGAGCTCGCCGCCTCGATCTCCGCCGGCAAATTCTCCCCTCCCCAAATCCCTCCTTCCTCTTTAGAGCGCCCTCGGGGCTATTTAAGCCGGTGCCCGATTCCCTGCCACCCTTTCGAACCCTCGTCGCGCCTCCCCATGCCTCTCGCAGCACGCAGAGCACACCGCCGCCGAGAACTTTCCGCCGCCGAGACCAATTCGTCGAGCTCGGCGACGATTTCCTCTCGGTGAACCCCTCTTGAGCTTTGCGCCGTCTCGGTGAACTCCCCGAGCCGTTTTCCCCCTCGGATTGTGCACTGACGCCGCCTCCCCGCTGTTGCAGGACCCCGCCGCCGCGCCGAGCTCCGCCCTCGCCGTTGAGGTCCATCACCGAGACCTCCTCCGTCCAATTCAACCGTCACATAGGCATCGTTGTGAGGTAAAGAAGCCTCGCCCACCAATTTTTGTTCGTTTCGCTCCTTCCCGAGTCGCCGGCTAGCTCACCGGTGAAGCCCGGCCGCCATAGGCCCTGCTGCACTTTTCCCATCCCGTTGCGTACCAAATGGTGGCCTCCATAGTTCTCGCAGCAAGCCTAGCTACCTCCCCGGACTTTTCCCGGCCCAAACCAGGCACGTAGCCCCGAGATCGCTGTCTCCGGCGAGAGCGCCGCCGCCGGCCGCCCAACTCCGGCGAACAGAGCAACTCCTCCCTGGGCGGTCTAATCCTGGCCGCCCATCTCTATATCAACGGCACCGAGAGCTCGATACCCCTTCGGTGCACGGCTACAGCGTGGCCTCGGTCCACCCGCGCACACGCGCTGGTCCACGGACAGCGTGGTGGACCCGACCAATCACATCGCGCCACGTGGCCGCAGACTCGGTCAAAGCCACCAGCCCCGCGCGCTCTCAGTTTACGCTTTCCGTTTTCAAAAGCGTATTTCTCTCTGTTCAAATGAAAATACGTTTTCAGAATTTATAAATTTGCCACTCATTTTGAATTGGCCATAACTTATGCGTTTTAGCTCCGATTCGAGCGATTCAAATTGCATTAGATTCATAATTTCACCCTCTATCCAGTGATATAACTTTTGTCTATGTTAAAAGTATTTTTATTTTAAGTATTATTTTAATCCCTAAAAATGCATTAAAACTTGGAAAATTCATATCTTTCACGTTTTAAATCCGTTTTCGATGATCTTTATATCGATGTGATCGTAGCAACGTGTAGATCAGTTTTATAAACTTTTTAATTGGTTTTCTCACTGTTGGTGTACTGTTCTAATTTATACTCTTGTTTGCCTGGCATGAATGCCCCTGTATGCTTGTATTATGGTGTTTGATCGAGTATAGACGGTGAGCAATTCGACGTTGGTTACAACCCGCACTTCGAGGACCAGCAAGACCAGCAAGACTTCCCTAAGCAAGGCAAGTAATTCATGGGATTATCCTTGTTACCTACTTGTGAAAGCTTTTTATAAATATCATATGCATGCAATTCCTTGTCAACCCTAGTTGAATTCCATAGATTTGTACTTGTTACCTTGATACCTATGGTTTATGCATGTGGATGGGTTGGCTATGCTATTAATATCATGATCTTGTAAATTGTCTAATGGTAATGCAATGAACTTTAAAAGATGACTTTATCCGTAAGTGAACCTCCGGGAAAACCGCGCAACTATGAGTGCTAATGGGCTCTGGTTTTAGTTCAGTAAAATGCTCTTGTCTAGCTTGTTAGTAGTTACCGAAAGGCGCAAGTGGGGTGTGATTAACCGGGATAGCTTATAGTTTGGCCCCTGTCTGGAATGATGTGTATAGGCTGCGGTTATGTGCCATCAGGCAGGGGAAATATTATAAGAACAGGCACAGTATCCATAGCGGCCCTAACTTGTTAGACAAGACTTTTGAAAGACTTCATAGTGATACTCTGCTCACTCACCTTGGTAGTGTTTTTGGGAGTAATTAACCCGAGCAAATGGGAATCACGGCTCGTAGTGAAAGTGTGCAACCTCTGCAGAGTGTAAAACTGGTATACTAGCCGCGCCCTCGGTCATGGGTGGCTTGGAATCCTCATGGAACAGAAAATATTGTCATTGTTTAATTGTTTATGCTTACTACTTCACTTTACATTGATCATGAATATGGGAATTTATGAAACACCATTGATGCTACTTATTGTGCTATAATTAATTGTCTTTAAAAATGCTCCCGCAACATAACCACATACAGCTAGTTGAGCCTCATGAACCCTGTGTTTTACTTGCTGAGTACGAAATGTGCTCACCCTTGCTATTACCACACAACAGATGAAGATTGGAGTTATGATTACCGCAACGAGTTCTAGACTTGTTGTCAACCAGTCAACGTCCCTGCGATGAAGCTGCCACGAGAATTATCTTTTCCGCTGAGATGTTGTAATAAAGTACTATGACTTAAATATTGTTCGCTATGTAATAAACTCTGCAATGGTACTATTTAATTTGTCTAGCATGTGTGGACTTGATCCTTGGCACACATGTGAGCTTTTATACATCCTGGTGTTGTTTTTAATATCGGGGTGTGACAAATTTGGTATCAGAGCTTTGTTGACTGTAGGACGCAAGCCTAGATAGTAAAAATCACATAGGTTTAATTTTTGCAATTAAATTTCAGTCTTGACTATTTTATTATAATTTTGTTTTATGCTATACTTCCTTATTCTATTACAAAAAGTTTGACTCTAGCTTCTCTTTTCTGATTTTGTAGATGGTTCTCACTCGTTCCGCCGCTCGCCGCTCTGTTGCTGAGGCTGCTTCTTCTCGCGGCGTCGCCTCCTACGTCGCCCAGTTCTCTCCCAGCGCACCCAGAGTGGAGCCAGCACCGCCGGTGGAGCCCGAGGTCGTGGTTCTATCCGACGATGAGGAGGACCCCACTGAGGTCCTCATGTTCGATGACGACGTGGAGGAGGAGATCGTGCCAGTCACTCCGACGTCGCCAGCTCCTACACCGACGCCTGCACCTGCACCGACTCCCCCTGCACCTGAGCCAGTGATGGAGTGGTTCCGTGTTACCACCATCAAGGACCCGGCGCCGAACGCGTATCAACACTCCCTGCTACAAGAAGTGTTGACTACGTACTACAGTGACAAGCACCCGGTCATCGAGTACCTCTGCTCGAGGCACACCCACCCTGAGGAGGCGACCTACTACAAGACCCTGTTGGCAGTCATCTACTGGGAGCCTGGACAGCCGAAGCCGGCTCCTCATCAGGTCTTCTTTTCGCCTGCCAGGAGGACTTCAGCTCACGCCAGCATGGAGGATGCTGCGCAAGTGGCGTACGCATTCTACCATGGTCTTCGCTATGAGCTCATGGAGGAGGATCGCTTTCGCCACCTGCCCCGCTTTGAGCCCTGGGCTGGACGAGCTGTGGTGACCCAGGCTGATCCCCTGCATCCGACGTTGAACACCACCGCTCTGCACGTCAATGCCTTGACGGAGCAAGTGGTGGGGCTCCAGGGAGAGCTGAAGGGAGCACACTCAGCGTCACGGCGTCTCCAGAAAGAGAATGATTGTCTGCGGGCTATGCTCAAGAAGTCCCCCCGCTACACGAAGAATGAAGACTTCACGCTTCACGTTAATAAGTTCTAGGTTACCCTTGGGATTCATGTAATAAATCGCTAGCTGCGTCTAGTGAGTCTTGGTGTGCTTGTAAGATTGGTGTGAGAACATGATTTATTATTATGCACTTGTGTGATTTGGATCTTTGTTATGAGTGTTGGAGTGCTGTAGACTTGTCTACGGTACTTCTTGAACAAGTAAAAATTAAGTTGAGGTCTTTTTATATATTGTTGGGTTGGTTTATATTCTCGTTACCCTTGCTGTTTTCTGGAGTTACCTGAGGTATTTTGGCTATAACTGGAGATCTGATAATGCAAGTGTCATGAAATTTTTATGAGATAAACTATACTTCAGTGCCTTTCCAGCGCCGTATCAATCACCTTCATATCTATTATGGATTAAGAGTTATGACTGTTGCAATCTGGTATAACTGTGCTGTCTGGAAGTGCTGAACAGCTTCTGTAAATTGTGAATTTGGACCTGGTAACTGTCAGAATCGGGTACAGAGGTCTAAATTAAAGTTGTAGAAAATTTTATAAGTTTTCCAGCAATGTATAGAACGTCTCATTTGGAGTTTTGTAGCTCCCTGTACGATCGATTTACTGCACTTCTGTTTCTGAGAACTCGTCCTGAAATTTCAGTTTCTCTATTCATGTTGGTTATTTAGGTATTGTCTGAGAATCGTTATGTATGTTGGGTTGACAGATGGCCGGAAGGAGGAACCCCAGAGGCAACCCACCACCTCCACCACCCCCCATGATCAGCCCTGAACAATTCATGCAGATGCAAGGGCAGTTCATGGAAGCAATGACTCACTTCATGCAGAATGTTCAGCAGGGTGGAGCACCACCACCACCGCCACCCAGGGACAGGCGCAAGGACTTCCTTCAGGGACGTCCTCCAGTGTTCACACATGCCACAGACCCCCTAGAGGCCGATGATTGGGTCCGTGCTGTGGAAAAGCAGCTTAACATTGCGCAGTGCAATGACATGGAGAAGGTCCTGTATGCTTCAGGGCAGTTGCAGGGTGCAGCCCAAACCTGGTGGGAGTCTTACCAGGATGCATGGCCTGTGAATGCTCCTGATGTTACTTGGGATGAGTTCACCAGAGAGTTTAGAGCTCATCACATTCCTCAAGGTTTGATGGATCAGAAGGCTGAAGAGTTCCGGTCTCTTGATGATCATCTAGTGCCACTCGGTCCGACGGCTAACCGCGCGAGAGTCCGACGGTGGCCGAGCTGTGGCCCGTCTGTGAGAGTCGGACGGTCCGACACCTGGAGCTGTGCGCGCGTCGGACCATCGGCTTGAGCGTCCGACGGTTGGAAAAACGGCGCGAGAAATAGCCGTTGAGATCCAGCGGCTACGGTTGAATCGAGCTGACACGTGGCGGCCATCGAGAGCGTCGGACCGTGGGCTTTGGTCCGACGGTGGCGCGCTGGTTCGGTCCGACGGTCGGTCCGACGGCCGTTTTCAATTGGCAACGGCTCTTTTGAGCTGAGGGCTATAAATAGAGGGTTGTGGCCGGCTGTTGGATGGGTCTTGCACCTTGAGAATGTGTCTCCCTTGTTTGTGCATGGCTTAGTGCTCTCCAACTCACTTGTGCTCATAGAATTCACATTCGAGGAGTGAGTGATCGATCGATAGTGCGTTGCATTGAGAGATTGCATCGTGTGGCACTAGGTGATCGAGTTGCAAGCCGGTGGTGCTTGTTACTCTTGGAGGTCGCCACCTCCTAGACGGCTTGGTGGCGAGAGGCTCCGTGGAAGCAAGCAAGAAGATTGTGCTTGGCTCCGGAGCAAGCTTGTAACAGAACCGCCTAAATTACATGGCCCACAGGCGACTGTCATTATCATTAATGACTCTGACAGCCGAGCCCATGTTCCATATAACCTAGACCGATCTGTCGGGCTACATCAGCGCCCAATTTTTTTTTTTCTTCCGCAGGATCACATTGCGAATGCATTACAAGATTACAACATTTCACAGTAAATTACATCAGAGTACAGGAGTGGAATATTACATAACTTTATGTTACAAACCAGTTGTTCAAATAGAGTTCCAGTACGATTATTACAATCCATAAGTAGTGGCAGTAGCAGTTGAATAATTATACAACATTATACATGAGGTAACTCGAACCCTGCCCACGGGTTCCACTTCACTCTTCCTCGCTACCCTCCTGGATGATGGTCATACAGCACGGAGCAAAACAGACATCTGAAGGCGGATCTCCTGCAGCAAGGGTTAACAAACCCTGAGTACTAGGGGTACTCCGCAAGACTTACCCGACTAAAGGTGTAAGATGAGACTCAGGAATGCAGGGTCATAGGTGAGGCTAGTAGGAGGTAAAAGATTTGCAGAAAAGCATCACTATCCAATTTTATTTCATCATTATCATCATCATATATCTATAGTTCCAATATTCAAACTCATAGATCGTCATTTTTCCACTTACTTCCTTTATTCAGAAAACACCTAGTTGAGAACCACTTTTCGGGGTAGGGAAGTGGATTGAGTCTCCATTGACCGAGGAGCACGTCGATTCGAATCCAGAAAGTATACCCAGCTGGGGATTCTAACCACACTGCATATGCAGCACGCCGGCATACATATACCAACCTAGCATCTAGGTCTTTCTATCCCGGAACCGGTCCTGCGCCACCCGGGAGCACAGTACTCCACTCGTCTCCAGGCACGACGGCCACGTGGGTACAAGCTACTCCCGCCATCTCTCCACTCCCAGTGCGTGGTTGTCGGTTCCAGCAATAGAGCCACCTGACTCTAGGCTTTCCACAAAGGTATGTGGCTAGGCTGTTCATCTCGATCCAGCACGCCTACAACGAACGGTCCCTATAGTTTTGAAAACCGTGTCTGCCGGTGAGAAGTCATGGGAAACGCCGTCCCACGAGCACGTCAGCCGAGCGAAACACCTTACAGTGATATCGACCAGCTTTGAACTATTCCGAAGGTGATCGTGCATTGGGACTCTAACGCAACTACACATCGACCAACGGATCACAAGTTCTCCACTAATCATAAAGTATGTATACATTCATAGCACAGAAAATAGTTTTTTTTTTAATTCTAATTTTTATTAAGCATGCCTAAGCATTTTTGTTTAAACCATTTCATTTAAATCAGGTTTCAGGATAATTATTTGGGACAATGCATCTGGATAGGTAACAATCAACTCCTATCAACTTAATGCAATAGATTGACTCGAATTATAAAGAATTTCACAACAGAGGGTTAATGCACCGGGGCTTGCCTTGGAGTGAAAAGAGGGTCGGGTTGGGATCGGTCCCGCAGATGTCGAAACCCTGGATCTCCTCCGGAGCTGTCTCCCCAGCAGTGGCCTCGACTTTCACTTCCTCGCTCCCGGTCACTACACGTGTGCAATGATGCATGCTTAACATGATGCAACAGTCTTTATAGGAATGCAATAATCAAGGATTAACATCTTGAGTACAACTTTCCTTCACGGAAAAGTTGTAAACGGAGATCAAAAATTATACAGCAATTATTAAAGAGATGATTTTAGCAGTCATGGAAAGCAGTTGCACGACTTTTACGACTTTGACCTTACACTAACATCTTTTATTGCCAAGGATCATATAGGGGTGGATCCTTGAGCTTCAATCAATCCAAAATCCACACAAAACCCTAAATCCATTTCTTCTACTCATTTTATTTATTTTTCCTAATTTCACATATATTTACTAACTAACCAAACTAACTCCAATTGTGACCAAATCTCACCAACAGCTAGGTTTCATCATTAAACAGAGCCACAATTAATTTCATGATTTTTGGAGTTACCTATAATTTATTAAAAATCAACAAAGTTACATTATCCATTTATTTGGCTGATTTTTACCCCTAACAGAAAAGGTCTAAACTGAACATATGATATTTTTATTAAATTCTATACATCACAGAGAGCTACCACAAAATTTTTCATGATTTTTCAGGCCACAGATTAATTCCTATGAAATTGACAAACATCAGCACTATTCATAGAAATAAATTTGAAAAAGGCTATTGAAAATCGCTGGAAAATGGGAAAAGCGAAACCGGCCCGAGGCGGCCCACACAACCGGCTCGGCCCGGCCACTCGCCCCCGCCGCGCTGCCCGCGCCCGCGCCCGAACTGGGCCGGCCCACTATCACGCGCGTCGTCTCCCGCGCGCACGCGGCCCGCGCCTGCGCGAGCTGAGGCGCTGACAGGCGGGCCCCGCCTGTCAGCTCCTCCTCCTACCTCCCGCCAGCTCGCGCACGCACCGGCACGCGGCGGTCCGCCACGGGTATCGCCGCCGGCGACTTCAACAGCGAAACTGACCGCGTCAGTCCACGCCCTAGAGCTAAGGGAACACCCAGGCATGCTCAGCTCCTACCCTAATCGCCTACGACGAGCCGAAGCTCGCCCATGGCGGACGCGCAGCCCGGCGGATCTACGCCGCCCACGCCGGACCCGCGAAGTAATAACAGAGGGGTTGGGGAGGGTCATCAGCTCACCACGGGTCTCGGTGACAAGGTGGTGAAGGCAGAGGTGGCCCGAAGGGACGAGCTTGACGGTGACCGCAACGGCGGCGGCGTGCTCCGACGGTAACTCCCCCGTTCCGGCGACACTGGACCACCACAGAGCATACGGTCGCAAGCATGAGAAACTACAGGCTACATGGAGCCTCGGACACAAGCTAAGAATCCCCAGAACTCACCTAATCGGTCTCGACACCGCACGCGGCTCGCGGCGGCGCTCCGGGCACCCGCAGCGACGGCGACGAGTACACCGGCACCCTCGAGCCACTACAGCTTCCACCAGTGGGCTCGGGAGGTGCACAAGAGAGTTGGCTAGATGCTCACGAGATGGAAAGAGTGATGGTGGTGCGGTGTGGGCGAATTTTGCCGGCGAACCGAGCGAACTCCGGCGAGCCGGGAAACGGGAAAAGAAGAAAGCGGCCCGCTCGTCGTATTTATAGGGCAGAGGACGAGAGGGAGAGGGAGAAGGAGAAGCCCGCGAGTCAATTTTGCCATCGTGGGAGCAGGAACGCGCAAGGACGGGCCGGCGTCACTCGGCCACGCCGGCGGCGTGCGAACAGGGGAGGGAGGACGAAGCCCATCCCCGGCTACTGTAGCTCTACATACCCCATTTTTGTCTTTTGTACAAATATCTCCCAAATTTGTGTATAAAAATTAAAAACCACAAATACCAAAGTTGTAGCATTTTTCCTGCTGAACATTTTTGATTTTTGGATCTACCCCAAATTCGGCCAAATTTGAAAACTATGGAAAAGGGGGTGAAATGGTTTTTTGAATTTCAAACTGTATTTTCAAAATTACTTTTGATTTTTCTCAAGAACTTGAAAAATGGCTAAAATAGAAGTTGTTCCCCTCAGAGAGCTTTACAACTTTCATTAAGGAAGTTTTGTCAGATTCCAATTAATTTTTGAAATGGCATTTCAAATTCAATTTTTTTATTCACTGTTTTGAGTTAAATTCAAATTTTCATAACAGAACTTCAAAATCTCCAAAAATAAAAGTTGTCACATTTAATTAGATCTACAACTTTCATTAAAGGATCACCCCTAGATTCCTTCTAGATTTTGAATTAGGGTTTTGGGGCTAAATCTAGGGTTATTTCAAATATGCAATTAGGATTTTAAATTTTCAACCCAATACTTTATCAATCCAAGCCACTCTAGGTCCCTAAGCACAATCATATGCAAATTAATTAAGTTAATTATGATGACATGGCAGGTTATTTATTCCGTAATACCCAGGGTATTACAGCCTTCCCCCCTAAAAGAAATCTCGTCCCGAGATTGCTAAACTAGACATTGAAACAAAGTAATGGAAAAGAAAATACATAAGGTAAACTATACTTGCACTAGCTCACAAAATAAGTAGGAGGGTTTTTAACACAGGGGGTACTTGTCAGACTATTACAGTTACAGGGTGGCAAAGAATTCCGGAAAATTCTCCGCCAGGTAGTCCTCAGATTCCCAGGTGGCTTCGTCTTCGGAATGTTGACTCCATTGAATCTTGTACCATCTAGTTGTGGTCCTTCGAGTGACACGGTCCTTTATGTCCAAAACCCGTACTGGATATTCTGAGTATGTCAATTCGGGTTCCAGTACCACACCTTCCACATCGGTCACTTGGTCGGGAACTCGCAGACATTTCTTTAGCTGAGATACATGAAACACATTGTGCACTTCTGACAGATGATCTGGCAATTGCAACTGGTAGGCAACTTTTCCCACACGCTCGGTGATTACGAATGGTCCAATGTAGCGCGGGGCTAACTTGCCCTTGACCCCAAAACGGTTGACCCCTTTCATAGGCGAAACCTTCAAGTACACATAATCTCCAACCTTGAATGCTAATGGTCTACGTCGCTGATCGGCATAGCTTTTCTGTCGAGACTGAGCCACTTTCAGATTCTCTTGTATTAATCGAACCTTCTCTTCGGCTTCATTGACCAAGTCGACTCCATAAAACCATCTTTCACCGGGCTCGGACCAATTCAATGGAGTACGACATCTGCGGCCGTATACTGCCTCGAACGGAGCCATCTTGATGCTTTCTTGATAGCTGTTGTTGTACGAGAATTCAGCTAACGCCAAACACTTGTCCCACTTGTCAGGGTAATTCAATGCACAGGCTCTCAACATATCTTCAAGCACTTGGTTGACTCTCTCTGTCTGCCCGTCAGTCTGCGGATGATAAGCCGTACTATGCAGAAGTTTTGTGCCCAATGATTCATGGAAGGATCTCCAAAACTTGGATATGAACTGAGTGCCTCGATCAGAAACAATGGTCTTCGGCACCCCATGGAGCTTCATCATATGCTCTATGTAGAGATTTGCATAAGTCGCTGCCGTGTATTTGAGCTTGACTGGCAAGAAGTGAGCTTGCTTAGTGAGGCGGTCGACGATTACCCAAATGGAATCATAACCGCTTGATGTTTTGGGCAATCCCACAACGAAATCCATGCTAATATCTTCCCATTTCCACGCGGGAACAGGCAATGGTTGTAGCTCTCCACCAGGCTTCATGTGCACAGCCTTGACCTTCTGACATGTGTCACATCTCGTCACGTACTGCGCAATTTCTATCTTCATCTTGGTCCACCAGAATTTCTGTTTCAAATCCTGGTACATCTTATTGCTTCCTGAGTGGATAGAGTATCTGGTCAGATGAGCTTCATCAAGAATTTTGCGACGTAGCTCCGGAACTTTTGGAACTACCAAACGATTCTTGAACCATACGACGCCCTCATCATCAATTCTGAAACAATCTGCCTTTCCTGCCTGGACTTTTTCTTTGATATGCTTGATGCCCTTGTTTCCCTTTTGAGCAACCACGATCTCATCACGGATAGAAGTTTCAATACTGATGTTTGCCAGACTGCCCTGTGGAACTATTTCTATGCCCAACTTTTCCAACTCACCGCACAACGACAGACTATAAGGCTTCACAGTCAGACAGTTGCAGTGAGCCTTCCGACTGAGTGCGTCAGCAACCACGTTAGCTTTGCCAGGGTG
The DNA here is from genome assembly GCA_038502445.1 of Eremochloa ophiuroides. NCBI lineage: Eukaryota > Viridiplantae > Streptophyta > Magnoliopsida > Poales > Poaceae > Eremochloa > Eremochloa ophiuroides. Next base: position 89,421,906 of record JAHLJS010000003.1, read on the forward strand.
ATAATGCACTTCAATATCATAATCTTTGATCAACTCAAGCCATCTTCGCTGCCTCATGTTCAGTTCTTCTTGTGTAAAGATGTACTTCAGGCTCTTGTGATCTGTATACACATTGCAGGTACTGCCTAGCAAATTGTGGCGCCAGATTTTCAAGGCATGAACCACAGCTGCCAATTCTAAGTCATGAGTAGGATAATTTTCTTCATGAGGTCGGAGTTGTCGTGAAGCATAAGCAATAACTCTGCCCTCTTGCATCAAAACACAGCCGAGACCAGTACCGGATGCATCACAATACACATCAAATGGCTTTTCAATATCTGGCTGAGCTAGGACTGGTGCAGTAGTCAAACACTTCTTCAAGGTTTGAAACGCTGCCTCACATTCTGACGACCACACAAACTTGACTTGATGTTTCAACAAGTTGGTGATTGGTTTGGCTATTCTTGAGAAATCTGGGATGAAACGGCGGTAATATCCCGCCATGCCCATAAAACTGCGGACCTGATGAACAGTGGTTGGCGGTTTCCAATTTAAAATTTCCTCTACCTTACTCGGATCGACAGATACTCCTTCAGCTGAGAGAATATGTCCGAGAAAAGGAACTTTGTTCAACTAGAATTCACACTTGCTAAACTTTGCATAAAGCTGGTGCTCTCTCAAACGAGTTAGGACAGTGCGAAGGTGGTTGGCATGTTCTTCGGGTGTTTTGGAATAGACAAGGATATCATCGATGAACACGACAACAAATTTGTCGAGCTCGGGCATGAAGACGGAGTTCATGAGATACATGAAGTAGGCAGGTGCGTTGGTTAGGCCAAAAGACATGACTAGATATTCATATAGGCCATATCTGGTAGTGAAAGCCGTTTTTGGAATGTCTTCAGGACGGATTTTGATTTGGTGGTAGCCGGACCTAAGGTCGATCTTAGAAAACACCCTAGCTCCAGCCAGTTGGTCAAAGAGTAGGTCAATACGAGGCAACGGATATTTGTTTTTGACAGTCACCTCGTTGAGTGGACGATAGTCGATACAGAGTCGAAGAGATTGGTCCTTCTTTTTAACAAAAATGGCAGGACAACCCCAAGGAGATGAATTAGGGCGGATGAAACCCTTATCAAGCAGCTCTTGCAACTGAATTTTAAGCTCTGCCAATTCCTTGGGAGGCATCCTATAAGCTCTACGAGAGATAGGAGCTGTTCCAGGCTTTAGCTCAATGGCAAATTCCACATCTCGATCAGGTGGCAAACCGGGCAACTCATCAGGAAACACGTCTGGAAATTCACAGACCACAGGAATCTTCATCACTTCTTCCACTGAGGTAGCACACAACCTTTGCACGGTTTTCTCCACCTTTCTCATAGGTAGTGGAAGTTGGATAAGAAGTTTGAGTTTGACTATTAGGTATGTTCACTCTTATAGTTCTATTCAGCACATCAATGAGAGCATTGTGCTGGTACAACCAATTCATACCTAATATCACCTCAATATCTTGATTCTTTAGCACTATCATAGTCGTAGGGAATTTATGCCCTCCCAACTCTATAGGCACTCCCTGAACTACCTCTTTAGTAGACATACGCCCCCCGGGCGAATGTATAAGGAAATCTTCCTTCATTTCCCAAATTGGAATTTCATGCTTGACGACAAAGGTACGATTTATGAATGAATGCGATGCACCAGAATCGAAAAGCGTAAGTGCAGGATGATTGGCAACAGGGAACCTACCCATCATGACGGGCTCTCCCGCAGGGATATCATCAACTTGAGTGTAATAGACCTGACCTGCTTTCTTGACAACTTTGCCCTTCTGAGCATGATGTTGATGACCACGGTGCTGACTCTGCTGCTGCTGCTGATGTTGCTGCTGCTGACCACCAGGTGCATTCTGATTGTACCTCTTTGGGAAAGGGCAGTTGCGTGCCCAGTGCCCCATCTTACCACAGTTGTAGCAAGGATGATTGTAGGTGGTTTGAGGGGTATTAGTACGAACGCCAGGGGCATTCGGCTGAGTGGCATTTTGTTGATTTGAGGTGTGGGAGGTGGCGGCGGTGCGCACAACCACCTGCTGTTGAGGATAAGATGGACGATTTTGGTGAGTGGGGTGGTAGATGAATTTCTGGCGGTTCTGACCACCAGAAAATGCAGGCCTCTTATTCTTTTTCTTCTCCTCCTGGAGCTGACGGTTGCTTTCTTCAAAAGCCAATGCACAGTCAACCGCTTCATGGAAAGTACATTTGAGGTTGTTGGACAAACTGCGCTGAATCTTGTAATTCAGCCCCCTGATGAAACAGGCCTTCTTCTTCTCATCGGTGTTGGTGTGCTCGGGTGCATACTATGCCAGATGGTTAAACTGTCCCAGGTACTGAGTGACAGTGGACTCGTTCTGCTTCAGTGACAGGAATTGATCCAACTTCAGCCTCATCACACCCGCGGGGATATAATGAGCACGGAACGCCTCGCGGAACTCCTGCCAGGTGAGCTGGTGTCCTTCAGTCTGTGCTGCCAACAGGTTGGCATACCAGGTCGTTGCTGGACCACGGAGTTGTTGCGCTGCGAACAGAGGTTTCTGTACCTCTGTACAGTGGATCAAGCTGAACTTCTGTTCCATGGTACGAAGCCAATCGTCTGCCTCCAGAGGTTCATCTGCCTTGGTGAATACAGGCGGACGGGTGTCGGTGAAGTCAACATAGGTGGTTTCCTCATTGTCGCGGCGACCACGGCGTCCACCACGATCTTGCTGACTCTAAGCTAGCAGGGTTGCCACGTTCGTCAAAGCAGTGATGGCCTCTGCCAGAGTGGTTGGAAGTGGTGGCGGTGGAGGAGCGCCAGTCCCATGACCAGAGTGATCTCCCATCTGTTAACAAGCAACCACTAAGGACTTATATTACATAAACAGAGCATAGAAGCACACACAATTCTTACATTATTAATATTACAAGACTCGCACCCAAGCAAGAGTCACGCCCCATACTAAGGTTTTTTTTTTCTAGCAAGCACCTATTTTACAAACTGGAAAGGCAACTAGCTGACAGCCCTAGGCCTACACTAGTCTAGTCCTCGTCGACTGCAGACGCGTAGGAAGCGTCACTGTCCACGAAGTCCTCCTCAAAGTCCTCGTCACTCTCCTCGGAGCCTGCCTCCTCGACCTCGATAGGCTCGATCTCCTCGTCAGTCTCCTCCATGTCCTCCTCACCAAGGACAACTCCAAGCTCCGGGTCCTCCTCCTCAGGTACCGGAATAGGGTAGAGCTGATCATTGAGCTGGTGCACCTCCTCGTGCAAGGCGATGTTGTCTTCCTCCAGCTGCGCGGTGCGCTGCTCTGCCCGCAACATCCTGTCCATGATCGCTCCCTCGCGATCCCAAGCCTCGTCCCGCTGCTTCGTCAGGCGGTCAATTTCCCGACGCAAGTCTCGGTTGGTCCTCACATCACGATAGTGATTGAGGCGAGCCACACGGTAGTCCTCCTCCCACTGACTCACTAGCCTCTGAAGTCTCCCGACCTCAGCCTCCAACTCCTCACTGCTGCGACAGGGTGGGCGACCCCCAGAAGCCTCGCCCTCCCCGGTACGTGGCGCCAGCTGGTGGCGCGGAACGCCACGTGGTCCCGTCATTTTCCTGGCAGTGAGCTTGCAACGAGCCATCTGGAGAAGGTAAGTGGATTTTATAAGATATACAAGTTAGCAAGAACAGGTTTGGTAACTTATCCCAAATACCCACTTTTAAGGAGGAAGTTATTATTATGTGATTAACATGATGCATGCACGTACTTACGAATTTAAATCATGCAAGTAAACACATACAAAAGTAAGTAAACTTTTCAACATAGGGCTAATAATAATAATATTATTCCACATGCTACCATAGCCACATGATATTAAATATAAATCACTTAAGACTACGGAGTAATATAAGAACAGAAGCAATTTGGACCCAAAATAATATATTAAGTTTTATGATCCAAAACATTTTGAAGTTTTCGAAAGGTAATCCGTAATGATTGGCAATGTAATGCTCTGGTACCAACTGTAACAGAACCGCCTAAATTACATGGCCCACAGGCGACTGTCATTATCATTAATGACTCTGACAGCCGAGCCCATGTTCCATATAACCTAGACCGATCTGTCGGGCTACATCAGCGCCCAAATTTTTTTTTTCTTCCGCAGGATCACATTGCGAATGCATTACAAGATTACAACATTTCACAGTAAATTACATCAGAGTACAGGAGCGGAATATTACATAACTTTATGTTACAAACCAGTTGTTCAAATAGAGTTCCAGTACGATTATTACAATCCATAAGTAGTGGCAGTAGCAGTTGAATAATTATACAACATTATACATGAGGTAACTCGAACCCTGCCCACGGGTTCCACTTCACTCTTCCTCGCTACCCTCCTGGATGATGGTCATACAGCACGGAGCAAAACAGACATCTGAAGGCGGATCTCCTGCAGCAAGGGTTAACAAACCCTGAGTACTAGGGGTACTCCGCAAGACTTACCCGACTAAAGGTGTAAGATGAGACTCAGGAATGCAGGGTCATAGGTGAGGCTAGCAGGAATTAAAAGATTTCCAGAAAAGCATCACTATCCAATTTTATTTCATCATTATCATCATCATATATCTATAGTTCCAATATTCAAACTCATAGATCGTCATTTTTCCACTTACTTCCTTTATTCAGAAAACACCTAGTTGAGAACCACTTTTCGGGGTAGGGAAGTGGATTGAGTCTCCATTGACCGAGGAGCACGTCGATTCGAATCCAGAAAGTATACCCAGCTGGGGATTCTAACCACACTGCATATGCAGCACGCCGGCATACATATACCAACCTAGCATCTAGGTCTTTCTATCCCGGAACCGGTCCTGCGCCACCCGGGAGCACAGTACTCCACTCGTCTCCAGGCACGACGGCCACGTGGGTACAAGCTACTCCCGCCATCTCTCCACTCCCAGTGCGTGGTTGTCGGTTCCAGCAATAGAGCCACCTGACTCTAGGCTTTCCACAAAGGTATGTGGCTAGGCTGTTCATCTCGATCCAGCACGCCTACAACGAACGGTCCCTATAGTTTTGAAAACCGTGTCTGCCGGTGAGAAGTCATGGGAAACGCCGTCCCACGAGCACGTCAGCCGAGCGAAACACCTTACAGTGATATCGACCAGCTTTGAACTATTCCGAAGGTGATCGTGCATTGGGACTCTAACGCAACTACACATCGACCAACGGATCACAAGTTCTCCACTAATCATAAAGTATGTATACATTCATAGCACAGAAAATAGTTTTTTTTTTTAATTCTAATTTTTATTAAGCATGCCTAAGCATTTTTGTTTAAACCATTTCATTTAAATCAGGTTTCAGGATAATTATTTGGGACAATGCATCTGGATAGGTAACAATCAACTCCTATCAACTTAATGCAATAGATTGACTCGAATTATAAAGAATTTCACAACAGAGGGTTAATGCACCGGGGCTTGCCTTGGAGTGAAAAGAGGGTCGGGTTGGGATCGGTCCCGCAGATGTCGAAACCCTGGATCTCCTCCGGAGCTGTCTCCCCAGCAGTGGCCTCGACTTTCACTTCCTCGCTCCCGGTCACTACACGTGTGCAATGATGCATGCTTAACATGATGCAACAGTCTTTATAGGAATGCAATAATCAAGGATTAACATCTTGAGTACAACTTTCCTTCACGGAAAAGTTGTAAACGGAGATCAAAAATTATACAGCAATTATTAAAGAGATGATTTTAGCAGTCATGGAAAGCAGTTGCACGACTTTTACGACTTTGACCTTACACTAACATCTTTTATTGCCAAGGATCATATAGGGGTGGATCCTTGAGCTTCAATCAATCCAAAATCCACACAAAACCCTAAATCCATTTCTTCTACTCATTTTATTTATTTTTCCTAATTTCACATATATTTACTAACTAACCAAACTAACTCCAATTGTAACCAAATCTCACCAACAGCTAGGTTTCATCATTAAACAGAGCCACAATTAATTTCATGATTTTTGGAGTTACCTATAATTTATTAAAAATCAACAAAGTTGCATTATCCATTTATTTGGCTGATTTTTACCCCTAACAGAAAAGGTCTAAACTGAACATATGATATTTTTATTAAATTCTATACATCACAGAGAGCTACCACAAAATTTTTCATGATTTTTCAGGCCACAGATTAATTCCTATGAAATTGACAAACATCAGCACTATTCATAGAAATAAATTTGAAAAAGGCTATTGAAAATCGCTGGAAAATGGGAAAAACGAAACCGGCTCGGCCCGGCCACTCGCCCCCGCCGCGCTGCCCGCGCCCGCGCCCGAACTGGGCCGGCCCACTATCACGCGCGTCGTCTCCCGCGCGCACGCGGCCCGCGCCTGCGCGAGCTGAGGCGCTGACAGGCGGGCCCCGCCTGTCAGCTCCTCCTCCTACCTCCCGCCAGCTCGCGCACGCACCGGCACGCGGCGGTCCGCCACGGGTATCGCCGCCGGCGACTTCAACAGCGAAACTGACCGCGTCAGTCCACGCCCTAGAGCTAAGGGAACACCCAGGCATGCTCAGCTCCTACCCTAATCGCCTACGACGAGCCGAAGCTCGCCCATGGCGGACGCGCAGCCCGGCGGATCTACGCCGCCCACGCCGGACCCGCGAAGTAATAACAGAGGGGTTGGGGAGGGTCATCAGCTCACCACGGGTCTCGGTGACAAGGTGGTGAAGGCAGAGGTGGCCCGAAGGGACGAGCTTGACGGTGACCGCAACGGCGGCGGCGTGCTCCGACGGTAACTCCCCCGTTCCGGCGACACTGGACCACCACAGAGCATACGGTCGCAAGCATGAGAAACTACAGGCTACATGGAGCCTCGGACACAAGCTAAGAATCCCCAGAACTCACCTAATCGGTCTCGACACCGCACGCGGCTCGCGGCGGCGCTCCGGGCACCCGCAGCGACGGCGACGAGTACACCGGCACCCTCGAGCCACTACAGCTTCCACCAGTGGGCTCGGGAGGTGCACAAGAGAGTTGGCTAGATGCTCACGAGATGGAAAGAGTGATGGTGGTGCGGTGTGGGCGAATTTTGCCGGCGAACCGAGCGAACTCCGGCGAGCCGGGAAACGGGAAAAGAAGAAAGCGGCCCGCTCGTCGTATTTATAGGGCAGAGGACGAGAGGGAGAGGGAGAAGGAGAAGCCCGCGAGTCAATTTTGCCATCGTGGGAGCAGGAACGCGCAAGGACGGGCCGGCGTCACTCGGCCACGCCGGCGGCGTGCGAACAGGGGAGGGAGGACGAAGCCCATCCCCGGCTACTGTAGCTCTACATACCCCATTTTTGTCTTTTGTACAAATATCTCCCAAATTTGTGTATAAAAATTAAAAACCACAAATACCAAAGTTGTAGCATTTTTCCTGCTGAACATTTTTGATTTTTGGATCTACCCCAAATTCGGCCAAATTTGAAAACTATGGAAAAGGGGGTGAAATGGTTTTTTGAATTTCAAACAGTATTTTCAAAATTACTTTTGATTTTTCTCAAGAACTTGAAAAATGGCTAAAATAGAAGTTGTTCCCCTCAGAGAGCTTTACAACTTTCATTAAGGAAGTTTTGTCAGATTCCAATTAATTTTTGAAATGGCATTTCAAATTCAATTTTTTTATTCACTGTTTTGAGTTAAATTCAAATTTTCATAACAGAACTTCAAAATCTCCAAAAATAAAAGTTGTCACATTTAATTAGATATACAACTTTCATTAAAGGATCACCCCTAGATTCCTTCTAGATTTTGAATTAGGGTTTTGGGGCTAAATCTAGGGTTATTTCAAATATGCAATTAGGATTTTAAATTTTCAACCCAATACTTTATCAATCCAAGCCACTCTAGGTCCCTAAGCACAATCATATGCAAATTAATTAAGTTAATTATGATGACATGGTAGGTTATTTATTCCGTAATACCCAGGGTATTACAAAGCTTGTGAGAGGTTGGAGCTCACCTCGCGGGAGATCGCAAAGAGCATCGCTAGTAGAGCGAGACGTGAAGAGCGACAAGTGGTCCGGCCGGATCAAAGAGCTTGAGCTTGTGGGCGCCAAACGTGGGGGTAGTGACTTGTGGTGGGTCACTCAAGCTAGAGGATCGGCGGCAACCTTGGAGCTTGTCTCAACGGAGGACGTAGCTTGTGGCGACAAGTGAACCTCCGGGAAATAAATCACCGCGTCAACATCTTCCCATCTTTCGCGGTGGTTTGCTCCCTTCTACACAAATCCCTTTTTACTTTGTGCATTACTTTACTTGTGTAGTTGTAGTTGCTCTTGTGAGACCGGTTAGCTTGTGTAGCTTGCCACTCACCTTCTTAGCTTGTGTAGCTTAGAAGTAGTTCTCACTTAGTTTGTGTAGCTAAAGTGAGTTGCGCTCTTTGATTTGGATTGTGCATCCTTGTCATTGAGCAAGTAGTGAACTTTGGTGCTTAGTGCTCTTTTGCTTGCTAGTTGGTAGGAGTTTCCCCTGTACTTAAAGTACTAGTGCTTAGGTTTGTGTGACCTTACGCTAGAACGGTTTAGGAAAGCTCAAGCTAGACTTGCACCTTTGCTTCTCGTTAGGATCTTTGGCAAGGTGTTTAGAGTCTTAGTTAGAGGGGTGAATTGTCGCTAGAACCGATTAGGTTTTATTCCGCTGCGATTAGTTGTTATAAAGGACTATTCACCCCCCTCTAGTCCGCCATCTCGACCCTACACCTGTATGCCTAGATACGGTGCAGGGAGAATGAGAAGGCAACCAAACAGACCCTAAATGTTTTCAGCAAGTATGTTGCACGTATTGCCGAAAGTGCGCGTCCAGAGAGAGAGAGAGAGAGAGCGTGTATGGTGGTGTGCCATTGTTTGAGATCTGTGCCCAGCTCGATCGATTTTGAGAGGGGATGAATCATTCCTGAGGTTTGTCTGCTGTTTGTAATAGACTAGGTGATTGCCGGTATATTGTAACGGGAGCATAAAGGTGTTTTTATAGTCAACCATGATAATTCAAAAAGTTTATAAGGTGTTTGATAGTCAACCATAATCAGAATCATGATAGTTCATGAATCAAAAAAAAGAATCATGATAGTTTAACTTAGACATGTGTTATACCATGACAATATAGATAAAATATAACTGTGGATGAACTCACATGAGTAGTTGATTAACTCAGTGACTTTACATTTTGCAAAAAAAACATGAGTTGACAATGATATATATAACAGAATCGAGATTGGATAACACAATGAGATATGTATGGAATAGCATCGAGAGTTGATATAGGAACATTGCGTGCGTACTGCTCAAGAGAAGACAAAAAGAAACACACGTTAGGTCGTCCATGCTGAACGGTGCCGCATGTGAGACTGTCAATATTGGTACCGTTGAGATAGACAGAGACGTGAACTTCAAAGCCATTAGAGTTTTTAGGACCAACTCGCTATGGATTATCAATTTATGTAAATGATGTTCTTTGTGTACGTACCAACTGAGATTGAAGGTTTGGTATACATGTTGTAAAAAAAAGGGTTTGGTATATATGGATTTTGATGTACATGAACTATTATGTATTGCATATAATAACTAATATATTGTATATATGAATTTGATTATATTAAATTTAGTGATATGAATTATGATATTTGTGTGTGTGTGTAATTTTTTAGAATCATTTTGGATATCAATTTCTGAAATTTAACATTTCCTTAACTCGTGGCATGTAAAAGCGTGAGAAAAACTTTAAGACGCATACAGCACCGAAATGCGTGCATGAGACATCAAGATAAGCCATAAAATCCTGATTAACCACAACCATACAATCCTAATTAAATCTAACCATACAAACAAATCTAATTAAACATAACTGCAAAAATAAAACTAATTAACACATAAACATTACAAAATGGTGACATCTCTCATCTGTCTCCACCAAATGTCGTGTAGGTCTTAGATTGTGTAACTGCAGACAATATCTATATAATTGAACACCCAGATTAATACACTCTCTTTCGCTCACAAGACCGAGCACACGGTCGCCCATAGATGTAACCTACCATAGGACCGTTGACATTCGGGTTTTGTTTATTTTTAGGCAAAATTGGTATCCATATGTGGTATGTTGGGCCAAGTAGCCATCGTAATTCTAGGAGTACCCCAGTCATGGAATGACTTGATTTAGAACAACCTGCAAGCCCCATGCAACATAGGTAAAGCTAATTCTTTCGTTCTAAATTATAAGACGTTTTTTCTGAATATATTACTTTTACTATGTATCTGTTCACAATATATAACTAAGTATATAGTAAAACTTATGAATTTAGAAAAGCTAACGTGTTATAATTTAGAGCGGACGGAGTATACAATAAGTCATATGTTGTTGAGACTTTCAGATCTTGAGTTATTTTAAATGTACATAGATCGGTTGTAACCCGATCTAATGCATCAAACCAAACCATAGCAAAGCATGTGAATGCTAGATCGAGTTAGTTAGCACTTAGCAAGAACACTAGCGTTTAAACCAAAAGATCAAAAACTACGGCTTAAACATATTTAGTATCGTAGATATTGTGCACATTTTAGGAAAAAGTCTACTTAACCCTCTGAAAGACCCTAGTTTGGTTTTGGTAATTGATGAAACCTAGTTACTAATATAAGTGCTAAGTATGTGTAGCCAAGAATAGATTAGTGATAAGGAGGAAGATGATATGAGCTCAAGTGAAGATCAAGATGAAATGACCAAGAAGAAAGAAAAGGACTTAAAAAAGGAAAGTTAGAGGCTAAGGTATATCCAAATAGGGATTTTCTTTTAGTGATCAAGACTCCAAGTGGGAGTGATCACATTTCATATAGATAGCCGACTATCAAGGGGAGAACTAGGCTATTGGATTACTTTCAAGTGCTCTAGTTTGTATTTCATGTGTATTGATCTAACCAACCTAGAGAACCTCTTTGAAAACCCTTGAAAAATGTTTGCAAAATGCTAACACACTGTGCACAAGTGTTGAAGACCTTGAGTGTTAGCACATAGAAGTAAGGGGTGAGAAATAGACTTGAAAAACGCTGAAAAATAAGCGTCGGACCGTTTGCCATCGTAGCGTCGGACCATTGGGTAGGTCCGATGCCTATCTCTAGCTCTGACTGTTGCCGAGCGTCGGACGCTCGTTCATCGAGCGTCGGACCATTACCTTCTTCAGACGACGGTGGAAAACAGCGAGGCGTGACGCGTGGCACTTTCTGAGAGCGTCGGACGTTGGTGAATCATCCGACGACGAGCGTCGGACTAAGTCCGACGGTGTTTTAGCGCTTCTGAACCTCTCTGGAAGCGTCAGACGCTGAGAATCTTTAGTCCGACGCACTGACTCGCTTGGTCCGACGGTACACGCATAGTGAACTGTGAGAGGGCGTCGGACTCTGTTGTTTAGTTCGACGCCCCCAGTCCGACAGTGTAAGAACTGGCGCGAAGACAACCGTTGAGATCGGACGAACGATGTTCAAACATGTTGACACGTGGCGAGATCTAGAGCGTCGGACGCTATCGCTTGGTCCGACGCCCCGAAAATCGTGGTTAACGACTGTTTTGCAGTGGGTAACGGCTAGATTTGCATTTGGGGGTATTTATACTCCCTCCCTGGTCACTTGGTGACACCTTTGCACAGTTGGATCATTGTCATACACTTTGTTGCATTCTAGCCTCCCACTCTCTCACTAGTTCATCATCTTGATCATCCTTAGTGAGATTGAGTGAACCTCAAGTGCATATTTGCTTGTGATTTGCATTCTATAGCACTTGAGAGGAAGCCTTGGTTCAGTTCTTATTCTTTTAGGACATTGCCGTATCCCTATATGGCTTGGAGGAGAAGAAGGTGTGGAGGAGCTTGGTGATTGTGCTTGTGAAAGGTCCTAAATGGCTAGACGGGGGTGAATAGCCTATAAAAACTTTTACAAACAACACTTAAGATAAAGTGGTTAGACAATTAAATGGCGAAGCGAATTCTTGCGCTAGCCTACTAAAAGATGCAAGCAGCCTAACCGTTCTAAGCTATAGTCTCTATTTCACACACAAGAGGCTAAGTTGTTACTTCTACTCTACTCCTAGGTGAGCAACTAAGCTAACAAGCTACACAAGAGTAAGTGAGAGAATGTAAAGAGTTGAGAGAGTGAATCTTATACCGCCGGTGAAGAGTAGAGAGTGCCAAATGAATAATCAATCACAATACAATAGAAATCCTCGGTAGAGAGATGACACAAGATTTTTTACCGAGGTTCACTTGCTTGCCGGCAAGCTAGTCCTCGTTGTAGCGATACACCTACTTGGAGGTTCACGCGCTAATTGGCATCACACGCCAAACCCTTCTCAAGGGTGCCGCATAATCAATACAAGATGGGGATCCACAAGCTACGAGCAATCTACTAGAGTAACCTTTTGCGATCTCCCGCGGGGATAGGCTCAAGAACCCCTCACAACTCACCGATTGGAGGCGGAGACAATCACCAACTCCCCTCAACGATCCTTGCAGCTCCAAGCCGTATAGGAGTCGGCAAACTCCTAGAGTAACAAGAGAAACCGCTGCGAAAGACAACTACCAAGTGTCTGTAGATGATCTCTATCAATGCAATGCACTTGATGCTCTCCAAACTCACCAAATGATGAACACAATCAAGTAGGATGAGTGAGAGTGGAGTGGGAAGGCTCACAAGTATGTTATAATATTCAGGAGTGCCAAGCAATGCTCCCCAAAACCGGCCAAGTCCCTATTTATAAGCCACACACAAAGAACTAGCCGTTTGGTCAAAACTGCGCACTGTCGGACTGTCCGACGGCCTGACCGTCGGACTAACAACGCCGGTCCGACGCCTCGGATGGACGCCACGTGTCCTCTGCCGTTTGAAGTCGAATGTTGGATCACAACGGCTATTTTCTCGAGCCAAAACGACCGTCGGACGGTAAGCCGTCGGACCAAACCTCCGGTCCGACGCTCCGCCGAAAACCACCGTCGGACTCTGAAACAACAGGCCGTCAGACTAAAACTCGCCAGCGTCCGACGTTTCCAGAGAGGTTCCAAAACGCTGAAAACGCGACGCTCACCGTCGGACTAATGCCGAGCGTCCGACGCTCCTCTGCTCTCCACGTGTCGAACTGCTGCGGCTCTGCACCGTCGGACCCTGAGGACAATGGTCCGACGCTTCGAAACGAAGCATTTGACGCTTGCTGAAGGTGTTAGCCATCGGACCGAAGACAATGGTCCGACGCTCAGTCAAGTTAGAGTCCGACGCTAGTTTTTCTATTGAAACGTTTCCGAAATTCGCCGAATCCTGCCTCACAAGCTCGACAGGAGGAAGAGAGGACCAAACCCTCTCTAACCCTCAAACTTCACCCCGTTTGCAAAGGCGCTAACACTCCAAAGTGTCTCTCACTTAGGTGCACGTGTGTTAGCCTTTTCAAAGAGTTTTCCACGGGTCAAATTAGTGTTACTAGCATTTATATGCATATGCAATGATCATGAACACCTAGAAGCACTTGATAACCGCATTTCATCAACGATTTCGCCCCTCTTGATAGTACGACTATCTATCCTAAATGTGATCACTCTCTCTATGGAGTCTTGATCACCAAAACGAAAAGAGCTCCTATTGGTTATACCTTTGCCTTGAGCTCTCGGTTTCTTATCAACTTTCTTCTCATCTTTTGATAGACCTTGTGGACACCTTTGATGATGGACTTATACCATTTGCATGGATGCCGTCATTACCCTTCACTTGTGGCCTCCACGGATCCGTTCCTTTGCTCCATCTTGTTTGCTAATTGTTCTTATGAAACACTTAGAGCACACTATTAGCAGACTAGGTTTCATCAATTACCCAAAACCAAATATAGGCTTTCAGCTTGCCCACACCCGGCAATTGTGAGGGGTTCTTGTGCCTCCCCCGAGCGGAGTGCTCAAAGGTAATTCTAGTGGATTGCTCGTGTCTTTGAGTTACTTCCTCCGTGATAGGTTCTTGTGGCGTCTAGTGTAGGCTCGGTGTGTGATACCGATTAGCCACCGAACCACCGGTTGAAGTCGACACAACGAAGACGTAGCGTGCCGGCAAGCACGTGAACCTCGGGGATAAATCTTGGTGTCTCTATTAATTTCCTCACCTTCGAGTGAGTGACTTATTGATTGTCCCGGTGATTGGCTTCCTCACAAGGCAAATATTTAATCGACGATCATTCCTTTTTTATTCTTGTGCAAAGTAGCTTGTTTTCTTGTCTTGTGTAGTTGTGTAGTCTTTTAGGTTTTGCTAGCTGTAACAGAACCGCCTAAATCACGTGACCCACAGGCACCTGTCAACGTCACTAATGACATCTGACAGCCGGACCCGTGTTCCATATGACCTAAGCGGGCTCTGCCGGGCTACATAAGCACCCGTTATCTCCGACAGGATCCCATTGCGAAGTCATTACAGAGTTACAACATTTTATAACAAAATACATCAGAGTAGAATTTGCGGAAGAATAAATAGTACTTAATATTACAGACCAGTGTTCGAATAAAATTAAGTGCAGTTATTACAGACCATAAATTTAAAAGAGTAGCAGTAGAGTTTGGAACAACAATACGACAGATAGTTAAATATTTCACGAACCCTGCCCAAGGGTTTAACTTAGTCTTCTTCACTCTCCTGGACGATAGTGATGCAGCACGGGGCGAGACAAACTTCGGTCTCCTGCTGCCCTCCTGCAACGGGGTTAACAAACCCTGAGTACATGGGGTACTCCGCAAGACTTACCCGACTAAAAGTGTAAAATTAGAATCAGGAATGCAGGCTAAGGGGAGTCAAGGTAAGGTTTAGCAAGAGTTCAAAAGTTTTACGGAAAAAGCACTACTAATCCTATCTCAATATTTTATTTCAATAACATTATCCATCATTATCCATTTCTCCAAGTTCTTTCTCATATATCAACATTCTTTCCTTTACTTAATCTATTTCAAAACAATCCTAGTTCCGAACCACTTTTCACTGTAGGTGTGAGGATCAAGTCTCCATATCCGAGGAGCAACGACGATTCGAATCGATTAATACCCAGCTGGGGATCCCTATTCACACTGCGTATGTAGCACTTAAGCTTGCATACGCCAACCCCGCCTACCACGGCTTTTCATACCCCGGAACCGGTCCTGCGCCACCCGAGAGCACAGTACTCCTCTCGTCTCCAGGCACGACGGCCACGAGGGTACACGCTACTCTCGCCATCTCTCTACTCCCAGTGCGTGGTTGTCGGTTCCAGCAGTAGAGCCACCGGAGTCAGAGGCTTTCCGTAGTATGTGGCTAGTTGCAAAGTCTTGATCACAGCAGGCCTGACAACGAACGGTCCCTAATATTTTTCCGTTAGAAACCATGCATTGGGACTCTAACCCAAGTACACTGGTAACTACCCGGTTTTCATATCCCTTTCCCGATGGCGACGAAAGTTGGGACTCTAACCCAAGCAGTTGGCCAACCAAGCGGGAAAAACCATCCCTGTTGATGACAATGAACTAGCTAGGAACACTGCCAACAACAAGGACATAACCAGTCCCATAAAGTGATTCATTGCATTTGTATCATCATAGTTTGAAATAGCATTTTTGCAAATCTAACCGTCAAGCATGACTAAGCATTTTTCAATACTTTTAATCAAATCAGGTTATCAGTTATTGGTAATTGGTCGAGGATGGTCATGCATCAAGTGGTTGTCAATCAACTCCTAGTAACCTAATGCAATAGATTAACTCAAGTGATAAATATTTTTAAATAACAAGGAGGGGTTAAATGCACCGGGGCTTGCCTTGAATTGCGTAGAGTGTCGGATCCGGGTCCGTTCCACAAATGTCAAACCCTTGTATGACTTCCTGAGTAGTCTCCTCAGATGGACCCTCAGACTTAACCTCTGGATTCTCGGTCACTACACGTTTGCAATGAATGAATGTATGAATGTGATGCACATGAAATGACAGACGAAATTTAATAACAAATAAATAAACCACACATGAGTATATGTCTCTATCTTAGCTAGACATGAATAATCTAATTCATACTGCCCTAGGTCATAAAGGTGATTGACCTAGAATTTCAATCAATCCAAAAATCCACGTCAAACCCTAATCACCAAAATTTCCTATTTATTTTATGAATCAATTAACCAAGCATATAAGTAACAATTAATTAAATTATTTCTATTTGACCTCAAACTTCACAAACAGATAGATCTTGACTTATAATAGTGGCACATAAAATTTCATGATTTTTGGAATTACAGGGAATTAATTAAAAATGCCTAAAGTTGCATTTTTTATTTAATATACTGATTTTTAACTACTACAGAAAGTGTTCAAAATCTATATTTAATATTTTTATAAAATACTACACACTATAGAGAGTACTCACAAAAATTTCCATAATTTTTGGGGCAGTATATTAATTCTCACAAAAAGATTAAAACACAGAACTATTCATTTCAATTATTAATAGAAAACCCTTTGGAAATTCCCGAAAAAAGGAAAAAGCCAAATTGGCCCGGGTCGGCCCAACAGCACGCAGGCCGGCCCAGCGCGGCCTCTTTCTGCCCCGCGCCGCTGATGAACGGGCCCCGCCCGTCAGTCTCTTCTTCCCTCCCTCCTTTCTTCTTCCTCCCGCCGTCTGCCACGCACGCGCGCGCGGCGGCTCTGCGCCACCGGCGCGGCCGTGCCGGCGAAATCGCCACTGGAGGCCGACACCCGACGAGTTCCCACTGATGACCGCACCCCAGCTACGGACTCCGCACCGCCCCCCGGCCTACCGAGCACGACCGAGAGCGGCCATTGCGGCTCACCGCGGCAGCGGCTCGACTCCCGCGACTTACGGACCATCACAAGCTAAACCGACGACATCGAGGGTACCACAGAGCTCACTGGGATCACGAATCATAGGTGGTTGAGACGGAGAAGGCTCGGAACGACGAGCTTGACGGTGACGGTCGGAAACAGCAAGTTGGGCTCGACGGCGATCTCCCGTTCCGGCGAACCCTGAGCTCCAAACAAGAAACCGTCGCGCACATGAGCACCACGACGAGACACGGAACGTAGAATACACGTGTTAACGGAGAGAGGCTCACCGAGACGAGCTATCCGCGTCGAGAAGACCCTCGGCGGCGCTCGGTCGGCGCGGAGGACGAAGCAGCAGCTGCGCGGGATTCCGGCAACGGCAACCCTCAACAAGTGGCTCAGGTGGCGCGCAAGGAAGTTGGCTAGCTGGCTGTGGAATTGAGAGGGTGGAGTTGGTCGGGACACGACCAATTCCCGCCGATCGGTAGTAACGGTCGCCGCCGATCGGTAGTACCGGTTGCCGGTGAACCGAGGAGAAGAAGAAGGCGATGGAAGAGCTCGTCGCCATTTAAAGCCGCGGACGGGGAAGAGATAAGGGCGAGGCGTCCCGGGGCCCCCCCTGCGGCGCACCACGCGGCGGTGCCCCGGCCCCGGCGGCCGGACGACGGCCGGCGCGCGGCGCGGCACGCGCGTACGGCGGCGTTCGTGAACAGGGGACCCCCCCTCGGCTACTGTAGCACAGAGGAATGGTCAAAAGCTATTTTCTCCAATTAAGCCCTATCCAAGCTGAATCAGTGAGTGATCCCAAAATAAAAGTTGTGGAGAATTTTGTGTTGAATACTTTTGCTTTTTGAAGTATATTCAAATTCGGTCAAATTTTCAAACTACAGAAAAGGGGGTAAAAAGGGGTTTTGAATTTCAAACTGAATTTTTAAAATTATTTTTGATTCTTCTCAACAACTTGAAAATTGGTAAACATGAAAGTTGTTCTTCTCAGAGAGATTGACAACTTCTATGAAGGAAGTTTTTGAAGATTCTTGATATTTTTGAAATTGAAGTTTCAAATATAAATTTCAATATAGTAATTTGAGTTAAATTTGAATTTTTATAATATAACTCCAAAATCTCCAAAAATAAAAGTTGTTCCATTTTTAAAACTCTACAACTTTTATTTAGACACTTTTCTCATATTTCATATAGATTTTGAATTGGGTTTTTAGGTCAACATTAGGGTTTAATTCAATTTCTATTTAATTTCATTTTTGAATTTTTGATTAAGGGCTCAAGTACACAATCAATACTTAGCTGAAATCAAATCACTCTAGGCCCTAAGCTCAATCATATGCAGATGCTTAAATTTAAATATGATGACATGGCAGATTAATTGAACTCTAATACCAAAGGTATTACACTAGCTTTCTTGTGTGGCTTAGAACTAAGAATTAACTAAAATTGTGTAGGTGGCTTGTCTAAGTTAGTAGTTGCACTAACATTGCACATTTAGCCATAATTGTTACTAATCTCTTGGCCTAAGTTCTTTGTAAAAATTTTATTAGGCTATTCACCCCCCTCTAGCCATACTAGGACCTTTCACCCTCTGACCTTTGTAGGGTGCTCTACTACACCCCTAAACTATCGAACGGTCTAGTTTACCCCCTGAACTTTTCAAAACCATCCAAAATACCCCCGAGCGGTTTTGAATGGCGGTTTTGCTACAGTATCACGGTGGTTTTGCTACAATATCGACGGTTTTGTCTTTTCCTTTTTTTATTTATTTTTGCTGAATCTTTGAAAAAAACATAGTAAATCACAGAAAAATTATAAAATAGAAAATTCAATTTTGTTGGACTCCACATGAGTAGATCTATAGAAAATTTTGTATTAAAGCATATTGTATTATATGTTCAGCATATTGTATTATATGTTCACTGTGTAGATCTACTCATGTGGAGTCCGACAAAATTGGATTTTTTATTTTATGACTTTTCTATAATTTACTATGATTTTTCATAAATTCAACATAAATAAATAAAAAAAGACAAAACCACCGATACTTTAGCAAAACCACCGTGATACTGTAGCAAAACCGCCGTCCAAGACTGCTCGGGGGGTAATTTGGCCTATTTTAGAAAGTTTAGAGGAGTAAACTAGACCGTTTTATAGTTTAGGGGTGAAGTAGACCACCTTTAAAGGTCAGAGGGTTAAGTAGACTTTTTCACACATTTTATCTAACCTTCATTAGAATGAGAGGACTTTAATTTAAGAAAAAAAACACGTTTAACATGTTTAAAACCTCGAGAAAACAATATATATTAGAGGAAGAAGAGTATTTCCTAAAGAAAAAGAGAAGAGAGAGTGTACAGGAGGGAAAGCAAGAAGAAGAGCACGGGCGCACGGCCACGCGCTCGTTCACTGCCTCCAAAACTGGTAAAGAAAACTTGGAGGAAAGACAGCAGGCAATTTCCATGTCCACTTTTTACAGCAAAAAAACAATTTCATTTTCTTTCTCCCGTCAGTCTCTCTCCTCGGCTCCCCTCGCTGGGGTCGCGTCGCCTGTTTGCTCCCTCCCTCCCGCATCGAGACGCCGCTTCCCGTCGCATCCCCCTCTCTCTCTCTCTCTCTCTCTCTCTCCTCCAGCCGCATCCAAACCCTAACCCTAAACCCCTCCCCCACCAACCTCCGTCCAGTCCCACTGACCTGGCTCCCCACCTCCGACTCGCCACGCTGGCCCGATTCGATCGATGTAGGTGAGCGAGCTCCCCGACCTCATGATGGCTCTGACTGCGTGGTGAAGAGAAGAGAGGCACAGCAAGCGCCGATGGCATTGGGAGATCTCATGGCGTCCAGGCTCGCCCACTCCTCGTCGTCCTCGCCGTCTCCGTCGCCGTCGACGGCCGCGGCACCGGCGCCGCCGCTGCCCAATCACCACCACCACCTCAACCACAACCAGAACCACAACCATGCCGGGGAGTCCGCCAACGGGCCGGAGCCCAGGAACGGGCTGGAGGTCGCCGAGGTGGAGAAGCCGGCGCCCGTGGCGTACCTGCCCCAGCTGGTCGTGCTGTGCGAGCAGCGCCACGAGCCCGACGGGATCGACGAGGCTGCGGCCGCCGCCGCAGGGCCCTCCACCAGCGGCCTCGTCTCCAAGTGGCGGCCCAAGGACAGGGTAATGGACGTGATGCAGTTTGCAGATGCAGTTTCTTCTGCTTCTTATGATAGTTTTATACTCCGCTATTCGCTCGATTCGGCAGCGCTTGGGCTCGGGGGCATCCTTAGGATAGCAACTAGCTGATTCAGCTTAAAAATGGTAGATTGGGTGCAGCTGTGGGGCGTGCGAAAGTGATTACGGTACCTGCCAACTTAGCAATTTAGCATTTATTTATCAATTTCCGTTACGGAGTACGAATGGACTGCGGTATTGCCAGATGTAACTCTAGCGAGACCCTGGAAGTCATGGAACAAGTAACCGCTATGCTCGCTGCTCTTTTGAGCAGGGCAGTCTTGATATTGTGAAATGAGTTATCGGTTACCACAGCCTAGTGTCTTCTGCTTCTTAAGTGTTTATAGAAAGGTTGTCGGTGCTGCGGGGCAGGGCTAAATTATAATTTACATGCTGTATTACTCTTTTACTGTCAATATGACACTGATCATTTCTTTGTTACAAAACGAAAATATTGTGCCCAATGGCGTGCAAATTCTTAATTTCATTTACCACCTAGATGTGGCATGGTGATCAGTCTTTCTCTATGTTTCGGATGAAGATTAGACAGTATTATTCTGGGTACCGAACTGGTCCTATAAATATTGTGATGATCATCATGGTGGCATGTGCATATACCTACATATACAATAAAATCCAATTTGTGCAGTCTTTGAAAAGATTTTGGTACCGAGTAGACACTATCACATGCCTACATATAATGAATGCTATCCCCCTGCCAAGTTCCAAGCATAGTTCTCAAGGCATCACGTAGGCGATGCCTAGGTGTCCAGGCCTCCCCCCCCCCCCCCCCCCAACCATCGCCTTGCAGAATGGTCGCCTGGGTGGGCAAGGCGGGCGCCTAGGTGTCTGGGCGGTGGTACATCGCGTTGCCTCGCCTTTACGCCTTGAGAACTATGGTTCCAAGCGACACTTCCTATTAGTGGCTTGTTGGCATCATATCATTAAAGGAAATAGAAATACTTATTCTCACTGGGTTGCTGTTGGTGAAGCTATTCGTTATAGGCAAAATTGCATCAAAAACACTCTATGAATCATTTTTTGGCATTTTTGCTAACATACCTCTCAGTTTTAGGCGAATTGCATCAATAACACACTATGAACCTTTTTTTTTGCACTTTTGCTAACATACTGATCTCCGATAGCATCATATTACTAAAGGAAATGCCTCAATTTTGCTAAAGTTCAAACATGGACAGAGACTGGATCATGTCGTTTATTAGCCATTGGCCAAGTTATAGTTAGCTGACCCCAATATGTTGATGTCAGTGGTGGCTTAAAAGGTTCCACTGTAACAAAGTTGGCATGCAAGCACATTGTTGTTTCAGGGTCACCACATTGTGCATGTTGCGATGGCATGAAGTACTAGATGGGAAATAGGGTGTCTCAGTTCGTGGCAACAGACATATGTGATTGCTAGATAAGGAGGTTTTGAGTGGAAATCAATTTAACATTATGAGCCTTGAAGTCCTTGGAATAACATTAGATATTATTGATGCTCTTGGGCAAAGACAATTTCTACATATGTTATATGTACGTACAGATGTTCCATTTTCCTTGGATTCTTTTTGGAATATTGCAGAATCACTTGGTGTAACTATATACCTTGTAAAATAAGCTGTACTTCCACCCTGAGGCAAAGCCACTTAGGTTTGCAGCTTATATTTACTTGTCTGAGGATCATGTTGCAACAACACTGCAGAACTTATTTCTTCTATTTACTATTCTAATTAGTTGTCTGTTTTGCTTGGTGTATTGTTCTGCACCATTACTGATTTAATCATTATGCAATTTATAACTATTTTATCGTTTCTTTTGTCTGGCCATAGGATGGTTTGCTAGTTCTTATAAGTTTCTGCATCTTTTACATGATCACTAAGAATGGATTTTGTAGTGCAGATGAGGACGGGATGTGTTGCTCTTGTATTATGTTTAAACATAAGTGTGGATCCTCCTGACGTAATTAAAATTTCCCCTTGTGCAAGAATGGAGTGCTGGATAGGTAAATTTTTCGTTGATTATATATTTCCAAATTTCAATTTAGTTGAAAAAAATTCAGTAAATGAACTGGTTTTCACCATTTGAATGAAACTGTGTCTTTTTTAACCAATTGCAGTTTCTGAATGCCAGATGAGAGCATATTGTTAATTAGTACGTAACAATAACAAAACCATTCAGCCCCAAGCTTGTTGGGATAGTGTAGATGAAACCCAACATGAGCACCGACAAGAAGGAAGCAAAAGGGAAAAAAAACTTATATAAATATATACAAAGCATCAACATTAGTAATATAAATAAAGGATGTAAAGTCTTGTTCATGGTTCAGACATGAATGTTTTTCCACCAAAGCACAATCTTTGCTTATATTCAATCCTTTCAAATAATTATTTCTTTCAGTATATTGTTAATTTGAAGTAAATGGCAAGAAGGAAACTATCTGGCACCTACTGTTCCATAGCTTTTAGATGAATATCCCCTTTTAATTTTCAAGCTGACAATTGGCATTTAATTGTAAAGGAAATTAACTTTTTTAAGCGTAAGATACTGCATCTATTGGCCATAGTCATGAAGATATAATGATATATATACTTATTTATTAGCCATTGTGATGATTACTTTGTCAAGAAGTTGTTACCAGATTTTAGACAACAGTTGTGACTTACATTTGTTGATAGGTTTGCGCTTCAATACTGTTATTGCACTGGGCGCAATTTCCTTGAGGTATGTTCATAGATCTTAATTCCTTTCTTTTCAGATCCTTTTTCTATGGCACCTCCTAAAGCCCTTGAGAGTATTGGAAAAACGTTGCATTCACAGTATGAGCGCTGGCAACCTAAGGTGAGGAACTTGCTGTCTTGTTTAACTTCAATCTTATTTTGGCGAGGATTGTTTGCATCTTCATATCCTATTCCTAACACCACTTGCAGGCTAAATACAAGCTTCAACTGGACCCAACAGTGGAGGAAGTTAAGAAGCTTTGCAATACTTGCCGCAAATATGCCAGATCAGAGAGAGTCCTTTTCCATTATAATGGCCATGGCGTACCAAAACCTACATCTAATGGTGAGATTTGGGTGTTTAACAAGGTAATATTATGAAGACACTGTATTACTTGCCAGGCATGCCTTACTTATCATAGGCGTCTCTGATAAAATAAAATGGTTCTTTTTGCATTTTGTTGCAGAGTTACACACAGTATATTCCGCTTCCAATTACTGATCTTGAATCGTGGCTAAAGACACCTTCCATTTACGTTTTTGATTGCTCAGCAGCTGGAATTATTGTGAAAGCTTTTCTAGAGGTATGCTACGTACTTCTAATTAACATAGGTTTCTCTGTGCTTGAAGACGAAGAGCATAATGATTTATGGGCTTGTTTTGTTTTCGTTCCTGGATTGTCTAATATTCATAATGACCTCTGTTTACTTCAGCGTCTAGACTGGAGTTCTAGCTCCTCTTCATCTTCACCTGAAGGACTGCATTCTTCTTGCTGCCTGTGAGGCACATCAAACTCTTCCTCAGAGTGCAGAATTTCCTGCCGATGTGTTTACGGCTTGCCTCACAACGCCCATCAAAATGGCTTTGCACTGGTTCTCTCTCTCTCTCTCTCCTCTCCCTCTCTCCTCTCCCTCTCTCCTCTGTTTGCGCATGCATATTTGTGTGGACAATTCCTTATTTTTTATTCTCCTTTTCTTAGCATGTTGTGCTTATGTGGGGACATACCTATAAACCATGCAGGTTTTCTAAGCGATCATTACTCCGTGGTTCTCTGGATCTTTCTCTTATTGACAAAATCCCTGGAAGGCAAAATGACCGTAAAACTCTTCTTGGGGAGCTCAATTGGATTTTTACTGCTATAACGGATACTATTGCATGGAATGTTCTTCCTCATGGTATGGTGTGTGTGATATAATTTTGGGAAACAAGAAAACTAGAGAAGATTATTCAAGTTCAAAATAAATGGCAGCCTATTTTTGGTTTATGATACAAGTTTCACTGCGCAGATCTGTTCCAAAGGCTTTTCAGGCAAGATCTTCTTGTTGCTAGTCTCTTCCGTAACTTCTTGCTTGCTGAGAGAATCATGCGATCAGCAAATTGTTCTCCAGTTTCTTACCCGTTATTACCCCCAACACATCAACACCATATGTGGTAACTAACCTGACCCGCCCTTCTGTTTTTTTCTTCTTTTTTTTTCTTTTTTTTTTTTTGCATTAACTACCTTTTGTGTGTCTTGTAACATGCTAAATCCCAGGGATGCATGGGACATGGCTGCTGAGATTTGCCTTTCCAAGCTTCCTCAGTTAATTGCTGATCCAAATGCAGAGTTTCAGGTTGTACTTATCATTTAGAATTTCAAGAAATATCACTAGTTTTTGCTGGTATTGTTTTGATATTTGAATACAAGCATTTCAGTATTGCTAATTTCTTTCTTTCCTTCAAACCAGCCAAGTCCGTTTTTTACGGAACAACTGACGGCTTTCGAAGTGTGGCTTGATCATGGATCCGAGGACAAGAAACCTCCTGAACAGTTACCCATAGTTCTTCAGGTAAGACATTTTGCTTTTACACTTACATTTAAGTCAGTTGTTTGTAAAACCTATATTAACTTTGTAATTGTAACCTTATTGCCCTTCACTTTTCCGCTGTCGTTTTAATTTGGTAAAATGTTGTACATTTGTATCTGCTATTCCCTCCAATCACAAAAGACTATTGTTTTTGGGTTGTGTTCAGTTAACCTATCAAAAAAATTTGGATTGTTAATTACCCTGTGTAACATTGAAAATATTATGGGTAGATGTAAAATCCAGCCTATATCAAATACTGCCTGGCTTCAATAGTGGGCTGTTGTGTCACCAGACAGATCCCATGGCCCAAGTTAAGAGGATCTGTCCTCATCTCTACAAAAGAGTAACAGGAGCACGAGATGGGCATCGAACAAAAATAGAGAAACAGAAAACAGACAGAGGGAAGGAAGCGATTCTTCCTCCTCTGTATCGAGATCATCTCCTCAGATTATCCCTGTGATTGCTCAGGTCCCTGATTTGATCTTGGCGGCGGCCACGATTGTGACAGTAGATTTGCCTCAAAACATATACTCATAATAACAGTACTTGGCAAAGCTTTGTTTTGTTGATCATGGCAATACCGAAATGATACAATTTTATGACTGGAGGGATTATATATATTTTTTGTTTTATTTTCCTTCTTACACCTTATATTTTTTTGCAGGTCCTGCTTAGTCAATCACACAGATTTAGAGCACTTGTTCTGCTAGGAAGATTTCTTGACATGGGGCCATGGGCAGTTGATTTGGTATGTACTGACCTCTTATGCATGTCCAATTTTATGAAATACTTGTTTTTTCTCTGTAGTTTTTAACCGCTGGCACTCATTGTCGTAGGCCCTGTCTGTCGGAATATTTCCTTATGTACTGAAACTACTTCAAACAAGTGCAATGGAGTTGCGTCAAATTCTTGTGTTTATATGGACAAAAATTCTATCTCTTGATAAGGTATGCACTCTTCATTGTAATGTTTTAACAGTTATTTTGTCTTAGATTCAGGTGTTTGACATGTAGCTTTTTCCCAAATGACAGTCGTGCCAGGTTGACTTGGTTAAAGATGGAGGACATGCATATTTCGTTAGGTTTCTTGACAGTTTGGATGCTTACCCAGAACAGCGTGCAATGGCTGCTTTTGTTTTAGCAGTCATTGTGGATGGGCATAGGACGGGCCAAGAGGCTTGTATGAATGCAGGGCTTATCGATGTTTGCCTGAGACACCTGCAACCTGAGAATCCTCATGGTTCACAGACAGAACCTTTACTTTTACAGTGGCTTTGCTTATGCCTTGGGAAACTGTGGGAAGATTTCCCTGATGTTCAGTTACTTAGTTTGCAAACAAATACGCCAGATATTGTAATATGCTTATTGTCAGAGCCTCAACCTGAGGTATGATGCCTTCATATCATTTCTACTCTTTCTTGACTACTTGACAGGATACATATTAAACATTTGGTCTTGCCAGGTCAGAGCTGCTGCTGCTTTTGCACTCGGGACTCTCCTGGATACTACATCATCAAATGGCACTGATGATGATTCTGATGATGATGAAAAGGTGAAAGCTGAAATAAATGTAGTTCGAAGCCTTCTGCAGATATCTTCAGATGCTAGTCCCCTTGTTCGATCTGAGGTTGTTATAGGTATGTGCATTGGAAAAATGTACTGTTTTTCCTAGAGCACTTCTTTTATTATGTTGAAATAGGGGATTTCTTTGAACCCTATATGACAATCATTCTGAGTTGATCTCTTGTTTTTGCAGCGCTTAGTCGCTTTGCGTTGGGTCACAACAAACATCTCAAATCTGTTGCGGCTGAGTATTGGAAACCACAATCCAATTCATTGCTGAAGTCACTGCCATCATTGGCAAATATAAGTAATCCAAACAATGTTTACAGTTCTAACAATATTCTACAAGGCAGCATTGGTCCTGTGCTGAGGGTTGGCAGTGATAGCAGTGCCGCTGGTCGTGATGGAAGAATTTCTACAAGTAGCCCAATTACCACAAGTAGCATCATGCATGGCTCCCCCCAGTCAGATGATTCTTCTCAACACTCTGATTCTGGCATATTATTGAGAGAGAATGCTAGTAATGGTGGTCTTGGCTACACTAGGTCCAGGCCTGTTGATAATGTCATTTATTCTCAATTTATATCAACTATGTGTTCTTTTGCTAAAGATCCTTACCCAAGAATTGCAAATATTGGTCAGAGAGCACTGTCCCTTATAGGTGTTGAACAAGTAGTCATGAAAAATAGTAGATTTAACAGTGGAGGTGCACATAGGGGAGAGACATCTGCTTTAAACTTTGGAATGGCACGCTCTTCATCCTGGCTTGATATGAATTCTGGTAAGTTAAATCGCTTTCCTTTCTGTGTGCTTGGAAGTTGAAACACCTTGCTTCACTGGGTGGTCTGAGAAAGTCAAGAATTGTTGAATTGAGTTTCCTATATTTTGCAGGAAGCAACTTGATAAAATTTAGGACCCCTCCTGTTAGCCCCCCACAACATGATTATCTTCCAGGATTACGCCGAGTGTGTTCTATGGAGTTTGGACAACATCCTATAAATTCACCTGATGGCTTAGCTGATCCTCTTTTAAGCTCCGCTGCAGCTCCCAGTAATGCCGAACTAAGTATACTGCCCCAATCAACAATTTACAACTGGAGTTGTGGTCACTTCTCTAGGCCTCTTTTAACGGGTTCTGATGGTAATGAAGAAGCAAATGCTAGAAGGGAAGAGAGAGAACGACTTGCACTAGATTATATCGCTAAGTGCCAGCGCTCCTGTATGTGGACATACATTAACTGCATTACATTGTTCTTGATGGTTTCCTTGATTATTTATATGGTTTTTTTGGTTGTTCACCCTTGGAATAGCAGCTTGCAAGATGACAAGCCAAATTGCTAGTTGGGACACGAGGTTTGATATGGGAACAAAAACAGCTTTATTGTTGCCATTTTCTCCAGTCGTCGTTGCAGCTGATGAAAATGAGCAAATAAGGTGAAATAATTATTGTAATTAAAAATCCTAGTGCCTGAAATACACTGTTTCAATCATGATGAAGTTCTGTCTTATGCCAGAGTGTGGAACTACGACGATGCGCTGCCAGTGAACTCTTTTCAAAACCATAATTTTTCAGACAGAGGGCTATCCAAGCTTTTGTTGATCAATGAGCTTGATGAGAGCTTGCTTTTAGCTGCCTCAAGTATGGCTCTGTCCTCGACTGTTTTTCCTTCTACTCTTATCTTCTACCACATTGTCTAATTTTCATGTTGCAGGTGATGGAAATGTACGTGTATGGAAAAATTTTGCTCAAAAGGGAGGACAGAAACTTGTAACAGCTTTCTCATCTGTTCAGGGACATCGAGCTGCTGGTCGCAGTATTGTGATTGACTGGCAGCAGCAATCTGGTTATCTTGTAATGTTCTATCCCCCCCTGTACTTCTAGTATTATTTTTTACGCATTGCATGTTCTAATACAGGACTTGCTCTCCTTTATTATCCAATAGTATGCATCTGGTGACATGTCGTCCATCTTGGTATGGGATCTTGACAAGGAACAACTTCTGAGCACTATTCAGTCATCCGGTGATAGTGCCATTTCTTCACTGGTGAGTTTTTGTTGGCATACACTGATCAGAGAAATTGGAATCTTTGTTCAAGCAACTTCTTATTTGTTATTTGACTAGGCTATATGTTGCACTTCATCGCCGAGGAAATAAACAGTTAACCATAGATTTGTTATTGCGTGTTTTGCGTTATGTGGTTCATGCTGTATACTTGATTTTCCTGTCTTCTATTAATCAGTAACTTAGAATGTCAATCTGTAACTGTATTTCACTGCTAGTCATTAGATACCATGGATTCCAGGGTGTATCTATTTGATAGTCAAATTGTGACAAATAATAATACACATGATAGGAATTAGGTACATCCACATGCTTTTTTGTTGGGGCTTTGGCATTTCTACCCTTGCTTTTAATCGAAATGGTGATTTTACCCTCGTTTTTTTAACTTTATGATTTTACCCCTGCTATTTCAAAACGAAGGGAGAGTCTACCCTTGGTCCGTTAAGTCCATCTAACGGTGTTAAGGACAATTTTGCCCATGCGTTTTTACCCTCATTTTATTATGATATTTGTGTTTTTACCCCTATTTTAGATCAGCAAGATGACATTTTGTGTACAGTTTTTTTAGAAAATTTCAGCAGCATTCCAGCTTACATCCATGTAATCATTTTTACATGCATACCATGATGCAATTTCTAGAGTTGTGCTTTTATTCATCCATACAAATGTGGCATATCCAGAAAGCATTGAAGGAACCAAACTGCTTCATTCAAATTTCTTGCCGTTACATAAAAAGAGCATATACAAGTAACCACATTCCATTGCTTGGATCAATAACAGAATATTTAAAGATTCTAAGCATAAAGAGAACTTTATTATGAACCTAAATTGCAAAGAGGACACAACAAAGTCCAGTGGTTTATCACATAAACGTGCAGGTAAAACATTATAAAATGCTTGGTACACACTTGAACTTTTAGATGATGATCGCGTTCCAGCTCAAGAAGAATGCTCTTCGCTAGGTCCCTTTTATTCCATTAAGTGGTATGGGGCAACTTGGCCATCTAATTCATCCTCTGCATCACTGCAAAGGAAAGGAACATAACTATAACAAAATAATAGCATTGATAAAGTCACCAGGGAAGCTTCTACAGTTTTGGAAAGGGGAAAAATACGCATATCAGGAATTGTGAAATAACCTTGGCTCTCCTGTGGTGTCTGTCCTCGGGTGAGATGACGAGGAGATGGGGAGGGCGACGAGTATGGGGTCGCCGGCCAGCGGTAGCGCCGCCGGCGGCTGGCTAGAGAGCCGCCGGCGGCTGCCTGGAGAGCTGCCGTCCAAAACCCTAACTCCCGCCCCTCATGAAGCGAGCGCCAGGAGCAGGGGCGACGGGGAGCAGGGAGGCTGAAGGAGAGGGCAAAGGGGAAAGGAGCTGCCGGCCGCTGGGAGCTGCCGGTAGCAGGACGCCGACGGTGGCCTGTGCCGCGACGCCAGAGGAAGCGCCCAACTTCTTACTATCGGGCGGGCTGAGCACAGTATCCAATTGGGAGAAGGGGAAAGACCCCAGGGGCATTTTTTTTTCCTTTGGGACCGTCTCTTTTTTCTTTTTTGTTTTTCTTTCACCATTTAATATTAGCAGTACTAACGGTGTTACATAATAGGGGTAGACGGAGGTTTCGTTCAGAA
The DNA here is from genome assembly GCA_038502445.1 of Eremochloa ophiuroides. NCBI lineage: Eukaryota > Viridiplantae > Streptophyta > Magnoliopsida > Poales > Poaceae > Eremochloa > Eremochloa ophiuroides. The sequence goes on from JAHLJS010000003.1 coordinate 89,451,795, forward strand.
AAAGTGAGGGTAAAAACGCAAAGTTAAAAAAATGAGGGTAAAATCAGGCTTCTAAATAAGGGTAGAATCACCAAATTTCCTTTTTGTTAATAGAGGTAAAATGGAGTCACAATATTCCTTCATGAAGATTGTTGGTGCACATGCATCCTCCTAGAATTCTAGTAATTGTGTGCACTTCAAAGTTTTTGAGTGAAAGTGGCTTTTTTTTTGGTGTTGCTTTCTGTAGGAAGAGTTGTGAAATTGTTTCAAGTAGGTTGAAAAATGTGAGCAAGAGTTGAATTTGCCAAGGGATTCGCTCATGTCCAGTGGTGGACCCAGAATTGGGTCATAAGTCATAACTAGGGACAAATTTTAGGAGCGAAAGGGCTACACCTACACGTTAGTTTTTGTATGTCATGTAAGATAGCTACTTTGAACATAACATGAAACATGCAAAAATAAATGCTTCAACTTGAACATAACATGAAACATAAAAAATAAATACCTAGTGAAAATTTGGTGCATTGGCATCTTCCATGTTCTCATCAGTGACCTAAATTTGGACAAGATGTAAGAGTTAATAAGAAAAGGGACAAACAAAAATGTAACCTTACTTATTGATGATGCATTTGTAACTTGAATGTAACATACCACAAGCACTACTACTAGATAGTTTAGGTAACTTCTTATATGGGCCTTCCATTCTTGAAAATGATATAGGATGTCATCATTTTTTTAATGTTTGTAAATATACTGTGCTCAATATATACAATATACCGTGCTATGATTCAATCACTCATCCCCATCTTATTCTGAGAATTGATCTTGACAATCTTCATAGTTAGAAAACCCTTTCTATTGTGGCAGTTGCAACAGTTAAATCAAGGCAACTCAATGAGCCAATGAACCAATCTGTAATTTTAGATTCTAATTTCAGTTTTTCTATCTAATTGAATATATAAAACTACATTTATACAACTCTACATAGAGTTGGAAACTTGGATTAGAATTTAGTAAAATACTGGCCAGAGTGGCTGCTCCTGCTGCTCTGCTTTAGTGCTCTTGGGGGCCTATGCTGCCTGTGCAGGTGCCGAGGTGCAGGGCCGGGCGCTGGTGTGACGCTGGACTGCTGGAGGACTGGTCACACTACGTCATGCCACGTCACACCGTGCAGTGATCAGCTGGTCACCCTGGCTCGCGCGCTAGCGCAGCGGCACCTTGATGATCGCTCAACTCCAGCTGGCCAACCGCGAAATGCATTTGCTAATTTGGCTCACCAGCGGAGGACTGGTGGAAGGCGAGCGATAGTGTCCATGCGGGTACTGATGGCCTGATGGGTGATGGCGCAAGCCAGAGGGTTACGAGCCAGAGGAGCGATCGCTGCGTCCTAGTCGGCCTGGGTGGATGGTTGTCTGTTGGGCTGACTTGTGAAGTATATGGGTCCAAAAATAAACAGGGTATACTTGGGGTTCCTGGGCCACGGCCCTAGGCCCAGTTCTGGCCCTGCTCATATCATGTCTTAAACTATGTTTTTTTACTAGCCAAAAAAAAAAAAAAAACTGTGCTGCAGTAGTCCAATGTGATGGTTTTGTCAGCATATTTTCTTGTTCTCCTCTAATATTTTAAAAGTTAATTTTGAAGGACACATTTTCTAGCTAGAGGCATGAAATTAGCTGTTTGATTACTTTTATGTATTTGATTCTTGCTATTGCGGCAAGTTTATGTTAATCTGATTTGCATTATTGGTAATCAAGCAGTTGAGCATGACCTTGTTGCTTCTTTTTCAGTCTGCATCTCAGGTCTGCTCTGGACATTTTGCTGCTGGTTTTGCTGATGGTTCTGTCAGGATATATGACAGTTCGCTCTCCTGATAGGTTAGTACAGTATTATCTAATCCTCTGGCCTGCATTTGATGCATAGGATCCATATATGCTCTATGACATGTTTTGCTTCCTCTTTCTTTTCTGCCACCTTAATTATTTTTACTCTGAATATTCTTTTTCTATACTGTAGGGTTGTCTATATGGCCAAGCCGCATGCACCAAGAACAGAAAAGGTTGTAGGAATAGGGTTTCAACCTGGGTATGATCCATACAAGGTATAAATACTATCACATCGTACTTTGCTATGTTTCTTTGCTATGCTTTTTTCTTAAGTTTTACAATTCTCCCTTTTTTACTATTTATTTATGGTATCACAGATTGTTAGTGCATCTCAAGCTGGAGACATTCAGTTTCTCGATGTTAGAAGGGCAGCAGAACCCTACCTGACTATTGAGGCACACAGGGGTTCACTTACAGCATTAGCGGTTCATCGGCATGCCCCAGTTGTTGCTAGTGGCTCAGCCAAGCAGATGATTAAAGTGTTTAGTCTTGAAGGAGAGCAGTTGACAATAATTCGATACCAGCCATCTTTTATGGGCCAAAGAATAGGGAGTGTAAACTGCCTTTCTTTTCACCCATACAAATCACTCCTAGCTGCTGGTGCCGGTGATAACGCCCTTGTCTCTATCTATGCTGAGGAAAATTACAAGTAAGATGAGGCCTAGATCTCATGACAATGCAGCCACAACGCAATCGGTAGGCCTTGTGTTTTTGCCTCGCAGCATGGTACACCTACAAGATCCAAGATGATGTGAAGCCCTGTCTCAGAGATGGTGTTGATTGCACCATGGCTCTCGGTGCGTATTGCCTGTTGGACGGCGTGTGCAGTTTGTAAGATACAGCCAAGATTCATTAGCCTCCTTGCAGAAGGTTTGTGGAACCCCCTACCCTGATCCTGTCATTGAACTCGGAGGCTCCCCAAAATAATTATCATACCTAGGTTAACCAAAATGTAAATAGACACCGCATTTGGGTTGTCGGTAGCCAGCATTCTCCCTTTTTCAAGTGTAAAAAGGTTTGAAGATGCTTGATATGACAAATCAGGTTTGGTAGGGGCTGCTGCCTGGGCAAGTGGGGTTGTGCATATGGGCCCAGGTAGAATGCTTGCACATGTCTGCTCACAGATGATGTTTATTAATAGAGATAGATGCATTTGTCCAGCTAATATAGTGCTAGATGGGGTTAGTTATGGTCATGAATGAAGGAATGTTGTCGAGTGACTTGCGTTGTAATCATTGGAGATTGTCCATTTGTATATATGAATCTTGTTTGTACAGTTGTAATCCGTGCAATGGTTGTGTTTTATGTGGGTACATTCCAATATAGATGAGCTGAGGTGCTGGAAAAAGGACTTTCAGTTCTTGTGGTCTGTAACTGTAAACCCCTCTGATGGTCCCTGTGTTGCCGAGCCTAATTGATGGAAGAGGATGATTCGTGAATCTTTTTGAGTGATTGATCTGTACCACCCCCCCCCCCCCCCCCCCCCCCCCCCAATTGGCATTGTGTATAGTATAGAAGACGGCAGCATCGTTGGATTGATTGCGCTTGGGATGGTTGTCACAAACTCACAAGTGTATGTTTCCTTGTACGGAAGACAGCGTTAAGTGAACTTGCAAGTAAGAAGAGGCGCGGATGAGAGGGAACAGTGCACTTGAGGCGGCAATGGGATCTCAGTCCATTGTGCTTGTGCAGCTGGTAGGTACTTTGACGGCCATGATGCTAATGTTAATGGAAATTGATTGGGCTGAGGAGGTTTCAGAAACGCCCAGAGGGATTTCATAACCAAGCAGCTTCAGCTAATCAGCTCCGATCAGTGTTATGAACTCTGCTTTGGGACCAAGTGACACTATTTCAAGCCGCCCAATTCTCCATGGTGTTGCAAAGCATTCATAACCCATCAGAAAGGAAGCAGCCTGCGCAGGCCATGGAGATGCGTATTTGTAGATGTGTTACTACTAGGTGGAACGTGGAAGTACTGTAAAACTTGTTCGCCATTATAGAAGCATCAAGGAACTTGAACACTGCCAGATTCATTGGCTCCTGCTACGACAAGCAAATACGGGAGCACTGTAGTAGGTGGCCGGCGGACTCTGTTTGATTCATTACGCCAGTGGCCGGTGTGTGTGTCGTGTCCTCGCCGTAGCTGGCGGCTGGCGCAGAGGAGGGGCCGTCACCGGCGACGGCGAGTGTTCGCTTCGCTTCCTTCGCTTCCGTGGCAGCAGCCACTGACAGGTGTGCCCACCGCTCTTGCCGTTCGGAAAACGCGATTTTTTTCTATATATCTATACATAAAATAAAAATGCTACAGGCCACCCACGCGAGGAGAAAGAAAATAAAAAGAAGTCTTTTACCTGTATGCCTATTATAAAAGATCTAAATGATCCTACGTACCACTAAAGGAAAGAAAAAGTTCTTCAGTATCCCTTGTATGAAATTTTCTTTCCCTGCATGCCTCTTTCGTTGATTTTGACGGTAACAGCCGATAACGGCCAATGAGAAAGACTGTTTTTGCCCTCAGTTGTAGAATGCATAAAGAATTTCGTTCTTTCCTCTGGCGCCACCTGTAACAGCATGTGTTGCAAAAAATTAAAAAAAAACTTCACTTTTTCCTCTATACCACTACGACAACGTGTATCAGTGTAAGTGTATGTGTGCAGTGTGCACGAAAAATTCTAATAAAAATAATAAATTTGCATTGCATCTAAATAATTTGACAATTGAGACAACCAAAATAAGTACTTGAATTCAATATTCAAACAAAAAAGAGGTCCAAATTTATTTCTTTTAGGAACAAGGTCCAAATTTATTAAACATACATATCTGCACAGTTTAATCCGCAACAAATCGGCGCTCAAATCAGCAACAAATCAGCAAGAAATCGGCGCTCAAATTGCCCTCCGGCAGCTCACGCGACCTGCCCTGCGCTAACAGCCTCGCAGGCAGAGCCAGCGGCCTCCACGCACGCGGGCAAAGAAAAATTTCATGCTCATGAGGCACTGAGGAGCAGGCGGCGGCGGCTTCGCCCGGCTGGTGCGCTCGCGGGGCGCTGAGGAGCCGGCGGCGGCGGCTTCGCCCGCCTGGCGCGCTCGCGCGGGAAGCTGGTGACCTTGTTCTTAAACAAAGAAACAAATTTGGACCTCTTTTTTTTTTTGAATCTATTGAATTTAAGTACTTACTACCAAACGTGTCCGTGTGTTAGAATTTAGACTCGTATCATCGCTATGTTAGATTTTTTTCTCCATTTTGTAAAACAATAAAATTTTAAATATAAATATAAACGCTGTTGCGAATCAACGTTGTTGCTCTTGCTCTGCTCTGCTCCCAGCTTCCTAGCTAATCCTAGTGACTTTGCTGAGGAATAGAGGTGAAAGCGGACACCATTATGAGTGACTCGCACCGTCGCTCACTCAGCTCGGCTGGTTGTTCGCCCCTTCGGAAGCCTAAGAGCAAATATAGTTAGGGGCTGTAAACTGGGTAAATGCTGATGTGAAAGAGAGATGAGAGAAGAGAGGAGAAGCGAGCTATAAGCTTACAACTAGCTTAGACATAAGAACCAAAATTTTTTTATTATTAGCCTTGCTCTTAAGGTGCTGCTGTTATGGGCCTTGTGGGCTGGAGCCTGAGAAGAGAAAAGCGAGGGCGAGGTTTGAGGCCTCATCTGCTGACGTCCTGAGCTAATTTCTAGTAGAAAAATAGAGAACATTTAATAATTATATCTATATACATATACTTAATGGTGTAGAAAAAGCAGGGTTGGGAATACCCAGCTATTCCCAGCCTTTTGTATACACGCATCTGTCACATGAATGACAACAGATCTGCCTTCTGAATTTTGCCTGTAGGTTTTGCGAGTAGTGTCCCTCTTGATTCAGCAAGATTTTACGCCATAAGCATCTGTCACGTAGCGGCTACGAGGAATTTCGCGTCCAGACTTTACCACAGAACCAGTGGGGCTTGATTAGAAAGAGCGATGGGCAATAGAGTAATTTCGCGTCTAGTTGGCACACGGCTCTGTTAGATTCTAATGGCAATGCGACGGAAGTGGCACGAAAACTTCTTGCATAGGTACCGGAGACCTTTTTATTTTTTTAATGATATACAGGTCATTTGAATCTTTTAGGTAAAACGCTAAAAAAAAAAATCCCCAGAAAAGCACCGCACGCGCACAGAAGTACAGAACACAAAACCCTCTCCTCCTTGCACCCTCACTCTCCAAAGGCGGCGGCGGCGGCGCGATGGACGGCGGAGGCGCGCCCTCGCCCGATGCCGCCGTCGGCAGCGCCCCTGGCCCCGCGCCCAGCGTCGCGGCGGCCCCCGCCGGGATCAGTAAGCTGCCCCCCGAACCCTTCTTCCTCCCTTCCCTTCCCTTCCTTTCCCCTCTCGCTTCCAAGCGCATCTCTTACTGCTGCAGATTCGCGCGGTTTTATGAGATGATAATCCGCGCACGACGCAGTCTCACCAGCATTGCTAAGCTGCTGCTGCCGTTTTTCTGAGCTGCTGCTGCGTGCTTGATTTGGATTTGGCACAGGGGTTGAGAACTGCTACGTGTTCAAGAGCCGGCTGCAGGAGTACGCGCAGAAGGTTGGCCTTCCGACCCCGGAGTACCACACCCTCAAGGAAGGCCCGTCCCACGAACCTGTCTTCAAGTCCACCGTGCTGGTTAACAGCACCAGGTACGAGTCCCTGCCTGGTTTCTTCAGCCGGAAGGCCGCGGAGCAGTCGGCCGCGGAAGTCGGCGCTCATGGAGATAGCCATGTCTGCTCCGGTGGCCGAGACCAGAAGCATCCCTGCAGTTGTAAGTCACTCTCTCCTTCGTTTTTGGCAGATATGGCGGCTAAAGATTCTAAATGTGTACATAATTGCCATTGAAAAGGGAAATCCGTTTGTTCTTTGAATTTTTCAAGGTGGATGTAAATGGGTGATGATCTAGAAAATAAGAGCCTAATAGGGGAAAAAAAATAAACTGCCTCATTCTAAGTTATGTTGCTCCCTAGAGGTAGAACTTATACATTGCTTCTTCAAAATACATAGGTCAAATCCTATCTAGTGCCTGATGTGCTTTCTTCACTTCTGTTTTTACGGATGTGAGAGTATCTGAAGTCTCCTATATTATAACTTGGCATTGCGAACCTTCCATTAAATATTTAAATTTATTGCAAGTATGCTAATGGCACCGTTCTTTTCAAGTATTGTAAATTAGTTTAGCTGTGGTTGTCTAGTGGTACCTGACTACTACTGTCACAAAGGTTTGTTTTAGGTTTCATGGCATTTTCCCAATAATATGCTTTGCTCCTATTATTTGTCTGTAATTGTTAACACTAAGGTCCTCTCTAAATACGGGAACTAGTTATGAAGATACATGCAGGCTCATTTTGTTTAGTTTATGAACCATGAACTATGCATAGCTCACAACATGGTGTTTAAATTAAGTTACCATGATACATGAACCATTCATAGCCTTGTGAATTCGGAATGACTAAATTGGCAAAGCATTGCTGGATATCTTCTTGATTGACATGTTCCTTTGATATGTCTTACTATGCTTTGCAGCAAGAAACGGGCCTGTGCAAGAATCTTCTTCAGGAGTATGCTCAGAAGATGAATTACTGCTATTCCATCTTATAGTTGCACTAAACAAACTTCAGGTGTAGCTCCTTTCATATGCACTGTTGAGATTGGTGGCATACAGTACATTGGTGCTGCGGCTAGGACAAAGAAAGAGGCAGAGATAAAAGCTGCCCGAACTGCTCTCCTTGCAATCCAGGGTAATTTTCTTAGCACTCAATCCAAGGGCATCTGTTGTGCAAACATTATCACTCCTTTCTCGCTCTGGCTGGCTTGGATTTTGGGTTATAAATGGGCAATATTTGTTGCAGGGCAATCAGAAGGTTGTGCAAATGGTGCCAAAAAGTACATTGTTGTTCCTGGACAAAGGCCTATTAAGGAGACAGATAAAAAGCCAACTGAAACCCCCAAAGCACTTAAAGTCAAGAAACGTGGTTCTAGAAGGAAATGGAACAAGAGGAAATTTATGGGGAGGGCTGACCAAATTGTTGATGCTGAGAAGGATGTAGAGCAGGGGCTTGGAATGCTTCTACATTATGACTATAAGGAAGCTAGAAGAAAAGAATATGAGTTATCTACTAGAGATACTGCAATGGTTCCATCTAACAAGGAAGTTATGATGATGCAACCTGGGGAGGGAGATAGGATAGTGCAACCGGAGTCACCCAGGGATCCTGCACAGGTCCAACAATACAATGAAGCTAGAAGTGTCGAACAGGACCCACTCAGCAAGGCTGCGGTGCTGAAAGCTAACAATGAAGTTATAACTATAGAGCATGAGTCAGTGAGTGCCTACTGTAGCATTGCAATCTAATGGGGATTCTACTGATGTGAAGGAGGCACCAAGCGATACCTCAATGATGCAGCGTGAGGAATCTAAAACTACAATGCAAGAAGCACATCACACTGGCGAACTGGTTCAACCTAACTAGGAACCGGTTTTTTGAGGAAGCAAATCATTCTGAACAGGAAGACCAAAATGTAGGAAATGCATGCATTGCTGTAGGCAAATAAGTCGACTGGAGTGGAGGTATATGAGCCTAAAATATTTTGTGGTGATTGACTCCAGTTGTAAGGGCCTTCCAATGTTAATAGTTGTATCGGCACTGCCAAAAACTGAAATTTCCAGTTTAGTGAGAATTGGGGACGGGGAAGAGGGGTATGTGAATGTGAACCGAGGTAGCTAGTTTATGCTTGTTATCAGTAGCCGGTTGTATTTGTGCAGGTTTTCCCTGTCATATTGGTGACCGGTCCAAGCCTCCACTTGGCCACTGGATGATTGCTTAAATGATATTATTCAATATTTCAAGTTCTCTTATGTCAAATTATGAATGGACTTCCAAGTTCTCTTTTGTCAAATTATGAGTGGGCTTTCCAGTTCTCTTTACTTATGTCATCAATTATGAATGGATAAAAATAAACCAAATGTACAAACGGCAGCTAGCCTATTTTCATTGTTTATTTACATCCCATGCGAACACAAACTGCCGTTGCCCAGCTGGCTGATGCACCTAAACCTTAAGTATTTCAACTACAACCCCTGGTACCCTATAGCAAAACATCTCTGAATGGCTAGATCTCAACACTGCTGTAACCTTGCGCCTTCTGCACTTGATTCTCAGCCATCTTCCTCCTGGTGTCCTCTGCAGGACTGCCAATCTCCATCTTCAGCGTAGACATGCGACAGCGACACATATGTGCCATCACTGTTTGGTGCCATTCTCAAGATCTGTTCCCCTGCGAGCAGACTGAGTTCTTTGTTCCCATGGATCCGACAACCGTTCATTAGTGACCTCCATACCGCAGGCCATGGTTGGAACGGCATTGCCTCGATAACGCCTTTTGCTTCTTCGAGGAGCCCTCTTCGCGCCAGGAGGTCAATTAGGCCTGCGTAATTGGCCCTTGTCGGATTCATGCCGTGCGCAGACAGCATGGAGCTGAACAGAAGCTTCCCCTGTTCGACTAGCCCAAGGTGGCTGCAAGCTAAGATGACGGCGACGAACGTTGCTGGTGTCGGAGCCAATTGAAGCTGTGCCATATCTTGGTAGAGGCTGAGGACTTCATGGATCAGACCATGGTTGGCATAAGCTGTCAGCATGGTGTTGTACAGTATGCCATCCTTGGTCACCGATGAAACTTCAGTGAAAGCGCTTTTGGCGGCAGTAATATCACCGCATTTTGCATAGGCATCAACCAAAGCACTGGAAACGCAGAAGTTCTTGCTGTGCCCTGTCCTGACAACGAGCGAGTGGATGCATCTGCACTGCCTAATCAATGCAGCGTTTGCGCAGGCATTCAGGATGGTACCCAGGATGAACTCGTCAGGCTTCTCTGCTGGGCAGTCAACTCTAAACAAGTTGAAAAGGAAAAGAGCCTCTTTATCCAGGTCATGCTTCACGAATGCAGAGATGGTGACTCCCCATGACACTAAATCCATCTTACCAGCGTCCTCAATGATTTTCAGTGGATCTAGAACTGAGCCAAGGGGCTACTTTTGCTTTGATAAGTGAGGTGGACACGAACTGGCATGAAGTGAACCCCTGTTTCAGAACACTTGCGTGGATCTGCTCATGGTTCCTTGCATCATGATCTTGTTGGAAGGCAGACAGAACAGCTGGATAGGTGAACTCATCCGGTCTTCCTCCAAAGCAAACCAAGCTGCGGAAGAGCCTCATTGCATCTCCAGAACAGCCATGCAGACCATAGCCTGCGATCATCTCGTTCCATGTCACAACGTTTCTGACACCGAGATTACAGAAGAATCCATAGGCACAGCTGAGCATCCCACACCGTGAGAGCATGTTGATGATTGCATTCGCTACAAGAACATTGTCAGAGTAGCCATAGCGGTAGGCAAGTCCAAAGATCTGAACACCGAGGGAGGCGTTCTCTTTAGCGCCACTCAGCCTCAGCATGACAGAGAACGTGACTTGATTAGGTTTGCAGCCATACCGTGACATGTCGACGAAGCAGTCCGCAGCCGCCCTCTCGTCCTGATCGTGTGCGAGGCCTGATATCATTGTGTTCCAAGAAACAATATCCTTGCACCGAATCTTACCAAAGGATAACAACGGCAACTTCTTTCTGTCGTGCTTTGGAATACATATCCACGAGTGCGTTCATCACTGAGGTGTTGGACTGAAACATGCTGTGGATGACAAGACCATGAACCTGCCGCCCGAAATTGAACTCGTAGGTGATCGAAGAAGCCTTCACGGCTGAAATGTAGGTGAACATGTCAGCTGCTATTCCAGAACGATGCATCAGGGTCGCTGTCCTCATCGCGTCATACCCACGGCCATTGGCGACGTATACCTCCAGCATCGCGTTCCAGCACGCGGCGTCTCTGGAACCGGAAGCTATGCCTGCGAACACTCGCTCCGCAGCAGCGACGAGCCCGTGCTTGGCATACGCCAGCATCAGCGAGCTTCCCACGTAAGGATCGCCATCGAGGCCAGCTTTGACGGCGAGGCCATGAAGGGAGAGGCCGA